>JBAMNC010000167.1:0-600000 GCA_037902135.1 Cetoscarus ocellatus | reverse complement strand
AACCGCACATCTCAAACAAACTTTAGCTCAACCTAATCCCTGACATAGAGGCCCTGTTGAGGGACTCAAGGCCATCTGACCGAAATCCGTGTTTCCAGCAATCCTCAAAAAATCCTGAATAAAAGGAAAAACAGAGGTGATATAAAAAAGTCACCCCCCAGACAATGAAAGCATGTAGATGTATTGTATATTTAGAACTAAGCCGTGTTCTGAACCAGGCTGTTAAGATGTTTATTCTGGCTGTAAAAACGTATCATCATTTGGGTGTCAGGTTTCTACAGCCAGCCTCAAGTGGACAGTCAGGGTACTGCAGGTATTCTTACTCCCACAGGTTGCTGAAGTCACATCCACATTTTTGAGTGATGTGGTCAGACGAGGCATATGAAGGTTTTGGGGACACAGACACCAAAACAGTCTGTTTTAAGCAAGGCTGGAACAAAGGGCTTCGTAGGTATGCCCAAGTTTTTCTTTTTGTCTAAACAAATATTTATTTATGAAAAATTCAGAAATATGTCCATGTAATAGCTGGAAACATTTATTCCAAAGGTATAATGTAGGACCTTAAAAGTTAAAGTGCTTGTGGACCATAACAGGGAAAAATACTTATTAAAAAATATAGAGGAACCAAGGCAAAAAAAATGAAATCTACACATAAGCTTTTATTAAATCTAAAGTCAAACATATCTAGTCACTTTTATTCTGAGCCACACTCACCAGACAAGTCCACATAAATATTATATTTTGAGACATTAGAATAAAACTAAAATCTAGGGCCTATGTTGCCTGAGAAAATAAAGAATTCCTGCCATGGAGAAAAAGAAATTTTACTTGTTAGCGTTCTTGTAATTGGATTTATGAATTAATTATCCATTAAACAAGAAATCACACAATAAATGTAGAATTTTTACATCTTGTTTGTCTTACATTTAGAATTTCCTTTCTTAACAATCTACAGTATGTGTTTTCACTTACTTCAGGCTCTGAAGGCCTTCATTTTGAGTGAAATCTGTATATCTGTATTTGTCTGATGAACGCGGTTTGTGATGCTGCTCTGAGATACTTTTGAAAGAAAGATTACAAAATTACAGTCACTGAAATTTGAGTGAGGATGTTATATAATTATATTTCTGATGTCTAACAAGCCCAGAGACTCGCTCTGAGTTAAACTACTTTTGGGTTACCCCTCCCTGGACTGTCTTTCTGTAGCCTAAATATGCATGAGTAGTTTTCATAAATTAACAAAAAGGCTGTCTAGAGTCGGCACAGATGACTCAATGTGAGCAGTGCATTTGTCTGATTTCTAGTCAAAAATATTGGGTTGCATTTTAAGCCCAAATTTGAGCCACATCTTAGAGATCTGACCAAAAGAAATTCATTTCATCATTTAAAAAACTTTTCTAGAGTACACCAGTGTCAGTCAGGTCAATGGAGAGAATCTTATCATGCTTTTAGTGCCTGTGGAACTGTAACACTTTTCACATGTTTAACCATAATTTATTTTTAGCATATATTTTCTCTATAGTTTCTATCTTATTTCAAAATTTGTCTTCAAGGGTTTTAAGCTTGTCTGTTCTTTAATTATTATTATTATTGTCTCATTCCTTGTCAAAGTTTTTTTTTTTATCAAATTAGTCTTTGCTCAAGTGTTTCCTCATTTTCAATCACAAACAGTCTTCTCTCAGTCCTCAGTCATCCATGTCTATTTTTCAGAGTCCCCTCGCAACCCCCATTCAACATTTTGAATTTTGTCCAAACTTCAATTAACACCTAGGAAGATTTTAGGTGTTTTTTTTGTAAATAATCAATCAAATTGATTATTTACAAATGATGAGGACTTACTTTGACGGCATATGTTCTCTGTTTGGACTTGTCCTTCACCTTTAAAATGGGTCCAAATGAACCTTTGGCGATGTAACTCAGCACCTGTTGGGGAGAAAAGAGGAAGCATCAGATCCGCTGTTAATAAAAACAAACATGTTACTGAGCTGAGGTTTACCTGAAAGTGTTCGTGCCCAGGCACAGTTCTGTGGGGGAATTCAGGCAGAAACATGGTAATGAACCCCGGCAGGCTCCACTCCGCTCTTAGTTTGTCCGGGCCGACCCCTGCTAACCTCAATACGTGCTCTGGTATATCCGGGGGCTTGCCCTGGAGCATCCGGCGCTGGCCAAGACGTAAGGCAGGTGGGGCGAGGCGACAGAGGCCTGCCGGGATGGACAGACCAACGCTGGAGAGGAAACCACGCCATCCTGATGAGAAGTCCTCATCTGTCTGCCCTCCTCCAGTGGGCCTCTGCGGAGAAGACGAAGGATAAGAAGAGAGACAAAAAAGGAGGTCAAGAGGGGGAATGGGTACAGGACAGGGAGGAAGGAAGAGAGGGCAGACTGGAGAAGACATGGAGGTGAAAGAATGAAGGGAGAGAGGCAGACAGGAGGTGAGGTTATGAGGAGAGAAATAAGGACGAAATAAAGGTAAAGAGATAGTTTAGGAGTGAGGAAGGACAGTCAAGACAGAAGAGAGGGTAGGAAGGAGAGGGTGTAAAGGACAAGAAGGACAGATAAGAAAGAAAGTAGAGGGAAAAAATAAGAAGTAAGAACTGAGGAGAAGAGGAAGGAAGTGAAAAGGAAGTGAGGAAGACGAAGGAAAAAAGAACAGAAAGGATTGAATGAGAGAAAGGGAAGAGGGAAGAACTGGAGTACAGGGAGGAAAGGAAGAATTAATACAGGAAAGGAAGGACGGAAGGAAGAAAGCAAGACAAAGAGAAGAAAGGAAAGAAGAAGGGATGATAGAATATGAAAGGGAGCAAGACAGGACAGAAAGAATGATGGAGGGAAGGAAGGACATTTAAAGGTAGATGATGTGGAAAGGAAGAAATAATGTGAAAGAAGGGAAAAAAGGAAAGATGGGAGAAAAAAAGGAAGAAAGTTGGAAGTGACGGATAGAAATAAGGATGATAGGAGCAGGGAGGGCACAAGAAAGGAAGGAAGAATAATAGAATAAGAAAAGGATGGGTATAAGGAGGGCATGATGGGTAGGGAAGTAGAAAGGATTAGCTGACATGGAAAGAGGAAAGGAAGGAAGGAAGGAAGGGAGGAAGCAGGATAGGAAGGAAGGTAAAATAAAATAGAAGGTAGGCACATATTTTTGGGGTCTACCCACACTCTGTGTTGTTCCTTAATGCACAACCCTTGCATGTTATACCTCACTGTAAAGGTGACTAATTAGGCTTTCCAATGATATAAAATACAATATCACTTTGTACTATTAAAGGACAGAAATAATCAATTGAATTATTATTTCCAAACTTCTTCTGAGGAGTATATTAAGAAAATGATAGGAGCAAAGTTAGGTAAAAGTATGCATATTATGCTGTGGCCCCTCTGCAGAAGTGTTCATGATCTGCACGTAAAATAAACCGACAAAAGTGATCATTTTCTTTTGTCCGTTACGTCCAAATCTGCTGTATGTTTTTAATCTTAGAGTATGGTTGTCAGTATTATGATACTCACATACATACTACACACTGTTTCAATTGTACAAAAGCATCAGAAATGTTTCTGTCAAAATGTGACCAATGGGTTTTTGTGTAATGTAAATAATGCAGTTTGCCTGCTTAATCTGACATTTAAGACAGGAAATAATTTAATATTGGGTGTCTTACACTTCTGTATTTGTTTCCTGGTATCAAAACTGGCAGTGACATGAGTTGATTTCCCATCTCTTCAGGAAATGAAAAAATGCTCTCTTACTCAATGAATGAAAGAATATTGTATTGTCCAGATAACATATTATTTTGCTGTACTTTCGTTTGGAAAAAAAAAAAACATGAAAGGTGACCAATATCACTGTTTCATGAAATAAATGAAAATCCTAAAAACTGGAGATAGGAGGTTTGTGCCTAACTGATGATACTGAAGTTTAAAATTCTTATATTGTGACAAATCTATCTTGATCTTGTGGTTTTGGTGAAAATAACCAATTAAGAGGACCCTTGCAGGAAATAGTTCTTGTAATGTTTTCCAGTATAATTTACAGAATGCTAAATCCTAAAGGACGCCAGATTGTCATGTGCAAAGCCACTATAAGACACTGAAGCAGCTATAATGCAATGGCTTCAGTAGTACAAAAACATTAATTAAAAAAATTCTGTCTCTCATTTGAAAAAAAGCATATCTGTATTGCTTGCTCTACTTTTTAGGTACAGTCACTTGGTCACACAGCTTCTCTCCCCCTGGGCTGCAGTAAGGCAGAGCTGATGTTCTGCGGTGAAGATGTGCAACCACGCAGGAGGACATAATTATTGGGGAATATTGTCTATTGTATGATCATATTATCGTATAAGGGCGGGGTAACATTTTGAGACTTTGACAATGAATTATTATTAGGGCTAAATTATATACCATTTTAACATCACAACTGAAATGACTCAAAATATATGTAAAAAAACCAGATGGCAAAAGGATCAATAAAGTCTTTGACTTTTATCAGAAGATTATGCAGCAGCAACAAGACAGATGTGTTTCAGCCCGAGGCTTTCATCAGCATTTGTAACACTTGTGTGTGCGACCATCTAATATAAATAACACCAGGTGACTGGCCAGGTAGACAATCGACAAAGAAACAGAGAGGATACACATTCAAAACAAGGGAGAATACTGCAAAAATAGATAAAATAAAAAATCAACAATACTAATAATAATATGTTGAATTAAAATAAGTCAATACACAAAATAGTAAAAAAGTAAATTACAGGCCGTAAATAAACTCCAAAACACAAAACCTTGATTGAGGTAAATTTACATTTACATTTTTTTTTAAATATAAAATGGAATTTACTAATTAAAGGTTGGCCTGAAGGTTTTGCTTGCTAAAATATCACAGTTTCTTTATTCATATATATTATTTGTATTGAAAAATCTAGTTAGGGACTATCCATTATTATTTTAGGGGGTAAGATTGAATTTAGTGGACCTTCAGCCCCCCTAAAAACTCTTACCTCGCTGGTTAACAGCTCTACATTGGTGCCAAAAAAGAAGTAGGTCCTGCATATCTGAAATCAATGTTTTAATCCGTTTTAGGTCTGCAGGAGGCAGGTCGATGTTGGGATTTTTGTTTTTGTTTTTTTTTATTTTTGGATGTCAATACCGGAAGTGCGCCTTCAAAGTAAAGCTGTTAAGGTGTTAGTTACTTAAAAAGACGATAATTCAAGAGGAAGTATCGAGTATTAAGTCTCTAAATCCAAACATTCAGCCTGATTTATTCTTTCCACTTGTTAGAGAGGTTCATAAAATGTTATAACCCGGTCTTGCTGCTGCTGCCGTCTCTGTCCGGTGTACCTGGGAGCAGGACCCCCGCTGGCGTCACACCGGAGCAGCCAGGTGGACTCCAGGTGGACTCCAGGTGGACTCACCTTCCTCGCTTTACTGCCGTCGGCCCCCATCAGTGCGGCGGGTTCTCAGAGCTGCAGCCACGGCGCGACATCTGCTCCTCCTCCAGGCTCCCACGGCAGCCCGTCCACTCCTCAATGCACGACCCCCTCAGAGACCAGCAGAGGAACCGAGACCACGCAGCAGCAGCAGCAGCCTGGTGATGCAGCAGATCGAGCTTCACGCCGCAGAACGTGATGGATATGGCGACATAAAAACAAGTTAATCCCGAGTATGGGCAACGTCAGCGCAAATCCGCCCACAGCTTTACCATCCAATGAGACAGCAACCGTGTGGCGCTCAGCTCCCCCTGCTGCTCCGCTCCAGCGCGCACATCAGACGCAAATCCGCGATCATCTCCACTCTTTAATCGTTTCCAGAACAGCCGACAGGACGTGATTGTGTTTGCAGGAAACAACCGCCCGCATCAATACTCTGCATCAATTAATGCATTCTGCTGCGATCGACCCCTCCTCTGCATCCACTGCCCCTCTGCGGGTCTAAAAATAACCCCGTGCATGCATAATTTCTGCTGCTTCAACATGATGAGGAGTGAACCCGCAGGGCAGCGAGGGCTGAGAGCAGCTGCAGCAGGGCGCGGGTCTGTGGGCTGAGAGGGGTGGTGCAACAGGATGGGGTCACTACACATGGGGTCATAGTTCAGATTAGTGGTTTGTTCATGAAGGGCCAGATTAGATGTCAAGACTCTGATCACCAGAGGCGCATATTTAAGGCCGGGGGCAATAATGAATTGAAAAGAACATACAGGGAAAGAACAGGGATGTCAGTGTTATTGGGGGACTGGAGCTTTGGGCTTTGAGATCAAAATCAGAATTATGAGGGGAAAATGTACATTTCAGAGAGAAAACATTTCCAAGAGCAATGTCAAAATTTTGTGATTAAATGCAGAATCTTAGATAAAAAAAAAAGGTCAGCATCATAAAATCAAAATCAGAATTCAAAGACAAAAGTTGGAATTTTAAGATTTTAAATTCTAAAAAAGTCAGAATTGTGAGTTTAAGTTAGATTTCTGAGAAAATAATATCTGAATTCTGGTGACAAAGACAAAATTTGGGATTTTTTTTTTTTTTTGCAGAATTTCAAGAAAAAACGAGTCAGAGATTAAATTACAATTCTGAGAAATACAACTCAAAATTCTAATATTAAAATCAGAACTCTAAGACCAAGGTTTTTTTTTGAAAGTTTTAATTAAAAACTCTAAAATACAAAAAGTCAGAATTCTAAGATTAAATAAGAATTCTGAAAAATACAAGTCAAAATTATAAGGTCAAAATCAGAACTCTGAGACTAAAGTTGGTATTTTAAGATTTAATTCAGAATCCTAAAAAGAGTTCTGAGAAAAAATCAAGGATCTTTTCGGAGCCCTGATAGTGCTAGAGCTTGTTTTCAATTTTTACTGACTTACTTTCCTGTCCATCCACCAATCTCATGAAAAAGTCATGCAAAGTACTTTTCCACAATTCAGTATACTATACTACATTTAAATACAGACATCTGTGAACACCCTTAAGCAGCCAAAAAAAAAATCAATATGATCAACAAATTGCTAAAAAACATCTGAATACAATCTGGTAAATGATAAAAATGTCCTTAAGTGGATTATCAGTTGCCAAAAACACCTAATGTATCAAATGAGATACAAAAAAATATATATGTTAGATTTTATGGAAATTTTTTTTGTTTTTCTTACAGTAGTAAGAGAACGAAACATTTCAGCTCCAAAAAATTAGAATTTTCTGGCTATAATTTGTTATTAGGCTTAAATGGTTAAAAACTATTTAAAATAAGATAAAATGCTTTTGTTATAATGAAAAGACAAGCTTAATTATGCCCTTTTACTGCACCCTGAAAAATCAACTGCAAAGGCCGCTAGGCAGCAAAAACCAGTCCACTACCAGGGTTTTCAAGTAGGAACCGCCTTCTGCTGGTGCTTCAGCTGATCAGCTGCCATGACAACACGTGGAGGTTTCACAGGGGGCCCAGGTGTCCCAGATCTGCCCCCTCACATGCACAGTCTCACTGCCCATCATACAAATACAGTTATTTATTCTACTACTCCACCATATCGACATCACAGCCCAAACACCATCTTACAAGCACAAGAGCAAACAGATAAAGACAGAGGAAACAGCTATAACTAGGAGTGGGAAAGTAGAGCTAGGATGAGGTGCCCTTAATAGTTCCAGTACCCAGCCTTACTGGATCCAGCTACATCCCCTCACTCCCTCATTTTAAGGTAAAAACTCAATCCAAACAACAACATGACAGCGCAAGTGCCTTTTATTTGGGATAAAGAACACAAAAAGCAGTGCCATCCTTACATTTGAACTTTCACATAACATTTTTTCTTAACCAGAGTGAGGTTAATTCTACAAAATAAACCAAACTGTTGAGCTTTAAATAAACAAGTAGAAAAGGGTTTCCATGAAGGGGGCTTTAACGGGGCATCAGCTGGACTGTATCAGGTTCAGTCATCCTCGTCAAAGTCCTTCTTGCCCTGGGGAGGTTTGGGTCCCCCCGCTGGTTTTGCCATGATTATCTGGAAGGGAAAAAGATGTCAGTTGGTGGGATTTTTTCAGGCTGGAAGTAATGAGCGCCAGGATCCACACAGCAGGCGGCCGGGCTCTGAGGCCGACAGGGTGGCTGTCGGTTTTGACACCAAAACACTCAACAAGCTATCGAGGAGGAAATGTGCTAAATTTAATCAAATCTGGCTCAAGGATTAAGACTACGTAATCAAAGAATTGCACATTTTTATGTTTAAGCTTTACTCTACTAATATTACCAGACTGAAGCCATTGCAATAAAATCAATACATTTATATATTCTCTGATTCTATATCTGGGCCAGTGTTTGACTAAAGCCTCGTACACAGAAGGGCAAAAAACTATTTATAGATCTTAACTGATTTTGAAACGGGGAGAGCATGGAGACAGAAAATGCCTGAATTATTACTTTTGATGCTGTAGTGTTTTATATGTATGATTTACAGGTTACACTGTTTAGACGCTTGTGTTTTTTAAAAACATATCAATGAGTTGGACCTCCATTTTGATGTCTGTCTAACTTTATGCTTCGCCTTTATTCTTGTCACGGCTATGTTTGCTTCCTGCTTCAGCCTGCTCCATGTGACGAAACAGATGACGTGCTCAACTGTCCGCAGTGCGCTCCACACACATTAGGATTTCTAATCGTAAATACTGAACAGGTCTAATATTATGATTTCCATTCAGGGGCGGCCCCAATCCTCCTCTGAGAAGACAAAATGACTCATAACACACCTCACACCACAGGATAATCAGGTATGATAATCTTTAGGACCTCCAGATATTTGGGCCTTGGCCGAGTTTGATCAGAAATCCGAGCCAAAAGTGGACCTGATTGTCATGTTGTGTGTACCCCACCTAAGATTAATTTGTTTTATTCTATACAGCATTTTTCACTTTTCAAATGAATTATCTGCATACTCTTTTGGCTCACAATAAAGACGCAGTGTTTGTTAAAACTGCAACAAAAAAAACAGCTATTTAACAAAAAAGTGTCCATATACATTTTTAAATAATAAATTATACATATTTTATTTAGAAAGGCTGAAAAAAACAGTATTTTGTGGAGCAGCCCTGATTTTAAATGACCAATTCCATGCATCTTTTGCACAAAGCTGCCAGGCTATGCTCCCTAAGTGCAGAAATACAAACAGCTTGGTTTTGCTTCTCCAGTAAAATACATCAGGACACTGACTGGGCCACTTTGGGCAGAGCATAATTGTTGTAGATTAGAGCTTGGCAAGATGGATCTGTTTGATTACAGACATTGAATCAGGCAGATCCAGCTGCACTGCAAGGTCAGCCACCTCCAGCTAACAGGCTTGAACTACTGATGCAACAATGATCGGACACCACAGGGGGGTTATTTGGTATGCAAATGGACTCAGATGTTTTAGGCGCTGTCTAAAGTAGTAGACAAAGTCCAGATGACACTAAAAAGAGTGTTTTTCCTATACAAACTTTATCATGTGAAGGAAACATGTAAACACACTATAAGGCAAATAAAACTAGAAAAATACATAATAATTGCATTTTTATACTTCTTGAATAAAAAAAAGTTAATTACATAAGTATGCTAACTAAATACAACTCTAAATATCTACAGAGATTTCATACCGCTGCAAATTCATGAGAATTAAGAAAAGAAATGACACACTATTAGGTTCATGTGACTCCTATAGGTACCAAAGCAGGGATAAATACAGTCTGTTTTTACTTGCTGTCATATTTTACATTAAAATTCTGGTATTGTTACAACCATACACTAAGTGATATCTTAAATTCCACTTTCAGCAAATATAGCAATTAAAGATCTATCTCTTCATTTCTATTTATGAACATCTCATGCATTGTTGTACATTTCTTCACTTGCCTTTGGACGTCCACTGAAATAAAAAACAGTTCATTAGTGCATGCAGCATGCCATCAAACCAAACCTCGTGCTTGCTGTGAAAGTTTATCCACTCTGAGTGACACACCTGATAATACTCAAACATTTGCTTCAGCTCTCTGCAGTGAGTTCTGTATCACACCCAGTGTTAGTAGTGACGGGCAGATATTTCGCAGCCTCATCGTCCCGTGAGTGCTTCAGTTAATCAGAGTGAGTTAAAACCTTCACACACTCATTCCAGGACCTACTGACTGAGGGAGAGTTTGTGTGCGCCCTCTAGTGGTGAGTATCAAATTGATCAGGCGCCTCATCCCAATCGTCCTTGTCCCAGTGGCCTCTCTGTTTGGGAGCTTTGGGTCCCCCCGCAGCTTTAGCCATGATGATCTGCAGTGCACACATTTATACATTCACACACTAATGTTAGCTACCTGAAGGCAACTCATGAAGGTCCCACAGTCACAGTTCACCTCCAGAATCATCGCAATTCACTTTATACAAAATAAACTGACCAAATATGTTATGTGCCACTGTATGACCAGAAAACAGGATACTTAAACCTGATCTAAAGAAGCCACAATATGTCATAGAACCTTAAAAAGGGGGGCAGGCTGTATTTTAGGCTTTTATATCTTGAAGATGGCAACCAATTTGAACCACATACGGTCTTATTAAAGCTTGGAAACATAAGCTATCTGTGACCATTAAATAAGGCCATATATGGTTGTATCTAACTGCAGATATTTACCTGATATAAACTGGATGCATCACGTAAAGCACTTTTAATTTCCTTGTTGATGAAAGGTACAATCTAAGTAAACCTGCCTTGCCTTTATGGAGCTTTTCCACATGGTATCAACTCAGCTTGACTCATTTGTTCTGGTTTTCAATCAGGAATCGTGCCTCGTGCAACAGGGTTTCAAACAAGCTGAGCAGTGGACAAATGTGACAAGGAGACACTGCTGATCTCTGAATGGTCACAGTATTAACACAATCTGTTAATCTGTTTATTTTGAACATCTTACTAAAGAAAAACACTTGCAATGATCTGTGAAACAAACTTCATCTCCTCACTGTGACAAAAAGGCTCACTGGGTCTAGCAGCCTTTATTTCCTTCTTTGTCATTGTGAGGATGTCACAGTAGTTTTGCACAGCAATGCTACGACCTAACCTGCCACGCCAGATGGACTGTTCAATAAAAAGTGTTTGAAAATGGGCAGAACTTTTCAATAACATATCCGGTGAGTGGGCAATCGTTCCATCACTCACATTTATTACGGGCCAATCAGATAATATAGTCGGTGGGTGCTACTGCCACAGTTTAAAGGACAAAACATGTGGGAAGTGCAGTAAAAATATCCTTTCTATAGAGAAGTTTGTAGTGGTATCTGTTTTTCATTTAATAAAGAAATGTGGTCCAGATACCTGCTACTGAAGCTGTTAGCATCTATGCTAATTCCCGTACAAGCACTTACTTCCTGCTGTTGTCTCGCTCACATTTTCTTCCTCCTCCTGCTTTAGAGGATGCTGATCAGGCCTTCCTACTTTGGGCTGCTCTCAATTGTTGTAGATTGGATATGGCTAGATGGATCTGCCTGATTATAGGCATTAAGTTAGGCTGATTCAACTGCACTGCAAGGTTAGCTATGACCATCCCACTACCCTTAAAGAGGCACTAACAGTCTACAGTGAGGTGGAAAATGAAGCGGGTAGTATCCAAACCATGTGGAGTTGAGCTGAGTTTAGCAGACACCACAAATGGAAAAGCAGCATTATTAACTAACCCGTTGTTACTAACACTTCAGCAAGTTCAATTCTTCAGGGAACTTTGGACGTAACTAAAACTCATGTATTTCCCTTCTGGGGCTGCCTTTGTTTATCTTTGTGTTTTTTTTTGTACACGCACCTGGTCCACCCTCAGCACTGTGATGGCAGCATTCGTCGCCAATTTGATGCCCCAGTGTTTGACCAGGTATGGCTCCACAATACCGGCTTCAAGCACGTCCTTCAATGCAGGGCCTTCAGCCTGAAAACAACGGATTCACGACATCAGAACAGAAATATTGAGCTCTTCACACCCACAGGATAAGTGCAGTAAACAATTTGTCTTCCAAAATTCATTCTTGTTTTTGTTTAATGTAGATTACACTGAATTGTTTGTTTTTTCTTTTAATCAAGATGACAAGATTTAGTGATCCACACCTCGATGTCGAAGCCCATGTTCTTCTGTCCCTCATGATGAGCTGAGTACAGTTTGGAGATGAGCTCGCTCCCCTTCACTCCGGAGTTCTCAGCCAGTGCTCGCGGCAACGCCTCGAAGGCTTCAGCAAACTTTTTAATGGCGTACTGCTCCAGACCGGGGCAGGACTATAAAGAGAAAGGAGGAACAAAAGAAGTTCAACTGATGCAGTAAAAAAAAGAACAAAAAAGCAAAGAAAGGGGGGTAAGTTTGAACCTCATGTGACCTCAGCAGTCAAATCTTACCTCTCCATATGAGGTGATCTGTTTGGCGAGCTCTATCTCAGTGGCTCCTGCTCCAGGCACCAGGCGTTTGTCCTACAGGACATGAAAAACACAGACACTGTAGCTTTGGTGCAGGTGAGGAGTTTGATATTACAGTTTACAACTAAAACTCAAAGACACTGGAGATGAGAAACAAGCTCCTGAAAGGTCAAGTTCAGCCTTCAACAAAAAACTGCTTCTGTACCTGCAAGATATTCCTGTCATTCAGAGAAATATGAGCAATAAATAACATTCTTTCAAAACTGCACATTATGCTTTTACGAGATAAAAATATATAATCCAGAGAAGCAGCATTAAGGTCTGAAATTAAGACACCTCATTCTTCTAAAGCAGGGATCACCAACCTGGAGATCTTGATCTAATGGGAGAGCTTTTGAGGTAGATTTTTAACACAGGATGTGCATAAGGTCTTAATCTGATACACTTGATGAAGAGGTCTGCATATCCATGTCAAGGATGGATCTGGTGAATCCAGCTGCTTTGTGAGGTAAATTAGGCCTTATAATTTTACCCAGTTATTTTTTAGTATGGGTCAGATGGTTAGACTGTTAAATGTGATATACAGTCCTTCTGGTACTGTCCCAGTCTTTAAGTCTTGCAGGTTTTGTTTAGTAACAGGCTGCACAGGTTGTTGAACGCAAATGGACTTTTATTAGTGATGCACAATATTATCAGACAAATACTGATATCTGCAGATATGAAAATTTTTTGGTGACAGTTACAGCTATAATTCTGGCCACACAAACCAGCCATAAATATACCATATTAGATGCAATACTGGTAAAACATATGATATACCATGATTGTTTACCTCATCATCACTCACTGTCTACATTTATAAAACAAAAGTACCATTTATCAAAGAATAAAAGGTTTAATTTTACTTGCTTCACATCTGTTTCTAACAAACGGACTGCAATCTTAAAAGAAACAGATCAATTATAGTTAAGTGGAGACTTTGAGCTCTTGACATAAAATATTGACATTGACAATAATGAGTTCACAAATATCGGCATGTTAGAAATTGGCAAAGATTCAATATTGTGCACACTTACATTTTTATTTATTAATTTTTGGAAGGTTTTCGAGGGCTGAAGACTGTACCTGTTAGATTGGGTAATTAAATAATATCCAGTGAAAGTGACCATATATAATGTTTTTTAGTGTATTGAGGTTGGTTATAATAAAATTTTTTATTTTTAATGCACTTAACATTTAAAACAAACCTCAGAGTGTTACAGTTATAAAACCAAATCATTATTAAATAGTGATAAAATAACAATAGTGAGAGGAAAATATTAAAAACATAAATTCAAAACTCACTATTAAATTATTAAAAAGCAAGTTAAAATCATTATTTAAAAAATCATGACTAAGTCAATAAATATAGGGACAGTAAAGAGATGCCACTCACGAGGACTGTCCCTTTATGCTTCATAACCACAGTAGGTTCTTACGTTGGACATTTAATCTCTGCTGTTATCATTATTATATTACCGTTTGTGGGCAGCTTAGCCTGCTGGGTCCTTCCCATAATGCAGAGGTTGACTCACAGTCAAAGAAACGCTAGGCAGTGACGTAATGACGTATGATGAGCTCTGGCCTTATGTGCAACTCTGAACTCTAAGTCCTTTGTAAAATACTGCCATGCCAAGAAGAAACGGGCCAAAGGAAATATGCAATTTTGTAGCATTTTTCTACTGAATCAAAACAAAGTGAGCTATAGATGAGAAAACCACCCTGGACAACAAGCCATTTCAGGACCTCTCGCTTGATTAAGTCGGACATTTTATGACCTTAAAAAATCTGATTGAAGTGACATAAAATATTTCACTTTTCAACTGTTCCTTGTAGCTGCTTTTATTTGCTTTTTGATCCTAGGCGAGTTCTTTTCCAGTCAAACTAATGTTATTTTCCTTTCAACAGTTCATCAATTTCTTTCAAAATAAAATCTTTTTACAAACTCCTCAGAATAACTTGTAATAAAAAAATATTTTGTTCAAATGTTAACTAATGACTGAGAAATTTAAAGAGAACATTAAAACTAGGTCTTGAGTATGAACTGCAGTGCATTTCTTTGATTAACAAAATCAAGAAGGTGTCAATGTGGCTGAAATCAGTCCTGATGTGTCAAAAAAAAGATTTAAAACACAGACATAGCTTTAAAAAAAACTAACTGTGATTAAAAGTTTTGAGACTTCACAAACACTTAATAATTCTCTTTTTTAGCTCTGTGTGTATTTGCGCTGCAGTAAGCCCTCGGAGGCTGATTGTGTGGACTTACCCTGACCAGAACCTTGAAGGTGTTGACACCATCGTCCACCGCCCTCTCGATGTCGTCCATCAGGTTGTCTGTGGAACCTCTGATCACGATTGTTGAGATGGCGCCCTCCTCTTTCTCTGTTTGAAACAGTGCATCACAGGTCAACTCAAGAATCAGCTGATGAAACAACATTCACAGAACAAAGTGACGAGGGCTTACCGTGCTTGAAGACCACGACCTGAGTGTCCCCGACCTCTGTCAGGTACACGTTATCACAGTGGCCCATCTCATCTGGAGTTGGAGCCGTCTGAAGGAGCAGAAAAGGATCATAACACAGGATTAACATAACTGTGCTTTTTAATCATGGGTCAACAAGCTCATTTATAGAAGATAACCAAACACTCACCATCTTTGGCAGAGCTACAGCTCCCACTGTCTTACATAACCTCCTGAGGTCCCACTTTGAGTTGAGCCTAATAAAGAGTCAATGAAATGTATCACTTCCAAGCTTTTTTTGCATTTTGCTGATCTTAAATTTTTCACATACTGCATTACACTTTAAGGCCAGATCAGTAAAGCTACTGCAGTGTGTGGTTTTAAATAAAGGCTTTATTTTTGAGTGCATGTGTGTGGGGACTTTGGAGAACTTCTCCTGGCTCTTAAAATTCTCTCTCTGATTATCAGGGGTCCTCTAACACTTACCGGACGACCATGAGCTGGTACTTGTTAGCATAGTGCAGCGCCATGTCAGCGACTTTCCCCCCGGTGACCACCACATTGGCTCCAGCCTCTTTGATGGCCTTCACCTGAGCCTCCATCAAGTTCTCCTCTCCCTTACTGAAGTTCAGCAGCTCCTGTGCATTATTGATCAGCACTGTGCCCTAAAAGAAACACAGACAAGACTTTACTTCAATGTTAGCACACATACACAGCTGAGCGGGTTCACAACACTCATATGGTGGGAATTTTGATAGCAAGTACACAGGCATGATTTTGATTTTTGCTGATATTCAATATTCAGATATTTTTAAGCTCATAATTTTTCTGATACAGATAAATATTTTTTGTCAGGAGGGCAAAGTTCTTCCATAAACTGTCCTGTTGCTTTTAATGTGACAGCCAATTTTTTTAAGGAATAGCTGCAAAATAATACATTTTTCACTCTTGGTGGTTCCCAAACCTCTTTCCGAGCCGCCCTTTGGCAGATGGAAGTACAGGAGCAACCTCCCACCCATCACCCATCACCATACACATAAACACAACTCTTTGAATACACTGTTAAAACACTATCTATCACGTCCCTGGCCAAAAAATAAAGTTTTTGTAGAATTAACATTTCAGGAAGAGCTCAAAACAGCAACTTTAATAGGCTCCGCAAATTCTAAATATTGAAATGTGTATGAAAATCCCAGATATATAAAAGATAATAGTCATTTATGAAAGTGAAGTCACACTATGACTCTTCATGAGTCTGTCTTCAAGGAGTTGTGATGCCTGTTGTTGATGCACTTTCAGCTGGTTTGCCAAGAACTCCCACAAAAGTTGGCAACCTTTGCTGACAGATCAAATTATCGTGCTATCTTCAATCCAGTCTTTTTCATTTTTCAAATCTTGAAAGATTAACAAAATGTGGAAGATCCCATCATGAGGAAAATTTCAGTGATTTTAAATATTGCTATATTCCAGTTAAACAAACAAGACAATCTGGCCAGACCACAAGACTGTTGCAATCTCCCAGACATCCAAGAGATCAAATGGGATTTCAGGAGAAAATAAACACGGATGACAATCAGCACTTCGTGTTCTGTTTTGCAGCTGAAGAAAAAAGTATAGATACAGCAGCTTTTACAATTTGCACCTCTAGCTTTTACTGTTTCTGAGCAGCTTATTTACTTAATTACACACCAGCATCTGCAGGTATCTGTCTGAAACAGTCTGATTTAGAATCATAAACAAGAAGCTCTGACTAAGAGGGAGCAGGGAGGTAGTCATAATGACAGCAAACATGCTTGATTATTCGGCTCCATGATCAATTCCAAAATTGTCATGTTTAGTCATATTCCATTAGATCCAAACAAACACTTGAGCACTGATACCTTGGTTTCTGTCACCATGCAGTCAAAGGGGCAGGAGAAGATGGCGACTTTGGCGTCTTTAACTGATGTGACGTCTCCCTCTGCCTCCTTTTTGAACACCATGCCGTGAAGCATGGAGGATGCCGTCACTCCACAACCCTAAAAACACCACAAACAACAGCGTAAGAGGCAAAAAAAACCCACCCAAGACTGAACAGATTCAAGGATTTGTGGATGATAAAACTCACCAGAATCTTGCATACTCTGACGTTGTCAACATTGAAATTGCCGGACTCTGGGAAGATGGACACTGTAACACAAATCATTGAAAATTAGAAAGTTGGACAAATATGAAGTCACTACAGTCACTGAAAACCTATCTGAGAGCCATGATTTGATTTGGATATGGGGACTCACCACACGCCTCTGCAATGAGTTTCGCAAGGAAGTCTTCGTTTCCATACTGTTTACTCATGACTGCTGTGCGGATGAAAGACGTCGCCTCTTTGATATCATGGAGATCCTTGGCTGAGGAACATACGAGGTCTGGCAGGATCTCCAGGGTCTTTTTACATGCTTTCTCATAGCCTTCAATCACCTGAAGCAAACAAGACAGGACATACTAAGCAAATGCAGCAGTTCCAGGGCTCAAAGTCATTTCTAAAGATCATGTTCTGGGAGTTTTCCAGGATATTTTCAAAGAAAATTCAGCTGGTGTGACAGATAAAACATCAACAATACTTTCCTTTCTATTGAAAGATGATTTAAAGTATGTACAGTCTATAGCTATAACAGTAAACTCTTACATACTCCAAGATAATGGCAAATTAATAATAGACTACTGCAACTGCAACTATAGTAGATGATGTAAATAAAATAAAAACAGTAAAATCCAAACTAAAAATCTTGAAAAACGTCCTGGTTCCAGACCTGGAGTCAGATCACCGCCAAAATCTAATTGCTTCTCTCATGTACCAACATTCCCTAAAAATGTCATCAAAGTCCACTGAACACTTATTGAGTTATGAGTGAAAATGTGGAAAACTGCCTTGTCTCACAATATTGACAAATCCTAAAAATAATTCCTGGAACCTCATCCGAATTTGGATCACCATCAAACTTCAATCATTTCTTCCTTGTGCCATGACCAACGTTCCCTAAAAAATGTTTAAAAATCCACTGAGTACTTTCCAAGTTATCTTCCTAACAGACAGACAGACTAACAGGCAAAAAAGTAACCTCCTTGGCGAAGGTAAGGTCACTTACCTCTGACACAGACAGGCCCATCCTGAGCAGCTCTTCAGCCAGCTCCAGCAGAGCTCCAGCAAACACCAGGACAAAGTTTGTACCATCCCCGACCTCCTGCTCCTGCATGTGTGATGCCATCACGACCATTTTGGCCGCTGGATGCTGCACCTAAAAAGAAAAAAATGTATAGCCATTAAAAAGGTTAAAGTTCCTCATTAATATATCGTTACTGATTGCAGCATGTAGCACAGAATTGAAACGTCTCCTCACCTCGAGCTCTCTGAGAATGGTGGCGGCATCATTGGTGACAAACAGCTTCTCTAAATGGTTGATGACCATTTTGTTCATACCTGTAGAAATATATTTGGTGAGATCCTACTTTGACATATATTTACAGATGTAATTCATAAACATTCTGTGGTAGGAATAAGGAAATGCTCACCGTTTGGCCCATAAGCCGTGCGTGTTGTCTGTGAAAGCTCCTTACAGGCTCTGATGTTACGGAAGACAGCCTCCTCAAGACCTGAATAGTGCTGCATTAGAAAACATAGTATCTACATTAATGAGGCTTTTTTTCCAACTAAAAATTCATCTCATTGTCAGAAATAAAATTATCTGTCCGCTCACATACAGAAAACAAAAAGAAAAGTCCCTTTATGGATTTCTTATCCTTGGAATTTTGGATGTAATCAAATTGAAAAATCAAGAAGTCCTTAAAAAGACAGATTAATACTCAGATTATTTTTTCAGCATCAAATTAATAAATAACAGAACTTACAGGGGCATATTCAACCCTCTGGGGCATATTTAACCCTCTATGTGGCACTTTTACTGCATTAAAACATGCATCTCAAAGTGCTCCAGAAAGAAAGAAAAGACAAACAGGAAATGACAGCAGAAATAGAAGCTGATTAAATACAAATATGAATAGTGCAATTGTTGATGAGAATTACATCAATACATAATAATACAAACCTTGGTTACAAGAAATCAGTGAGTAGAAATAAGTGAAATACATAAAAATAAATACAGATCAACATACTGATGTTGTATTTTAAAATCTATCAACTGTAGAAAAAAACACTTCAGCGTGGCTTTGACTCCAAGACAATAATTTAAAAATGGACTTGTCTCTTTCTCTTGATTAACATTTGTATAGTACCTTTGCAGATATTAAAAATTCATCATCTAACAATGCACGAAACTCGATTTTTGCCAACATCCAATATGCCACTTTTTCATTAGCACCCACACCGATATCAATATTTCTTTTTAAGAACAAAAAGACTCCACTTTGACTAACCGCCCTGCTCCTTTTATGGTTACTGTCCATTTTTTGTTGGGAACAAATGAAGAGATTAAAATATGCTATGATCTTAAATGACACTTTAAATTGTTAAAATGGGCATTCAGTGATAAAGATGTAAATCATTACGGCACATTTGTGCATTTTGCCAGCGCAAAGAGCCAATTTATGGGTTATATGTGCCCAATTTGCACAGTCAAACATGAGCCAAAAATGTCACATCTGCCAATATTAATTATTAACTTTTGAGGCAAATATCTGGTAAAACCAATTTTGTTCCAATAAAACTGTGTATCCCATGCATTAGCGAATATTACTTACAAAAACTTCACCTATGACCAAGGCAACATATGGGGATAATAAATAAAGGGTAAAACTTTCTGGGGCTCAGACACATGGATAGCTTCCTAAAGAGTAATCAAAGAAATGATCCATCCTGAATTCAAGCAGTGTTCACCTTTTCTAAAAACAGATACATATATTACAAATTTAAGCAGAATATATTCATAGTTTTGTTACTTGTGTGAATATGTAATCTTGCTCTTTTTAAAATTATATGAGCCTTTATTTGTGCAAAATTGTTGTTGTTGGAGGGTTGAGGGAAACAATTTATTTATGCCACAGGAAAAGTATTCCACCCAACCATATGCACATTTCATAAAGTGGTCCCCTTTGGTAAAGAAAACCAGAAAAATACCTGGCAATTATGATAAGAGAGTGGTAAGACTTGAATTTTGGGGTCAGTAATTACTAAGAGAATATTTGTGTCAAAACCAATCTGGGGCCCATTAATGGTGCTTTTCGGGGGCCCTCTCATGTCTGTGGGCAGCCCTGACAGAGACTTAAGTTAGTAATACAGCCAGTTAATATATTAATTACACTGAAATGTGGCTAAAATAGCCTGAACTTTGGGTTCAAGTCATCACATAAAGCAATGCTATATACAACTGTATTTAAATGTAAACGTATTAGAGTGTATTGAGTTTAGAAAGTAGTGTATTAAACTGAGAGTATCACTTCATTAATGATATTTAGGCCCTCTGGCACAGTGGATGCATTTAATGTCAACCCTAGGTGACCAAAGTTGACCCTCCCTGCTTTAATCTCCATCTTCAGCATCATCATCCTCTGAGCTGTGACAGATGAACGCTCTCTGGGTGTGTCTACTCTTCTTACTCGGTTACCAGAGCAGCTGTGACACTGCAGACAACATCAGTTTATTAAAATGTCTGTAAAAAGCTTCAATAACCAGCCTGAAGCCCTGCACACCAGCCCCGGGTCCCTCAGCTCGGAGCGGCCTGTCTGTTTCTAGAACTCTCCCACATGACAGTGAATGGGCATGCTAACTGCGGCTAATGCTAGTTAGCATGCTAGTTCACAGGAACACATTTTAATGCACTTAACGGTTCAAACGAGAGGTCTCAGCTCACCTTAGCGCCGTCTTTCAGCATCTGGGCAAAGCCCGGTGCTTTGGGGACGTGGAGGGCCATTTTCGGATGTTGAACAGCCCCGGTATTTGGAGAAGGTGGCCGCGGCGTGGACTCAGCTCTGGGTACAAAGCCGGAGAGACAGAGGAGGAGCGACTGAAGCGAGGCGTGGGGCTGCGACGGAGACCGACGAGGGACAAACAGAGCGAGTCTGATTAAAGCGAAGGCCTCCAGCTGGTAACAATGACTCAGGAAATCAATACTGGAGCCAATATTTAACCTACCAGAGGAAAATACGACATTTACATATAGCCAAAAAATTTATGATTCAGCGCCTGTCACAAACAAACAACTATGAATCTGATACAGACAAAAAATAAATTAATAATAACAATTAAAAAATACAAAGATATATCTGTGACAGCCACAAGCCAAAGGGCCCGTGTACGGAAGCCCTGAATGCGAAACATGACAAGTAAGGAAAAGCAAAAGAAACTACATAACACAATAAATAAGAAAAAAAGGAACAAACACAATAAATACAAAAATATACAACAATCAAAAAAAACAAATAAAAAAACAAGACTGCAAAGAAAAAATATTAACAAATCAAACAAGTAATATAAAACCCCTCCAAAACACAACAACAACAAATCAAAATCACAACAACAAATCACCAACAAAAAGGAAAATTTAACTTACAAATAAAACAACAAATTAAAAAATCAAATCAAACAAAAAAAACAACAAATCATACTCCCAAAACCCCTCAATAAATTGAAAACAACAAAGACAAAAAAAATTCAGAAAACACAAAGCAAATCATGTGTCAACTAATGTGTTATTTTATTCTCTGTGTTTTTCACTTGCTGATATATTTTGTTATTTGACGGTCAGTTTTTTTAGTGCTGCTGTTATTTTTTCCATTATGTTTTCATCTGGTGTTGTGTTATTTAAATTGTTGATGTGTTATTTTTTCCGTGTTTTATGATTCAATTTCCTGTTTTGGTATTTTGCTGATATATATTTTTTAGATTTGTTTGTGTTTTTTGTGGTGAGATTCTTTAGTTGTTGTTCGCTGATGTTTTGTTTATTTTATATCTGTTTAAGCTAAGTGTATTTTGTGTTGTTGTAGTTTTAGTTTTGTTATTTTCTGTCATTTTTTTATGTTATGTTAATTTAGTGGATTTTATGACTTTTGGTTTTTGTCCTCCTTTTATGTGATGTGTTTATGTTTGGTTGTGATTTTCATTTTGGGGCTGACTAACAGGGCTCTAACAAGACATTAAATATTTTTTTATTATTCCTTCACTGAACTTATTAACTTATTATCATAACAGAAGAGTTTCTTCACACATGTTGGTCAAAATACCTCCTCCTTTTTCTGTCCTTGTTTATATTGAACACAGATTGTTGTAATTTTAGCTTTTTTGCCTCTGGAGGTTTGGTTTAAGCAGTTATTTGGTGGTCTGGACTGTTGTGGTGGGGACAACAGTGATGTTTTTCAGAGGGCAATTTTTTGGATCCTGAGCCATATCTCATGGAATGGATGTAGTGCATGACAGTCCTCCTATCATTACAATCTGTTTGACCTCTAAGGTTATATTTTCTTGAGCTGATTCACTTAAAGTTTCCACTTCAGGCAAAACATCGCGAGACATTCCAGGTTCACTGGTTTGACGGATAAGCAGTAGTGGTGGCAGTTTTATCTTGGTCATTATGCCCATGTCTCCTGAGGAGCTCTTGCTCTTTAAGTTTCTTTCTGCTGCCACCAAGTGTATATTTTTGATATTGCACTATTTAAAACCAACATGTATTTGCTTCATTGCATACTCATGTCCACATATAGTTTTTTGAAAAATGTAAAAAAAATCATGATATTGTATGGCCTGATTTATTTTATTTTATTTTTCAAAGAAAGTAAAAAGGAACTTCTACTTGGTGTTTGAATTATACTCAGGATTGACCTATGTTGACCTGTTTTAAGGTCAAATTTAAGCACTGTTCAGCATCTTCAGGGTGAATTTTCAAGCTTTTCCAGCCCCTTTAGCCCTGATGAATTCTTCAGTCATACCAGTACATTTACTAACATTCCACTTCCTACTCATAAAAAAGATATAATGCTTTAAGATCAAAGTTATGTTTTATACAGAAGTCTAGAAAATGATTGATGTACTAAAGGAAACTAAATATAAATCAGAACTAGAATATTTGCACAAATTGAGAATTCCTAAAAACAAAAAGAGTTCTGACTTTAATGTCATAATTCTGACTTCTGTCTCAGACTACATTTCTATCAGCCCTTCACTAAGATCATCCATCCATTGTCCAACCCCTTTTAGGTTTGTAGGGTGGGGGCTGGAATCTGTCCCAGCTGACATTGGGCAACCCTCTACTGGTCGCCAGCCAATCACAGGGCCACATACACTCACATTCATACCTAAGGGCAGGCTTGAGTCACTAGCATGAGCATGTTTTGGTATTTGGGAAGAAGTCGGAGTGCCCGGAGAGAACCTACGCACGCACAGGGAGAACATACAAAATCCACACAGGAAGGCCCTGACTGACAGGGATGAAACCAGCAACCTTCTTGCTGCAAGGCACGATGCAGCCTTCACCAAGATCAGTTCAACTTAATTCAGTTTTATTGGCATAAACATTGTAGCCCATTATTGCCAACGCCTTTCATAAAATAAATCAACAAAAAGAAAGGAAAAGAAAAGAAAAACAGTTAATTAAAAGGATATAAATTAGAAGCCTGATCTAACTGATGAAAAAGTTCATACTTTAGTTGATAAATTATTCAGAAATACAATTTATAAAGAATAGACATTGTAGGAACCAGGCAAAGTGACCACATGTCAACATTTCAGAAAAAATACTTTGGTGTATAAAGATGTTTTTAATGCCCTGTAGGTTGAAATCTAATTATGACATGGCCAAAAATATCCGCAAGATGAAAAACAAGAATGACAACAGCAATCAGGAAAAAAGAAAAGTATTACACTGTGTTCCTAAAACTACAATTACTATGCGAGGCGAAAAACAGCAATAAAATACAGCCACCACTCTCATTTCTGAAGATAACAGGTTTTATTGCTTTTTTTCACATTACAGGCACAATGTCTCCTTCCTTCTTTTCTACGTGGAGGGGATACTGATACAAATTGCAGCGAGAAAAAGAGTTTTGCGTCATCAGAGGTTGTTTGTCACCTCACTAATAACCTGCCGGATATAGTTTTATAACATCATCATCATGTAATGAGTCATTACGTCTTTCCCATCACGTTATTAAATGATTTATGTTCACAGCATCGCTCCATGAATCATCCACGGACCATTAACAAGTGAGGCCCTGTGACGCAAAAGAAGAGGAGTGAAAAATCTCAATCAACCTGCCTGAGCTGAAATATAAAAAAGTAGTTTCATAGAAAATACACTTCACAATTTGGCATTATCAAATGGCACATAAAATAACAAATGTTAGTAACATTATTGCATACATGTAAAACTGAGGACGCAAAGACCCCCATCTGTCAGTGAATTTAGTGTGAATTAGTTCTGTTGATAGAATTTTGGCCTTTCAGAAACTTCAAAAAGTGAGAGTAAAACTAAAGTGTTAGTATTAAAACAATGTAACTAAGACATTTGGTTGTAGCAGCTATAATAGAAATACATATACCACAATACAGAAATCCTTTTGGCAGCTACAAGGGGATAAACATCCACAACCAGCTAACCTGAGATATGTAAACACACAAAAACACCTTAATTAAAACAGTCTGGATACAAAAAGAAAACGAGCTTACATGTGACAGTCTCCCAGTTTCATGATAACACTACTTAGAAATGTAACAGTGACACCTCAATAACAAAATGGCTACAAAAGGTCCCGTGTTGCACATATACACTTGCGTAGTTTAGTTGGGTTTGCGGATAGTGTTCACAGCTGTGTTAGCCCACCCCCCCAGCCTGTTGGAGAGTTTGGAGGCCCGACGGGAGAGGTTTGAGGGACAGAGCTTAGCGTTGGGGTCCAGCTTTCTCATCACTGCTCCTCCAGAATGATCCTTTGTACCAGATCTGTGGACAGAGACAATGATACAATTAGTTACTGCTGTGAATTTGTTTTTGTTTTTAATGTTTTCTCTAAAAACCTGCCTTGACAACTGATAAAATTCTCTTTTTTTTTTATTCATTAGAGATGCACGATATTACCAGTTTGATATCGGTATCGGCCAATATCAGCCTAAAAAGTTAAATATCGGTATTGGCCGATATTGACATTTTTGCAGATATATCAGCCACACACATCGGCTGGAATATTGGCAAATTACAAAAATGTACAATATTGATGCACCTTCTAATCAATGCATGGGTACATTTAAAAATCAAGGGTTTCATTTTTGCAGGAGTTAAATGCTGTTTTTCTTGTTTTACATCTGTTCCTCACAAAAATATACTGTAACACTGAAACAAGCAAGTCAGTTTTTCTTAAGTATAGAGCATGTGCTCTTGACCAGAAATATCAGTATTGGTGATAATGAATTAAAAATATAAATATAAAAAACTACTCTTCATCATTACTGTTTTTTATCTACTGCATAGCACTTTACTGACTGAATGCACTTAATGGATCTTTGTCTGACTCTTAAGCCTTTGGTTTAAGTGCCTTTCCTTTTCACTTGTGCTCAGGATTCATTTCTCATTTGTCTAATGCCTGCATGTTTTATGTTTGATCATGAACTGGTGTGCTGATGCCTGCTGCAAAACACATTTCCAAAGGGATAATAATAAAGTTGAAGTTGAAAATGAAGCTATGAGGCTTATTCTGGCATATTTTATACACTGATGGTCATGATTGATATGTTGATTATTGTTAATACATAAATAAAATGCTTCCTGCATAAATCAAGAACCAATTTAAAGGCCCTGAGAACAAATCAACAAAGACATTCCTCATAAGATATTTATGATAATTTATAGACATCCTATCAACTGTCTGTAAATCTTAGGACTGATCTTTCCAGTTTTCAAAATGTCAGTGGTCCAGTTTTTGAGGGTGCTTAGAAAGTGGATGTAGAGTGGTTTGGCTTTAGACAATCAGTAATGATGTTATAAATGAAAAACACCTAAGGCAACAAAACTACTTTATTCCCACCCTATCAACCTCTCCATTAAAACCACAGTCTAACAATCATCTAAACTGTAAAATAAGCTGTTTAAGAAGATTTTCTGATGTTCAAAAAAAACATCTTATTATCATCTACAGATTTCCTCTGATGGCTTGAAGTGAAAAAAATGTTGGGATGTCACAGTGGTAGGTCTATTCGGGGGGGCTTGGGGAATAGACATTTTAGGCAGCTTCAAGCACCACATAGAGGGGACGGGCAGGGGTTTTGATGCAGCTGACCTTTTTTGTAACACAGAGGAGACATTAAACACACCTAAGGGCAAATAAAACTAAAAGCAGAATATGGTCTCTTAAAGTTAAAATAAAAGAATATGATATTCACTCTTTAAAGTGTTGGTCTTTTGGCTTTTATCCCTCATAATGATGCATCAGTGTTAATTTTAGTCTGTTTCATAATCAGCTAAAAACGTCTCTCTCAGGGTGCTGGTTTGGCGAAGTGGTAAGCAACCAGGCACGACCCATATTCATACTTTTGCCGGCCCAGGTTGGAATCCAGCCTGTGGCCAGTTTACAGAGTGTCCACCCCTTCTCCCTCTTGGCCCCCTTCACAAGCCTATACACTGTCTCTCTCTCATCATTAAAGGCGCAAAATACCCAAAAATAATCTTAAAAAAAAAAAAAAAAAGTCTCACAGCAGCTTTAACTGGTGAGCGCTCTTTGCAAGGTGCCCTTATCTCCAAAGCTGCATTTTGTTCATGAATATTTATGTAAAATCTTTTCTAAACTTGTTGAAGAAAAACAAAAGCAACTGGGAATACAATATTTCACAATGTAAGGATTCTGAATTATAATTATGAGATTTGTAACATTTTTATGACCTGTACAAACTTTGGTAAGTAAGAAAACTTTCAAGAACAAGTAAGGAAACAAAACAGTGAGGGGTGAGAGAAGTGAGGAAGTGTGAGTTTGAGGAATGCAAGCACATTATTTATGGGTCAAAAAAGAGCAGCTTTCCTTCAGCAGGTCATGCACTGAAATACAAACACCAGGCAAGCGCTGCCATGCATGTTCATGTCAAACAATGAGTTACAGTCGAAACAGTGGATTCCTTTACTCTTGTTTCAAAATCACAGCTCAGGATTTTTATTTACCTTCTTCCCTACTCCACCATCAGAGAATAGTTGAACCGCCTGTTGTGGGAGGAAAACAAACTCATGTTTAAATTCCCAACGGACGAGGGCGTCATACAGCGAGGGAAACTGTAATCTGCATGTAACGCTCACCGATGATAACAGAGAAGGTCACTGTTCTTCAGGGGATGAGGGGAACTGTTTTTTCTCAGTTCCCCTCATTCCCCTGAGGGCTGGTCGGGATTTATGAACATTTTGAACATCAACAGGAAGTGATGCAAGTCCTCAACAAGTGCATTTTTGTCATTTCATCTGGCTCCAATTCACACACCCTAACTCTCCCTCCCTCTGTGGTCTCCCCCTCACTCTCCCCACATCCGAATGCCAGAGACTCAGTTTCAAACCGAGCCCGCGAAGAATGTGAGCAGAGGGGAGGAGGGGGAAGGTGAGGGGCCTCTCAAGCTGTGCTCCAGACTGGGATTCTGGGTGAAGAGAGTGGTCATGTGTGTCTGAGGTCTGCTCCATGAAGATGTGTATGAAACGGACTGACAGCATCTTCAGTGAGACAAAGCTCCTCTATTCATACACACCATCATACTCATATGATAATGATGGGATTTACTCTTGAAGAGTGTCCAAAACAAGAAAAGCATGATTAATTAATCTAAAATGTTATAATTGGACATAAAAAGGTATAATAAGGTGTTCTTTTTCAACTTTAAAATATCGTAAAAGGACAAAATAAATTACAAGGTCATTTATTCCAAACTCGTTCAGCCCTTTTGGTCCCTTTTTTTAATATTAAATGTTTTCAACCATCATCTTGACCAGAATCTCAAAACAACATAACAAAGCAGAAAAAAAAGACAGCATATTAAAGACACTAACACTTGCCACATGCCTATTGATCACTTCATGTAGTGTTCTTACCTTTCGTCTTTTCCAATTAAGTTTTCGAAGGCCTTAGACAGATGTTTGAGTCTTCTGAGCCCACTGGACACGGACTCTAAATCTTGGTCAAACTTTCTGTTATTGAAGGAAAACCACAAAATTAAGCAAAATCCATGACGGAGTATAGTGAAACAAAATATCCACCATCTGAATAATCAGTGTAGCTCTCTCTGTTGTTAGAAAGCTATGAAAAGACTCACATCCTCTGGTTCTGTGTGTTTGGAGAAGCAAAGGGACTCCGTAAAGCAGCCATACGGACCAACTGCCTCCTGCCCCCTCCTGTTCTCACCCCTCGCACGCAGGCCTCAGGAGTCTTTCTTCCTCTAGAGCCTGGGGTACGGCCTGGTGTGGCTGCTGTTCTGGGGGTACGTCTGGGGGTCACAGCTCGGCCAGGCGTTCGTCTTGGTGTTCGAGATGTTGACGGACCGTCTTCTTTACCAGGGGTTTCTACCAAACACTCCTCTCGTGAAAACTCTCTGGATCTCTGCAGCCTCTGAGAGTGGAAAAGACACATGACTTCAGAAATAAAAGCCATAAGAAGGGAACAAATCCTCCACACAGTGTTAATTCTGTTGACTAATCATTTTTGTCATAGTTTTCGTCAACAGCCTTTTTCCCCTGATGAAAACTAGACAGTAACTAATAAAAACAAGTGCACATGGACAAAAACTAAAACTAGATTAACATCTTTGTCAACAAATAAAACGAGATGAAAATGTTTGACAGAGACTTAATCCAATCAGACCTAACTAAGCAGCATCTCCAGGCAAGTCATCCTGACATCTTTGCAATGGTGAGTAGACCGAAGCTAATGTTACTATATGACCTATTGGTGTGTTTTTACTCGACACCGTAGCAGTGCTAATGAGGTGATAAAACAATGACAAGTCTTTTAAAACGGGTTGGTGGTAATAAGAAACGTAAATAAATGTATCCAAGTATAAACCATGACATCAGAAATTTGAGGACACATAGAAAAATGTCTTACCCTATACACTTCATATTTTAGTCAACTAAATTTAGAGTAGATTTCGTCAACTCAAATGTTGTGAAATTTCATCAACTAAAACAGTTTAGATGGCTAAATTATGACTAAAATTTAAAGATATTTTAGGCAAAAGACTATAACTAAAACTAAATTATGAAGTGCTGTCAAAATTAATACTGCCTCCTCATACATTTAAAATCACCTTACAAGGAATGTACTTTCAGGCTGTTAAAGCAAAACAAACTAATCTCTAGACTCACTCTGCATGTAGTGTCTGCCCCACAAAAAGCCACAGAGCTCAACATACCTGATACACTCCGCTGATGGAGTTGCGAGCGCTGCGAGTGAGTTTGCGGACTGTGCTTGTTTTTGGTTGCTCCTCTTTTATGGGTTCCCATGTTGGATTCTCTGGTAAGGAGTTGGTCTGGACAGTGCGCAGCGGGAGCCTCTTGCGCAAGGACATTCTCAGGGAATTAAGTGAAGATGAGGAGCGCTGCTTGCGGAAACGATCTGGGACTTCGGGGGAGCTGTCTGGACCATCAGACTCATCCAGGACTGTGTGTGCCCGCCAGACTCCCACCACAGCTCTGCCAACTCCATCCATCACTGAAGACGTCATCTGACCAAATGAAAAAGAGGAGTGAAAAGATTATTACTTGACAGATTTTGCTGAAATTTACGGGGATGTAGGTAATGGTCCAACTTAAAATGATTCAATTTTGGTGGTGATCCAGATAACCACCATTAGTGAACTATCATTTTTGCTTAATAACTGTCTAACTAATAATGATATCAACATGATTCTGAGTGCTAGGTGTGGGTTTCAGGGTCAAGGAATCATTTTATGATGGTAACTTTATCATGGAACTACTGCTTATAGATGTAACAGCAATATGTGAGCTACCTTGGCAGAGGTTTGCGCTCTCCGAGTGCCTTCTAGTTCACTCTGGTATTGGGCAATAAAATGGTGTTAACTCCCAGTTGCAGCTGATAAAGGATGCAAAATAAATCAGCACTCTGGTACCAAAATCAGCACATACTGTACTAGAAATGGGAGCTCTTAAGATTTATCCACAACAGTGCCATTAATGATTCTGTTTAATGATCTGAGTCTTTAAATATTCACTTATTCATTTCGGTGGAGCTTTGGTGAGGATAAAAATAGACCCACACAGGCTTCTGTGTCAACAACGTCAAATACTTGGCACTTCCAATGTTCAACACCACACTGATGTTTTAGCTTATTGAGTGATAGCACATAACAACAATCACACACTGCTTGTGTCATATTGTACATATTGAGCATAAAGCAAACTATATTAACTCTCATGACAAGTTTGAGTTGGATCTCAAATGGAACTGGTAACCTACATAATACCAATCAAATACTGCAGCCCAGCAGCAGACTTTGCAACATTCAAACAAACGATTATTGACCATCTCTGCATCTTCACCTAAATTCACATCACGATGAATCAATTTGCTCAAAATATTCATGTAATTCAAAGGTGAATATCTGTTAAATCTGTAGCTGATACAGATACATACATGCATATTTTTTAAGGAACACCAAGTCTCCACTATACCAGAAAAGGCCTGTCCCAGCATATTGTAACATGAGAGAGAAAATATATGTATATTGTACATGATACCAAGAATAAAGTTTTTAAGCTATCATCTGCCAGTACCCACATTGTGTCATATTGTTTTGCATCCCTAAAAGGAATACACATTTTGTTTAGGGTACTTTATGCTTTTATATAGATTGTCACAAGCACATAAACCAATAAATCACAGTGAAGAGGAGAGATGGTATTCATTGCAATAAAAAAACCCACATGGCTTTTGTTTCTGGCAAAAATCTAACAGTGAGCACCTCTGTAGCTGATGCACAATGGCAGAAGAATAGAAAATCATCAATATTCCCTTTTTCTCATCGTTCATAAATTTACTTCAGTTACTTGGTTCTGGTAGGACAAAAACACTGAAGTAAGATAACAGATGGCTTCAAGATGATTCATTGATAGTTATGACTAGGGATGCATGTATTACTGGTAGCTGTCAGTATCAGCTAATTACATTTTTTGCAAATATTAACAGCTGATAAATCAGCCATACATATCAGCTGGAAAGTCTGTAAAATACACTAATGGACCATATTGTTGAACCTTATCGTCACTGCATGGGTACATTTAAAAATCAAGAGTTTCATTTTTTTTCAACAGTTACAGGAGTTAAATGTTTTTCTTGTTTCACATCTGTTCCTTACACCAACAGGCTGTCACATTAAAAGCAACAAGCCAATTTTTGTAAAGACTTGATGCTTTTGAGGAAAAAAAATGTTTTAGCAATAATTAGTTCAGAAATATCAGCATATCTGCAAAAATCCAACATCATGCATTCCTAGTTAAGACATTTTCTGAGTAGATGCGTTTATGGAAGAGTGCAGTTCTAGTTAGTATGAGGGGTGTCAAAAATAATCTTTTAATACATTGTGGTGTGGACTTAGATGAAGATGAATCGATGCAGAGTCAGTAATAGTTTAATCCGGCAGAGGTTGCTGCTAGACTGCAGTATCAAACTTCTTTCTGGGGAAGACAAAATCATGTATAGGAGGATGAGACCTCCTAAATTTATTTATTTTGGTTAACAACGAAAATACATCTTTGCTGCTGTTGATTTCAAAGGCCATGTCTAAGTAATAAAAGGAGTTCAAATGTATCTGATTGCTTGTATTTATGTTTAATCTAAAAAACAGCCTGCTGCAGTAATGAGGAAAATCAAGTATATGTCTCCCTGCATTGCATTGTGATGCATCATGATATCGAATCAAACTGAGTAGTGAACCTAATCCTAGGTGAATTGAAATGTGAGACTGGTGAAGATGCACAGCTCTAGTTAGTATGGCAATACGACATTCAACTTTAAAAGGAGTATAACTAAAATAACTTAAGTAAATAATATGATTCCTCAAGGTAATAAACAAGAGACATGTAATATTTCACATTAAAATTAGAAAATGATCATATCAAATTTCTTTCACAATCTGCTTCGGTGAAACTTGTATTTACAGCATATAAAAACAAAATATAAAACGGGGATTGACAAACATAATGCTCCAATAGCAAAAAATAAGCCTAAAATGTCTAAACAAAAGTGAAAAGGCCCTTTTTAGCACCGTAGGCTCTTCTGTCCTGTTCAATGACCACAGCAGAGTCTGAACAGCTCACAGCACTGGTTTACCATGTATGAGCCGCCTGATAAAGCAGACTCAGTGTTCACAAATCAAAGATATCGTGTTGAATCAGAAACACTGAAGTGTCTGTGATTATCATCGGGATTAACCGGTTAAACGGCTGTGCAGGCTTAGCAGTCAGCTAACGTTATTCTCTGTCTAGGCTTAAAGAAACAAACATTAGATAAACACACAGAAAAAAGGACACAGCAGACCAGCTATCAAACCGTCTGCCGTAGAAACATCTTACCTTGGGATGTAATTAGCCGAAAATGTCTGCGTCCCCTCTGCTCTCAGCCGCTGCTGCTTCTTCTGTTTCTTTCTTTCTGTTTGAATTTGGCGGTGGACCGCAAAACGCACGAGACACCACGCCCTGCACGCACAGCACCCGAATAGTGACGTAAGACGTAACGTCTCGACGTGAGGGCTGTGCCGGTTGAAAACCCCTTTGGGCAGAGCAGATTTTTGTTAAGACAATGAATAAATGTTTTTAATCATTCGCACAGTTTATCGTCCTCTTTTAGAAAAAGTCTCAGTTTCACAAAGTTCTCTTTTTATTTGTCTTTTGAGTAAAGTCCGCTTGGTCTGCCCACAGGGGAAAAATGTTACTAACATTTATATAAAAAAGAGGCCAATTATTCTTTAGTTGCACCAAATAGCATGTTAAAATATTTGGGTCTTTAGAAAAAACAGGTTACAGAACAAGATAAGTAAATAACATGCTCAAGTTTTAAATCATTTAGAGGGTTAAAAGATCAGAGGTTCATGAAGACAGTTTAAGTGAAAAACAAAATCATTTAAATGCTTAAAATGGTCCAGATGCCAGAAAGTTCTGCATGGCACATTGTTAAAATCCCATAATTTCCCTGGAGTAGTGTTTTCTCCGTTATTTGAAGCTTAAATTGGGTGTAATAATAATAGTGGTACAGAAAAATAAATATTTTTTGTCACATTTAGTCATCATTTTGTTTTATAGATACTTGCTTTGAGAAGGTGTGCCGAGTTGGTTTTTGGGGTTAGCCCCCAGTCTGATACTATTTCATGGGGTAAAATTTCTGATGGTGCCCCTGTCCCAGAGCAGTGGTTCTCAAATGGTGAGGTAGGGCACACTGGTGCACCTTAATGCAAGTGTAGGTGTGCCTAGAAATTTTTTAACCATACAACATAATTCATATCAAATTGAGTTTTTTTTTTTAAACTCAATCAGTGCTTCATATACTATCAACAGTTTTGCAGTAAAACAAAATTAACTGTAGGACATAAAATCAAACAAAAATGACACCACTGGACTGTCAGCTTAAACAATAAAAACTTTGTCCTATTGATTAAACAGTATTCCAGTGCTGGAATGTGTGTTTAAAATTGCAGAATAAAAGTTACTTTTCTAACTGAAATTGCTCCCATATGGTTTCATTATTATATTTTCAAGGTCAGTTCAAAAAAGTACGACCTGGTGAATCAGATCAAACATCATCATGCTGTGTTCAAATGTAACCTAAAGAAAAAATGTCAGATTTTGGTGAAAACTTTAAATAACTTCTTTTAGGCATGAGTGGACATAAATAATGTGTGCAGTTTGAAAACATAGTGTAAAACTTTTCTAAAAGCTTTTATGTCGATATGATTATGGTGTGCCTTGAAATCTTGGTTTGATCTTCGGTGTGCCTTAGGCCAGAGAGTTGAAAACCACTGTCCTAGTACGTGATGAACCTTTGCAGTTAACAAACCTTGCCAATCTTTATGATCTCATTTATCTGTATTTTCATTATTGTCAGTTTTATATATTGTATTAAGTATCGCAGTCTAATAAGGCTCATTCAAAAGCAAATAAAATTTGAATAAATATATAGTCTACAACTCTTAAAGTTAAAAAAAAACCTTTCATGTATGTGACATTAACAGTAAAACTGTAACTATTTTCCTTTTTGACAAAAAAGGGGATGTGAAGCACAATGGTGTGTTTATTGTTCATAGTGTTTATATCCACTGTAATTAATGATGCATGATATTTCCAGCGCTATACTGGCATCAGCAGATAAAAGCATAAAAAGTTAGATATTACTGTTAAGGAGATTAACGTATATATACGTATATCCCATATTTTGGTCTTACTTTTGGCAGAATGCCTGAATGAACCACAATACTTCATGAGTTCATCACTGAATGTCTTCAGTTGAAAAGCAGTATTTTAATTTAACAGGGAATTAAAGGATGTTTTTTTTTGTTTCATGTATGCTTCTGACAGAAATAGACTGATACCATGAAAGAAACAGATCAAAGAAGTGTATTGATGTTCTTAACAAAAAAATTATAAAAAGGTATTGGTATCTGCCGATGTGAGTTTGGAATTATTTGCATATGAGTTATTGGCAAAAATCCAAAATCATGTATCCCTTATAGGGATACAAACTGGGATCTGTACTGCAGTCTTATCAGGCTTTTTTTCTAAATATAATTGATTTTGAAATAGGCTTACAACACATTATGTAAGCCAAAAGCATTTTTTGATCTACACAAATGATGATAAAATCTGACCCTGAACAAGCCATTTACCTGGACTATTAGTCACCAAGGTTCTGGTTTATTTTTCCATTGTTCAAATTTGAAGGAACCGTTTTCAAACTAACCAACCAGCAGATGGTGCTACATACATGTCGCTGAAATACCTGTAGACTCGTCTGGGATCAGTTAGTGGGATATGAATGAAGCATTTATTCAGTTGTTTTTTTGTATCATTTTATATCAGGAATTTCTTTATTGTTCATTTGTTTTCTTGTAAGACAAATTGCCACAAACCTTTGATTTGCAAAAATTTCACACAGAAACAAACGTGCAAATGGATAACTACAAGAGTTACAGCTACAGGTTTATTTCTGCAGAGAAACTGAATGATAAGAATGATGAGAAATGATCAAAACAACAATATGTCTTCTATTGTCTGAATTGAAAAAAAACCCAGCCTTTTCATACTTGTTTACCAGCAAATAAGAGGAAATTTTCAGTGATATTTCCAGTATAATCAAACCCAATTATAAAGAGATTACTGCCTTTACAATGCTCATTTGAAAACTCCGAGTCAGGGGTCAAACATATCTTACAGTGAAAATTACAAAGACTTAAAATCTAACAAACCCAAGAGGAAAGTTTTAGAAACATTGAAAGTATGAGGTATGAAAAAGCAGTGTTCCTCCAAACTAAAAGCCGTTTACTGATTTACACATGCCTGAGCTTATCTCACGTTTGTTTATCCCTGTGCGTTCCATGCTACAGTCCTCTTTTAATATTGCACTGTTTTATGTGATCCTGTTAAATGTTTCTTTATTGGAAAGAAGTCGAAGACAGACCTTGACCCTGGTAATGACTAGCTTGTCCTCCTGTCTCAGTAAGAGTAAATGTATAACATGACTATTGTTGAGTCAGGAGTTAAAGTTCAGAGCAAAGATGAAAACCATAGACCTTCATTGTGATGAAACAAAACCCTTTTTATTGCAAATGTACTAACAGAAAAAGGGAGTGGAGTCTGTATATAAGTTTTCAAGGTCAGGGTGCTAAACACTGTTCAAGGTCATTGTAGCTTCTCAGATGTTCTAGTCTATGCTACAAACTCAAGCAGGGAGTCAGACTTCTCTTGTCTTTACAGTAAATATGAAGTAATTTATACTGAGCATTTCACAGCAGAAAGAGTTGAAAAACCATTGATATGGACAAGTGGATGCTGCCAGGGCCGGGATTGTTCACAGGACCAGTACGTCTACATGGGCACCATATTTGAGGGGTATGGCAGAGTTTTAAAACATTAGCCTAAAATGGTAGGAAGTTTAACCAGGATGTTCCTACTTGCTCTATTGAGAACCATGGTGCGCTGAGTCGAGCTAAAGCTATGAGAAATTATCTTTAAAAACACCTGATCAAGTATTCTTGATCATATTACATATCTGACGTTTACAACAAAACCGAGCCGCAACTTCCAGAGTCCCTCAAGTGTCAACTGAACGCAAGTCAAAAATACACTTTACAATAAAATGCCACTTTTTAAAGCAGAAATTAAAAAAAAATGGAGCATGGTTTAAAAATAACTTTGCCTCAAATAGTTAAGATATTTCTTCTCACTATATGAGGGTGAATCTTTTTAATGACTCACCCATGTTAATCATTTCAAGTTTTTTTTGGTTCTACATAATTTAGGGTATTGTAGACATGACAACAAGCCTGACCAGAGTTGATATTTTCAGAAGGCCATAAGTCCCACCTCAGCTTAGCGTCTTTGTCTTTTAAGAGGTTGATCTAAAGTTAGTTTGGAACAAAGTAGGCTAGCTTTTTCCCCTTGATTCAGCTCTTGTGCTAAGCTTAACAAACTAGCTTCATCTCACTGGCACTGGTCCACAAACTCTGAAAGCCTTTTAACATAATATTAAATAAAATTAAATAAGAAACAAGAGCATCTCAACATCTTTCCATTGAAGAAACAGAATGATGATTGTTTGGGCCACAGCTTACTTGCAGCACTGCCAAGAGAAAAATAAAGCTTGGTTAGTTCATTTTAAATGACTTGTTTCCACTATTTTTGTTGAATGTTCGATGATTTCATGATACCTTGGCAATTCTTCTCCATCGTGCAGCAACAGCGAGAATTGCTGTGAGGACCACGACCACAACCCCGGCTATGATGGGAAACAGAGGGAACTTGATGGTTTTATCTGTACACAAGAAAGACAAGGATGACCTCACTAAATGTATCTCCCTGTCAACTTGAGTTAAAGATCAGTATCGTATTTGTGACCTGACCTGTTACTGAGACAAAGAAGACCTTGAAGTACTGTCCATACTTGGGAGAGGCCACGTTGCATTGATAGATGCCTTCATGTAAGCTTCTGTCCACCTTACTGTTAGATAACTGGCTCTTAGACCCATCATTGGACTCAATAAATGCACCTCCCAAAAAATCCACCACAGTCCCATTCAGCGTCCAGGACACAGAGGAAACTTGTGGATTGGCCTGGGTGTTGCAGCTCAGGGTGAGTGTGGCCTCCTCCTCGACTGTGACCTCCTCTGAACCAGACAGCCTAGGGGGATCTGAGGAGGAACAGCATAGAAAAATAATGAATGCTACTGAGTGTTTAAAAGTGAAATAAAACTAACAAAGAAAATAAGCATGTAATGAGCATGATGAGCATGTAAAAGGGCTAACATGTTAGCTCTTTTAGTTCTTTTATATCACTTAGCTGTCCAAATTTCCACACGTCTTATAGCAGTCTTATACACATTATACTCTGTGCCAGCCCCCCTTGTTGCCTTATTGTCCCCACCTCTGCAAGCACATATCAGACCTCAGGGTACTACCCAGAATCCCTGTAGTGCTGTGACATAATTATAAAAAGCGCCATTTCATTATCCCTTTCAGTCGCAGGTGGCTGGAGCCTGTCCCAGCTGACATTCGACGAGAGGCAGGGTGCACCCTGGACCGGTTGTCAGCTGATTGCAGGGCGACATGGAGAGACAGACAACCAATCACTCTCACACTTATACTGAAGGGTAATTTGGAGTCACCAATCAACCAAATGAGCATGTTTTTGGTCTGTGGAAGGAAGCTGGAGTTTCCGGAGAGAAGCCGTGCATTTTCGGGAAGAACATGCAAACTCCACACAGAAAGTTCCTGCCTGATCTGGGAATCAAACCGGCGACTTTCTCGCAGTGAAGCTCATGCACTACCTGCTGCACCACTGTGCCACCATATCAATAAACTGTTAAGTAACATCAGTTACTCTTGTGCTATCACTAATTAGCTTTTATATACTGAAGGCTGCATGGTTGGGTGAGCGTGATTGGTTGTCTGTCTCTCTATGTGGCTCTGTGATTGGCTGGCGACCAGTTCAGGGTCTACCCCACCTCTCACCCAATGACAGCTGGGATAGACTCTGGTCCCCCCTGCGACCCCAAAAGGGGTAAGCAGTGTAGAAAATGAATGAATGAATACTGAGTATGTGCACACATTGGTCTTTATGAGAGCTTGTCAACCATTGATTACTGTAACCAAGCACCTTAATATAAAGTGTTCCCATTAAAAAGTTGTGGAGCTGAGGTCAACAAACTCAAGGATACATCCTCTGGGAACAGATATTTCAGTCTGGATCAAAGTGGCAGACGGGTGATCACATCCCCCGAGCACCCAAAAAGTTGCTAAATCTAAATCCCATCATCTAAACGATCATGTTAATAACATTAGAATAATTTTTTAAGACTCACATGTGACATCCAGGGTGACTGAGGCTCTGGTGGTGGCATCTTCTTTGAGGTGACAGGTGAAAGTGGCATCGTTGTCGGCAAGGATGACAGGTGTAACACACACCTTGCTGCTCCCCATAATGTTCCCCTCTTTCAGACTGACCGCAGCACCATTTCTCAGCCAGACGAGCTCCTCCTCAGTTGCAGAGACACCTTCAGCCTGACAAGCCAGAGAGATGGTCTGCTCCAGTTCTGTCTGAATAACACCTTCACTGTTTGCTGCAGGGACAGACTCGATCCTGACACCCTGGGAGAACACTGTAAAGATGTGATGGTTGAGTTGAGCAGTATCAAAGTGGAGACAAAAATGTATCTGTAACCAGGAGAAATTCTACTCAAGTCATAAACAGCAGGAAAACGTACCCAATGTCTGAGCTGCACAGCACAGCAGCAAATGGGAAAGAAGACGTCCGAATTTCAGCTTCATTTTACAGTTTTTTGGAAATACCTGCACTTCAGAGAGAAATGGATTAAACAAGGCTATTTTTTCCCACAAATACTCGACTTTAATCAAGTTTACTTGTAATTTCAATATTATTCTGAAACATGCCATGTATTCTTGTAAATGTTTTTACTTGTTAAAGCACTTTGGTCAACTTTATTTTAAATGCCCTGTTATTCAAATTGACTTGCCTTGACATAAAAGAGATCAAAAACCCAGAAAAAAAGGAAAATAGAATTGAAGGAAATTATGTGTGCAAACGTTTTCAATATTTTATGGCGTAAAGAGATAATAAGTTGAAAACTTACTGCTGCGACATGGTCACTTAAAAATGATTCAGCCAAGTCTTAATCCTGTTTTATCTAAACGTAATGCTTTTTGCTGACATTTTACTTTTCAAAACATGTTTAAACTGATAACAAAACCAATAAAGATATACAAATATATATTTGGTTGCCAACTGTAAAGAACACCAAATCTATCAAGTACAGCTGACATGTTACCTTTATATAACACACACATTTGAATCTACAATACACGATAAACAAATCTTTTATCAAATACATACAATATGTTTTGAAAAACTGAATGTAACATGTCTTGATCACATGTACATCACATTCAAAATGTATTTTAACAGTAACATCAATCTTCACTTGCCTTTAAGAAAGCTCTGACAGAGTTATAATAACCAGCTGACAGACAGTGAGCTCAGTGCTGCACAAAATTAAAAGGTGTCTCTTTTTTATGGTGTTTATACACTTAAAAAAAACATAAAGACAAGTTCCTCTTTTCGCTAAAGACTTTAAAAAGCTGCAGTTTAGACCTTGGAATTCAGCAAGTAGAGTCTACTCAAAATTCTAGAAGTGCTCAGAAAGCACAAACCTCTGCCAAGGTGAGTTGTTGTAAAAAATGTAGAAAACTGCCCGAACTCGCACAGTTAACAAGTCTATAATCCTGGATCCACATCCAGATTGGATCACCACCAAAATCTAATCACTTGTCCCCTGTGCCATGCCCAACATTCTCTGAAAATGTCATGAAAATCTGTTGAGAACTTAATTGTTAATGAAAATGTGGAAAACGGCTATATCTTGCAATGTTAACAAATCCTTTGAAAAATTCCTGGACCTGCATCAGTATTCACCACCAAAATGTAATCCATTGTTCCTTCAGTCATTTCTGACATATCCTGAAAATTTCATCAAATCCTGTTCTTAATTTCTTGAGTTATCCTGTTCACAATCTAACAAATGCTAGCAAAAACATAACTTACTTGGTGGAGGTAATAAGGGATGAAGATAAAAACTTTAAAATGATTTAATGGATAGATTTCAGCTGATCTACTCATGTTGGCTTTACTTAAAAATCCAAAAACCAATTGTTTCCTCAACGAGGTGAAACCATATTGTTCTGTCAACATGCCCAGCAACACTTTCCATACGCTAACACAAACAGGATATATTGAACCCTAAATACTGACAAATAAATGTGCAGAATAATATAACAAGGGATGGTACAATCTTTGTACAAGACTGACGTTTCTTATCTAGTTACTTTTCCAGCAGTGGCTCTCAACTGGTCTGGCCTAAGGGTCCACCAACACGTCTTGAATAAGAACCCAAGACTTCAAAATTTAAAACATTTTAACGTTTCTGTTTCATTAAATAAATACTGCAATTTAGACCTAAGATGGAACAACAATCATGGAAAACACAATATGGACGTATGTCCACCAAGACCTTCTGTACATCATAGGCTCGGATGCTACAGTTTCACTACTCTTAACAGCTCAGAGACACAAAAACTGCAGTGTTTAAAATTGGTTTGTATGGTAGAGAGAAAAAGCCATTTAATGCTCTTAGACATAAAAATAATCTTTTGGGTACGGCTGATGCTTTTTCTAGTTAACATTTATGATTTCAAGGTCATTGTAAACTTGCATTGGGTTGCTGCGGACTTAAACAATATGCCACTTCCCCCTCTTAAAATAAGATTTTTTAAAGATATTAGAACTTTTATCAGGGAGAATGGTCCTGGTTTCCTGTTTCACCACTGTGTAACTGAGGTGGTCTGCTGTGGATCTGTTGTAAGGTTAATATACCGCTTTAACTAAGAGATGAAAGAGGACGGTGATGGATGAAGCTAACATGTAGGAAAAGGTGGGCTAGCAAAATGCAGAACAAAAATACAAGGTCTCAAAAGTTATTTTCATGTAAAAGTGTATGTGAGACTAGTAATTCAATGTTGCTTTAAAAATAATATTTTAAATATCTGTTTCTTCTTTTTAGGGTCAGTCACACCAGAACAAACCAACACTGATCTCTAGCTTTTTACACATAAATGAGACAATGTTAAATATGAGTTACTAACAAAATGAAGGAGAAAAATACAGAATTAAACAGTTGTGTGATGAAGAGACACTTACCTGACAATGATAATTTCTTCTTCTTTGGCCTGTAGTCAGTTTGAAAATGCTGCCTGTGTGAATGTGAAGGATCATGCAGAAGAGGAGTCTCTTATATAACAGCCCTCAGTGTTTCAAAGTGAATTTCTCATCACTTCCCTTGAGCTTCCTGCCAGTTCTCCCATCCCTCTTTTTTATTGTTGCATACTTATGCAGGCACAAGGAATCTTTTTTATTGGCTATAGCCATTAAAAAGGCACTAAAACCTCTTGGGTGTGGACGTTAAGGTTTAAAACTTACATTTGACTTGTTTTATGGAAAAGTTTCAGTTGTTTTTAAAGGTTAAATGCTTTCCAAATTTAAATTTAATGAAGGAGAATTAGAGAATTATTGACTGAGGTGGAGGACGACAAAAAAAATTGTTCTCAAGTTAAGTACAGTTATTTTGGTAGATTACACTCAGGCACGTGTACAAGAATCCCTGCATGAATCTACCTTAGTTAAAGAACTTCATTAGAAGCAAAAAAGACAACAGTTGGAGTGTAGTGGGTCAACCAGTTATTTAATTTAGTGTATGATAGTACAGTCTCTAATATTTGACTCCATGTGCCCTAAAATATATATGAAATTAGAAAATAAACCAGTAAAATGCATTTTCCATACTCTGTAGTTTTGCATTAAATACCTAATATATAAGAATACAGAGTTCACAATTTGCCTTAATTAATATTGAATCCCAAAGACTTGATTGTTGTTAATAAAATGTAGTTTACAAAATATGACCATATCCTGTTTGTTGATACTGATTATTGAGTTTCCCTTCAGTTCAAAGAACTGGCTCAGTCTGAGGTCTCAGTAATCTTACTTTGGTATCGGTACCGAAGTTGAACTTGGATACCATAAGAAAAGTTTCTTTTTTAAAGATATTTTTGGGTGTTTTGTCCTTTGTTGACAGTGGATATTTGGAAAGGGGCAAAGAGAGCAGGGGGAGATGTGGCAAAGGGACCCCAGTCAGGAGCTGTGATGCTATGATAGATGTGGTGAAGTATAGTACTTCCAATGCAAATTTGTCAAGTTTATGTAAAAAGACTGTTTTAAAGAGACAGCTCAGAGAGGACAAGTTCATGAAAAAAGCTTATCAATGTGAATAAATGTGATTTAGATACTTGACACCCATGATTTCATATTGGATTACAGCATTTACAAAGTTTTATGTGTTACAGGCATGTTGTTCATTTTTCTGCCACAGGAATTTGTTCGGTAATTACAAGGTAACAAATAAATGGACTCATTAAATTCAGTTAATTTTAAACAAAATAAAACTCCACTCATCACTATATAATGCTGATGTGATGTAAAGGTTTATACTAGTGTAATAGATTAGTATTTGATATTTCCCCATAATTAGCTGGATTCTGAATCACATCAGCATGAAAAACAAACAAAAAATGGACTATAGCATGGATGAATGCACCCTCAAGGTACACACTGAGCAGACACTGAAAGTACAGTGCACAGTGAATAAAGGCCAGGGCGGTTTTTCTGCCGGAGAAATTCATAAAACTCTTGTAAAAAAAAAAGGGAATGAACATGATACTCAGTGAATTTAGCCTCTGACATTTTATCTCCCAAATTAAATCAGTTTATCTGAGATGGAGCAGAATTTTGTTCATAGTTTAACAGGAGTTGCTCGAAGAATTCTCGAGAAATCGAATCTATGAGTAAGTGGGAATCACAAGGCCCAGAGGCATTTGCCTTTGTCCCTCTGAAATCTTAGCAGTTTGTCCTTGAGTCAGAGTGGACACGAGCAGAATTTGACGAAAATCCTTCAAAGCTGAAAAGAGACTGGGCCCTTTCGTGGGTCCAACACAGAGCATTTTGGCGTGCAGTGCAGGTGTCTTTTCTATTTTCCATCTGATGCAGTTGTCATTTTTATGCCTAAAACTTGGTCCACAGTCCTAAGATGACCTTTGACCTTGAAAATTGAATCAGTTCATCTTTCAATAAGATAAATTAAATATGTTAAGTTTGACATAAATCCCTTGTGGCTTTCTTGAGATAGCACATGCATGAGCAAAGGATACTGGGGATACTGCATTTACTAGATTGTACTAATAAGTAAAGTGTGACCATTAGGCTCTATGACCTTGACCTTTTAAACTATGACCTTCAAAACCTAACCAGTTTGCCCCTGTGTCGGTGGATATTAGTGCAAAGCTTGAAGAGTGCTTTTCTTGTTAGACCCTGTTAACTTTACTGCATTCATAAATAAAGGATGATGATGAGACCCTTGACTTAAACCTTTGACCCATGACCTCTAAAAGCTTAGCAGTTGATTCTTATGACAAAGAGGAAATGACAAAGTGGAGATCTTTGCAAAGTTTTGATGAAAATTAAAGCCCCCTCAACAGGCATGTAAAAGACTTTTTGTCCACTAGGAGGCAGCAGTGTAACATTGACATTATTACGTCAAAAGCAGTCACTCACTGAGCAAAAAAGACCTAAGAATATTAAGGCATTTCTAGAGTACATGCTTTTTCCTGTCTAGTTTTTGTATCAAAAATTTCCTGATGCTCTGAAAATCGTGTATTGTTAGTGACATATTTCTTGTGTTCCAAACCGGAAACATTGTGTTGGCAGTGTGATATTAAATTACATTTTTTGAAAAACTACATCTTCAAGGTTGAAGTTTTGCTTTGGTGTGGATGATACTTTATTTTTTTAAACCCCAATCCCAATGAAGTCAGGGCGTTTTGTAAACCATAAATAAAAACAGAATACAATAACTTGCAAAAACCTAAACTCATATGAATACATAACAAAGACAAAATATTCTCTTATAAAACTGATAAAATTCATTGTTCTTTTTAAATATTTAGTCATTTGAATTTGATGGTTGTAATACATTTCAAAATAGCTGGGACAAAAGACTGGAGACGTAGAGAAATGCTCAAAAAACACCTGCCTGTTTACAAGCAAAAATGGGGCGAGGTTCACCACTTTGTGAACAACTGCTTGCGCAAATAGTACAACAGTTCAAGAACATTTCTCAACATACAATTGTAAGGAACTGAAGGATTTCATCATCTACAGTCCATAACATTATCAAAAGATTCAGAGAGTCTGGAGAAATCTCTGCACGTAAATGACAAAGCTGAAAACTAACATTGAATGCCAATGACAGTTGATCCCGAAAACAGCACTGCAAATCTGAAATCACAAGTGCAAGTTAAAAAGCTCTACCATGCAGAGTAGGCTGCACTGGGCCTGAGTTCAGCGGAGATGGACTGACACAAAGTGGAAAATTGAGCTGTGGTCTGATGAGTCCACATTTCAAATTGTTTTTGGAAATCATGGATGTTGTGTCCTCCTGGCTAAAGAGGAAAAAGGACCATCCAGACTGTTATCAGTGCAAAGTTCAAAATCCAGCACATGTGATGTTATGGGGGTGTATTAGTGCCCATGCCATGGGTTACTTGCACATCTATGAAGGCAGAATTAATGCAAAAAGGTATATACAGCTTTTGGAGCAACATATGCTGCCATCCAAGCCATGCCTTTTTCAGGACCCCACTGGGTAAATAGCAAAATGCCAGCTGCCCTGCATGCACTGATTTAAAGAGAATGATCTGTCCTCTCTACTCCCTGTGCCTTTGTGAATTTGAATCCTCTAAAAAGCACAATATAGACCAACATGTCCCTAATTGCTTTGTGCCATGGGCTTTAGAAATCTAAAGCTATCTGTGTGTGATAACAGTTTTCTCTCTCTTATCCACTAGAGTGAAGCATTGACCAACTCTGATTGATGTCCTTACTGTAAGGCAGTTATTGATCAACAAACTATGATTTTTAACATAAAGAAGAGGTTGAATCAAAAGTTGGGCTCTCCAAACTGTCAAGCATCAGAAATATCAGAGCCACTCCCTCATAACACATGGATTTGCTGATCTTTTCTGTCATTCTTGTGCAGAAAGTCTGCCAGTTTGAACTTGTAAAAACCCCAGAGTTGCTGCAGAGTGCACACAGGTAGGGGAGCTCAGGAAAGAGGCAGGTGGGACGTGCAACTATTTCACTCTCTATTTTACCATTTATGAGTCTGTTGCATTTGTAGATTTTGAAGTCTTAGTTAGAGGATAAAAAAATAAATTGCTGTCAAAGCCTGTGTTCAGTTTTTGAAAGCCGAATCAGAATTTTGAAAAAACTTTTTGAGTGACAATAAAATTTTTTTGCAATACTTCCTCTAATGCAGTGGTGGGCAACCAGCAGCCTGGGGGCCACATGTGAGCATTCATACTAAACGTGGCCCACAAATCAGTTTGATGAATAACAATTAGTTCATGGAATTTATGGGGGGATGGGGTCGGCACTTGTGGATATCAAATATATCATTGGCATTGAGTTTTTCTTTTTCAAATGCATTCAGTAGTGCTAGATGGTTTTCAGAAAACATCATATTCACCCATATATCCGATCTCTTGCAAAGGACAAAACAAAAAACTTGAAATCCAGTAAATGTTCTGTTCCTTTTATTGAAGAGCTTGGATTGGATTTAATCCCTTTCAGCTTATTGAACATAGTTTTGCTTTTGAGATAAGGCTTAAATTACAGTATCATAAACTCTTATATGCTATACACAGATTAGTTCCTTGCTGTAATAAGAAGTTATCAGATCGGCGATGAGGCCATTTGGGAGTGAGAACAATATATTGTGGCCCTATAGGTAGGCAAAGTTGCTGATCCATGCTCTCATCTCTCTAAGCGTTCTCGAGACATCACGTTCACAAGAAGAGCCAGAAAGAGGAAACAGACAGCAGACAGACAGACAACTCATAAACATTAAACCTCCAGCTCTGGTGGTTGATGCTGTAAATTGCCAAGAAAACAAAGACCAATTACAACATTATAACAAGGCACACAGCTCAAGCTCCTGCAGAGAGAAGAATTCTGAAGGGATCCACAGCTGCGCACAGAGTGTCCTTTGCATTGGTTATTCATCTGTGAGAGTCATAATGTCTTTGCACAAATATTTGCATTTAACACAACCAATTTCATCTTTATTGACACGTTATAGTTTTAGTAAACATAATTATGTAAATCAATGACAACTTCCTAACAGGCTTTAAAAAGTCCTTTGTGCTGAGTCAGACCAGAGATCAAAGGTCAGCAAAATCACCCCGAGGAGCCGAGCTGAAGAATGTGCTATTTAGGTTGCACAATTGAGCTTGTTACCTATAAAGGTAAGACAACAGAAGTTTTGCAAGCACCACAACTCTAACCATCTCTCTGCTGAAAACCAGTTTACATCAGATAGGCCAAATAATTAGTTTATTAAACAATAAAAAGCATGATGTACTGTATTAAGCAATTAGGAATGGAGATAATTATTTGTCATTGATGTTGTTATGCTCAGCAAAGCTCTTTAACCCTTTCCAACAGCACTATCTCTATTTTCCTTTTATTTGGTCAAAAGACAAGATGATAAAACTTTTCTAATCTAACCTGGCACACCAGATGGACTGTTCAATACATTTCACTAATCCATCCAGGAAAGAGCCCATAGAAATTGTTTTGGGAGGGCAGAACCTTTCAGAAGCATATCCAGCAGGTGATTGGACGATTGCTCCATCAGTCACATTTATTACAGGCCAATCAGATAATTCAGTAGGCAGGCGCCACTGCACTACAGAACATGAGCCACTGCGTAAAACACTCTCCCCAAAACATGTCAGACATGGAGTGAAAACATCCTTCTTATAGAAAAGTTAGTAGTGCTGTTAATTGTTTTTCATTTAATAAAGAAATATGGTCCAGTTCTGATAAAACTGCTGCTGAAGCTGTTAGCATCTATGCTAATCTCTGTCAGAGAAAAAACTTCTTGGTGTCTTCACGCTTGTGCTTGTTTCTCCCATCTCTTCCTGCTTTAAAGGACTCTGACTGGGGTGTCCCGCTTTGGGCCGCTCACAATCGTCGTAGATTGGAGTTTGGCAAAGATGGATCTGTCTGATTATAGATATTAAATCAGGCAGGTCCAGCTGCTGCACAAGGTTAGTATAAATCTTGAGTAATGAAGTTTAACAGTCTGTTACAGGGAGGAGAAAAAAGAGGAGAGAAGTTTTGAGCAAAAACCTAAAATATATTTTCATTGAATTTACATTTTAACACCTCACAATGACAATTCATTTATATTTGTTAAATAGTAAAGATACTATGCTAATCCTGAACACAATATAATATAACCATTTGTCACTTTGTTAAGTTTGCTTGTTAGCATTAATTCTTCTGTTTATGAAACAGATTTCAACTGGGGCTGTCCTAGACTGAGGAAGTACATAAGTCATTGATCTGTCAGTTAGTTGGTCGTACTTGACCCAACATCAATTCATCATTGATTTAAAAGAAGTACAACAACCCAGTTATTAATTTAAAAAAAACAGAGAGAGAAATTGAGTTTAACAAGTATAATTATGTTTTTATTAGATGGTTTGTCTCTCATGTTGCAAAGGAGCTTGATTAAAAGTATAGTTATTTCAGAAGTGCATTAATAAAACTGAGTTGATATTTATACCAAAATAGCTATAGGTCATAATAAGAAAAAGAGTAAAAGCAAATCAATGAAAAATTATACATTAATCACCGCATTTCATTATTACATAAAGAACAATAAACAGCACTCAAACCTTTTTTCAATAGAAGTGGCTTACGTTTTGTAGTTTACACTGCAGGAATTGGATCCACTTACAATGCTATCTGATTGGCCTCTAATGAATGTGATTGACAGAACAATTGTCCAATCACCTGCCGGATATGCTTTCATAAAGTTCTGCCCATTTCCAAACACTTTCTATGGGCTGTTGCCTTGATGGACTAGTACAATAGCTGGAAGGTTATACTTACAGTATTCTGTTGTTGAAGGTTTTATAATACAGCATTCTCATGAATCCATAAAGTAATCTCTAGATTGCATTCAAGATGTTCAAGGTTATCAAAGAATGGTGAGCCCGACTATATTTCCCCGAGCTTTGTGCATCTCCCATGAAGGTTTACACTGACACAGCTTGTTGTAAGGGAGGATAACACACGGGGCTTCACAAGAAATGCCAAAATCCAATATATGAGTGGACTTCAAGGCAAAGTCATACTTTGTTGACATCTGGGACCAGTGAAAACTAGTGGGAGGAGAATAAGGAGTATAACATGTGACCTTTATGAAAATCTCTCTGCACTAGACAAAAGTGCTCAAGCCTTCCTTGTTTATCACAGATAGTGTTATGTAACAATTTCATATCAGGTAAATTGTACTGGTTTTATCATGTGTGGCCTTATATGACACTCTGCTACTATCAATCATATTTTTTTGATCATGGGAGAGCCAAACCACAGGATTGGATTTAAAATTCAAATAACTGTGCAGTTCTCATCTCTATTGAAACCAAAATGTAAAAGGTTAATCTGATACTTGCTTGAGACCTCCAGATACTAACGCAATGTCCAGATGTAATGGGAATATTTTTGAAAACTGAGGTTTTCCTCCTCTGTATTGAAAAACATGCCCATCCAAACGTGATTTTTTTTTTTTTTATAAACATCATTGTCCACATGAAAACACATGAACACATAAATGTGTTATTAAATGCAGCTAATGGCATGCATTGGTTTCACTTACATGATTTTTTCTAACTCAAAGAAAAAGTCACAGAACTTGCCTTCTTTTGTCACGTTTCAGGGTGATATGATCGGTTCTGTGTCTTCTTATCAATACCTTGGGTTGTTGATTGATGAAAGCTGTGACAGGGCTTGAACTTCATAAATAAGTCTTGTTTTTCTTTTGCTGCTGTTTGTCTCAGTGCTGCAACTTTTTTTTTTTTTTTTTTTGCCTCTGCTTGATTTTGGTGATATTTCATACATGCATGCATCTTCCCAATGCCTTCAATCTTTTGATAGAGTTTGTCATGGCTTTAAAGTTCATAGGAAATCTCAAGGCACTAACCCGTCATTGTACTCTGTATGATCAAGTTGTATTGGCCCTCACTGGCCAACTAAAGACTGAATTGTTGACCTTATATAAGGCTATATTTAATCTGCTTTATTCATACTTTAGTAATTGCATTTAAATAAAAAGGGCTGGAAGCCACAATCTTCACTCTGTGACTCACAAGACCTCTTACTATCTCACTGTAAAGTTTGTCTCAATATGGGTAAAAGCAGTTTTGGATATGCTGCTCCTACAGACGGGAATCTCCTGCAGGAAAATTTGGGTCTGATGGAGCTGGTGTCATTAAATCTTTTTAGAAGCAGAATAAAGGCATTAAAGGCAGATTCTCCTGGTTGTGGATGCTTTGACTCTTGACTTCCCGCTCTGTGACTCTGAGTTGATTAGTAGCTATGTGTTGATTTGTGTTGCTAATTGTTTTATCTTGGTATCTTGTTCTGCTGTGTGTCTTGGTCTGGAAACTCTTGTAAATGAGATTCTTAATCTAGTCAGGCTTTCCTGGCTCAACAAAGTTTAAATAAAACAAGATTAACAAATGAAAATATTTTCATATTCATTCCACCATTCCAAGGCCGGAGCAGTGATATGGTTTAACTTACGATGTATTAACAGTCATTCTTTGGAAATGTTTCTTTATTTAGTTTTTATTCTCAGACATGTCGGATAAGCTAATACTGATCATACAAAACAATATGGAAACAAAATAGCATTTGTGAGTACTCCTGCTGGTTTCAGTATATTCTGTATCAACAGCACCTCCCGATGCAGGCAGCTAAAGGTCCCCAGTTAACATGGTTGCTCATTAACCATAACACCTGGTCTTGTCCAAAATGTCTGTGGGGTTTGTAATGTCGTAGAAAGTAGCAACATAGTGGTTGAGTACAAGTGTTAACATGTAAATTTGCAACAGTGAAGGGGCACAAAACAATGTTTTTCATGTCTACATGTGAACTTTGCAAACACTGTTTTTAAAAAAGAACCTTTCAAAGTGTGTTTTTAGTGAACTACATGCCATAAGTGCGCATAGAAAAGGCCAAAATGAACAGAAAAAGCTACATTTCCAAATTACCCACTTGAGAATGGACAAAGTCTAAAGCTCTCTTGCTGTTTGATGACCCAGACTCTGAAACTGATGTTTCATTAATCATCCAAATAAAAATACAAAGGAAGAATCAAATATAAAAACATCAACATGACCAGTAACTTTGAATTACTGACCAATAAGTTTAAGATACCAGAGGAAAACATAGCACCTGACTACAGAGTACCTTTGCTTGCAAGTGTGACTAGGTTTGTTTACGTGATAAGGCCACATGAGGAGGGCATGCCTGTTAACATAATCAGTGATCGAAGTACAACCAAAGAAGCAGATAAGATCACTGGCTAACACACAAATACAATCGGCATGGCGTGATTAAACAAATCCTGCAGAGTTTAGGCCATCGGAGCTCTTTCTGTGCACCTTACAAGCAGGCATTCCTAATGAGATTATCACTGATCCCTGTGAGCACACAAACAAACACTCGAATATGTAACTGAAACATGTGCACCGAGCGTTCACACACTGGATATACAATAAATGCTCACATATGTTCTCCTTCCCTCCCTGCTGAGAAACTTGACCCTTGTATTCACCGAGCAGGTCTTTTGTTCCTTTACACTGCCTCTGTCACTCCCTGTTTTCTTTCTTTTCTTTATTTGACCCCCCCCAACCACATAATTTAATCAATAACCTGAAAGACTTGCATGTGTTGTGTCTCTAAACTCACATACATTCACTGTCGCTCTTACCCTTGCCCTCTCTTTCCCCACTACCTCCCTCCCTCGTCCCATAGCTGTTCTCCCTCCTCTCTATCTCTCCCTCCTCTCCTTTTTCTTTCTTCTCTTTTTGAGTTTGAATGGAGAAGCAGGGCTCTCCGGACCCTGCACGCCCGTCTCTGGGTGCAGGGCCTGCTGCAGAGGATTCGGTTGCCAAGGTGGCAGAGGTCGAGGGAAATGAGGCTTCAGCAGCAGTGAGCTCCAAACTATTTCGGTGTGCGTGCGTGAGGCGTTGGATACCTCTGGTCTACAGAGAAGAACTCTACCAGGTCTTAAGGCTCACAGGCCCATTGGTAAGTGAGTGAGTGAGTGAGTGAGTGGGGGAAAGTTGAAGTGCTGTTAGCGGGGGATGGTGTGTTGTTTATGAAGGACTGTATGTTCAGTCACTGCACCCTCTATTTTGGAAGTTACTTTAAAATTTGGGTCTTCACAGAGTGAAATACAACATTGAAACAAACTACCTGAAGTCCTTAAAAGTCTAAAAAAGTGGAAGACAGTTTCGGCTACATTATTGCAAGTCTGTTTTATTCCTTCAAAATGATTTTGCTGAATGCAGGAGACTGTCTTTGGTTCAATGCTGCATCAGTTTCCTCTGATCAATGATGAGCTTGTGGGCAATTAGTCAAATCTTTCTGTTTTTTTTCTGCAGCTGCTGTCTCGGATCCTGAACTTTCTCCTGCCATTTGTTATCACCATATTCTGTGGTCATATTGGCAATGCAGAGCTGGCCGGATACGCGCTGGCCTCAGCGGTACGGTCTTTACTCCTTTGTATTCTCATTGATATGACCTGCTCCTTCACAAGTTGGACAGCAACCCATCCTAATTACTCTACTAATAACACTGCCATGTTTGCTCCTTCTGCTGTTAAGGAAATGTCAACAAATCACAACCAATATTGTAGAATACTGTTTGTGTAACTGTGTGTTAGGACAACTACCATGATTGTATGTGATGATGGTTTACGTGGACAAAAGCGTCAGAAGAGCAGGGATTTATTTGTGGCCTAACAGCGTGTGAATTGGTGTAGATTTGATGCAGAAGTGAATCAGACAAAGCCCAAAGACAGCTGAACAATATATCATTTTAACACCGAAGACAGTCACGTGACTTGTAGTGTGTCATGTTACCATTTGTGTGTTGTTTGATGAAAACCAAAATGCCATTATTCTTGTTTCCTTGATCGTCTACAATAAGTCAGTCAAATATGACCATCAGTAGACCATGTTGTATGCAGAGATTGAGTGGTTTCTGCACGTTAAATGTTGAAACTACAGATGACATTCGTCACTGATTAAGCTTTATTACTACACAAAGAATGGCCCTGTTAAATGGTCTTTCAGCTAATTTTCTTTCTTAAGCCTGCTTCTGATTGTACTCAAAATACTAAATATATTTGTGATCTCCACCCACAGCTATTAAAGCACAGAGTAGTAAATGTGTCATTTAGGAAACCCAAAGTTTCCCCAAATTTGCTTATGTGTTAGCTTATAGAGTTATAATGTTTGTAATCTATAATGTTACTCATTGCTTTGGTTCAGTGGTTACAACAGAGAATGACCTGACAGAGCCCATTACATCATCCACATTTTCTGGATAAAAATGCTGCCAGACAGCCTTGTTCCTGTGAAATGCTGATATTGCAGTCAGTACCATGTGCTCTGTTTACACACTGGCTGTAGAACATTATGGCAGAGATGCATTAACCTGAGCTACAGAGCCCTCTTGTGCAGGCCATAATGTCATAGGTTAGACAGAACTAGGTTTCTGTTTAAGGCCTGAACTCATACAAATATTAAAATTTGTTAAACTGACTTGTTTATCTGGCAATGACTACAGCTTACTGTTTGCATCCCTTGTTACATCCAGGAACTCAACCTAAATGCGCAGACTATCTGATTTTATTTTAACAAATACTACATCAGACAGGGTCCTCGCAACCTGAAGGTGCAAGGAGGTGACCCTCTCGTTCTCTGGGGTTACCTCCAAGACTGAGGCGCTCAGCCAGGGGCTTGTGAGTGTCCCCACACCTGCCCGCCGCCTCTCACCCTGGGCAGTTCCAGAGAAATGGAGTGTCCAGCCCTCTCAAGGAGGCTGGTTCCAGAGCTGATGCTGTGTGTTGAGGAAAGCCCAACTATATCTAGCTGGTAGTGCTCTACCTCCTGCACCGGCTCTGGTTCCTTCCCCACCAGCGAGATGACATTCCACGTCCCAAAGACCAGTCTTTGTTGACAGGGGTCAGCAAGTCTAGGCTTCCCCTTTTGACTGCTGCCCATTCTGCAATGCACCGGAGCCCTATGCCCACCTCTGTGGGTGGTGAGCCCACAGGGTTAAACAATAATATCCATTTTGAATCCTTGCTGTAGTCGCTGCTCGAAACAAACTTAAATCTGCAGTAGGTAGAAAGCCAGAAAACGGCTGATTTTTGAGTCTCATCTGAGTTAGGTTTCGTTCGTCTCCGCCCCAAGCCTCTCCTACCAGACGAGCATGCACACACAGCAATTTTTCGACAGAGTCACTATCGAGCCGCTGCTGGAATTCACCGGTCCACTTAGCACAATTTTGAGTAATGTCCAAGTCAAGCTTCAACCGCACTCTTCAACCGCGGGCCCCTCCCGCTTCACCGTGGCTCTCTCTCTCTCCCCCCTCTTCTCTCTCACTGGTAGCCTGGCTCTGTCCCTCCGCTCTGGGGCAGCGGGCCCCCCCTCTACCCTGGGCCCCCCCTCTACCCTGGGCCAGACCCATTTGTCCCCCCCCTGTCGGCAGGCGTGTAGGCAGTTGTAGCCAATGCTGGAATAGCTATTTTACCTGGTGCTCCGTTCGCCATTGCCGCTTGCTCTCTCCTGCCTGTGGCATGGGAACGCCCATATGCAGTAGAACAGCCAATAGGAACGCAGTGGTCTGAGCTGACCTTTGACTGGTTGATGCACATCGTCCCGATACTGGTTCTTTAGAGGCTGAACACAGAGCCCTGGTGAGGTGCAGAACCTACTGCTTGTCTCAGACCACTTGACTTACATTATGCTTGGAGGATATTAGAAAATTTTTACTCAATTATACTAAAACACTGTTGCCTACTGCAGCTTTAAAGATCCGTAACGGGCCTTAACAAGCGGAGATTTAAGGTTCTATTATGGCTGGTTGAATGAGAGCTCGGAAAAAATGACAGGAAGATAAAAATCAAAATGTCTTCATGACGTGTTTAAAACCAATATCAAGAAAAAGAAAACTAAGTGTTTGCCTAAAAACATTAATGACTACAGTAGTATTCAGGTCAAATTTGTCTGTTTGTTTGTCTAGCATCATAAAATAGATTTAACTGACATCTCCTTGGGAAAAAAAAACAAAACACTTTAACACTTGAAAGGCTGATTTTTTTCAACGTGTTTATTTTTTAAAACTGTCATATCATAAACCACATCAAGGATGGTAATGGCAATGCCTTTTTTGCTTAAAAGTAAATTGAAGAAATTGTTTGGGAATGAAAAATCGCTTTTTCTCTTCAACAATCCCTTGCTTTTCAGAGAAAAAACAACAACCATGAATGACCAAGTTGTCAAAACTGAACTGAACTTAAAACTGTGAGCAAAAACTGGAGGTACATCACTGTACTGAACCATGGCCTAAGTGTAGTGTTGCATCCACAGTGAAGCATTATGATTGACTCCTCCTGGAGCACTTTCTCCTCACATTTTCTAGTCTACTGAGTAATTTTCTGCTCCTTGAAGACCACCTGTTGCTCAGTCATGGGCTTTCCTTTCTTGCTAAACAAAACGTGTTGACCGTATCCATGTGTGTGACAAAACAAGACCTCCTGCACAGCTTTTCTAAGAATCTGTCATTCTTTACAAAGACGATTCCAGGAAATATGAGACCATGCTTAGACTAGATGTTCTAGCAGTGTGAGTGTGGGGAGTTTTGAAGGCCAGTGATCAGATTTTCAGATTATGTATTAACAAGAGTTACTGACAACAGGATGACTTTTAATAGAATAAAAGAAACAAGTGTAAGCTGTTCTTTTTCAAGATCTAACTTTTGTTGTTCTCTTCCTTTCAGACCATAAATGTGACAACAACAGCAACAGGTTATGGCCTCGCCATAGCTTGTGACACACTTATTTCTCAGGTGAGCAGAGCACATAATGTGTACACTTTTTTCTGTTAGCTAAAGAAAGGTTTGAATTTCATTCTTTGTATTCAGGTTGAACTCTCTTTGGTGTTTTGCAGACATATGGCAGCAAGAACATGAAACGTGTTGGAGTAATCTTACAAAGGAGCTCACTGATCTTGCTGCTGTTCTGTCTGCCATGTTGGGGCCTTCTCGTCAACTCTCAAAACTTGCTACTCATGCTGAAACAAGAGGCAGAAGTGGCAAGGTAACTCAAAATTTATCAAAATAATGAATGCCGGATATATTTGTAAGGTGTAGAATACATACGCTAGGTCTACCAGGATGCTCTGCTCTAACATAAAAGGATTCAGTTGAAGCCACGTGTTGCAAATTCATCGATGAAGGACATTTTAAAAAAGCAAACAAAGGGAACTTAAAAAAAAAAACAAAAGTGCCAAAAAAGGAACCAACTGCACAAACATGTTACAAATTAAACTGAACTAGTGCATGATTATTCTACGGCTTCACAGGGTATACATTGCCAGAGAGTGACTGTAGACTGTTGGCTCCACTGGCCACTGACCTTAAACCTCCCAAGTCTAATGTTAATCGTCAACTTAGAGAGGACATTTATGCAGTTTGACAGAATTTCTCATAGAAATCTGGAAACATCAAGCTAAAAAGCAAGGCAAGGTCATAAGACCATTTGACCCTGTACTTCAAAAAAATTTTTCCTTAGGTCAAAGTGAACATTTATTGCAAAAGTTCAAGAAAATCTTGAATAGCATTCCTGCAATGACAAGACAGCCCAATAATGTGACCTCCAAAATGTAATCAGGTCACCTTTCAGAGCAGTAGGACAAATGTGCAGAGTTTGACAGAAATCCCTGAAAGCCTCACTGTATTTAGATACTGTCTTCACAAGCAGGCGGCAGCCAGACAACTCCAGCACCTTGTCCTTTCATGTCCAGATCTTGTTGGTTTATGTGGCGTCATGTTTGATGCTTGTGCAAAGTTTGAAGAAAATCTCTTGAAGCATTTTCGTGATATCAGGTTTTAAAAGTTGAATATGTGGGTGTTACAAGACAGGGCAGTTTTCTACATTTTTGCTAACAGTTCAAAAAGTTCTCAACAGATTTTGGTGAAATTTTCAGGTCCATGTTGGCCATGGCAAAGAAAGAAGAGATTCGATTTCAGTGGTGATCTGGATGTGGATTCAGGAATTTTTAAGGGATTTGTTAACATGTGAGATAGGAAGGTTTCCATATCTGTAATGACTCAGCTAAGAATATCAGAAATGCCTTGGTGAAGGTTGGTGCTCTCTTTCTTGTTTAGGAGTGTCAGTGGTGCAGTCTGACAGCACACTTGGTCAATAATTGGCAGGTTGCAGGTTCAAGCCCAGCTCCTGCTGTCATGTGGCGATGTGTCCTTGGGCAAGACACTTAACCCCAAGTTGCTCCCACTGCTGTGTAAATGAGCATGAAAGGGGGTGAATGTGTTAGCTGATACTGATGGAAAACTGACAGAGAAACTCCAACCATCAGTGAGGGAATGTGAGAGTGAATTGGTTTGAGTGGGTAGATGTGACCTGCAGCGTAAAGCTGCTTTGAGTTGTCAAAGAGACTAGAACAGCACTATATAAGCTCAAGTCCATTTACTTTATATCTGATTCTGCAGCTTATTTCTCTTTTTGAACATCCTACGGGCAGCTGCGGCACATTTGCACCTTTTGGCCATCTTACTCAAGTTTTCTGAGGACAAAAGCACAACTGAGCACATTGTTCTTATCAGCACCACTACAGATGCAAATGTACTGTTTTATTTCATTGTTGTGTGTATGGTGGATTTTTTTGGGGGGGTGTTGTGCACATTTAGGTATCAATACATCATTTTACAAAAAACACTCTAACATGGAGATCAAATATGCAGCTAGAAATATGTAGAATATTTTGTTTTTAATTTCTCTCATGGAGGGCTGTATTCAAGACATATCGTATGTTAATTCATATACTCGCAATGATAAAGCATCTCATATTTGGCAGTTAATCATGAAGCATGTGTTTGTTCTACAAAACTAATTAAATTCTGTTTGCTTCCACTGCAGAATTGCCCAGATCTACGTGATGGCTTTTCTTCCAGCTGTTCCAGTAAGTGCGCTGAACTGAAAACACCCCTCAGGCCCTGAGAAAATACAGGGTATAACCTCCTGTGGGGACACAACATTTAACTGCCTTATTCATCCATTATGTGTTGCAATATGTAATTCCGCCCAGTTACTTTAGCTACATAATAATCCCTGTAGGACTAATGATAGACTGTGTTAAAAATTGCTCAATTCAAAAGGACGAAGGTGTAAACAGCAGTGGTCATTGAGTGGAATTGCAAACTCTGATAGTTCAAAACGAAACAGTAAGGAAGAACATCGCAGAGCGTTTTGTTAGTGTGATTCCAGTGATCTATATTTTCTGGTTTGGATACTGCTTTAACAGTGTGAGGCAACGGACAGAAAATAATCTCAAACCAAGGATTACAGAATTAGTTTTGATGATTTCTATTACAAATACAAAACAATAAATGACATCTCATATGTACATGTTCAATAGATAAACTCAGGCTCAAGTGTATAAATGACAATGAATCACGTGGAAAACAAGAAATCTGTCTTTTGTCCATTACAATGTGCTCTAAATAAAGAAAATTGTTCTGGCAAAAGTCTTGAAATACTTCCCCGAGCTAATTACCTCCACCAAGGAGGTTTTGCATTTGCTGGTGTTTATCCGTCTGTTCATCCATTTGTCTGACAACTGAAACAATTAAGAACAGATTTTGATGAAATTTCAGGAGGTGTTGGTCATGACACAAAGAAAAAGTTATAAGATTTTGGTGGTGATTTTGGGAAGATTTATTAACCTTTCAGGATAGGGCAGTTTTCAAATTTTAACATAATTTGGGTAAGAATGTCAGAAATGACTTGTCGGAGGTTTGTGCTCTATAAGCACTTGTATTTAAGTATTTTTCTTCTGGTTTGATATGATAACATACTTTCTTGTTAAAAGGTTCTCATCAAACATTAGTCAACTCTGTTTAAGGCAACATGATTTCTTTCAACAGTGTCTACAAGTGCAATTCTTGATAAACCAATCTATTTCTCCCACCAACAGGCCATGTTCCTGCACCAGCTGCAAGTTGCCTACCTACAAAACCAAGTAAGTCATTTGGAGCAGACAGGTACATCTCTTCTGTATGTAAAAAAAAAATCTGAATGTGCTTTAGTGGACACATGCCATGGAGCATTTGCAATGAGTTAAAGTGATGTGAGAGGTATAGTCACACCAAACTACTCTGCAGTTTTGGTGGTAAAAAGCACAGTTGCATTTTTTAATATTGAAGAAAATAATGTATTTTGCAAATGTATGTGGATCAAAAAAAATTACATCCTGATGGCTAGCACCATGAGTCTTATATTTATAATTAATCACAATTAATCTCAAAAACAGAATGATAACAATATCTGTTAAGCTTTAAGCTAAGATATGGCTTCACTTTTTCACCTGAATTGTAATTGCTTAAATGACTGCCTGGGTTTTCTTCTAACACAATATAGAGGCTAAAATCGTAGTCTTTCCCACCATTTCTAATTCTCGTTAATTATTATTATTTTATACCTATTATTCTTTTTAAAGTGGTGTCCCACCACCCCCATGAAGCCCTGCAGAATACCGGCACAAAATGCTATATTCAGTCAACTTTTCAAACTAATTTTATTTCAGCAGAGCATCAGCTTTTTTCCTGTGTTTTCCTGTCCTGAACAAGTCAGTTTTCATCTATGACACAGTCATCATGACTGTCATACTGGACCTCCTTTATGGGTCATCTCAGACTTTGCAGCAGTGTATGACACTTGGCTGAGCCTCTTACCTAAAGAGGTCACAAGTATTTTTTGTTTTTTAATATCATATTCCAGGGTTATTTCAGAGATTTATGTCTATACTGTACTGAAACAGCTTTTGTTCATATTTTAGAGAGCCCATATAATGCTTTTTCTAAGCTTTACATGCCCTCTAATGTGTTTAACTTGCCTCCTTTGCACGATAAAGCACTTCTATGAACAAGACAAAAAGTCCGCTGTATCTGAACATCTCCTTTCTAATTCTTTACGGCACCAGATGCTTCAAACTGCTCATTCTCCCAGCCCCTAGACAGACCTACCAGTGTGACGTCGTACTGTTGTTATGTTGATAGTTTCAGTCGACTGGCTCAGAGCAGAGCATGGACTGCAGAATTGTTGACAGCATGGTGCCAAGCCGCACTGAACTGACCAATCACCACAGAGTACCTGTCAACCAATTAGAGCCAACTAGGCACACTTGGAAAGGGGGCCTTAAATTGACAGGAGCTCTGACAGAGCATCTCAGACAGGCTGAGAATACAGATGGATCAGGGTGCTCAGTATATCAAAACTAGTTTTTTTAACCATCGCAAATTGTGAACAAACCTAGCAGTTGTCAAAAAGTAATAAATCTGATCTGATCTGTCAAGCCAAAATATGGGCTCTTTAATTGACATGCATATCAGCTTTCTTCTCTTAGAATGCAAAACTAGCAGGCATACGGACAGTGTACACTGTTACATCCAATTTCTCTGTAAAATCAAAACATAAACTAAATAAAACTGTCTTTGACTGAAATGGCACATGTGGCACTGATGGCAGCAAAGGTTGACATGCCTCAGCCAATCAAATTGATTTCTCTCGAGCATGGACACTTCTTCAGTTAAACTGCCTCTACTCGAGTTATTTCATAGCTCAACATAACTGCATGTAAACTTACAGACTGACATTCATAAAACTCAACATTTAAATCAAGTCAAATGCTTGTAAACAGAAGGCTTTTTTTCTCTGCCAGGGGATAATTCTGCCTCAGATGTACACAGCAGCGGCCGCGAACATCATCAATCTGGCGGTGAACTACGTCTTAATCTTCACCTTGGAGTTAGGTGTGATGTAAGTGCTACTTCTTCATACCTTTAAATTCCTGATGGACTTCGCACTTGATAAGGTGTCATTCTTCATTCGTCACATGCCCAATAAAATAAATCCCTGGAGAGCCTCCAGCTGTTAAAGCAGAGAACGTACCCGTGCGCCTCTCCTGTATACAAAGAGGGTCCCAATCTGAAACACAGATGAAAGATAAGAACCAAGAGGAGAGGAGGTCAGGGGACTCAAAATGCATTTTAATCTCTCAGAAAAAGGAACATGTCCTTGTCTTTGAAAAACTGTCTGCAGTACATTTTTGTTTATTGTTTTAGCTCTTTAAGAAGGCAGTGAAGAGCAGATAGAGAGCAGCTGGACAAACACTTTGTTCTACGGGCGCTCCATTGAACCAATTAGCTCTCTGTTGTTAGGTCAGGTCCGTCCTTTCTGCGCCATATCAAACAAGGACCCCTGTGAATTCTTAAGGCCTGCGCCTTTACAATTTTTATACAATAATTATGACTATCTCATACATGTGACTTTTTATCCCACACCTTTAAATTCCATTAAAAAAGACTTTTAACCCAATACTTTACCTTGTATCTCATAATTATAACTTTCCAACCATAATTTTGACCTTTTTATGTTTTGTAATTATGACTTATTATCTAATGTTTTTTTTAATTTGGCCTTTCCTTTTGACTTAATGCTTTACATCATCTTTTCCCCCACATGACCCAAACAGGCTTACATACCTGACATTTTAGCTTAGATAGTCTGCATCCATATAAAGGCAAAATGACTAAAATAGAAATATAAGTCTCCTTTTTGGACCAAATACTCATTAGATAAATTTCCCCATTCATATTCATTTTAAAACTTATATTACACAGTCTGACAGCATTTCTCAGCTCAGTGAAAACAGAAAAACTTGATGTTTGGAGCAGAGCTTTGATTCAACCAGCTAACGCAGCATCCCTGCTAGCTGAAAACACTCCTCACCAAACTTTGAAAAACTACGAATTATGAGTCATTAAACATTAAACACACAAAAAAACATTGTGGAATTATGAAAAAAAGGCATTTAAAGGGTTAATATATTTAAAATTTGTGAATATTTCATGTGTATATTAAGGCTTGATGTTGGTTTGATAATGAAGCCTAAAAAGTTGGAAATAATATCAATGGATAACAAATTGTAAAGCTACCTTATAATAAGTGCATTTTCTGTGCTTAACAGTATGATGGTAAATTATTAACACTGCACAAAAATAATGATGTATAACAAACAATGTTGCTGCTAATCGCTGACATATCCCAGGCTGTAAAAATTAAACACAAATGAATTTTCTCTGTATTTTTCATCTGAAAACGTGATGGCATCATGACAAAAATCTGTAATATAAAGGGTTAAAATCTTTAAATGTCCCACTTATATTTGCACAGTTTGTGTAAAAAGAGAAAACACACTATGAATAATTTAATATACCAAACCAGCTGTGGCTTCAGTAATGGAGATAATAACTTACTACACACAGCCTGGGGCAACCATAAAGGAGAGGAGTAAGGGATAACCATAAAGGAGAGGATTATGATACACAGATAAATGAAGGACTTCAGCAATATAAAAAACAAGGAACATGTTTAAGGAAGACAAAGTTTTGCAACACCTGAAATAAAGCTTAAAGTTTAAGTTAAAAGTAGGCCACATAATAGGTTAAACAAACCAAAGATAAGACATAATGAATGCTATGGACCTTGGAACAAAAACAGATCAATACCAGTATTTCAGAAATGGGAAACTGTCAGCGTGGCAGGAAAAAAGTTTTAATTTTATAAGAGTCCCAAACCAGTTAACAGGCTAATAGGAGAATAAGGAGAGACCACACCTGAGGGTGGCAGTACTGCACTGAAAACATGTGATAGACAGCAACACTTTATCTTCGTCTTTGAAACAGAGCAGAATTGAGGTTAAATAACACTTTATCTTGTCATTATTCCAAAATAAAAATGTGTTATATTTCTTTATTTTTGAAGTGGATCAGCCATTGCTAGCAGCCTCTCACAGATCACCATCTGCCTGCTGTTGTTTGGCTACATCAGATGGAAGAAACTCCATCTAAAGACTTGGGGAGGTGAGTTCAACACAAAATATATCAAATGCTAAATTACAAAAAATGCGTGACACATAAAAGATTGTGTGTTTAATGGATTTCCTTTTAATCCTAACCTGAACACACTTCTCTGTGTAAAACATTGTGCAGGCTGGTCCACTGACTGTCTGCAGGAGTGGGGCTCCTACATGAAGCTGGCTGTGCCCAGTGCTTTCATGATCTGCTTTGAGTGGTGGGTCTGGGAGGTCGGGGGTTTTCTTGCAGGTCAGTTTTGTTTTTTGTGCTTCTTTTTGTCTTTTTCATCTTTCACACTGTCACTTTTTAGATCATCCACAGACCTATTCAAAAACACTAGATGTGTTTGCAAGAGAGGTTAATAATAGCCTTCCTGTTTGTATCCAGCCATTTTTAAACTAAGAGAGGACAATTATAATCTAAAGGTTTGCTTTTGTTCAACATGTCTCAAAATGTTTGAACAAATTTTGAACATGAATATCAGTTAAAGTTAAATTAAGACATGGACTAAATGATAAATCAAATCAAAATCATAAAACCCTCTGCTTGGTCAAAAAAATAGAAAAGGTAAAATAATAACAGATTACAATGAAAATGATCTGTGGTGCTGATATTAAAGAATAATGTATTTACTTTTCTTTCTATTGCTAATTTTCTGAGTTACTCTTTAATTGCATTAAATACATTCTCCTGCAGGCCTACTTCTACATACCAGTCAAAAGTTTATTTTGAATTTGGGCTGTCAGCTTTAAGGAATTAGTCTCAGTAGAGTTAAGGTCATAAATCACTCTCTATACTAATCTCTGTCTGGGTACTCACTTCCTGCTGTCTTCACGCTCGTAGCTCCGACCTCCTCCTGCTCAAAAGGACTCTGATTGGGCCGTCCCGCATTGGGATGGATGGATCTGTCCGATTACAGACATTGAATCAGTTACATTGAAGTTACTTTGTGACTCATGTCAGTGAAAAGTGCTGAATAAACAAACTTTACTTCTACATTAGATTTATAAAAGTCACACATCACGTCTCATTATTTCTCTCTGACAGCGTAATTTATAAAAATATTATTTTAGTAGGCTCATATTCTTTTGGTGCCAGTGTTCTTATATAAGATATGTAAACTTTTTTTTCTTGAAAAACAACTTTATTATTTGTTCTTGAAATAAGTTCTATAGAGAAAGTAGATTTATTCTTCACTCTCTATACATTGAAATGGGCCATGTATACCAAAACCAGGCAATTTTAGTATACTACAGTTGACCATATTCAGTCCAACTACTTATTTTCATCTGTGGTGCCATTTTTTGCAGAATTAAAGCCTTTTAATTTGCATGATGCATTGACTCTCATCACACCAGGTGTACTTGGAAAGGAGGATCTGGCTGCCCAGCATGTGTTGGTGGAAATCGGAGCCATAACATACATGGTATGGATCATTTAATGTGTTCAGTAAGGATTTGCCCTCACACTAAAGGACAGATGTTTCAGAATACTGTAATGTCCCAGGGTCAATCAATGGTCCTGTTGGAAGACAGCCAAAAACACTGTAACACTGGGTCTTTTCAGTTCCCTTTAGGTGTCCATGCTGCTGCCTGCGTACGTGTTGGAAATGCTCTTGGGGCTGGAAACACTTCTAGGGCTTTGGTCACATGCAAAGTGGCTTTGGTTCTGTCAGGTACAGTATAAGGACACCATGATGGATAATGGATGTATTAAACACAGTCATACATTATCAGTACAATCAAATACAAGTAAACTGATAAAATTAGCTTCTGACTGAATGTTAGGTGTGCTAATTTCCTCTAACATATTGTTGTATATTGTGATGCCTTAAATCTGGTCTAGACAGTAATTAATCATCTACACAAATCTTCAGGCCTTCCCTTTGATAATTGTTTTTGCTGTAGGGGCCCTTGCTGTGCTGCAGGGTGTTGTCCTAGCGGGCTCTAAGTCTGTCATTGGCTACATCTTTACTGATGACGAGTAAGTATCAGACATGATTACCAGTTGACATTTATATGTACTTCAGCTGTTGATGCTCTTTTTATTCTCTTGTCTACAGTGAAATTGCGGGCATGCTCTCGAAGAGCCTCTCTGTTTACGTATTCGTACAGTTCTTTGATGCCATTCTGGTATGCTTTTACTCAACACAACTACTTTACTTTTGTTTTACAAAAATAGAGGATGAAGCTTCCTGTTTGTTTTGTTGAAGGATTTTTCTTCTCTGTTTGTGTGTGTTTTAGTGTGTTTGCTCAGGGATTCTTATAGGAGCTGGGATGCAGATAATTGCTGCTTTGTCCAACTTGGTCGGTTATTACTGCATTGGTCTGCCTGTGGGGATAGCTCTGATGTTTTATACCGAGCTCAGGATTTTAGGTAATGCTTTTATTTTATGCTATCTCTGTATGTTTATGAGGAACAAAGGGGAAATAAGGCATTAAATCAGAGAGCCTGCCATGACACCATACCAACTCCCCAATCTGCCTTCCTGTGCGTAGTTTGCATGTTCTCCCAATGCATGTGTGGGTTATCAATGACATTTGAATCAGTTTTAGGGTCCTCAGCATTTAAAAAACTGTGGCATGTAGACCCTCTTACAAGTGTAAACTCCTCCTTTTACACTGCAATATCTACAGCGGTATGTGAAGGCGAACTCTATTAAAAAAACACAACAATAATACAGAAAAAGCTACATTTTTAGGGAAAACTTTAATTTTCAGATTACACAGTTGTAATTGTACAAGAAACCTAATTTTGATGAGCTGATATTTTTGATCAAATAAATTCAGATTATCAGACTTTAAAAACTTTTTTTTTGTGAATTTATATTTGAACCTTGAAAACATTTAAATTAGATTTCAAGTTCACAATTTAATGATCTTAAAAAAGTCAATTTTTTTAAAAAAGAAAATAAATTTTGTGTTAGTCCCATTTTTTTGGCTCACATTTTCAAGACAACACTATTGTATCAGCAATGTTTTGAATGTAGAACTTCAACATGTGACAAGTCACTGTAACACACATTTTACCACTGAGTATCAAAGACATCCATCCATCATCAATGCTGTTTATCCCCTTTTTGGTCGGAGGGGGCTGGAGCTTATCCCTGCTGACACTAGGTGAGAGGTGAGGTACACCTTGAGCCAGTCGCCAGCCAATCACAGGGCCACACAGAGAGACAGTTAACCATTGACAAACTCACCTGTAGCTAAAGACAATTAAGAGTCACCAATTAACATAATGGGCATGTTTTTGGACCAAAAATATCAAAGATAGAAATTCCTAAATTTAAGAACAAATACCTCTAATTTTAACCTAAACTCTCATCATGACCTACTGTAATACTTAAAATACGAGTTCATGCCATTAATCATTCAAACAACAAATGTATACCCTTTTGTTGTTGTTTCCTGTTTCATAGCCTAACGAGTAATGTTTATTTTTGAATGGTGAGAACCTTTATTTTTTTAACACAAATGATGATGGTTGTAACATATCATTATATCTATGTTTTCCGTCACAAATACAGGTGTGTAGCCTTGCTAGAACCTGCAAAATAACTTTTTTTCAGTCAGCTCCAAAGCTTACTGGAGCCAGGCCCATGAGGCAATAGAGTACTATGCACCAGTGATCCTGTGTGCATGAGTTTATCAACCCTTTAACGCCTGTTGTATCATATTTGATACATACTTTTATGATACCTCTATCTAATCAATATGATCAACAAATTACTAAAAAAAACATCTGAGTACAATCAGATAAATGATAAAAATGTCTTCAAGTGGATTATCAGTTGCCAAAAAATTATAATTTTCTGGCTATAATTTGTGTTGAAAATGTTTTGGTTGTCTGTCCTGGTTGGGGGGGGGGGGGGGGGGGGGTTAGCACACCGAAAGAAAGGGTCAAAAACTGCCTGTGCTTGAGCGAGTGATCTGAAATGGTGTTCATACTAGAACAAGATTTTACTTTTAACTGTAAAGTGAGCTCCATGACACGATTTCAGATATTGATTCTTGACATCACTGAGACCACATCTGTGTTCACTACTGAAAATATGAGGGACAAAGGTGAAGCATGACTTAGTGCTGCTTTCTTTGGAACCACATAAGACCTGTTAACTATATTCGGCTTTTGTACATCTTAGGTTAAAACTTAGACAGTGTGATAATGTCAGTTAAATAATCTTAAATGTATATTTTTCTGTTTCTGTCTTATAAGGTTTGTGGCTGGGTATCTTCGTCTGTGTTTTCTTTGAGGTGGGCTTCTTCCTCATTCTCATTTTTAAACTTGACTGGAAGAAAGTCACACAGAAGGTAATTTTTTTTTCTTTTAAGTGTCATTAAATATTCCCTAAAAGAATTAAAGCAGGGACATAGTTTGAATGATCAAATTTATTTTTCTCAGGAAATTAATCCCAAAGATTCTGTCGGTCTGTTAGCATTTTTTCCTGTAACACTTGAATTTTGGCGGCATTTTACATTTTCACAGTTGTTTATCATGGCTTAATTGTTATTCTTTTGTTTAGCTCTTTTGTTTACACGGCAACATTCAGACATTGTTCGAATAAAGACCTTTAAAATTATTTTTGTCATACAAAAGATTTATCTGATTTTCCAAATCTATTTATTATTCACTCTGGTTTGTTGACAGGCTCAGCGGCGCGCTGGAAAGAAAATGGTGGTGATCCCAAAGCGTCCTGTCAGTATGGTCCTAGGTGAAGGGGTGGTGCCTGACATCTCAGAGAGCCATGTGACAGTATGTGCAAATCTTATGTGCAACATAAGCTGAGAGGTTGTTCAACTTATAACTTAATGTAGTGAGAGACAGAATCAAACTTTATTGATACTTGAAAATACTGCAGCAAAAATAAGGACTCAAAAGACTACTGGACCACCAAAACCATCAGTCAATAAATGTAAATAAAGGTGTAACGCCAAGGTCAGACTACTGGATTTATGCACCATTATGGCCCAACCTGACAGCTGTAGGGTTTCAGGACTCATCAGCCATGAAAATCAGACGTCTCATGAAGTGTTTCATAATGACAAACAACAACAGACCAGTTTGGGACGACTCACATCAGAAAGTCTAGCATGTTTGATTTTTGTCCTGCCTCCTACGACTTGTTGCCTCACATCAGAAACATTGACCTATTGGAGACAAAGTTGAATCGAGCTCGGAAAACAACATCCCAGCCTTAAGATTATATTGCAGAGGAGCAAACAACAGACTGTGAAAAGTGAAACGTTGGACAGAACAGCAGAGGAACCTCGGTACCTCAGTGAGTGACTGCTTGTGTTTAGCATGAAGGCAGCACATCACAACCTTTGGAAATAGAAACAAAAGAATGGTTCTCTAAATACAAAGCATTTTGTCTTCAGTTTCAGCCCTGCAGCGTCATCACGACGGTCGTTTTACACTGTCAGTTTTAATACTGAAATCTGTCACGCATGGCAGACAAATCACAGAAAAGCTCTGTCACAGCTTAACCTGACATACTGACCGTCACAACCCACGAAAAAAAAATGATGTAGTCTGACCTCAACATCACGTGCAAACACATGCACATACTCAAACACACATATCAGGACATATGTACATCTACATAGGGGTACAGTTCAGTGTATTTACTAAATGGCAAGCTAATGTTTATATTTTCTGGATAGATCTAACATTATAAAGGGAAAAAAAGCTCTCAGAAGTGGACTTTCTGGTTCACGCTGCAAGCAATCCCAAAAAGCTTTTTGAAGATCACACACATGAACCAGAAAGTCCACTTTAAAGAGCTTTTTTCTCTCATAATGTAAAATTTCTCAATGAAATGGAAATACCAGTTTGCCATTTCTTACACACAACTTATGTCCTTGATTAAAGACAAAAAGAAACTGTGAAGGCGGGCAGACGTAGCAGTGGGTCAATCTTAAATCATCGTCTCTTGTTATTGTTTTGGTTGAGAACGCCCTGGTAGAGGATTTTATTTATGTACATTTAAATAGAAGTAACTGACACTGTATCTTTGTAAGGCATGTGGTGTGGCAAAGTATATAGTGCTGACATTTTAATGGCCTCTGTGTATTAACCTGACCTACCAGATGGACCATTCAATATATCTCACAAGTCCTTCTGGGAAAGAGCCCACAGAAAGGATGAAGGATAAAACATGAGCAACTTCACAGAACTAAGTGGAGCAAGAATATCCTTTTTATAGAGAAGTTTGTAGTGTTTTTTGTTTTTCCTTTCATAAAGCAACATGGTCCAGATCTGATAAAACTGCTACTGAAGCTGTTAGCATATATGCAAATCTCTTTACAAACAGTAACTTCCTGCTGTTGTCTCACCGTATCTCTCACCTCCTCCTACTCGAAAGGCCTCTTTGGACCGTTCACAATGGTTATAGACTGGAGCTTTACTAAATTTACATACATAGTTTATCTCTGTGTTGTGCAGCATGATATTCTGCCCGTATTCATTCCTGTGTATGTGCTTAACAGCAGCATCTTTGCACTTTGCAGCCCAACTTGGATAATGAAGAAGTGTCTAAAGCAGAAGGCTACAGTGCAGTCAACACCGAGGATCAGGAGCTCAAAGCCAATCACGAGACAGAGAGCAAAAACATGGCGACAGGAGGGACCGAGGGGGATGCTGAACAGCAAAAAAACAACAAACCTCAAACGCTGCTCTCTGTCACTCAGCTCATTTTACGTCGTGGACTCACCTTCAGCCTGGCACTGCTCTTTTTAATTGTGGGTGTTATTTGCCACATTGTTTTCCCTGCGCCAGAGCCTTCGATGCAAAGTGGAAACAACTTCACTCTGAACTGGGCCAATGACTCCACTCCTACACCTCTGACTCCACTGGACCTGACCACAAACCTCTGACCGCTGAATGTAAAAGTTATAGCACACACCTACGACATACTGACTTCTAAAGACCTCAATCAGAGAAGAGTGTTGGATTTAAGGGTGTCTCTTGAAGGTTACTATTTGGAAAAAACTCTGCCACAGGCCAATGGCTCTGTCTAATCTGGAGAAAGAGATGCCTCATTTCTGCACTGCAGAGTAAATCAGCAGAATTAAAAAAAAAAAGAAACAAAAAAAAAGACGGGCTGCACGAATAAAGATTGTGGAAAAAAAAAGGTTAATGATTAGATGTGCTGGGCCTGGCATGTTAAATGGGGACCACAGGACACATCACTGCATAAATCTAACCATGAGACCACATGGGCATTAAGGAACAGTTCTTCATTTTTACAGAGAATAGTTTATTATTTTTATCCTTATGCTCATTGTTATTTACATATTGCACTGTGACATGTATTCCCTTTTCTTTTTGATATTGTTTCTTTGTGTTTTGTCATTTCAGTGTAAAAATGACTGTAAATATGTAATGTGTGATGACATGTAAACACGTAAATACCTTAAACATGATATGACTTTAAGATCAATTTATAAAGCACTGTATTGTCTTCCTTTATCCTTTTTTTTTTCATTCTGTACTAATATTTATCAGGACAGAGGCAATTTAGCCCTCACGACTCCATGGGATCCCTGGCAGCCCCAAGCAGGAACGCTTACAATGTTTCTTTATTTCTCTAGCTTCAGGTCAAATATATCCAGACCAAAAAGTATTAAGGTAGTTAAGTCTTAGAATGCATTTTTTTTATTTAAGACATTTTGTATTTTGGATCTACAGCAAAAAAAACAAACAAACAATCTTTTGATAAATTATATATGGCAGAGATGTTACTCGATCTCTATTTTGACCCTTTGTGAAATTGACATTTTCCTGCCAGTCTTGTGGGCCAATCAGATATCCCCATTTTCCCCATAGGGTGATTGCGTGCTATATTCAAAGCATTTGCAGCAACTTCCTTTTCCACTTACAAGCCACTTTTTTTTAGCAGCAGAAGCACTGATCATTTTGCCTCACAAAAGGAAGCAACCACTACCAAACTGGATACATGGACAATTTTTGCAGCATTTATGACCACTTTTTACTTTGGACTCTTGGGAATACATGTATGATACACATAGGAAGATCCTCTGAGGATGGAGAGGCAACAGGTCTGAATTAAAAATGGAGGAAACTGATGCGGGGACTGGTTGACTGGAGAAGCCCATGTTACTTGTTGATACAGGTGGGTAAATCGTGAGCTAGGAGTGTGACTACAAAAAAACACTTCAGGATATTTCAGGATCAGAGGAAACCAGTGCCTTTTTATACATGTCTCTGCCATCTGCAGCTCTCTTCATGCAGCCTCTCTGCTGTAATTCACATTTATACCCGTACAGGCCAGATTCACAGTTTCATAGACTCAAAGGAAAAGCCAGAAGAGCCGATGAATAGAAATGAAAGTTTATGTTCAAAGTAAGTATTCAGCTTATTGTATTTTGGTTTTTAATTGCCACTTTCAACTGACCCAGGCTCCTTACATGAAACTCCAGTTAGAGACAATGCTGATGCTATCTATTCCACCACATGGCCTTTTAATGTTCCTCTACTTCCCTACAATGACTGATGAGCAGCAAGAGCCAGAACATCACTGGAGTCACCAGATAAAAAAAAAAAACAACCCAAAAACTCATTTTCAACAGCACATATGCAGATATACAATTTGTGATGTTAAAAGAAAATTCCTTAAAGAGTTTATGAGATATTGTGTTCACAAGAACACGATATCTGCATAGAGAAATGCTTAGATCCTTAAGAGCCAAGCAAAGAGGGCTATGAAAGATGGCCTTTTATCATTTGCTACAGTAAATATGTTCTAGGGGACAAAGGGTTAATGTTTCAATAACTGATTCACATTATATCACTAAACATCTTATCTCTTCGGAAGTATGCAACCTCTGCTCTTCAACAACTGGCGGACGTTATTCCTTGTCCTTGGTAAACAAGAGTGTGCTGTGTTACAAAGTGATTGGTCAGAGGCAATCAGTGCTGAGTTCATCCAGGACGGCGATACTGACTGATTTGTGCAACATAGCAGTTTGTCAATGTATTATTTCATAATGATAGCTGTTCTGTTAATCAGCAGTGTCTATTATTATCTTTGCTTCATTTTATAGGCCCATAAGAGAGGGGCACTGGAAATCATCTCAGGCTATAAATACTGTAGTGTGTGGCCTCGTATTTATACTTAAAGGTTGTTTTCAGATGATATCACATCACCATGGAGAAGGAGGTGATTTGCACTTGTGTCAACAGGCCAAATCTAGAAGCAACACAGAATACTTCCCAATCCTGAGAGAAGTGACAAATTAAGACCAAAATTTTGGAATTTACAGAACAGAGGACAGATAGACAGGGATTATAAACCTATAACTTAATAGAAAGGAGCATGCTAAGGCAACACTTAACTTAGTCAAAGAAGATATGCTGTGCTTTGGTATCTACTGATTAATTCCATTCTTATTTTGTTCAATACTTTCATATTTTCTCAACCATATTGTGTGTTTGAGGGCTGCACGATGACACAGTAGGTAGTGCATGTGCCTCACAGCATGAAGTTTACTAGTTCGAACCCTGTGCTTGTCAGGGCCTTTCTGTGTGGAGTTTGAATGTTCTCTGCATGCATGCATGTGTTCTCTCTGAGCACGCCAGCTTCCTCCCACACACCAAAATCATTCTCATTAGGTCAATTAGTGACTCTAAATTGCCCTTAGATTTGAGTGAGTATGAATGGTTGTCTTTCTCTCTATGTGGCCCTGTGATTGCCCTCTTGCCCCATGTCAGTTGGGGTAGGATCCAGCCCCCAGCGACCCCAAAAGTGATAAGTGGTATAAATAATGGATGGCTATGGATACTGTGTTTTTAAGAAATTGTAATGACCAAATACCCCACCCCAAGGAGTTACACAGACCTGCCCACAGAAACAGCTTGGCCCCTGAAATGACAAGTAAAAAGGCCCCCCTCAGTAGTCATTAATATCATTATGTAGTAAAAGCCTGTGAACTCACAGTTGATTTCACAACCCTTTTATAGGCTATAGTCCTACAGTGGCTGGTCTGGTTTGAATGTGGCCTTTGTCCCATCTGTCACTACACTCTCTCTCCCTGACTTTCAACAGTATCAACTGCCCTGTCACTTTAATAAGGCATAAAAACTACAAAATAAAATACAAAAAAAGAGGCAATAATTATACCAACATGTGTGCAGTTGGATGTTGGATAGGAAGCATTAGTGTTAGGAAGCATTAGTGTTGGGAACATTCACCCTCTGTTTGTCAGCCCCTCTGCTGTGCAAACAAACAAATAAATAAATACTACTACTACTACTACTACTACTACTACTACTACTACTAATACTAATAATAATAATAATAGTAATAATAACGTTAGTACAGGTCAGTCTTAGCATTGATAGACACATTAAACAGTATCGTGAAAACCAGTAGATTAAATAATCCCATCCACAATATTATTTTAATATAATAATATAATTACAATAATACTTAATTATCATATTGATATAATAATAACACTATTCCAGGAGGAGGGGGTTTACACTTTGTAACTTTTTTTTTTTTTGGCTTTAATAGGAAATGGTATGTGTACAGGTTTAAAATATTAGATCATGAAATCATGACCTACTTGTACGATGGAGCATGTCTTTAATCACCTTCATGGTAACTTCCTTACTTCCTTTAGGCTTTACTGTATGACAAGTTCCAGCCTTGTGTCACTGACAGCAAATCTTCACCCAGCCACTTGTTAATGATGCCTCAGCATGTCACTGATTGCTGCCTCTGGAGGTGAGCAGGCAGAGATTACAGTCTCTGTGAGGAGCCGGAGGATGTGTCTCCACTGATGAGCAAGACTGAAGCTCATGACGATGGCACCACGTATGAATCAAGCCTGATTTACATGTTGGGTAACAATATATAAATATGCAAGTTTTTAAGGGACTGTTGCAAACGTCAGTGTGTTGTAAGCCAGCGCTGGGTGTGAGTCTGCAATGGTGAAGCCTTCTGGGATACTTAGGTAGTTTTCATACCTAGATTGTTGGAAAGGATTGTTAAGATACAAGTGAATATTCCACGTTCGACACACTTCATTTATACGTATAAGAATAAAGCAATCCATCCATGTTTCAGTACAAACAGCCATGCCACAATCGTTCTGGCACAAACAGAGTGATAAGTTAACTATAAGAAGCTGGTATAAGAAGCAGGAGTAGTAATAATAATTGCATTATGGCTACCAGGCAACCAGATAACAAAGTATTTCTTAAAAAATATTTTTCTGATCCCATAGTCACTTTCTGTGCACAGGCTTAACAGACTATGAAAACAGCAACAATGATGCTCTCATTGAATTATTGAATTATTATTGAATTGATTGTCAACAGTTAGTGATGATTCTTGACAACTCAACATTGTTTCAATCGAGTGGTGCAGGAATGAGTCCAAAAACAAGAAAGTGAGTTAGCATTTAGCAAATTCTGGTTCCCAATCCCACAATGGAAATCAGATAAAGAATACCAGTTCTGGATAAATGCCCGAAAGATGCTGACTTCTTTTAAATCTTAAATCATTGCTGTGTACTTAAAACAATGTTTTATAACTAACTGCTAACAAGGACTACAAAAATGGCTGGGGACCCAATGCCAAGCACATCGTTTTTTTTAATTATCAGATATTCATACAACATAACCACAGACAGGAGGAGCAGCTTGATAAGGTCACTTGATTTTGAGGAAAATCTCCAACAAGAGGCTACAATAATATGTTTTACATAGAAAATATTGTAGCTGCTTCTAAGTTTAACCGCCATGTTCATAGTAGCATAATAATAACTTCACTCTTGCCGATTATGTTAAAGCCCAAAACATTATGAAAATTAGGTCCATTTGTTAACAATTAATATTTTTTTGTCCCTACAGAGCTAATTATCAGCAATAATCCAAAACACAGTGAAAACTCCCATTGGCTTTCAGTAGGCTTGCAGTCGATGCCAAATTCTGCATTGGCCTACAAAATATGTCATCACTGCACCACTCTGTGGTTGTTTGCTAGCTGTGCTCTCGCTGTCTTTACAGCAGATCATCACAGAACTTGACAACATCGACTGTTTAAAAATGTTTAGTTCCCAGAATTTAGTACAGCTCAGTCAAACCGGAGAATTAATCCTCTTTAAAGCTGCTGTCTACTGGTGTCCTGTGGTCATCAGCAAGTGTTAGATGCACTGAGTTTGTTTTTATTTATATTGTAAGGTGAGTTACCATTGACAAATATGCTCATCTGTATAAATGCTTGTATGAAATTTTAACTTCTCCAATAAAACAACAACCAAACAGAGGACGGACAACCACTCGCCATCCATGTACTTGACATAGACATACAGTTACACTCCTGCAATAAAATGAAACTATGCACAAGTCCCACTGCTTTCAGTATTTAAAGCAAAATGCAGCAGCAGTCCACAAGAAGCTTTTAGGCTTAAATAAAATCAGGTATTTAAGAGACGGGGGAAAATATACTTTGTACACTTCACGAGTCTTTAGCACAAACATGTTGTGTTGGACCAAATAATGATGAAAATAGCATATGACAATTCATTAACAATTTTGCTTTGTGGATAATGAGCATCATTTCAGTATTGTTTTTTAAGGTACATTTTGTATTGAAATTGAAGTTAGTATATTTGGTATCAACAACTCTAGTCCGACCTGAGACCAAATTTCAGCAATGAGCTTATAGCTCTCAGGTTTTAGCTTATTAAGATAAAAATAAAGGCCGTGTTTTTCCCATTAAGGCATTTTTTTTAACTTAAAGCTGTACATGTAGATATTACCAATGTAAAAAGGATGTCAACAGGTTGAACTCCTCATTTTATCGAGCTAAAAACAGAATCCTGAGTTAGCTAGTTATCTGCTCCTGCCCAGGGTAAACAGGTGGTTGATTTGCTCAGTTTGATATGTCTTCATCCAGACAGCATGTTGCAGTGTGAGCATACAAACCTTTGATTATCGTCATATTTGGCAGCAAAGATCAAAGGGCTGAGAAATAAACCGGAGAAAAAAGAGCCACCTCTCTCTTTGATGATGAAAGCTTGCAGCCAAGGAAGTGCTGCAGCCTAAATATAGCTTTTAATCACACTATTTCTAAATGTGGCCTCCATTCAGACTATATATGACAGAGGGAATATATATCACGTCAGTGCTTTGATTGGAGCCAATTTTACACAGCATGTGTCTTTATAAAGAATTAATTTAGTTGTGCCCTTCACTGGCTGTCTCTGTAAAGTCGTATTTCTCTTTAGATTTTCCAAAACATGACTAAATGTGTCTGTGTTTGATCCATCAAATAAAATTATATCAGAGCAAGAAAGGTAGAAAGATGTCCAAAAATGCTCTTAAGTCAGGTTTCCATTGAGTAAAAGTGCATTTTACAGCTCCTGTTGGGAGTTTTGGTTATGAAACAGACTGAAATTAATACCATTGCCTCCATATGACTAAAAAAGTAAATGAGAACCTCAGTTTGGGAAAAGTTATTCTTTATGTTTGAAACCACAGCTGTAAGAGTAGCTGTAGGAAAGTGACTGACTCCTCTTGGACATTTACATATCCATCCATCCATTATTCATACCGCTTATCCCTTTCAGGGTTACGAGGCTGCTGGTGCCTATCCCAGCTGACATTGGGCAAGAAAAGGGGTACACTCTGAAGGTCACCAGAGGGAGGAAGCCGGAGCTGCTGGAGAGAACCCCTGCATCCACGGGAAGAACATGATAACTTCACACAGAAAGGCCCTGCTCAACCCAGGGATCGAACCAGCGACCTTCTTGCTGTGAGGCACATGCACTACCTGCTGCGTCACCTGATGAAACACACCCATCAGCATTGTATGCACAATGTTTTTCCAGCACTTTCCTCAATGCACAGAAGGTGTGTACGCTACCATGTCAGCTGATGACTTTCAGCCTACTTTGTTTAGCAGCTGATGAAAACAGAGTGAGTCCGCATGAATGTTTTGGTTTAGAAACAAGACAATGACTCCCTCTGATCCTGAGTTACTGCTGAGTTACACTATGCACATGTGTGTTTGTTTGCAACCTCTGCTCCAATGCAAGGGCCTGTCAGTGGCTATATTGTCTTACATAAGCTGGGCTGTGGAACAAAAAAGATTAGGGACTACTGTTCTAGTAAATATATACATAAGTTCTAGTAAAGACTATGCTGTTGTAAGCGACTTAAACAAAGTCCCAGGTGATATGCAAATGTCAGTACCCATCTCTAAACTTGGGAGAATGTAATAATCAAGGTTGCTATGATTCTTTCCACTCCCAACAACTATTATAATTCACCACAGTTGTACAAAATGCTCCAAATATGAAAATACAGAGCATTTTTATGAGTAATATGCTCTGAGATCAACAGTCTTTGTAAAACACATTCCTCATTATCAATGCAGAATAAACAGATCTGAAATTTAGAAAACAAGTCTGAGTGAGGAATGTAAATTTGTCATTGAAGCTTAGTTTATTGCAAGAGAAAGCTGCCTTCCCTATTATTTTATTTCACCAGAGTGTTAAGAACATTCTGTTATTGTGTATTATTTTCTGTCTGTTCATTGTGTCATTGAGTATTTCTGTCTCTGAGCTCTACAGCTAAACATGAGGATGAGTCTGAACTCTGATGAATCACATCTCTTTGTTTTGTCTAATAACGGTCACTTGTTGCCTTGTTCAAGCAGCCTGATGAGCATCTCGCTGATGAAGACTCCAGCGATGAGGATGACGAACATGAGCAGCACAGCTAGCCCACGTCGCACCACCAGCTGCCTGACAGACAGAACTGCGTCATCCGAAGTCTCCTGACCTGAAGCGAAAGCTTCCAGTGGTCCCTCTACTGGACTCAAGGAACCAGATCGACAGGTCACAAATGGGGCCTCTTTCCCATCAGAGTCTGGGGCTGAATAAAGAGATAAAGCACATTGTTAACTTTAACTGTATATATTGTATTTGTCAAGTCATTTAACACAGATTTAATTAATTTTACCTTTGATTTCGATGCCAAAGACTGTGCTTCTCTCTGTGTTTTTGACCCCTGCTCGTGCAAGTGCCTTTTTAGAGGTATTAAAATACAGAAATATCACCACTTAATGATTTGAAAACAATCAAAAGCACTGAAAAATTCTTAAAAGTCCATGAGAATTCAATTAACTTTAGGAGTTAATGCTTTTATTTTTTGCAGATAAGGTTATTGTAACACTGTTTATATTTTACTGGTCCAACTTAAAATCCATCAGACAACAGCAGCTCATTCAGAACACGGCTGATCGAGTCCTCACCAACACCAAGAAAGTAGACCATATCACACCAGTCCTTAGATTGCTACACTGGGTGAATGTGAGTTAAAGGATAGATTTACAAGCCTTCTCCTGGTTTATAAATCACTTAATGGTCTTGGGCCAAAATACCTTTCAGATCTATTAGTCCCCGAGGAGGCAACCAGGCCCCTTAAGGTGCATTCACACCGAACACGACTTGAAGACCGAGAACACATCGCCAACCCAAGTCGCTTCACTGTCCATAAATACCTCATTTGGTCACCGTCGCTCAGTGACGTCACACCCGCTCGAGTTTCACCGCAATCAAATCATATTATATTATAGGATGTATAAGCTGACATTATTCCAACTGTATCCTTTTCATTCACCTACCAACCACAAAACACTGCAGCTGATGGCCCTGCAGCAGCGTCGTCTGTGAGTTCCCTGTGGTCCCGTCCAGGCGGAACTAATGTCCTTAGTAACTTAACGTTTCCACACGGACATGGATTGTTACTCTGTGAACCGGACTAAAAACAGTCTGTCAGGGGTGTCATCACACACCCCACACAATACTGACGGGCTGTTGCGGCACAGCCACAGGCGATGTCGCCTGAAGAGTTCAAATTTTTCAAAATTGCGGGAGGGTTAACCCCGCCCCATCGTGGCTGAACATTAATTTTATATGGAGAGTGTTCACCCAGGTTGTCCAAGTCTCGTTCGGTGAGAACGCGCCTTTAGGTCCTCAGGATGAGGAAGCTCTGAGTTTCTATGCTACTCACCTGTGGAACAAACTACCAGACTCTTTCTACATATGTGAACTCTTTTAACAGGTCTGAGAATATATTGTCTTTTTAAAAGTTCAGCTTCTTCTTATTTTACTTCTATTTTTACCATGAAATATTTTATTGACCTACTTTTGCTAATTTTAAGTATTGAATGCTTTTAATGTAATAACGTCTTAGTTTTTAACTCTGTAAAGTACTTTGAAATTCTGTATGTATAAATGGTGCTCTAAATGAAGTATATTTGCCTTAGAAGTTCCCTTCATTTATAAAAAGTTGATTCAGGTTTGGGTCCTCTAACTGTGCTTTTTATGTGAGCAATGCTCTCCACCATGCTCTTGTCTTAAAGAGCCTTTCACTTAGCAAGTGCTGCTGAAGATAATACGAGTCTAAATATGTAAGGTTATTGACTCTCCAGGATCTGGAGTCAGAATGAAAAAGAAATGCACGGTCAACATGATTAGACTAGCTGAGTTCCCCCTTTTAAGCCAGAGCTATCACTCATTATAATACCTTGTTTACATGCATTATTATGGATTAATGTCTGTTCTTGAGAGATATTAAATTGACTTAACTCATGTATGTGTGATTTCACTATAAACTATCGAATCATTTTCAGAAACAACCTGTGGTTTATTTATGACTATACAGCCCATTGAGTTCCCCAGTGTGCAATGTGCAGGAAAATAAATCAATAGGGGCAAATTGCCCAGCTAGCAGTGCTTTCTTATAGCTTTTCTCCATCCCACTGTCACAAGATTTGCCATAAAACACAACAGGGATATGTTTAATTTAGAAAATGAAATATTGTGGAGTACTGACCAGGCTGAAATGACATCTGAATATGAGAAAAATTACCAAGTGATCCGAAATATGTTGCTTGTGAAAGAAATGCTTTTAAAAGCTGAACCTTCTATGTGGAGGATGGAAGCTGCCTCCTAGTTGAGGCACAGCTGCCCTTTTAAAGGGCACTCTAATTAAGTAAAAGACATAATGTCAATAACCTGACACAACAGATGGACCATTTAATATATTTCATTAGTTCATTTGGGAAAGAGCCCTTAGAAAGTGTTTTGGAATTGGCAGAACCTTTATATAGCATATCTAACAGGTGATTGGACGATCATTCCATCAGTCACGTTAATTATGGTCCAATCAGATAACGTAGTAGGCGGGCTCTACTGCACCCGTGTGGAGGATAGAATGTGAGCCACTGCTCCCCAGTGGTGGGGTCAAAAATATCCTTTTTATGGAGAAGTTTGTTGTGTTGTTATTTGATTATCATTTGATTAGGAAATACGTTCTAGATCTGATAAAACTGCTGCTGAAGCTGTTTGCATCTATACTAACCTCTGCACAAGCAGTCCCTTCCTGCTGTCGTCTCACTCATAGCTCCCACCTCTTCTTACACTAAAGGACTCTGATAGGGCCGTACAGCTTTGGGTTGCTCACAATAGTTGTAGATTGGTGCTTGGCAAGATGGATCTGCCTGATTACAGACATTTAATTAGGCTGATCCATCTACACTGCAAGGTTATAATCACAAATAATAGCACAAGTGTCTGTGAAGCACCGGAGACCATTTTGCCGTGAGGTTGATAAATCAAGAGAGAGGCTAATTTGAACCAAGATGAATTATGACAACTGAAACCTACATGAACAGCATCAGTGATTTGCCCTGCTTCTGTTGTACGCAATAAATCTGATCTTTAGTCCAAAATCCAAACTATGACAACCTATGCTTATCCCTGTGTGGTTACTCACCTCCTCAGTAGCTTTCTTCCAGTTTAGTTTCCACAGAAAAATTGTAAAAAATATGGCCTGCACCCCAACACAAATCAAAAACCCTGACCACAGCCCTGGAAGACAAATTGAAAACTGTTAAACTTTCCCATTTAGCTGAAACACATTCTAGCCATACATTTTTTTCTTTCTCACCTAAAATGCCCATTTTGACAGGGAACATCAAAGATGCTCCAATTGGAAACCCAACAAAGTAAAAACACACCAAGTTCGCCACAGCACCAACCATTACCTTCCCTGCCCCTCTGACGATACCCCCTGTTGCAGCCTGGGGAGGCAAAACAAAAGCAAATGAGAGAAGCTACTTCAGACTGGTTAAGCTTCAGGCAGAGGCAAAGTCAGTACATTTACATGCAGCTGGAAAAGGTGTAATCCTTGTATTAGTCTGACTTGTACTGGCCTTTAAAGTATTCTTGATCCTGATGGTCTGACTGACATCGTGAATCCTACATGCAGTTAGATTCACACTGAGATAATGGGCCTTATCTAGATTCAGTCTGTATCTATGTTTTTTATTTGTCTGCTTTCTTATTGTCTTGTTATACAAGGGCAGAGTACCAAACATATTTTCCTGTGGGCACAGGAAAAACATATCAAATCTTATCTTATCTTATCTTATCTTGCACACAGGGGACTGTGTTTTAGTGTGCAGGGGAGGTGTCTTTTCCATTTTCCACCTGCTGCTGTTGTCAAGCACTGGCACTGTCAACCTGGTATGGTTGGAGGCATGTTTGATAAATTCTGGGAACTGTTATGTTTGTCTAAAAATGCAGCGTGGTCAGGCACAAGGCAGGCATTACATACCTTGAGGACGCAGAAAAAAATATTGCACCTAAAACCAGGTCTTCAGCCTTAAGTCTGTCACAAAGCTGACCCTGCTGTTCATAGGATGCAGCAGAAAGATGAAGAAAGATCCACAAGATCATAAAACACACACTCCACAGAGCTTGTCTCACACACAAACGATAGACAGAAGTGCATCTTTATAGAGTTTGATATCTGTGCATTTGTTGAAAGATTCAAATTCATTTTTTAATGGAGTAGTGAACAAAGCAGTCTCTTGCCTCTGCTCTTTTCAAGCACTCCCTTATCACAAAGAAACAAGCAAAAAACACATAATCAGAGGCTCTTGTGCAAAAGGGATCTATATCTATAACATTTCTATATAACCTTATAAATACCACTGTAATACTCACATATATTACTTAATAAAGACTGTTAACTATGTTTATGCATGCATCAGAGAATACAACTGAGTATTACAACAAAGAAAATAGGAAATGTTTGCAATGGTCCATGATCAAAATAAAACACTCATGAAAATAAAACTGTTGAATCTTATTAGTTTTATCAAGGGTTTTTAAAAGTAATAATGTAAAAGGTTTTAAATCAGTAATGCAGAGGTATCCATTGTGTATTTTTGTTTGTTTCTTGTTGTGGGAATACTCCAGTGAAATAAAACTTTAATCCGATCATCAGCATATTTCATACACTGCCTTGTGTGTGTTTTCTTTGTGTTCAGAGGCACAATAAAAGTAGAGGAATCAAATGATTCATCTGGAGTTCTGATTAAACAATAAAATCTACCATGTTTATAAGACACCAGCCTGCTGGCATAGTAAGCTTCCAAAATAAAAGAGAGCTGACACACTCATTGGTTTAATTCATGTTACAATCAAAACACACATATGCTACATCAAGCCACATAATCCATCCTATCCTTTAGATGACAAAATATGAACCTCAATGCACCAAAGTACTGTGGACTAAGCACATTTTAACAACATACTTCATTCCGTCAAAATGGACCCAATATGGCTGAAGATCAACTGGCATTTGTGTGTTTACAACTTAATCGAACCAGAGCTAGACAAAGTGTTTGGGCAGCCTCTGCACTGCTTCTGACCTCCATGTCAGACAGTACTATGTTAGGCATAGCAGAAGTTGTGATGTCCACTGTCTGTTAACACCACAATATGCTAGGGTGATTGTATCCATATCTAATGTAAATGGCATTTATAAATAGTACAGAAATGTAAAATTGTTCATGTTTTTGCTGTTTGACTTACAGTCATCAGATTCAACTGGGACTTGGTCCAACAATAGCTAGCTAAAAGTAGGCATATTGTTATAAAATACAGCACAGTCAGATGTATTTCAGTCAACATATCGATAGGGATCAATGACATTGCATTATTGTCACTATTCGACATGCCGATACTTCCAAATGCATTATTTCCGATACCAATACCGATACCGATACAGATAATTTCTTCAAGAGCAGAAAGTCTTTATATTATGAAAATTTGATTTTTTACTTTTAACGTGACAGCTAATTTGTGCAAAGAACAGATGTAAAATAAAAACAATATTTCCCTCTTGAAAAAATAAAATGTACCCGTGTGCAGTGATGATGAAGTGAAGTGATAAGGGACATTTGTATGTCTTGCTGATATTACTGTTAATTTAGGTTTAATTCCTAATCGCCAATATATGGGATATATTATTGCGGATACTACTGCCAATATATGGGATATGTATATAAATATATTTGCTGTAAATATCTGCAAAAATTCTACTTTTTCAGGCCAATATCTGCTGATACCAATAACGTACAGATAATACTGCACATTCCTTCTAACCAATTCTTCCTGTTGGTTGTACACTGAGTCGAAGACAGTAGTCCAGTTGAATATCCTGAACAAGCTACAACTGCATTTCAACTGAACAGTGCATATAAACATAGCAAGTGAGTTTTACAGCAGAGGGTCTTACCGCAAATGCCTCAGCAACATGGATGAAAGCGTACATCCCCATGACCTCAGCTACCCTCTGGACAATGTCTCTAAAATAACAAAGATTTCAGTTTAGAGAAGTTACCTACACATGCAATAACAAAAGAGCAAAAATGCAAAAATATTTTATTCGGATATGAAGAATCTAAGGTCACTGTCACACCTGAAATTCAGTGGACTCTGTTCAAATTGGGGTCTTGCAATTGTTTCATTTTTCTCTTGGTTTGGTCTGGTTTCACACTGCACCTAGTCAGGCAAATCAAAGCCTGCCAAAGGCTGTGTAATCTAGCCTCCTGCCACTAGTTGGGGCTGTACTTGCTGTGTTTGTTCCTGGCATCCATAGTAGCCCACACAAACCAAACTTTCCAAAAAAAAATGAATTGAAGTTTGTGTTAAATGTAAAAGTGACCCAAGATTCCTTTAAAGGGGACATATTATCCAAAAAACACTTTTTTAAGGCTTTTGCATACATTTTTGAGTATTTGGCCTTCCTCCCAGCCCACAAAATGTGGTAGTAGACAACAAAACCTGTATTTAGCAGGCTGCATGAATGTAAACTCATGGCATTCAGCGAGCTGTTGAGTCTGTGGATATCCTGTTATGTAACAGTATATTTTTTGATTTGCATACCTAACCTGACTGGTCTACCTGAGTATCCCCCTCCCCCCTGCTGGAGAGATTCCTCTGCGAAGTGCAGCCATGTTGTTTATATTCTCAGCAAGAGATCTGTGTTCAGCATGCCTAAGCTCAGAAGCTGTAAAGCTTGTATGTGGTAACCGGCATAATGGTTCATATGTGTTTAGGACTGTAAGCAGCATGTGGCTGGTGCTCCGCTTCACTCGAGGTATACAGCAGGTCTATCGTGAATTGCCAGTATGTGCACTGCTCCTTAAAACCAGCCGTTCTGAACAAAACGGTTAGGTGAGCATGGAAAGAATGCTGCTGTGCTTTATTCATAGGCTTTTTGGACCAAAGCATGTCACTAACGTTTCATGAAGACATCAAGGATTCATGTTAAACTGCAGAAAAGGAGCAAAATACGGGACCTTTAAGGTTTTAAAATAGTAATAAATCAACATTTCATTGCTATCAGAGCAGGAATGATTGTTAGTGTTTCTGATTTAAGAAGCACTGCATCTGTGCAACTGTACTCACTTTTCTGTGGTGAAAATGTAACCTATCACATCCTTGGTGACACCAAGGAATGCCCCAACGCAACATGAGGCTGTTACTGAAACAGGCAAAAGAAATACAGCATTTAATGGGACAAAAAAGTCAAAACAACTGTTAAAATACAATTAATCTTACTTAAGTTAAATATGCAAATAAAAGTGACAGAAGTTTGAGACACTTGTAAGGGAACAGGGTTGAATCCTACATGCACAGATGAGGGAGACCTTGCTGGACAGCTTGGCCTGTTCAGTGTTTCCGGCACCAAGAGCATTTCCAACACGAACGCTGGCAGCCACAGAGAAACCCATCGGAAACTTTGAGACAAGGATTAAGTGAATAAAATCATCATGCCAGTAAATTTGAAGTCTTTATATACTTTTACTTATATAGTTTTGCTTTTGCATGTTTTCAGTGCTCAGAATAATGAAGCGTTAAAGGCTTTAAATTTTAGTGAATGATTTCTGTGAAGGAGTTTTAAAACCAAGAAGTAATCATGTTTAATAAATGGGATTTCAATAACTTTTAAAATGATAGCAATTATGATTGTTGCCAGTCTTGTGAAGCCTCGTGGGTTGTCAATGGGGATGCACAAACTGATGTGCACTCAACTTGGGGCCTGGTTACCCTGCGTGGACGTCAGTGCAAAAACTTAGAACAGATTGTAGTCACTCAGATATTACACTGATATAATCATACAAAGCACACAATATTTAAAAGCTGTTTCTGACAACAAGACAAACAGTTAAAACAGTTACCATGTAGGCAATCGCTGCCACTTCATAAACTACAGACTGAGCGCCCAGCTCCACCTCGCTGATGAGCCCTGCCATAAAGCCTGCGATCTCGTACAGCCACCACTCCAGACAATACATCAGCATGCTGGGAAGGGCCAGCCGCAGGAAAGGACCCCACTCCTGCAGACAGTCTCTTGACCAACCTGGAAGATACAAGGAGGTACAGGGAAGTACACTGATGCAAATAGTTTTCTCTTAATCCAGGGTCTAATTTTTAACCTAAACTAAGCAAAAATGTTCTCTTAATTCTCTTAATGATTGACAATATTCAACATATGAGCTCTGTGGGACTGTTCAAAAGCTGAGAGACGAAGGGTTTTATAGTTGTACTGACTATGAATTAAAGCAGGGCAATATGCCTGGTCTTAAATAATATAAATGCATTTTAAACACCAGGATAGGCCAGACAATACTGATTATATACATATACATTTTATTTTGTTGTTGACTATTTAAAAGATACTTGTTCCTCTGCAAACAACCATGTTTCTTTGTTTCTCTTTGGAAGTATTGGCACAGCTATCAGAGCTGTAACTCTATCATCTGAACTTACCGCCCCATGTGGCTTTGTGCAGTCCCCTGTAGCAGATGTACACAAACAAGAAGACAGCCAGGGTGTACTGAGAGATGGCATTGGCAGCTGCTGATCCGCTGCAGAGGAGTTGAGGTGATTCAATACAGTAAAACAACAACGAAAATACAATCACAGCAAGACGATAATTGGTATTCAGGATTCCCACTCTTTTCCAGAAATCATTTTCCAGGACTTTTCCAGGACGTTTTCACCCTGATTGATTTACTGCTTAAGTAGCCTAAATTTTATTCTGCCATTTTTTTATTATTTCATGTTGTCACCATTGTTTTGAGTTGTCATGTTTTATTCCTTAACTTGCATTGTTTTATCTACTCATATTTTATGGCTAATTGTTCATTAGTTACCAAGTACATTTTTACTTCATTTCCTATGTTTGATTTTTCTTCACTTACAAGGTAGAAGGAAGATAAATAATTTTCCAGGACAATTCTAGCTTTACTTTTTTCCTCATTTTCCATATGTGTTACATGACTGGAAAATTCGACAATCACTTTTCCAGGTTTTCCAGGATTTCAAGGACGCGTGGGAACCCTGGTATTCCCATTTGATAAAGAAGGACTTGAGTTTGAGACTTTGTGAAAGAGTACCTATGAGATGCTGTGATTAATGAAGAATACTCAATTATTACTGATTTTAAATGTAAATACAATTGGTGGATCAGAATTAATGCTTTTAGTCCCTGATCACCTGTGGTAAAACTCTGCTGCCTTGGGCTGAGTGAAGCACATGGTGTGTTGGGATATATTTCGTTGGGCATTTGCAGATGAAAATAAACATATGGAGCTGACATTAACACGATAGGCCTCCGCATGGATATGAATATGGTGTGCCTTTAGATTTTGGCTTGAGTTCAGGTGTATGAAAACCACTTGTGTAACTGAACTGCAAAGAAGAGAAAAAACAGAAAATAAATACACATCCTTGAGTGGGTGCTGAAATCCAAAAAGCACAAATAAAGAAAAAAAGAGATCTGCACACCTAAAAGCATCCTCAGAAGGATCTAACCAAGCAACAAATAACATTTTGAGCAACACTGTCCTTTCTTTGAACTTCAAGTGTCAGGTAGAGCAGTGTGGCTCGATAGCTCGGTTGTTGCCTGAAGGGATAGTTCAGTATTTTTGAAGTTGGGTTGTATCAGATACTTGACAATAGTCAGTGAAGTGGCTGAAAGGGCTCCCAGCAGCGCTGTACCTTCAAGGAGAATGAGCACAGACTACTGGTAAGGTGCACTGTTGTTGGCAGGTACAGTAATTTTATGTAATTCTGTGATTTTATGTAAAAACATGCCACAAAACTAAGTTGGGTCCAATGTGCAATTGGGTGGAAAATTTCAGAGCACTTTAAATTTTCCCCTCAGAAGGTCTCTATATCTGGCACTGTTTTCGATGCTGCAAATGATGTTGTTGCCATGGCGCTGGATGTAAACGGCTGCCTCTCCAATAGCTCTCCAGTTTTTTAGCTCTTTTTTTAGTTTTTGCTCCAATTTTAAACAATTTTGAACACTTTCTAGCCTTTTCCTATCTTTTTGACCTTTCTGCTCTTCTTATGAAGACATTTCTTGTGTTTTATATATTTCCCATGGAAATTTTTTCTTTTTTTTTTAACTATCAACGCTACCAGGAGGCAGTTTTAAAGCTACCGGCAGACTGTTTTTTTTTTTTTTTTTAAATGCTACCAAGAGCCAGTTTCATCAGCTTTTCAAGGGAGGAACTACTGGCTCTAAAACCAAAAAGACGAGCTAGGAATTGACACCACATCCAGTTAGCACAGGTAATCCAGTGCCTCCACATTCAAAGGAATGACAATGTCAGTTGAGTCAGTAACACTCACTATTTGGTTCAGTATCAGTTTCCTCTGCTGTTGTCGTGTGGAAGAACACAGAGCCATTTGCTGCATCGTTAAACAGTGTCAAACAGAAACTTCCCAAAGGAAAAATGTTTTGTGGCTTGTTTTTTAAATGAACGTACATAATGACACTAAATAACTGTACCTGTCAGCAACAGTGTGCCTTACTGGTAGTTTAAGTTCATTCTCCTTAAAGGTACAGCACTGCTGGAAGCTCTTCAAGCCACTTCTCTGAGTATTGTCAAGTACCTGATACAATCCAAACTCAACAACACTGAAATATCCCTTTAATAAGATTGGGTGGCAATAAGTGCAATCAGGACACCCCTAATAAACTTGTATACTGAAGACATGGTTTTGTGTAGGACTACTCACACAACTCCCATATCCAGGACAGAGAGGAAGATGTAGTTAATGATTGCATTTAAGACATTCCCCACAGCACCAGATATCACCTGGGGCCATATGATGCCCTGTGAGACAAAAAGCAAACTGCTTCAGAGAACAAACAAATTCAATATTTTATCTTTATTTCTTTTGACTCTCTGCTTTGCATCTTCCACTCTCTGGGATGCACAGAGTGCCTCACTCCCTACAAACACTCCTCCATTCATTTGTTTCACACCATTCAGTAAACACACCTGATTCTGAAGATATCGCCCCTGCAGCTGGTACATGAACGCAGCCTGCAGGATCAAGATGAGAAAGAAATGAATGGAGTTAATTGGATCAATAACACAACCAAAGCACTATTCAGTGAGTGAATGATGAGTGAAAATCTGAAGAACATTTTGAAAATTGTGGTGTTGAACTCACAGGCAGGGCGGGCATAAAGATCTTCACATACAGCTGAGAGAGCCTGTGGCAGACAGATATATCAGTGCATTTTGTTATATGGAGTAACTTTAAGTCAAACAAAGTAACCAATCTGAATACTAAGATCCCACAGGCCCTGTTTTTTAATGGTTGTTTCTCCATTGATAAATCACAAGAGATCTGGAAATGTGCATCTGTATGAACTCCATTTATGAGAACAGGTCTTTAGTAATGTTTGTTATCAAAGTAATCACACATTATCCCACTAAGGCCAAATACTGACACATTTATGACCATTATTGATGTGATTCTTGATCAGATGGCCCCTGCAGTAAAAACACATATGTCTCATACGATGCTTTTAACTTGCATACTAGGCCTTAAATTTGAAGGTTTTTACACTTTTCCAGCAGATGGCTTCATATTTGCATCACAAAACTTAGTAGAATTACCGAGCTTTCCCACTTAGTGGTATGAGCTCGACTCGGCTCAACTTAACTCAATCATCACTCAATCAAGACTAAACATGATGTGGAGACATGGGTGACCTCTGAATAGTTAGACTATCTCCATGAGTCAGGGGTATTAAAGTGGAAGTAAAACGTCCCTTGTAGTAGGCTCCATAAGGCTCGATGACTTCTCATAATCTCTGGTTTAGGTAATATTGTGTTTTGCTGTTTGCAGCCATCTTTTAAACAAAACTAATGTCATAACTGTGACAAAAAGCCACAAAGTGTCAGCAGCTCTATCCCCTCTCTCTCCTCTCCCAATTGTACCCCTTAGCCCTTGGTTTTGTGCGTTCATGTCTAGTGAAGGGGTATGCATATTCTCCGTAAGGTTAAGGGGAAGGGCTACACAGCCACTGAAATGAAGACAGATCGGGACCTCACTTGAAAGGAAGGGGTATGAGAAATTTCCCATAATACACCGCGTCCACTGACAAGAAGGCAGAGCAGAGACCAAAGGAAGCACATAATTATAGATAATTATTAAACCATTAAGTAAATATTAATCATGTTTTGAATTGTTGGTTGTATTTTAAAATTTCTCATCTCGTTATAACGAGCTAGCTTTCTCAGTTGTAGCTACAGCTATTGTCGCATCTGCCTATGACACAGCCAGCGAGCGGCTCTGGGTGATGACGTAGCAGGAATCGAGTGGCGTCTCGTTTCTTAGGGGCATGTTTTCACCCCCAGGGGTAAGACGGGGGGGAAAGGCTACGAGGTTAAAATTGGGATTCACCCTCATGGAAACACTACTCCAGTCTGATCCATTAAAAAAAGGATCTATATCCAAAATACATGACACTCTGTTTCAAATAGACTGTACAGCTGCACTGGATCATCTAAAGGAAGCCTGCCAGGAGGATCTAGGTGTGGAAATCTTTGACAACCAGTGGACCAAGGCCCGGGACAATGTGCACTCCTCATCTGTGTGCGTAAGACATGGACTTCTGCAATTTAAAATATTACACAGACTGCACTTGTCCAAATTGAAACTCTCAAAGATGTTTTCTTCAATAAGTCTCTCTTGTGACAGGTGTGGACAAGGTCCAGCTTCTTTAGCACATATGTTCTGGAGTAGCCCTCAAATTGTTAATTATTGGAATAAGATATTTAAAACTCTATCTGAGGTTTCACAAAAACAGATCTCACTTGATCCACTGCTAGCATTATTTGGAGTGAATCCTGCTACCATTCAACTCTCGAGTAATCAAAATAACATGATTCGGTATATAACACTGTTAGTAAGATGACTGATCTTGGTAAATTGGAAACAGAAAAAAAACAACCCATGTAGCTTTTTTTTAAAATAATGTAATGCAATATTTGGAATTAGAAAAAATAAAGTACTCATTAAGAGAAAAGGGACACTTATTTTACTCTATATGGCAACCTTTTATGGATTATTTTAACAAGACAAACCCATGAAGGAGAAGTTGACTGAAAGAACTGAGGTAACATGACACTAAATTTTATTTTAATTCATTTTACTTTAGTTTATTTATGTTTTTTGTTATTATTATTATTATTATTGTTGTTATTATTATTAGTATTATTTTCAGAATAACAAAATGTATGAAAGTTTTGTACATTGTACATTTGTATATTAGATTTTCTGTTTTGAAAACACAAAACCCCAATAAAAATAAGTTTGAAAAAAAAAAAAGTTGGGATTCACCCTTACTCTCTACTTTCTCACATGCCAAAGCTCCACCATAAACACATTTTGCATTAAATAATTTGATAAGGCGAAGATTTGTACTCACAGCTGCATTAGCCCAGAAGAACTAAACATAAAAGACATTCTCTTTCTCCAATGAGTTATTTTAAGTGTTTTCTTCTTCTTTTGTGATGAGAAAGAGAACCACATATCATCTTTGCTGTTTACAACTCAGTAATGTTTTGTCTGATGCTGCCAAAATTCACAATGACTAGAAAAACAGAACAGACTCACAGCTCAAACACTTTGGATGTGAGCGGCTGCCTGCTCCATCTCACAATGATTTCATACCAGGCATGTGTGTGTACAACATTCTGGCTGCATCGCCCTGTTGCCAGGGCCCTGTTTCCCTTCAAATGTTTCACCTGGATAAAGAGGGTTATTAGAAAGTTTAAGAAGGACCACAATAAATCCCCCAATATGTGACTTAAGCCACTGAGTAACTGACTCAAGAAAAATTCAGAATAAAAGCAATTGTAGGAACAAGGGGAATTCCTCCCAAGACATGGAAAACTGAGCTTTTACTTTGAAAGTCACAAACTGGAAAAGTGAGTTAAATGTTTCTGTCTTGTCTGTGACATATTCTACCACTGTGGACATACATATAAACTGCAGCAGGGTAAATGTGACTATTTAGTTCTAATTTTCCTGTATGTTTTGGCCAAGATACACATGTAAAAATAGGCAACTCTCCAAATTTCAGATTTTAGGTGGGGGGGGGGTGGGGGGGGGGCATGCATGAGACATGAAGCTCATGCCAGCCGTAAGTGACAAGCTTGGCAAAATGAAAACACGCACGGTCCACAGCCATCAAGCAGATAAAATGCATCCAGTGTGAAGCTTTCTGCATGGAAGTGCCATGCACTCACAACACACGCTTGGTCTTTTTATGCTTTGTGCAGCTTTCTCCTTGCTGTGGACCAACTTTCCCAAACTTCATAGGGCAGTGCCTTCAAAAAAGTCTCAGTCATTGAATGGTTTAACTAACGTCAGTATGGAGAACCATGTGTAGAAACTGCTGTGTTTACTCTTGTTATTGAGAAAAGAGATGGTTCGTCTGGCCACTAAATTAAATATACTAGAGGACAGATCATTTTTGGGATGTGTGCCGCTGGACAAAAATCCACTGCATGGGACCCAAGCAAAATATGCCCGAATATGTGTCATTACTAGCAACATCCCGGATACATCAAACATAAAGCAGGCATGAAACAGTCATCAGTGAGCAGGGTTTATGTCCATGAGTCTTTTTTATTGACGTAGATATAAATTTGAAACCACAAAAAGTACTCAATGTGGAAGGGTCCTTTCTCTGCCTCTTTTTATCAAACAAATGATGAGTAAAAAGGCTCACCTGGCTACGTCTACACTCTGTTTGATAGCCAGCAGGATGGGCTGAGTGTTGATGAGGATGGCCCAGCAGGGAAAACAAGCCAAGAGTAGGATCAAAACTCCCCTTTGCAGTATCACCCCCACACGTTTTAAGTTGCCGCTCCCAAAAGTCTGCAGAAAAGTGTCAAAGAAAATAAAGATGCTCTCCTGCATGAGAAACCAATCAGAAAGAGCACAGCATGAACACAGCAGTAAGTACCTGAGATATGAGAGTATCACACGCTGACGCCAAACCACAGCCGATGGAAATACCTGTGACATTTATCACCTGTAATGGAATGACGCAGTCTTAGTCAGGAGGAAATAAAACGGTGTGTATACATTAACGTCTGATTTAATTGAAAAGTGGATTAAAAAGCAGTGTTATGACAGGAAATGAGCAGTCCTTGTGAACAAATGAAGACAAACCAAAGCGAGATTACTCACCGCTATTGCTAACGCCACCCCTGCCAGCTCCGTTTTCCCCAGGTGACCGCAGAACACCATGCTGACAAAGCCGATCAGGAAGGTCATCAACTGTGAAATGAACTGCAAAACAAAATCATGCTCGCCTGTTGTCAGAACTATAAAACAGAAATGGATTTCAGCAAACATGAAACAAGAATAAAACTCCAAATAAAACACATGCTGTCTCTGAGTTTAGAAGATTGTTTTACAAGGTCTAAGGAAGGCAGGGGAGTTCTTGATCCTCTGACGTGCTCTGATTTGGTTCCCTGTGTCTAATCATCCTTGACTCCCTTTCCTGTTAGCTGTAAAAAAAGTGTGAGTAATTGACAGTGGGGGTTTTTGACAGGTTTTGGCATCAAAAGAAAAGTAAATCTCTCATCCCCTTTTTGAGGATTCTTATGTTTTACCTTCACTAAGGAGGTTATGATTTTGCCTGCATTTGTTGGTCTGTTTGTCCATTTGTTAACAGGATAACTCAAAAAGTTATAAACAAAATTTCTGTCAGGACAACTTTTTTAAAGAAGAGACACAACAGCAGTTTTGGATTAGCTTTATTTGCATATTTTTAATTTAGCGGTATGGCTGTGACAGAGGCTCTCCCTGTCTTTCCACACAGTGATAGTGGAATCCCTAAGCAGGAACAGCACAGGTTCCTGCCCTCATTGCAAAATCCTCCCAGAGCAGGCATCAGCGTCAGCATGACATAGATTAAGTCAAAGAATAGCATAAGGATGAGGTGGGGCGGAGGGGGGTTGCAAAGTGGCTTGCAGCAGGAGCAGTGAAGAGTAGGCAAGCTACAGCTTAAGTAAAGAGGTCTGATTGCATTTAGCCATTAGTAGCAGGCAATCAGTGGGCTGACAGCAGTGGTGGACATGCTTTGGATCAGCTGTTCAACAATGAAATGCTGGCATGTTAATCTTGACTCCGTGTCCTGCCAGAACCAAAGTTATGCTCTATTTGATTACATTTTTAGGGAATGTTGACCATGGCTCAACGAAGAAGTGATTCAGTTTTGTTGGTGATCCAAATCCAGATGTGGATCCAAGAATTCTTTCAAGGATTTGTTAAAACTGCAAGATAGGGCATTTTCCACTTTTTTTTCCTGTCATAAAGTGGTGTTACTAGTTTCCTTCCATGTAAGTGAATGGGTTTTATATATCTTACACCAATTAGGAGTAATAGAAAAAAATCTGATCAGGACAGTACAATACTTGTTCATTCAGTGAGTACAATGTTTCTCTTTTCATTATCTGAAAAAGAGCAGTTCTGGAGATAAGAGGTTTGTGCACACCAGTGATTATATCTAAGATATTTTTTTCAATTCAATTATACAGTAGAAATGCTCTGAGAACACACAACTCCGCCAAGGAATTTCCAACAATGAGAATAAGTTTACAAAAATGTAGAAAACTGCCCGATCTCACACTGTTAACAAATTAAAAAAAAAAAATCTGGATCCACATTCAGATTCAGATCACCAAAATTTAATCACTTTCCCTTGCACATGACCAACACTACCTGAAAACATCATCAGAATCTGTTGAAAAATTACTGTGCTATTCATGAAATTGTAAATAACTGCTCTATCCAGCAGTGTTAACAAATCCTTAAGAGTCAAATATCCTTGTGTCATGGCCAACATTCCTTGAAAATTCCATCAAATTACGTCAATAAGTGTTTTAGTTACCCTGTTAACAATTTAACAAACAAACAAAGTACCAAATGCAGGCAAAAACATAACCTGCCTGGCAGGGGTAATCAGTCATTTGACTCAACAGATATCTCTATATACAGATTTGGAGTAGATGTCATGAGTAGGTCACAGCAGCTTAGCGTACATTGTGGAGGCAAAATTTTATAACAATAGAAGTGCTCTGAGAGCAAAAACCTCTGCCAAGGAATTTCTGACATTGTTAGCCAAATTGTCAGCAAAAGGGTGGAAAACTGCCCTATTGGGAAATGTTAACAAATCCAAAACAAAAAACAAAAAGTTCCTGGATCCACATTTGGATTCTGATCACCACCAAAATCCAATAACTCCACCTTTGAGCCACAGTCAACACAGTCCCTGAAAATATCATTAAAATCAGGAGAGAACTTGAAACAAAGCACAAGAAATTCAAGGCACTCTGATGCGGTAGAAAATACTTTATTTTAACAATGATAGGCACCTAATCCTGTTCAACTCAAGGATTTTTTTTATTGCATCAGAGTGCCTTGGATTTCATGCTTTTCTCAACTGTACCTCCATTCATAAATCCTTGAAGAGCACCCAAGTCTGCTTTTTTGTCATCACACCCCTTGACCCGGTGCAGCACCCACTCCCACTCGTTCACTCTCAGTTGAGAACTTTTTAAGTTATCTGTGAAAATGGGTAAACCTACCCTAACCCCCCCCATGTGAACAAGTCCAAATTTCGACCACCACCAAAATCAAATCACTTCTTCCTTGTGCAATGACCTTAAAAATTTAATCAAATTCTGTGATTACTTTTTTGTTATCCTGTTCACAGACTAAATGTTGTGTTGCTTAACATTTATGCTAATCAATTTCTGACACGTTAGTAAAAGCAGCTAGCAGAGAACTGAAGACGTCACTTATTGATAACTTATCTAGTGGTTTTATCCTCTTGTGCAGTGTCATTATTTAATAGCCATGACTCGTATGTTTGTGTATTTGTCATGAGTTGTAGGTCTTGGTTATTCAAATACTATTCAAACACTTTCAGCAACTCTTTAATGATATTTTTCAGTAATTTCCTCCCCTAGCTCACCACTCCTGGGTGTTAGTTTTGTTTTTTAACTAGCCAGCCAACCAGCAATATTCACGTGTCACTATGAGAGCTCTTCAGCTTCCTAAAGAAAGAACTATATTGTCCTCGGTATTCACCACATTCCTGAGATCTCATTGCGCCTTGTTCATTTCTTTTCTCTTTCTCTGGTCTATATTTTGGTTGAATTCCCATTCACTGCTCAAATGTGATCTCTCTCATACAACCTGCACAGTCGTCCAGCATTCAGTTTCATTCTAGCAGATTCAGATTCTGCCGGCTGTCATATCTTAAAACATTCTTACCACGGGTCCAGCTAGTTTTAAAAATCGAACAGTTTCATTCTTGTAGTCTGCAGGTACCAGGAGTGTCATCCGTTTCAGCCAGGATCTGCAGCATGAGTCAACACTGTGAGCAGCAGGAGGGGGTTCATCTGTTTTGGTATGTCCATTTACTCCTTTTTCTGCAGCTTTTGTGTGTAAATCTTCCATGGTGAAATGAGATTCGGCAGAAAGCAGAACTCAATCCACAACTGACTATGATTCCCCTCAAGAACAGGCAAGAATGCAGGGAGTGAATCAATAACCAATTACCTGGAAAATAATCAATAACCAAGCCAATGTCCGCCCACCTTGCTCTCTGTCTGTGAGAGTGGGTATTTACAGTATGCCGAGGCTTCCCAACAAATCATATCTCTCCACAGCAAGCCACCAACGAGCTGTAAACTTGAGATATTAAACACTGCAAAACCAAAACACTGCAGAAATCTGGTTGTTATTCTCTCTGCTCTGCACGATGTGACAAAACTAAATTGTGGACTAAACTTCAAAAAGTTCAATGTTTGGGGTCAGAATGTGAGTACAAGTGTCTGAAACCAAAACCACACATTTACTTTACATTTACTGTCACCATCTATAATTGGGTGAAAGTTTGAAAATTACCACACAGTAAAAGAACAAATGCTAACTTAAACTACACTCCAATTTACACACTGGCTCCAGCTGACAAATTCTTTAACATAATAACAGATTGAAATGTTGTCTGTTTTGAGGTTGAATAAGGTTATTTAAGAGCAACCTAACCTCAGATAACCTATCAGACGCCATTACACAGTGGCTAGAGCTGAGTGAGAATACAGAGACAGGAGGGCACATAACTGACTGAAGTTTTATGTGTGCACATGCATAGTTGTTTGCACAATACAAAAACATAAAGCATTTTGTCATAAGATATTTTGTGAGCCTCAGCATATTGTTTTATAGGGGACCCAGTCACTATAAACCCACACATCAAATGGACAGTTCACCACATTTCACTAGTCCATCTGAGCAACAGCCAAAATAAAGTGTCTGGGAAGGGTAGAACCTTTCAAAGCTTATCTTGTGATTGGACGACTGTTCTGTCAATCAAATTTGTTACAGGTCAGTAGGTGGGAGCTACTGCAGCAGTGAAAAGTACAAAACATAAGCCTGATGTTGAACAAACTTGCACCAAAACACGTCGGAAGTGGAGCAAAAATAACTTTTCTATCCAGAAATGCTTTAAAGCCCCACTATGTAAAATTCCGGCTTTCAGCTCTCTAGGGGCCTCTATGGTCGTTGAGTGTAACTGCACGGTCGTAAAACAGAGCGCCTCACAGCAACGTGCATTTGTTGACATACAGAGGGAGGAGAAGCGAGCCGACAGGACGTCCCGAGAGACAAATAAACCATGTGGACTTACAAGGTACAGTCTGATCATGTTTCTTTTTGAATAAATCATCATGTACTTACAAGTGCAACAATAACAGGGCCAAATCAGCATCGGTTGGACATCCCTCCTCGTCTTTCAGCTTACGCCAGCGACTGAACGCCAGTGTTTATCCCTGTTTGGCTTGTTACTCTCCCTCTTTCTTTAATTCGTCTCCTCTGATAAAAATTTTTCTTGTCTTCGGGTTTTCGCTGCTTCCGCCATGATAACAACTCTACGTTTAGCTTTCTTCTTCTTCCTCTTCTTCTTCTTGTTTAACGGCGGGTGGCATCCAACGTCAGAGGAGCATTACCACCACGCACTATGCAGGAGTGTGAGCCAGAGGTCCCTATTTTCATTAGGAAAATAAATATATATTTACTTTAAACTAAATTCTGTTCATTAAATCTGTTTTAAAAACTCAAAAACCACTTTATATTTTCCTTTTCACAATGTTTAGCTTTCGCCTCGAGGGGGAAGTGACGTATGCTGTAAAGCAGTCAAAGCAGTAAAAATCTGTAGTTTTTTAGTGTGGCAGTGTTCCTACCATCCACATCGAAGTTATATTGTGCCAGTGAAGGTGATACAGACCCCCTCAGACCATGACAGAGGTGTCATTCAACCTGTTGTAAGGTGATGTACCATCACAATGACTCTAGAAATATTATATTAGGGTGGAAAAAACTACTTAGTGCTGGTTTAAGTGTCGGTATTTGCTTGTCGTTTAATAAAGAAATGATCCAGGTCTGATAAAACTGCTACTGAAGCTGTTAGCATCTATGCTAATATCAGTACAGGCAGTCACTACCTGCTGTTGTCTCGCTCATAGCTCCCACTTCTTCTTGCTCCAAAGGATGCTGATTGGGCCGTACTGCTTTGAGCTGAGCACAACTGTTGTAGATTGGAGATTAGCAAAATGGGTTTGTCTGATTATGGATATTGAATCAGGTAGATCCAGCTGCTGCGCAAGTCTAGAATCCTGAATGAATAATTACTGTATTTCCCTGATTACATATTATTTCTTGTACATTGACGGTCAAAAGTTTGTAAAATTCACCCACCAACAGGGATGGTGATCACTGGCACTGTTTCATGAAAAAATAAAAGTCATAGAAAAAGAAGATCAGAGTTTTCTACTCGACAGGGACAATAACATCACCTTGAGCTTATATAGCACTTTTCTAGTCTCTTTGACTATTCAAAGCAGCTTTACACTGCAGGTCACATCTACCCTTTCACTCCAGTTTGCTCTCACAGTCACTCACTAATGGTTGGAGTATCTATGTCAGTTGTCCATCGGGATCAACTCACACATTCACCTCCTTTCATGCCCTGTTTTTTAGATTCTGACTTTTGCTGATGTAGAGGCAGTGTTTTTATCTAAAACAAAACAAAACACAAAAGGAAATGGTCTCAGGAGGGTAGCTGCTGTTCTGACAGGCGAAGTATGCCAAATATATTCTTAGAAGGTGTACACGGCTGTGCCTTAGGAAAAGTACAGGTGTCCCTTAAGAATCTGTAAACCATTTGTTTTAACTTCAACTCTACATCCATCAATCCATCAGACAGCTGCAGCTCATCCAGAACGCTGCTGCTCAGTGCTCACCAACACTGACAAGGTAAATCACATCTTGTGAGTCAGAGGATAGATTTTAAAACTACTTTTAAAACTTTACTCACTGTTCCCAGAATCAGGACTAAAGAGGATGAGGCAGCTTTTAGTTACTACTCTACATCTGTGAAGTCTTCTAAAAACAGGTCTGAAAACATTTTTAGTTACCACTGACTTCTCACACATTCTGCTGCTAAATTTTTTCTTCTCTTTAAGCTCCTCTGTTCTTTTCATTACATATCTTTATACTATATTTTACTGTCCTTTTCAAATTTTATGTCTGTAATGCTATTAATGTCATATTATCTTTGTGAATTTTCATTTAACTCCAAACCTCTTGAGTTGCTGTGTAAATTAATGGTGCTCCAAAAAATAACTCGGCAATGCCTGGAGAATTTGGCTTAGTTTTTGGTGTGCCTGGGGTAAAACAAGTTTAAAACCACTGCAGTATAATAACCCAAATGTCAGGATTTAAAACTGCGTCATTGGTTAAAATGGTTTGGCATGCTAAAAACATATGTCTAACATCGGAAACATGACTACAGGGACCACAGAGCTGCTGTCAGATTGAGAGAGACAGTCTGTTCCTCCTGCCAGATGAAAATGGAGTCTGTCACTTTAAAAACAGCACACCTGCTTGTATCCTGTCACCTCGCCGCGTTGTACATTGTATTTTCTCTCCTATAGTAACACCTTTCAGTGAGGTGTTACTCTCCCTGGCTGCTGCTGTCCAAAGCACCCATCGGATGGTGCTGTTCTGCTTTTCTGAGAATACCAGCTCAGACTTCAAACAGATCAGGCTGCCTCTGGAACTTTGAGAGGATGTCTACTCAAATGAAAAGAAAAACAAAAACAGTCGTCGCTCCGTTAGCTGATTCAACACATGAATCAGAATGATTAAACACGTCCAAGGATCTTGAGACAAACTGTCACCAACACACTGTCCCACTCCTCACTTCGCTCTTTCACAGCTTTCGCCTCAAGTGAAGACAGAACATCAGAAAAATGAACGTTCAGTAAGGGGCCTACGGGTGGGGAAAGGTGGGTGACACCTTGTGTACGCGCTCATTCATTTTCCTGCTTCAGTGATGCAGCAAGGCCCACCGGGTCCACCTACCCACCAAATTGTATTCCTCCGGCTCCCCCCATCACAAACGCATGCACAGGATCTCTCGCACACACCCACACGTAAATATGCTCCTCCAACCAGCAGAGCCAGCGTCTGCTGTGACGTCACACTGCAGTTCTTCTCAGGCTCCACTGGATGACAGTGGCAAGTTGCCGCTCGCACGCCATGAGCCATCGTCACAATGGCGAGCGGTCAGAGTGTGTGTATACGTGAGTGCATCTGTGTACGTGTTTGTGCTTGTGTGCATGTACATTTGGGTGGGGTCTACGCCTAATGGGGTATTGAGGAGGTGGAGAGGGTCTTTATCAGGGGTGGAGGTGGTAGTGGGGGGTTTGATGGAGGTGTGGGAGGTGAGGGGGGTGGGCTGTAAAAACCGCAAATGAGGGGAAATTGTTTTGAGTCAGAGCAGATTTGGTGGAGTGAGATAAGGGCTGATGACGGTTGTGGTGGTGTGATTAGGATTAGAGTGAAGGGGGGTGGAGAGCATAGGAGGTGGTGGTAGCGGGGGGGAGGTGGGTAAGTGCGTGGAAAAAGGTTTTGGGAGGGGTGGGAGTATTTGCACGCACAGTGTCACTGTATGGGAGAATTTCTCTGAGAGGCAGAAAGATGTGGAGATGGGTGGTTTAGATAATGGCGGCCGACGAGGGAGCGGGCGAGGGGCAGCGCATGTCACGTAGAAAAGATAGAGTGTGTTTGAACAAGAAGGAGAGCGTGAGACAAAGAGGTGAACATTTGATAGAGAGGCAAAAAAAGACAGAGTGCAGGGAGGGGGCGCAGTGATGAGAGGATGGACGAGGGGAGGGACGCTGAAAGAGTGCCAGAGTGATTTTTGACGCGTTCGCTTCCTTCCTTTGTTGGTAATGTTTGGCTGCGAGAGCTTCAGGTTTTTTTCTTTTTTTTTTTTTTTTCTTTGGGAACAATGACGCAGAGGGGACTCGTCGTGTCTGCTCCGGCTGATAATGACGATGCTTAAAGATGATATCAAAAATAAGATGGTGCTAGTGGAACCCTAAATCCACGGCACGTGACGCACAACGTCACTTGTTATCACTCATGACACCACTGCGCTGGACACACCGACGCGGCTATCTCACGTTGGCAGTGTGTGTGAGGGTGTTCAGAGGGGACGAGCGAGACACAAAGAGAGACGGGTGCTTGTGAGAGAGAAAGGGGTGCACGGGAGGAGAAGGGGGTTATATTTGGAGTTGTGTCACCTGCATACACTTGACACTCGAGATGAACATGAGAGATGTGTGAAACAAAATGAACCCCGTAACACACGTCCTCCTTTAAATGTTAGCAATTTTGTGCCATTTTGCTTTTTATCAGAACAGAAATAAAAAAAAAAATCAATGGCAGGCACTCAGACAAAGCTAAACCCCACTGAGACACTTTATTTAGAGATGTGCGAAAACTTGAATGAGAAAGTGGATGGTGCTTGTCTCACATATTGTTGACCACATTTTCATTTCATTTCTAAAAAAAGTACACTCTTATTTCCATTTCAGACTTTGGCGAAGGAACAAAAAATTGCAGAGTGAACTCATGTTACTCCAAAATAAAAAACATGACGATACACAAAAGTATTTCAGCCTTGACTAAAGCAGATGAAAACTCAAAGTCTTCTCTTTGATGGTGAATGAGCTTTTGAATGTCTTCAGTGAGTCATATAGAAATTACTCGCAATAAGCGTTGCGATGCTGCTTTGTTCACTTGCTTCTATAAATAAAGTTGGTGTTTTAAGGACTTTTTTTGAAGAACACAAGAAGATGAGGGGATTTTTAACCTTCAGAACGGCGGCATGTTGGCGACAAGTCTCTGAGGTAATTAGGTTACATTACAGATTAATGAATTCCTTGTCTGAGCTGCTACAACAGGCATCATGGGAACATTCATAATCCCACTGTTGATTTAACAGCTCTGTCCTGATGCGTCGGTCGAGCCTTCACAAATGCCACCAACCCTGATTCGTCTTCTAGTGACTCATCCAGCCTCTAAAACAATGCGGCAGCGTGCCGCTCGGCCCCTCGTGACACACTGTCCTTTGCTTAGCACCCTCCATGAAGCTGCTGGGTTTGTCTGCGGGGGTAAACACGAACAGACAGCACCAAAGGGTGTCTCCAGGAGTGCTCAGACACTCAGAGACAAGGAGAAAAAACTCATCGAGGATAAAAGTAAACACTTTCTGAGGACGTGTTGCATGACTCAGAGAGGAGTCGTCCATTAATCTCATAGTTATTAAGTATGACTGTGTGTTTTTGAGTTGGGGGCTGCATGACACGTTCACACATGGAGGTGTTGCTGTGATTTGTGGTTGACTCATCCACTGAAGAGGCTCATTGGCTCTGGCAGCTGGTTGACCTTGGAGAGAAAGCAACCTGTTTCTCTCACTTTCAGTTTCACCCTCGGGAGCTTTTTCCCCTCCTCCTTTTTTTTTCTCCCCTCATATCCGAGGAGCTGAAGCGGGAGACAAACGATCTGACGTGAGGGTCACAGGGGGGAGAGTGGCACCTCGCCTCACCTGCAGCACATCACGCCTGAACACGGCAGAAGCTTGTGATGCTGCGAGAGTCCCACGGCTCTTTGAATCGATCCTTACACGCTCTGACAAGTGGCTTAAAATAACTACATGATATCTTGTTGTTTTGGGAATGGAGTCAAAATAGAGGAGCTGTTTGGTCAAAACACTGAACACACTCAGGTCCTGACCTCATACTACAGGGGACTGAGACTCAGACTAGTGGCTTTCATTTCATTACAGCATGTGTACTGCCAACGTTTTCAAGAAATGACCAAAGAAAACAGATTTTTTTCATTACTGTCATGGACTGCAAAATCCATCATCCCTCTGATGTTCTTCCATATTCAGGCCTGGTCCACATGCAGGCAGATGTTTTTTAAAACAGAGATTTTTGTCCTCTCTTTTAAGATAATTACACCCATAAATGTGGAGTTTTAAAAAACATCCTAGTTTACCTAAAATGTCGGGCAGAGATGATAAACTGATGACATGGGTGCAACGTCCAGCTCTCAAATCTTGCTATGCTCCCATCAAATACCAAAAAACTGAGGGGGAAGTAATATGTTGTAGTTTTCAGGGTTCCTTTTTTAATCTAATCTGTCCAACTATTTAATACTACAAACACCAAGACGTTCATTATGTAGATATAGCGATGTAGATATCTTATCAATAATACAGTGTGTCCTTGGAAAGAAAGCTTTGCCTGAAGTGTGTGCTCCTGAAACCTTAAAGAGGTCACATTTTGTCTAAATCAGGCTTATATACTCATTTTTGATGACTTCTGGGCTATAATCACGATGTAATGTTCAACTAGAAAAGCACTCAGAGAGCGCAGACCTCCGCCAGGCAGCTTCAGTCCACTTTAGCGAAAATGGTCCTATCTGGCAATGTGAAAGAATCCTTTAAAAAATTCCTGGACCTGGATGGTGATCCAGATCAGTCCCAAAATCTAATCATTGCTTCCTTATCCCATTCCACACATTTCCTGAAAATTTAATCCAAATCCGTCCATAACTTTTCAAGTTCTCTTGAACACAAACAGACAAACAAACTAACCAACTCCGGCAAAAACATAACCTCCTTGGCGGAGGTAAAAAACCCTCTAGTTTCATTCACTAGGACCCCTGATGATGCTGTATTAGGGCCCTGTTTACACGACAATGTTTTCACCAGAAACAGAAAAGTTTTTCCTTTGCGTTTTCAAAAGTGCTCTGCGTTCACGTGGATCCGCGAGACTGAAAATGCTATAGCGTACATGCCAGGCCAGTAGTTGGTGATTTAAGTTGGCAGTGAAACAGCAGTGTTACAACATGCATCCGGGCACTTACACTTTCCGGTGGAGACAAACTTTTCAAAAACAACCATGGTGAGTGCATGTCCGCTGGTCAGAGAATTCACGCAGCAAATTCATGTTTTGTTGAGGGAGCAATATACAAACTTAGCACAGTTAGCAGCACTCATGTCGCTCGGTAATTAGCCATAGCTGTTGTTATTGTTTTTCCAAGGTATGTGCGCTAACCTGACACGCCAGACAGACAGTTCCATAGATCCGCCATGGAAATATTTCAGTCGTCCGACTGGGAAAGAGCCGTTCGAAAATTCAGAGGTGGAACCTTCAAAAACAACAGCAGCTGGTGATTGGCCGATCATTTTGCCAGTCACACTCATCACAGACCAATCCATATCAAGCCACATTATGACGTAGCAGCTCGACCCTGTTGTTAGCCGTTAGCTTAAACTACATTTCAGTCTTTAGACTATTGTCTTACATTTTATTATACCCCACAGATGTATCATTAACCACTTATACGTGACATAAACCTCGCCAAAGACAATGCCCACCAAGTTCTCGCGGTATACTTCTGAGGAGAGCATATTTCGATAAACTGCAGATATTGCCACATCCACGAAGACCATTTCACACGCCACCATTGTTTTCAAACATGCAGTCACTTCCTGCTGTCGTCACATCTGCAGCCCCCGCTTTTCTTCCCTGATTGGGTCGTTAAGCATTTAGCCATGAAATCGTTTGACAATGGAGGTTAGCAAGACAGACCTGCAGGATTTCAGACAATGAATCAGGCAGGTCCTTTTGCTCTGCAAGGTTATGTGTGCGCAGCCTTGATCTGAAAGAGTACTGTGCATGCCCCGTGTGTCCCCGTTTTCCCTGAAAACGGCGATTCCAGTTCACATTAAGATGAAAACGAAAACATTTTCAAAACTTTTCACTCTGGACCCCGGTTTCAAAAGTTTGCGGATTCAGGCACTCGGGGCACCATTCTCTTGTAAACGGAATGCGCAAATGCAACAAAAACTCTCAATTTTCTGCCGCTTTCGTTGTTGTGCCTGAGGCAGCTGCTGGCACTACATGAGGGGGTGGTGAGGTCTTGATGCTGCAGACTTGGTGGTCTGCAGAGGTGCTCCATCATGCACAGGAGACATGTTAAACACTCTAAAGGGCAACTGAAACCCCAAAAATTAGAAAATGGGCTCTTTGAGCAGGTCTGACTTAATTTAGACTTCACTCAATGTCATTGTTTGGGCGCCATAGATTTATTATATACATTAGGTAGAACTTCCTCTCATTACTTGACTCCATACAGACATAAATGATGATCTGCTTTTGATACATACATAACAGATAGAGAGGCATATCTTCTTCAGGGTTTACAGAGCAGCGTTTAGGCCAGTTGAGGACATTTTGCAGCGTGGATGTTTGTCATTGTGTTTGCACACAGTTTGTCCAAATATGTGGTCTGACTCTGCAGTTAAAGGTCACAAACACAGAGTCATTAAAAAAGCTGATGACACAGAGCAGAGCTGAAACCTCCTCCCATCATTTATTGCTTTGTCCTCAACGTAAAGTTTCAGACTCCGAGTGGTTGTGAAAATGTGATATCAAAATGTCTTCATTGACACTGTTGCGATGGTAACACTGTGGAGAAAAAAAGGCTAATAGCTGCTCTATGGTCTTTCACACCTGAACGTTTCCAGTCTCCTGAAAGTTGCATAAAGCACTCAAAGAAAATGTTCTCCAAAATGAGCAGCTGAAAAGGATGCACGTGTCCCTGAATTAAAGAGCGCCTCTGAGTAATCTGTCTGCTCACATATTCAGACACATACAGAGAGAGGTGGACGAGGAGGATGGAGATTTTTGAGGTTTTCACTGCTGTTATGGATCCTGAAGCAGAAGCGAACCTGACTGCGTTTGTAACAAAAAAAAAAAAAAAAAAAGAGCTGAATTAAACTCGATCTTGTTCAGGGGAAAAGGGAGTGAATGGAGGAAGTGAGGGGAGGAGGGTGAGGGGGTTGGGCGGAGTGAGGAGATGCTGCGTGTTGGTGATGAAAAGAGATGAAGCCGGCTGGCTGGAGGGGGATTGGAGAGTGTGAGTTAAACGCAGAGTGAATTAGAATGAATGATGACAAGATCGGCTCCTTATTTTCTGTTTTTTTTTATCTTCTGGGTGGAAAATATACGCAGACAGAAACTGAATGTTTAACCCACGCAACTGCAAATAGCCAAGGATGGATATTTCTCCTTAAATTAAACAAATAATGCCACCACCGAGGCTGACGATTTGAAGACAAACTCCTGTTTGTTGAAGAAAGCAGGGCCTGATTTCTCAGTCAGACTGCAGCACGCATCCTTTGTTTTTGTTTTACAGTAACCTTGCAGCGTCTGACAGCCGGTGAATAATGAGTCAGTTTAACATACGGCTCTGCTACAGAGTCCTTTGTCACTGAAGGAACAGAAATGTCAGCAGCTGAAGCAGACATTTGTTATTAAGATATCAACACTTTCAGGACTCAGTTCTACATGAAATGATTCCACAAAAGAAAAAATACATCTCAGAGGCAAAGTTTGTTTTGTCTAATCAATCAATCAAACTTTATTTTTTTATAGCAATTGCTTTACATAAAACAAAGAAATAAATAAAATAAGTAAATAAAAACATAGAAAATTGAATACGATGAAAAATACAAAACTCCATCCACCCTTGCAATCCATGTACAGCACGCACACTCACTTAAACACACACAGAAAACAGAATTAGAGGACTGAGGACACGCTATCTTGAAATAAAAATGAGGAAACACAGGAGCTAAACCTAAAATGACTATAAAAAAAATCATGATAAGAAATTTGATTAAAAAAAAAACACTTTAGGAAAATGAATAAATAAGTAAATAAAATTTTAAATAATCAAATGATAAATGAGATAACTAAACACAAAAGGCATAATAAAATCTACTGAACAACAACAAGACGGTTGGTCTGATCCACTGATGTGCTGATTGGCGGTTCATTGGACTCCAGTGTAGGTGATGGCTCTAACTCCATGGGTGATTCTTCATCCTCAAAGGCTGTTGATTATCAGAAGTCAGCCAGTTCATGGCCTACATAATTGTATTCACTTTGGCTTCATTCTCCGTTTCCCCGACTCCCTCTGAGGACTAGCTGCATGGTGAACCTTTTCTCGTTTTCTGCGTGGTTCTTGAAGTTAACCTCAGTGTCTTTTCCACCCAGGAGCGATCTAAGATCACTGACATAACCCTCAATGTCCATGGCGCCAATAAATTTGTCTCATCGACTTTAAAAAATGCGCCCCACGTCTCAGAGGCAGTAGTGTGTCTGTAATGTAATTCTCCTATAGAATAAAACATTAACTTTAACTTCATCTAATCCAACTATCCAATCCATCCAATCCAAACTTTCCATCTGAATTAAGGCGAATTAATAGAAATCAATGGGAATAAACCTGGAACTCACAAAACTGACGGTTGGCCTTGAACAGGGATTTTAAAAATAGTTAATGAAAATGTATTTTAAGATAATATTGACCAATGCATACAGATTTCATTCAAGTATAACTGAATATCTCTGCTATTTCTCAATCACATAGATAACTGCTTACTGCAGGGGTATTGAGGCCATGTCCTCTACATGCACTGTGCATCCCTCCATCACATGTACAGATGATTCTAGACCCCTGGACTATTGAGGCCACATTTTTGAGCCATGAGCACAAAAGTGTTGAAGCCACACATTTGAGCTCATCAACTACATAAAGGGAAGTTGAAACTGATTGTTCAATAAAATAATAAAACTTGATAAAGTTCTACCGACAAATATATCTGTTGAAATGTAATGTTTTTGGGTATTATATCCCATTACAAAACAAAATGATTATATTTATGTTTTGATAGACACAGTGCATTTAAATTACCCCCAATTTTAAGTGAATTCCCTAAAATGACCATAACTTACAATCATTCCCAGGGAAAGTTACCAAAGTTACCAATTTTGAATATTTCCTAAAACTCCCATCTTAAGTTTCCATGAAAAGTTTGGTAAATTTTCCATCCCTTTGCAACCCTACTCTTTATCCTAATAAAAACAGCTTTATTCATACAGCACATACGAGGCTGGGATGAGGACCAGCGCCCTTAAGTCTGACACTGTGGTTCTCTGCTGGATAAAGGTGGATTGCTCCCTCCGTGTAGGGAGTGAGTCCTTGCCCGAAGAAGGAGTTCAAGTATCTCAGGATCTTGGTCACGAGTGAGGGTAAAATGGACCGAGAGATGGACAAGCAGATCTGTGCAGTATCTGCAGTGCTGCAGTCTCTGAATTTGAACTGTTTTGGTAAAGAGAGAGTTAAGCTGGAAGACCAGGCTCTCGGCTGTCTCTCCATCTTCGTTCCAACCCTCACCTATGGTCAGGAGTGTGGCAGCTGACCAGGGCAAATGGCCAAAACAGGTTTAAGAACAGAAAAGATTCAAGTACAGAAACACAACCAGAGGTCAGAACAAAATACAAACACATTAAAGGCAAACACAAATTAGAAACAAAACAAAACCTTAAACAATCAAAACCCAGAAAACAACTGGAAGAGCAGAAACACAGCATAAACAAGCACAACAACAGAAATGTTCCAGGTCTGCAGGGAGCTATGGGAGAGCGCATGGAAGAGACGAGAGAGAAGGAAAAGCTGATCCATGATCGTCAATGTTTGATTCTGGGCTGGAGTATGGGCAAAGTTTTTAAAAATATACTTTAATATTTGTGGCTGGAGCACTTCCAGTGTTCTACTTGGTTATGCTGCATTTCTGCTCTTGCAGGTTTTGTTTTGGGCTTTGTTTCGTTTCTTGCCGCATGTTTGCTGTTAATGTGTGTTTTTTATTCTTGCAGTCTTATTTCATTTGCAGCACATTTCTGTGTTTGTTTATCATTCTGAACTTTGGTCGTGTTTCTGTACTTGGATCTTTTCGGTTCTCAAAGCATTGTTCCTCTTATTAAACTGCATTTTAATAAGCTGTTGTAGGCCATTTGCCCTCGTCGGCCCCCTGCATGAGCTCTGAGTAATAACCTAAAGAATGAAATCCTGCTGAGTGGCTGGGCTCTGCCTTAGAGATAAGCTGTGTTCGAAACTGTGCCCTATCACGGATATAGTGCCGATATAGTGTGTTCGCCATTTTGAAGTGTTGTTCGTATTCTCAGCAGTTAATTTCATTCACTATATAGTGCACTATAAAATACCCACAAGGCGCAGCAAATGTGAGTGTACATATGATGTACCCTATATTGAACTCCTGTATACCACAATGAAATGCAGTCATGTTTTTCCAGAGGAGAAGAAGAAGAAGAAGAAGAGAAAGATGGCTGCTACAGCACAAATTGGCGCTGCTTTCATTTATAAATGTAAGTAACATTAAAGTATCTGTAACACAATCGTAGCGTAGCTTTTATACGTCTTTTAACGGTTGTAAACAGCTGCAAAATTTGCTACTTATCATCCTGAGTGTCCGGTTTGATCACGTGATGCTTGGCGCATCCACTTGCGTCACAGGAATATCCGGTGAATCTACTGACACAATGATGTTTAGAAAATTTCAGTGTAGTGACCGAAATCTCGTTCGGTCATTCCCTATGTAGTTCACTATTTCATTAACACTACATAGGGAATAGTAAGTGAGTGAGTGAACAGTTTCGAACACAGCAAGAGAGTGATGAGCTCAGACATTTGGAAAAAGTTTTCCATAATCATGTCATTGTTTCAATAGATGTGTCTGTCCACACGAAAACACTGAAATCGCTATAGCATATACATATGTCATGCCTGTATGTGTAATGCTGTCGCAGGCATACACCAAAACTAGAGAAGACATGGCGCATACACATAAAACATGGGCGAAGAAAACAAACACAATAGGTGGAAGACTGCTAAACTCCTGGAGAATGTTTTCTGGATGCTCTGCTAGACAAAATCAAATTCTTTCACAGTCTATCGTCAAAATACAGCGACTTAACGGATGCATTCCAGGCGCAGTAGCCGCTGTGCCAACAAGGATTTCCCTCACAACACTGACAACATAACAGCACATATGGTTTAACGGAGAGGTTGGGTGATGAGATCATCGTCTCTGAAAATGTATTCGTATTCATTCAAATCATGAAAACCCAAGAGCGGCTTTTTGATATTCGTTCACTTTGGGACCCGGTTTCAAAATTATGCATTTTGGTTTCCTGAAAATGAAACAAATGTGGAATAAAACTTTTGCAGATGATCCGTTTTGCTGTGTGGATGGCCCATCAAAGTAGAGCGGCTGCTCCTTAGCATTGAAAGAAGTCAGCTGAGGTGGTTTGGGAATTTAATTAGGATGCCTCCTGGTCACTGTCCTGGGGTTGCCCAACTGGAGAAACCTGGGGCAGACCCAGAACTTGCTGGAGGGATTTCATATCCTATCTGGCTTGGAAATGCCCCAGAATCCCCCAGAAGGAACAGGAATATGTCACGAGGGAGTGGGATGACTGAGTTGACATGCTTACACAAGATAAAAAAAAATATCAAATTCTCAAATTTCAAATGTCTCACCTCATACATGAAAACAAAACCTCAGTTCCACTGGTGTTTTCATTATCATACATGTATTTCAGCCTCTCTAAAACTGTAATTCATTGTATTGATAGCATTATTTCAATAAACTGAGGAACAGATTATTTAAACAGCCCAACAAAACAGCTTGAGCCAACAAAGGGCTGTTCAACACTGCTCAACAGACTGTGATAGACTCCATGCCAGAGCCAGCCCCACTCCTGATGGTTTTTAACTCCAGTAAGCACTTTGAATTGTATTGTGAATGAATAGTGCTCTATAAATAAATCAGCCTGCATTGTGGCTCACGCTTCATCAATGATCATTATTAGATCACTTTAACGTGTCTTTCCTGAACAGTGTCTGTTTGTTTCAGGGGTACCATTAATGAAAATATGTTGAATTAAATCCATTTTATCTGCAGAAAACCTGATTCTGTCTTTTATGATGTTAAAAGCCTCCAAAAGCTGTTGGGTACAAAGCTCTTATCTACATTAATTGCTACTACCCAGGAAATGAATAAATTGCTGTTCTACTGAATGGATGAATACTGAATTTGTTCTAATTTCAAATAGTTTTTTTTGTACTTTTATTTGGTTTCAAGTTTATTAAACCCACTCACCAAGATGGACGGTGATCAATAGCACAGTTTTATGTTAAATAAAGAATTCATAACAGATGGAGATAGGAGATTTCTAAACTTACAAGCAACAGATTTTCTGATTTGCTGCCCTGAAATAATGTGAACATACAGAGGTAGCTGATGAGCATGAAGAACATCAGCCAGGCTTCGCACCTTGAGAAACATTACGATTCAATGGCCACCCCAGGAGGTCTGAGGCCTGAACTCTGCAATAGTGCAACATGCTCTTATTGTTTTCAAAAATTTGGTGGATCCTTGTGGATGAAACACAGATACAATAAAAAACAATTGTGGATATGCCTTAACTTGTCTACGTGTGGATGGCCCCTTACTCTCTGCAGCTGTGATGGACCCAACATATTATGTGCTGAAATAATTTAATGAGAGGGGCCTCCATGAAAACTGTTGTCTGAAATAGTTTTTGGCCAATAATAAAAACTGCAACAACATCACAGAACCTTTGAAATAGATTTTTGGTTTTGTTGTGTCAGCTCTAAGGGGTGCCACTGACCTCAACGTGCAACATGCCCAGTATTTTATGAAAAGCGGGAGATCTCAAATTTAAAGTACCGTATTTTCCGGACTATAAGTCCTGTTTTTCATAGTTTGGCTGTCCTGCGACTTGTAGTCAGGTACGACTTATATTTTAAAGTATACATAATTTAACATGTTTTTAAATGTTAATTCATACTGACAGGCATGAACCAAGGAGTAAACAGTACCGTCTACAGCCGTGGGAGGGTGCTCTATGCTAGGCTAGACATAAACAAAATGCCCCCAAAATGAAAATCCCATTCTGCAGATAACAAATGGCAGGTATTAAAATATGCTGTGGTAATTCAAGCAGAAATAAAGTTTGGAGTGAGTGAGAAACTCGTGGGGGACTGGCGAAAAGCAGAGGTTACTTTTACTGCAATGAAGAAAATGAAGAAAGCTAATCGCGGGCTGACAGCAAGATGGCCAGAGCTGGAGGAACGAGTCCACAGATGGGTGCTTGAACAACGTGCTGCCGGGAGAGACTTGTTAACGGTGCAGTTACGTCTCCTCACCCTAGTAGCTGTCAAGGAGGTGAATATAAATGAGGCAGGTGGGCCTTCTTGGTGTTACCGCTTCATGCAAGGCAACCACCTCTCTAACAGAGCACTAAATAAATGCGACTTATAGTCTGGTGCGACTTATGTTTTTTTCCTTTTCATGAAGCATTTTTTGACTGATGCGACTTATACTCCGGAGCAAATTATAGTCCGGAAAATATGGTATTTGATGGCAGCTATGGTGTGATCAAGCAAATTTTTTTTAATTTGACTTGTTACCTGGTTGTATCTATCACAAAATCTGAAACGCTGATGCTCCAAGCACATTGAGCTGCCTTTATAGAGGCCCAACAAAACATATTCACAGCATAGACAGCAGACAGAAATAAACATACAGAATACAGATGGCTGATTAAATCCACAAAATTCATTTTATCTGATAACAAGGGCGGCAACTTGATTGCGGCTGTAAACCATCGGGTTAAATCCTCTTTCATTGACTTAGTTTATGATCATCTTCGGTTGGTTTCTTTGATTCTTCCTGGAATGATTTAGATGGTCATTTCATTTCTCCATCACTTCACATTTGATCTGTTTGTGAATATGTAATTTTCAGTAGTAAATTAAGGGGAAGATTGTGATTCAGATCTGACAATGCGACACGTTCAGTGAATGTAGTTTATGAGACAATATGTTACTGTAGCCACACAGCTGAGAGTGCTGATTGCAAAACCCTCTCTTTTGGCTTTGTGGGTTTATGTGTGTGTACGTGTGAGTGTGTGTTGCCTACAGGTGACTCATCGCACTGCAGATGACCACAATGTTTTTCTGCTGCTTGAGCTTCACAGCTCTCTCTACCTTTCCCTCTCGTTGTCCCTCTCCTTTTCACTGCTTTAATTTTTCCCTTTTACACCCTTTATTGGTGCCATCTTTAGGCTTTACAAGCCTCTTTGTGTGGGTTACATAATGCCCTGTGTCTCCTTCAAATCCACCTGAAGCAAGAAAATTAGTGATCTGACTAATAGGTGAGCAGAAAAATCAACATTTCTGAAGCTTTTGTTCACAGTCAGATGTGTTTTTGTGTACCTGGGCAGGCTGGATGGCCACTGCTAAGAGAGCATTCATGCAGCACAGGTATAATGAGCCATAATGTCATGTTACCATCTGATTGGCGTGGAGAGCGTCACAGAAAAGGGGGCAGGATAAAGAGAGAAGAGGTGGGGGGTAATGATGATGATGATGATGAGGGGTTATGAGGCGAAACAAAGGCAGAATGACAAAAAAAAGTGGGGAGAAATTTGTGCCTGCCCCCCTCGCTGGCATTTTCTCTCCCTCTTTCTCTTCCTGCAGCCAACTCACATCAATCATACATCCATTTACCCCATCCCTCGCTCCCTCTCAATTAGCCTCTCCTCTTTTCCTTGTCCTTCTATTTTCCCGTCATCTGCATCTCAGCGTTTTTAGGGTCTCAGATCAGTTTAAATGTGCAGAGCAGGTGCTGGTAGACTGCTGTCTCTGAGTGTGCAGAAAAGCAATCCTTTCTTTGAAAGAAGAAAAATCATGAATGGGAGCAGAGAGGAACATGAAGATTTTTATATTATTGTAAAAAAATAAAAATCTTTGTGACATATGCAAAAAACTGGAAAAAAAAAAAACTGGAAAATTTTTTTTTTTTGATTAGTGGTTCTCTAGTGGTCCAGCCTCAGAGACCACCACCCAAATGAGAAATCACATCCCAAAGTACTGAAAATTTTCAGGCTCTGAAATGTGTATTAAATGAAACAGTTTAGACCTTTGATAGAGCAAAACATCTGATTTCACTAGAAGAGCTCTGAGACAAAGCTCTGCCAAGGCATTACTGACATTCTTAGCAAAACTATTATTGAGAAACATGTGGATATCTGTCCTATTGCACACTGTAAACAAACCCTTTAAAAGATTCCTGCCCCCACATCCAAACTTGGATCACAACTCAAATCTGATAGCTTATCTCTTGTGCCATGACTGACATTCCCTGAAAATTCATCAAAATCCATTGTGAACATTTTGAGTTCTGCAGACAAAATAACAGCCTCCATGGCAGAGATAATTACTCCCTTAATACTGGAGTCATTACACCTTAAATCAGAAGTGGGCAACTGGGGGTCTGGGGGCCACATGCAAGCTCATAGTACCTCACTGCAGCCAACCAGTCTATTCAAAATACCTAAAAATTATACTGACATAATAAAAGAAAAGAAAAACCTGCCCTGAGAGACTGTCAAGCAAGCATTGTCAAAAATTTGAAAAACTGCCCTATCTCACACTGTTATCAAATCCTTGAAAAGATTCCTGGATCCACATCCACATTTAGATCACCTTCAAACAGTAATCAGTTCTCCTTTGTGCCATGACCAACATTCTCTAAAAAAATGTCATCAAAAACCACCAATAAATTATTGAGTTATTGGCAAAAATGAGGGAAACTGCCCGTTCCTGCAATGTTAAAAATTCATTTAAAACATTCTTTGATCCACATCTGGATTCAGATCACCACCAAAATCTAACTGATTGGTTCTTGGCCCATTTCTGACCTGAAAATGTCATCAAAATCAATGGCTAACTTTTTGTGTTATTCTGTTAACCAGCAAACTAAGAAACACTGGCGAAAACAAAACGTTTTATACTCTGCCTTACATCTATAACTTCACTGTATTTTTTTATTTTACAGTTGTATTGTAGTTGTACTGTACTCATAATTTTCTGATCTTCTTTCTTTTAATTTGATCAATAACTTCTATAAGCCTCCCGTGGACTGGTGAAGCAAGTCAACATTCTGCTGCAAACACGTAAAGCAGTGCATCGGGGACACTGTAACTGTATGTCCATATATATATTAATAAATTAATAAATCTGATGCTTTGTTATGTTTTCCATTTCATAGACTGCTATTACAAAACACTTTTTTTATTTGCTTGTGGCATAACACCTATTTCAATATGATAATGATTTAAAATATAAGCATAGGTGTACTGCATGTTTTTGTATAAAATATAATTTTTATCTGCAAAGTTCTTGCAAATATTGAAATGCGTTCAAGTGCTGAAATTGAACAAATAAAAGGTGAAGGGATCAAAATCAGAGATAATTATACCACATTTTTTTTCCGGGTACATTTGTTAAAACAGCTCTGCAGCCCACTTTTGGGTCCAGACCAAGTGTTTTTGACCACTGCATTAAATTTAAGAGTAAAACTATTTTATTTGTTTTTATTTAACAGAACTGAAAATGCCAACATGCAGGAAATCTAACCTATTTGTTGTGTATTCTTTTCTTATTTAAACTTAATGCAAAATATCACACTGTCGTCTGCATAGTGAGTAATTCAGTGCATCATGTCAGTGTTATAAAAGGTTTGTACCTGATATTCAGGTTTTTAACATACACTGAATTCAAAGCTGCTTGATTGTAGATTGTCGATAACTCTAATCTCTGACATGCACATGCACATGCAGCACACACACACACACCCACACACACACTCACAGGATTTGCATTGTAATTACCCCTGAGCCTCTCTCCAGGTCCCTGTGGGGCCTCCGGCTGAAGACGATTTCAGAAGAGTCCCAGTCGTCCCATTGAGGAGATCATTAGCCTGTTTAGAGTAATCCACCACAATCTCTGTGTGTGTGCGCACACCCGCATGTGTGTGTGCGGGTGTGTGTCCCTTGTGTGCCCGTGCGTTAAGCAGCTGTTAAATGGACTCCACGGCCTTGTGTGTCTGTGGACATTAGCTTTATTGGTGAGATCTGAAAAGTTATTCAGTGACAGCTGGGATTTCCCTCCCCAGGGATGAGGCCGCTGTCGACTCATGATAGCAGACATGAATGAGAGGGGAAACAGGCGTTAAATTGAAAGACCTGGAAAACTGATGGAGTAAAAGAAACCCTGAATTCATTAAAAATGACTTTAGAAAATTAAATGAATTTGCTTTCTGTTTAAATTGTTTTTACTCTGTGAAAAAAGTGAAATAAAAGTATATATTGCATTTTTGGGGGAATTTTTATTTATGTTGTGTCTTTTTTTGTTTGATTTTTATAAACATGCCACACATTGTTCATTTCATAGATCATGTTTAGGCACCATAATGTGTCATATGATAAAACAGGATATTATGTGTATTATGCACCAAGTAATTAGGTTGAATTTAAAAATTTACCTTAAAACATCACTTTATAAGTCAGAATTTATAATGGTGTTGCAGTGATTCTTGTAATATGTTAGGATTTTCCTCATATACCATCAAGCTTCAAAAGAAAGCCTTTTGTTTCAAGGCCAAATTCATACAGGAATAGATGGTTTAATAAATATTCCATTGATCCTTGAGGAAAGACGATGCTGTGTTTCTCTGAATCTGTGGCTGGTTTCAGTCTAACGAAATTCTGATCAATGCAGCCTATATCTCATACTTTTTGCCTTAAGACCTAAGACCATCTTCTTTTGAGAAATTATGGACCATTTTCAGCATCTTGTCGTTATTTTGATCCATTCTCCTGGAGTGTGGGCCTAGTGGGCCTTGCCAAACCATGCCACCTAAGGCCTCCAACAGTTCCTTCTGAGGAACATGTCAGCATGTCTCAAATGCAGGAGTTGCTGGACCAGCAAAAAGACTTTTACAGAGATTCGCTTAAACAACAGGAGAACAGCTTCAAAACGTGTGCAGATCATAGTCGAATCCTCAAACAAGAGGAGAGAGCTCTCACAGGAAGCCCGTGGTCTCGAGGTGAGTCTAGAAATGACCCAGAAAGAATTTGATGATCTTAAAATGACAAATAAAACCTGGACCAAGAACTGCAGTGAAAAAGAAACGACTTGGACACCATTTGCAAACGCCTGCTATCAGTTTCAGACAAGACTGAGCATCTGGAGGGGCAATGAAGACACCATAATACTAATGTGGAGGGCATGAAGGAGTCTGGCAATGAAAAGATGTCTGAATTTGAGGAAAAGTAAGAAAACACTTCAGTGACAAGCTATAACTGAACCACTTAAAACAGCTGGACTGGGCTCACAGAGCTGGGAAGCCAATGTCATCATCTGAGAAGCCTCGCCGCATCGTGGTGAGATGTGGAGGACAAATGTGCTGCTCTTGATCGAGCTAAGAACTTGAAGGTCACAGGCATCTTTATAAACGAAGACTTCCTTGAGGCTGTCCAACAAAGAAGGAAAGAACTTCTACCAGCATGAAGGCAGCTCGGCAGAGAGGTGACTGTGCATACTTGAGATATGACAAACTTAATGTTCATCCACCAACACACACAAAAAACACAACATCACAGACAAACCGCACAGAATTTAGCACATTAGGTTCTTTAGATATGACTTAAATCACTCAAACAAACATCAACAGTCTGTAACACTTAATGCATTTTTTGTATAACAAACAATCAGATCCTGAAGGTCAAATCTTTAATCTTTAATTCTCTGATTCTGATGTTGATTCTGACCCGAACTTTCTTTTTAAAACCTGATGTTTCTATTTTAGGTTATGATGAATCTGAGTTCAATTACTTGAGATGTTTTCCCTACTTTCCATTTGAGTATATGGAGTCTCTCTGGTAACTACGATAGGTTTATCCATCATTTATCCTCAGAAACATGGCTCGAAAATAATTCAAACAAAATGTTTTAATTACTTAAACACATTTCAGTTCATTATGTAAGAGAGTAGATCTGAAGGAGCAGCTCTATTCATCCATAGCGACTATGACATAAAGGTTAGAGAAGATCTTTCTCTGAAGTCTGATGGGGCAGCAGCAGAATCAGAGTTGGTAGAGTCATTTAACGCCCTCTTGATTCTTTTATCAGAGATTTTAATGAATGTTTGTCTGATTTTCTTGAATTATTAAATAACGAGGATAAACTTTGTTAAATTTTTAAGAGATTTCAATATAAACCTCTTCAAAATCAAAACAGATACCCTCATAGCTAAATTTATAAACTTCCTTTATTCCAATTACTTTCCCCCTCTTATCCACAAATCCACACCAGTTACAGAAAATTCAGCTTCTGTGATTGACAACATTTTGACTAATTCTCTAAATTCAAGAATCAAATCAGTTATTAAGGCCAGTTGAACAAATCATCTTAAGAAAACAATACACAAAAGAAATATGAGCACATTAAATACTTCTGAATTTAAAGGTTTGCTTGCCAGCATCTTTTTGGTTGATCTTAATAATGAAAATCATTCTAGTTTAGAATATCAACGATTCATAAAAGTAATTAGCTCTAGTTTTACAGAGCTACAGATGTGTTTTTATTCATAGGGCACTAAAAGAGGAGGAAAAGCAAAGAGGATTCCAGAGCACTTTAAGACTTATTTTTTTAAACAAACTCATCATGTAAAGCTTTAGATCTTCGTCCTCTGAAACGTTTAACCTGCAGAGGTCCATTTTCAGTAAGATACAGGGGCACCAGATTATGGAAAACTTATTCCCATCGAACAAAAAAAATGTCTTCCTGTAAAATGTTACAAAAGCTGCTTAAAGAAACATTTCATTGATGGTCACTGACTCATGTTGTATTGTTATCAACGTCATCTTAGTGTTTTCTCCTTATATAAATGGCCTTGTTTATTTGTATTTTTCAGTAATGATATCGTGTCTCTTTAACTTTGTGATATTTTAACTTCTAATAAGCTTTCTGAGCATATTTCTCTCTGCACTTTATATTATGTGTACTTCTTGTTTGTGTTTCCTTCTACAAAATAAACCATTAAAGCATTAAGATTTAAGATTCAAGGGTACAAAGTGTGAATCATGTTTTATGGCAGAAGTTACACATGCTCCATAAGGCATCCAGGAATGAGGCAGACTTGTGAACGTACCATGATGCAGAGTGTAAATATGTTTTGAGATAAATCCTATTACAAGGCCACGTTAACAAATTTCCCATAATTCATGATGTGTTTAGGCCAAATTTGCCAATTCAGAATTTACAGAGATGGTACAATTTACCGTCAGCCAATACTCATCGGTTACAAGACGGAAAAAACAAGCCGGCTGAGGATCTGAGTTTGTCAAAGGGCTCCGTGTTACTGTACTACATACTGATGCACCGTTATGCATCATGTGTTCAGGACAAATTTGCCAATGTGACGTAATACAACAGCATGTAAAAAGGCAGCATTGACAAACATACTGTAGTGAGCTCAAATTTACTGGATCTGGATTTAATAAATGAACAAGAATGCATCAAAATAACCCAGAATTGATCAATGCCTTATGCAATAGGATTAAATTCATATATGTACAGCTAGGTATCATGTTATGGGGTCCAATTTATAAACATACCACAAAACACAGAATTTAACAATATACCATGACACATTAGTATAAAGCCAAATTTACTGATACACCGTAATGCATCATGTGTTTAGGCCTAAAACTGCCAATGTACCAAACTGCAGCATGAAAAGAGGCAGAATTCTCAAAGAGAAGTCAAATAAGCTGTGTAATGAGGTAAGATTCACTGGATCTGGATTTAATTAATTTATCTATATTATTTATAGGATGTACTTCAGTGCATCACATAACATGGCACAATTACTTAAGGTCCCACATTGCACCTTGGAACAAAGCAACCTATCATAAAGTCATTTTTATGAGTATATCACAATGCTAAATGAGAAGTATGCAATAAGATTTTCTCATTTTGCCACTTAACCAATGTTCCATAATGCATTTTGGTTGGTAGAATATACAAATGTAACACATTACATCATGTGCTAGGGCTTAATTTGCAAAATGTACCATATGACATTGCGTAATAAAACCAAATATATGCATGTTCTCTAATTTATCATGTAATGAGGCTGAATTTACCAGTGTACCATAATGCAAATAAGGCAGAATATATGCATGCATCATAACTCATAATGCTAGCACGCATAATTCCCTGATGTACCATAATGCTTTATGCAATTAGGTCAAATTTACCAATGTTCTTTTAAGCATCAAACAACAAGGAGGAATTGAAAAAGGTACAACAGTGCTTTATATTAATAAGAAGTTTTTTCAATTTGTCAACAAGGCATTACGTCAGAAGGCAGGATTTATGGAGAGACAACAATGCCTAATGAAATAATTCATGTTTTTCAAATTTACCAATGTACTATTCTGCATCATGTATCAAGGCCTACTTCAAAATATTACTGAAACAGAAAGATGATTAGGGTTTATGTAAATATTTATCGATCCTGAAGGAAATCCTTCCCCCACAACATGTAAGATTCAAGCAACATATCATGTAATGAGGTGTAATATAGAAAAGTACCATCAGAGACTTGTTACAAGGCTGAAGTTACTCAATGCTTTAAATGAATTAAAATCTATCATTTATAAGGAAGAATATGCAGTTTATCACAAGGCATGAAGTGATACGGAAGAATTTAAGGAGCTGCCATAATACACTGTGCACTAAGGTTGAAGTTACGAATGAACCATGAGGCATAATATCCTGAGGACAGATTCTTGACTTTATCACAATACTCCAAAAAAGACAGAATTAAAAAAAATGTATCACAAAATATTATGTGACCAGACAAGAATCAGCAAATGTACAGTTGAGTAATGCACCACATCATGAGGCTCAATTTACTAATTTACTGTGAGGTGTCCTGCAATAAGGCCAAATATAGAAATGAACCTTAATGCAACATGTCATAAGATCTAATTAACTAACACGCTAGACAGCATGTGTTTTCCATTAATAATAGAATTTATTAACAAACTAAACCTCATCATTATCAGGCTGATTTTACCAATGCAGCATAATGCATTAAGGAGTTCGGCCTAATTTATTGATGTACAAACATGGATTCTTAATATGACGGTTTCTCTATATGTACTTTAATGCATCATGAAATAAGGCAGAATAAGTGCATCATAACCAACGTGTAATAATGAAGGCCTCATGCGAAAAGGTCCAAAAATACAGCAATGCTTAATGAAGAGGGCCGATTTTGTAAATAAAACAACATTTTGTTATCAGAGCAAATTTACACGCCATAATGCAGCATGTATTGAGGCCAAATTTGTGAATCTGTGCAAAATCTAATCAGGCAGAATCTACAGAAGTACCATAATTCATCATGTAATGGAGTAGGCTTACATGTGTACCACAAGACATCATGCAAAAGGGCCGGGTTTACAAACACACCACGATGCTTTATAAATTTGACGTCAATTGGAAATGTACCAAAATGCTTCAAGCATTAAGACAAAATTAGCAAACATACCACAAAGCATTATGCAGTGAGGTGGAATTTATGAAGGTACCGTAATGTATGGTGTGATAAGGCCAAATTTAGGAATATACCACAATGCTTCAGGATAAATGGCAAAATTGGGGAATGAGTGACTCAAGTTATGAGACAGAATTTAAGAATGCAATGCGATCCATCATGTTATCAGGACGGTTTTATGGATGTACCAACACGCTTTATGTAATGAAGAATTTAAAAATGTACTGTAATGCAGAATGTAGAACCATCCAATATTGTATAATAAGACAAGAATTCATTCTATTAAGACCTCATTTATGGAAATACCACAAATAAAGCATAACTAAAAATATTCATAATTAAATTTACGAATGTGCAATATTTCATCATTTAATAAATCAGATTTGACAAAGGCACCATAGCACATCATATAGTAAAGTAGAAATACAAATGAAAATAGAGTCATGCTATCAGGCCGTATTTATGAGTACACTTCAGTGCTAGATGCTTTCTGCAAATGCAACGAATATGGGTGAATTCACAAATGTACTGTAATGCATCATTTATCATCAATATTCACAATGGATTATGCAAAAAGGTTGAATTTTTTGAATGTATCACAAGGCATCATGCTATAAGGCCAAATTTATGCTTAATAAATAAGACAGAATTAATGAATGTACCATAAAACATTATGCATACAGTAAATTTTATACCACAAGGCATCATGTAATAAGTCAGAATTTACTAACCCATCATGTTATTGGTTATGATTTATGAATGCAACATAAGGGATACCATTACGCAGCTGCACACATATGTGAGGTAGATATGGGAAATTAATGCAGGTTCAATAACCCATCCGCTAATTAGGAGGAATTACAGCCATTGTCGGGTGAAATGAGACTGAATTCATTAATTAACCAAAATGCATCACATTTTTAGAGTTGAGGCAGAACCACGTTTATATCTGTGTTTGCAAAACTGTGTTCTGAATTACTGGCTTATCTGCGATTGGCAAAATCCAGAGTTGGCCTCCCTGTCATTATTTACTCAGTACATAGTTACATTTAAAAAGCTCACATTTTGAATTAAATTAGGTTAATATTATTACTTTTGATAACTGCCAGGGTATGTTTACAATCACTTATGTTCAAAAATCTTCTAGTTGTCATGTGCAGGGTACCCTGATAGTGCTGTATTCTCTCTCTGTCTGAAATGCTCTGTTAGATCTCCTGGCCCTTTAAGGCTCCCTTCCCTGCGTGGACCCAGTCTGCTCTGATTGGTTTACAGGTCGACTCTGTGGTAATTGGTCAGTTCAGTGTTGCTCAGTGCCATATTGTCCACAACTCGACTTTCATTTTAACATGTCTGGTCTGCAGCGGGCTTACGACAGCAAGCTTTAAGTGATGATGAAACAATGGTAGGACATCACACTGGTAGGTCTATTCCAGGAGGGCCTGGGGTACGAGACATTTTAGGCAGCTACAGGTGACATAACCCTGGTGAGACCAAGTCCTGATGCTGCAGACTTTCTGACTTGTTCATAGAAGTGCTCTATCAAGGGGCCCAGAGTTGTGTAAACCTGGGCCTGTGAGGAGGAGACATGCTAAACACACTAAAGGACATTACAGTCAAAAAATCCTCATATGAGCTCTTCAACTGGTGAAAAGCATTGAAATATCTTTGATCAGAAATGCCATTCTGATTCCTGTTCATTAGAAATTGCCATATGCTCAACAAATGATCATCTTCTTCAACAAAATCTATTCAAAAAATAGAAAAATCTAATAATAAAAAATACAAGTACGTAAATTTTAATTTAATATTTGGCTGTGCAGTGTTCTTAAAATAAAACACCTGCACGTGTGAATACATCTGATGGTGCAAATTCAGCTTTTTTCTGTCAGCTGGGATATCCGCTGACTTCTTTGTTTGGGGGACATTTAGATTAATTTGTCTTTTTTTGTGTTTTCATTGTTAAGAGGATTAGCATCAAGCATGGAGGTGCAGCTGTGCATTTGACCGTCGGCTAAAGGAACATCATCAACATCTGTATGTGTGGTATTTAATCGTCAGTGTGTCCACACTCTTTGAGCAAACGCAGACCAACCAATCAGCAGCACCCCCTCTCTTTTATATCCCTTTCCTCCCCTGCTCTCTCCTCCCTCTGCCATTTTCCTGTTGTTTGGAAAAAATATCCTCCCCTTTCACTTTCAGCTGGATAGGAGAGCGGAGTGCAGGGGGCACACAGAGAAAGGCCAGCTGATTGCTCCTATTGTTAAGAGCGAGGCATGCAGCCTCTTAGGAGATAATTGGCACACAGGGAGGGTAATGTGTTTGGACGGCAAAGGGAAGTCAAAGAAGGATAATTTAAAAGGAGGCCAAAGAGCTTAAGGAAAGTATGCTTTGGATCTGCTGAATGTAAACCTCTCACTTTGAATGTTTCCCATAGAAAAAAACTGAAATAAACCCTAATCCATAGAGCACTGGTGTAAACATTTAATTTTATAATATTAAAGGGCCCTTGATCCCAGAGGGCTTACGGTGAAAAAACACAACAACAAATAAAAGAATTCACTAATCACAAAACACAAGAACAAGAAAACACCATAGCAAATGCAGCACAGGAAATTAAACAATCGATTTAAAGGCAACAATTTAGCTAAATAAAAAACAGAGAAATTGAAAAACCAATGGAAAAGTGGAAACAACAGCAAATTAATAAAACAAACCATCAACTAAAACTTCAGTGCCTAGATAGTACAAACACCCACCAAGGCCCCATCTCCCAGTGTTAATGATTCCTTAAATATATTCCAGGATCTGCATCTATATTTTGACCACCACCAAAATTACATTGCTTCTCCTAAAAATACCCTCAAAATTTCATCAAAATCCATCACAAAATCTCTGACTTATTGGCAAAAATGTTGAACGCCCTCTCAACTAAAAAACACAAACACACACACAAACTAATCAAGAGCACAGTAATGCCCTAAAAACAACTTATCAAAAACAACAACAAATTAAATCAATAAACACAAGATTGTTTCATACAATGTAGGTATGTTATGTGTGTGAAATTATATTATTATGCCATAAAGCATGAATGAGATTGTTGTTTTATTAAAATGTAAAAAGGTAGAGTGAGAAACATTAAAGTTGTCATATTTTGCCTGAACCCTCATATTTCTGATTTTGATCAGCGTCCGGTTCCATCCTCGACACAAACTTATTTAACCATACGCAACAAATGAACATGCACAAAACTCAATGGCAGCTTTGAGTTTTTTAGTCGAGACACAAAGAGAAAACTGGAGGACAAAGGATGGTGAATCCTGAAATGAGTTTTTGTGAATGAAAGGGGGATTAGACCACTCCATGGCAACCTCAGGCAAAAGTAGTTCTCGTCTGTTCAGTAGATTGTCTGGGCTGTGTCTTAAACCACTCTCATGAATATTTTGGACAGTCTTTGTAAATAAGAAAGAAGATACTTTAAGTTAAAAAGCAGGTGGAAACCTCCAGAGCCCACGTGGAACTGTCAAAACCTGTAGTACCCTGAGTGTCCACTTGAGCCTGGCTGCAGAAACCTGATGCCTTTGTGATTATGTATGGGAAAAGATGTTTTATAACTACACTAAATAATTTATGAGCCTAAATAAATATTAGGATTAGGATAGGATTTACTAAAGATTTCCAGTTTTTAAATGTTGAGTCACTATTGGTCAGACAGCCAGGCTGATATATGATTGATTATAAGAAAATTCATGACTGTGTGAGGCTGAGATCTGTCTTGGCTTATCACTTTGCTAAATAAAAGAGATTGCTGAAATTGACTGCCTGTGATGAAGGATTCAAACCAAGTTTGATAAACCAAAACTTTAAAAAAGGGATCACAGCAACCAGAATGATTATATAATGTGTCTTCACAACCCAAAAGAGAGATATGGACTAGTAAACAGATTTTTTAAGAGATCTCGGCTGCAAGACTAATCATTAAAGAAATACAAAACAATTAACTGGCAGAGCAAAAAAAAAATCAAGTGTACAATGGGAAAAAAAAGCCAAGCTTATCTCTCTGCCTTATAAAGCCTTGAGAGAATGTAAAAACCCCTCCACTTAATAAATAAAGTAGAAATGTGAAAGGGAAGTAAATACGGAAATTTAACAGGAGAATGGCTTAACATCTGTGAAACATAACAGAGCTCTACAAGGACATGGATGGAACTAAAACAACAAGCAAGCTAACTGGTTCACAACTATAAAGATGGAGATTACACAGAAATAATGAAGCACAGGCATACTTAGCAGGTGCCAGAAAATACACCCACTTTGGGAAAAGGAACATAGAATAACAAGAAGCATTTAGGGACATACAATATGATGCTAAGTGATGTTCCTTGGATATGTAAATGAATACATAAATGTTGATGACAGATATTTGAACAAAAATACAGAGAGAAACACGTATGGATTCATCCTAATATGAAGATTCCGGATCTGTACTCTTTCTCTATTTTTTAATTGAGGCAACTGTACTTTTACTGTCTGTGTAGTTTGTCTTTTTATGTTCTTGATTTTCTTGAATCTATCCCTTGATTGTTACAAACAAACAAAATGTCATGTTAGGAAATTGTCACGCTGTTGAATAAAATACCAATGATAAAAATTAAAGTATAAAAAAAAAAACAGTGTACAAGCGTGTGAAGATGACATGCTGAGTGATTTGCAGAAAGAGCATGTGGAGGAGCCATGCTGTGTTTCTGTATGCCTCATGGTTCAGTCATCTTTACTTAAAATTAAAAATCACATCCTGTGATGATGGGGGCAGTACTTGTAGATAAAACAAAATGACATGGACTGCAGTTGTTTCTCTTTTTTTTTTTTTGTCGTTCTTGTTAGTTCTGAGCAAACAAACTCTCGCTCACATTTTTGGAAAGTTTGTTTGCTTTTGGTGTAAAAGTTCATGTTAACTCTGGTCCACCTGAGTTGGCTTGCTTGGAAGCATGTGAAAGCCATCAGAGTTTGAAAGCCATGTGAACCAAACAAGGACTGAACAGGGGAAGTGAACCAAAAAGCAGCATGTTGCATCTTGAATTTGGCTGAAAATCACAACAGTAAGCAAGCTAACACAACTTTTAAAGACAATAAGTCCCAGTCAAGCCACAATATTTACGTTCCTGTGACCCTTCGCCTCCACTGTACATGTTGTGGAGGCAGAGAAGTGACAGCAAGCCTCAGATCGGCCTATGATCAATGTGACAGACAAAATAATTTGTTCAATCCTCATTCAGTTTTCTTGAAAGGTTCTGCCCTTTCCCATCACACTCTATGAGATGCTGTCTAGATGGACTTCAAATATTTTCCTTGGATATGAGACCAGTCCATCTGATGTGTCGGTCATAGGGATACAAAGACTTTTGCACACCAGATGCTATTTTTTTCTGAATCCATAGCCAGTTAGTGCAATCATACAAACTAGTGACGTGATGTCACTTTTTTGGACTGTACTCAATTTTTCTGAAGTTTGTTGTCTGGCAAGCCCACATCTGACCAATGAAAGGAGTGCTTTCATGTCTCAGTAAAAACATTTAACATGGCAGTCCACTTGAAGTTACGTTCTTGTATCATAGCAGAACATTTTATTTGACCTAAGTCATCAAAATTAACCTTGTAAAGCAGCTGGACCAGCCTGATTCAATGTCAGGCAGATCCACTTTGCCAAGCTCCAATCTACAATGATTGGGACTGGCCCAAAGAGCCACAGTCCAATCAGAGTCCTTTAGAGCAGGCAGAGGAACGAGCTATAAGTGAGAAGACAGCAGGAAGTGACTGCACATACAGGGATTAGCGTAGATGCTAACAGCTTCAGTCGTTTTATCAAATTTTGACCGCATTTCTTTATTAAATGAAATACCAACACCAACACGTCAAACTTCTCTATAGTAAGGATATTTTGGCTCCACTTCTGACATGTTTTGGCGATAGTTTGTTTTAAAAAGTGGCGCCTGCCTACAACATAATCTGATTGGCCTGTGATTGACAGAATGATTGTCCAATCACCTGCAGGATATGCTTCTGAAAGGTTTAGCCCTTCCCCAAATGCTTTCTATAGGCTCTTTTCTAGATGGACAAGTGAAAAATATCAAACGGCCCATCTGGTGTGCCAACTTACACCAAAATGTCATGGATAATGAATTTAGACAATGTACGGCTGAAATTGAGCTGCAGTATGACTGTACCGCTTCTACAGTTGTGAACAGTTGGTCCTGAAGCAGCTGTGGAATTAATTGCTGAAACTCACCAAGTTCTCTTCTCCTTACAAAATCAGATGTGCCAGTTTAGTTTCTGATATTTTAAATCAACCCCAGGTCACAGTCACTTGATGTTGAGACTGTTCTGACTTCCGTAGTGTATCTATATTTTAGATTGTCTGTTAGATCAGACCAAACAGGATAGCCTTTGTCCCCTATGTGCATCAGTTGACCTTGGCTGCCCATGACCCTGTCGCAGGTTTACCACTATTCTTACCACTTCAGATTGATACTGACCACTGCAGACGGGGAACAGTTTTGGAGATGCTCTGACTCAGTCATCTAGCCTTCACAATTTGCCTCTTGTCAAACTCAGTCAAATCCCTGTGCCTGCCCATTTCTTCTGCTTCTAACGTCAACTTTGAGGACAAAATGTTCTCTTGCTGCCTAATATATCCCCCCACTAACAGGTGCCATAATAAAGAGATATTATTAGATGTTTTTCATAGCTGTAGTAGTCTGAGTCAGGTGGGTCCACAGCAGCATACCGTCCATGGCCATGATACAGGGGACCCTTCAAGGCTAAAGTGCTCAGGGAGTTTTAAAAAAGTTATATAGTCGGGAAGTAAAGTGGCACAAGCAGTAGTCCAGTTTCTTCCTAGCTGTAAGCTTTAAATGAGTATTTTTTCAAAATGCACTAAGTTAAACCACAGTCCATATTGTTCTGTGTAAAAAGGATTTAAATGAATAACTGAGAACAAAAAAAACACACACTCCTTTAAAACCCCTTCACAGCATGTCTTATTCAGGCCCCATGCAAGCTTAAATAATCAAACGACATGTCAGGTGATGCAGAAATCCTACTCCTACATGGATGACCTTTAACCAGCAGGACGACTGAAATGTCACGCGGCGCAGATTGTATGTTGAAAATGATCAAGCGTGCGGTTTAATCTGAAAGAAGAGTTTGCCCGCCTGCGTCATCAAAGCAAGTCCTGCACGTCTCCCTGTATGTCTGTGTCTCTTATTTCATATTCCAGTCACAAGCTGTGCCGTGCAACTGCTCAAAGGGTTACCATTTGGTATTTTGGATTCTTATTTTGAGTGGGGTGGGGGGGGTTGATAAGTTTTGTGCCTGAAGGTCTGTCTGGAATGGGATGACTGCACAGAGCGAACGTGCATGCTCGACACGCTCGTGACCGTTTTGGCTCGATACCTGTGATGGAAAAATGTGGAAAAATAAAAGAAACGTTCACATTCAGTTTGCAAGTGATGCTTCCAAGATGCTGTGAACATCTTTCGAGTGCTCGCCTACCTCTGCTGGTGTGTTACAAATTAGTGTACTTGCAAGACATTTTTTTTTATATTATTTAGTGTGAGTATATGTGCGAGTGTAGGTGCCTGTGTGTACAGTGTGTCTAAATTGGAAGGCTGTAATTAAATGCGTAGACCTCTCCACTATCTCCTCCTCCAGCCAGCGCCAGTGACGCACAAACCGCAGCACAGCCATGAGTCATCAGGCCCCCAGGATCACCACCCCTCCTTCTATCTCTCTATCCCTGCCTCCATCCACCTCTACACGGCTCTCTATAACCCTCTCTGCCTCTCACTACACATTCCTATGTCCCACTCTTTCTAAATTACCCACCATCGCGCACGCCATGCCGGCAACTTCGCCTTTTCTCTGTACGCTCCTTGAGATTCGTGCTCAATTTCCACCTCGATCCGACACGCTTCCCGTTATCTTTCCACATCTGGCCACCGCTCTCTCTCTCTCTCTCTCTACACTACACCCCCCCTGCCACCTTCCTCTCTTCACTCGATCTGTCTTTACCCTCTTTATCTCCCCTGTTAACCTGTCCACACCCACCCCGTGAACCTAGCGGGTTATTAAGTTTGCCACAGCTGCAACAGAGGGGGACATGTCGAGGAAAAGGAGACAGAGGCTTTCACGGGGAGGCATAAGAGAAGGAGATGAAAATATGAGGGGGGGATCGGTGGGAGAGGACAGCAGATGAAAGAGCGTAACAGTGTGAGTGAGTGAGGGGAAACAAGAGACAGAGGGAGAGTGAGAGAGAGCATGATTTGCCACCTGGCATCCTGAACCATTATCTGACTCATGCTAATCTCTTATCTCCCCAGCCAAACACACTGCGCACACACAAAGACGCGTACGCTGGTCACACTCTGTCAAGATGGGGAGTCAAAGCAGCGTTTTCTGAGAGTCAGACGGGGTAAGAGAAGAGCAGTCGGAGGCCACCGGAGAGTACGGAGGAGAAACACTCAAAGGACGGAGAGGAGAGATTCTCTCTCCACCGTCTGACGAAGGCTGCTACGTGTTTTAAGAGGGAAAAGGGGATGTTTTATTTCCAGCTCTCTGAGTGTTTATGATATGAGTAGGAAGAGAGAGAATATTAAATGTATGACTCATAAATGTGTGTGCCTCTGTGCCCCACCAACGCCCTGCAGAGAGGGTTGCATCCACTGCTGCAGGAGGGATAAAAAAAAAAAAAAAGGCAATTTCGTGCTTTACTTGGTGTGGTTATCCAATTAGTTACACAAAAACATGTGGCTAAGCGGATGTATGGCAACACGCTTCTGTTTCCTGATAGATGTTTTATCCCCGGGAGAGCCTGTACAAATGCAGTCTGATGAAATATTACATTTTGAGTGCAATAGTTTTTGTATTTGGCATTGGTTGTTTCAGTCTGACAGAAAGGATCCCGCACTGTGATCCCCTGAGCTGACAGCGATAATTCAAGGTATTCGGCACACAGATTGCCGTAAGCTGTGTTTATTATCGAAGCCACGTGGCTCAGTTGTACAAAGGTTTCCCAAAGTGTGAGTGTTATTTATGCAGGTCTGACATGTGCACATAAATCATGTGTACATCCTGGACCGTTCTGATAAAGCCACCTACCATCCTTTTCAGCATGTGACTGGGTCCTAAAACAAAGCTTTTTGAATGAGCGTTATCTGTAGAAAGGCACAATAAAAATTTAACATCAGTTCCTTAAAAAGGACATTTCTGTATTTTTGACGTGGCTTGGACAAGGTGACCTATTTGATTCTTTGTACTGAACAGATTTTTGGTTTTACTTTGGAAGGATGACCGTATCCTCGCAAATCCACCTGTCTAGCTTAACTGTGCAGACTTTGCACACAGGCTCTCTGTGACTGCTGTGATGAATGAAAAAGTATTACCTGAGACAAAGTCATAGTAAAACCTTTTGCTCGTGCATTATTCCACCTGTGCTCTGATCGTAGATGTAAATATATTTGACTCTGTTCAATGTGTGTAACTGCAACTTCCTGATATGCAAGTTTTTAGAGGTAATTAATAGAAAGATCAGATTATCTCAAAGTGATGACCGATAGATAAAACACACACTGTCAGCATTGTATACAAGTCATTTTAACAGAATTTTTCTCAGCACTCAGAGGGTGTAGAAGGTGTAAAGGTCTAATTAGTAGCGATGTCAACTGGTGACTTTGATCAAACTGCTTTTCCAAATGTTGTTAACCACCTGATAAAAGCAGAGTGAGTCCTTGTGAATGTTTTTATTGAGGTTGAGATGGCTCCCTCTGATCCTACGTTATAGTGAGTTACAAAAAAGTTTGGAGACTACTGGTGTTAAGGTAGGGTGACCATATTCTGAAAACCCAAAAAGAGGACCCTCAGCAGCATGAGTTGCGTCATTACGCATGCAGCATGCAGGTTCAATGCAGTCAGCTCTGAGTGACAAACGGAGTGATTATGGCTATGAAGGGTATGTTTTCACATAGGTTAATTGACCTCCTTCACGATGCAGAGCGCAAAACAGAGAGGGTTTACTTTACGCGTGTGTCTGCATGAGTACGAAGCCACACTCGATCGTCCCTCTTTTTTCAGTCCTTCATAATGACAGACAGCCTCCAAATCTTTCCATCATTCATCAAAAAGTTTAGTCAGTGATGGAAAATATTCTGTTAATGCAACCCCTGTTTTTCGCCACAATGACCTGCCGCCCTCTGTGCGTAATATTGTGCCTGTTTTGCACCTGCCTTTCAAACGTGCTGAATTTAGATGCAAAAACACCAAGTGCAATCGGTTGCTGGTTTGATAAATCACATTGCGGGTGCTAAATTATTACATTTGCATCTCCTCCTCCCAGTATTTTGCGCATTCTGATAATTATTAGATCAGCTTTGCGCGTGCTATCAAGTTTGCATGTGTTTTTATACACGCAAACCTTTAGTTGATCAGGCCCAAAATGTAGATTTCTACAAAAGTCCCGGTTTCTTCATTTCATCTTGTTAACTTTTAATTAATTTTTATCATTGTACTGGAAATGTCCCTGGATTTCATTTCAGAAATCTGGTAACCTTAATCTATGCTAATCTCTTTAAAGGGATAGTTCAGTGTTTTTGAAGTGGGGTTGTATGAGCTCCATATGACCACTAAGTACATTAGATGCAGTAGAACGTTCTCTCCTCTCCCTCAGTGTGCCACAGTCTGTAAGAGTCTTTTACGCAGAACCAGCCGCAAACAGGGAAGTATTGTACCAAGTACAAAGGGTATTTTCTCCACGTACAAGAACTCCCATCAAAAAATAATACCACAGTTTAAGAGTACGCTTCCCAGACATTTTTTTCAGTGCATTAACTTTTCAGAAAAATAAAGTTTATCTGGAACTAACCGACTCATGTCACGTATTCTTCATGCAGTGATGCCGTGATGCCAGATAAACTTTATTTTTCTGAAAAGTTAATGCACTCAAAAAAAATTTCTAAGTAGCATACTCTTAAACTGTGGTACTATTATTTTGATGGGAGTTCTTGTAGGCGGAGAAAATACCCTTTGTACTTGGTACAATACTTTCCTGTCTGTGGCTGGTTCTGCGTCGCAAACCTTTACAAATTGTGGCTTATTTAGGGAGAGGAGAGAACTTTCTACTTCATCTAATGTACTTGGTGGCCATATGGTGCTCATTCAACCCCATTTTAAAAAAACTGAACTATCCCTTTAAGTGCAGTCACTTCCTGCTGTCGTCTCAATTTTAGCGCCCGCTTCATTCTGCTCGAAAGGGCTCTGATTGGGCCGTCCCACTTTTGGCCACTCACAATTGTGTAGATTAGAGGTTGGCAAGATGGATCTGCCTGATTACAGACACTGAATCAGGCAGATCCGCCATCTCTGCGAGGTTAGATTTCAGCACTCAGTGAAACAACAAGAGCTTTGATTGATTGATTAATTGGTCTGAATCGAAACATCAATTCTAAATTGAAGTGATTGCCTTCAAAATCAAAATTGAATTGGATTGTGCAGCATATAAGATTCACATCTCTTCTGTCTATGGCTTAGTACCCACATAGCCTCATGCCTTACCCGAATACTCTCCAAATATTTTCCCCAAATTTTTGTCTTGTTTTTTTTGTTTGTGTTGCAGGGTACCACAGTATATGCTACAGTTTGACCACATTTGTTTAAAATAAAAAATGGTTTGCATCTTTTTAAACAAAAACAAGAAAACAGAGAAAACAAAATGCATCGGTCTATTTTTTTCTCTAACAAAATGTGGTGCCATGTTACTTAAATCCTGACTACTGATCTTCCTCTATGAGTTTTTGTGTGATATTTTATGTCATCACATGGGTTGTCTCACAGTCCAGCTGATTGGTCAAGAGTGTGTGTGTTTGGAGGATTATAAGTGAAAAACTCAGTTCAGTCTGTAGTCTTATGTCTGTGGTCACCCACGTTTTTAGAATTGGTTATGATATGAAAATCCTGTAGTGTGTTTCCAGCCTGAGTTTGGACCAGGCTTCACAGCACAGCTCTCCCTTCAGCACTGCAACATTTCAAAAGACTTTCTGTGGGCGAGTGACTCAACATTACAGAACTACCGGTGCATACTTCTCCACTGGAGGACCCAGCGTTTATTTCAAATATTTGAAGTATGTGTGGCTTAAATTAGGACATCGCTTGAAGCATATTCAGAGAAATACAGACTTTTAATAGAGATTTGAGCCACAAAGAAAAAGGAATTGAAATGCCTGGAAAACACAGTCAGAAAGAGATAATATCAGTGTTGTATTTAAATGATGGCCTCGAGCTTACACAGCCTGTTTTCTGAACATATCTCTTTGCCTATAAGCTTCGTTAGAGCAGTTACAGAAGAACGTGATGTACTCTGAATATCTGACTGTATTAATGCGGTTTACACAGTCAGATATGAATTCAAATTCTTTAATAAAGATTATCTGAGAAAATAAGCCATTCAATCCCTCTGTGGAGCAATTCTGCTCATTTGAAGGTTTTAAGGATCCCTGCAGATCTGAGTCATTTCAACTTTAATCTCCTGTTCTCCTTTTTTTCTTCAAAACAGTGTCTGAAAATCTGGTCTATCCTTTGCAATGAATATGAAACTGTTGTTTGGATAGAGAAGAACAGCATTCAGCCTCTTAATTAAGCAGTTCATTGCTTACAGTATGTGATTGCATTATGTGCAAACGTATTGTGTGATTTTTTTTTTATTGTTGCCTTTGTGTGAGGATTAGGTGGAACCAGAGCGGTATTGGTGGATTAATACCATGTCAAATAACAGAAATAACTTAGGTTTGATTCCTGCCTGGGCCATACTGTAGCTTCACCTGCTAATGATAAAATCTAAAACAGATGAACATTAACAAGAAGATCTTAAAGGTGTTATATTGTGCTTTTTGAGTTTTATATGCCCTTGAGTGTGTTTTACTAGTTTCTTACTTACAGGGCTAGATTAATATAACTCCATACCCCTGGGCAACAACTTTTTAGTGCACCTCCTGAAATGTGAAGTACCCCAAACCAACCCACATCTATCGCCCCCACAACCTTAAGAATCAGCCATGCAAAACGGTGACACACCTTCATGTCAGTGTTTTAATATCAAAGAATCATCTATCAAGGAACACATGCCAAAATGTTAATTTTTTTAAATTTATTTATCTTAAGGAGATTAAGTTTTGCCTTAAATAAAGTTCATATATTCATTTTGGATGACTACTCGAGTAAGTTCATGATAATGCCCTGTTTGAGCTTCTGCTCCTGTAAAGGTGCGTTCACACCGAACGGGACTTGTCAACCGAGATTGCATCGCCCACCCAAGTCGCGTTGCCTGTCCATAAGTAGCTAATTTTGGTCACCGTCGCTCAGTGACATCACTCCTTCTCAAGTTTCATCGCGATCCTATCATATCATACAATAGGATGTACTAGCTGACATTATTACAAGTGTATCCTTTTCACTCACCTACTAACCACAAAACACTGCAGCTGATGGCCCTGCAGCAGCACCATCTGTGGTCCGCCAAGGCGGAACTAATGTACTCACTAACTAATGTTTCCCACACGGACATAGATTGTTCCTCTGTGAACTGAAATAAAAACAGTCTGTCACCGGTGTCGTCACACACCCACACAACACTGATAGGCTGTCGCGGCACAGCCACACACGATGTCGCCTGAAGAGTTCAAATTTTTCAATTTTGGCGACGGAGTGACGCAAGCTGGTTGTGTGTCCAGAGCGATCAAGTTGCCCACTTCATGTCTGTCGCATCCCCAGAGGGTTGGCCCCACCCCATCGCAGCACTACATTGACTTGACATGGAAAGTGATCACCCAGGTCGCGTTCGGTGTGACCGCACCTTATGGATCCCTCCCCCATCTGTGGCCAGTGCACACTGGCTGTTTGACAGGTCACCTCTGTGGTAATTGGTCAGTTCAGTGCTGCTTGGTGCCATATTGTCAACAACTCTGCATTCATTGTAACATCTCTGCTTTATATTGATTGACCAATTACCAGAGATTACACTGGTCACCCAATCAGACCCCACGTGGGGAAGAGGGTCTTAAAGAGGTAGGAACACCAACGGAGCATCTCAGACAGAGTTGGAGTAGAAGTGGATCAGAGGATTTCAGTATGAAAAAATTAGAGTTCTTATAACATTATCAATTGAGAACATACTCTAGCAGGAATCAAAACTGGATATAAGACCCAGAGTTAAGGCAAAATGTGGGCTCTTTAAAACTTATGTTTGGTGTAAGGTATTTTTTTTGGAAGCAACCACCTCCATTTCCAGAATCAACTGCCTACGTGTGGACATGGCCAAGGTTCTTGGTCTAAAATCACAGTTTTCCTTTTCTCTCTCCTCTGATTCTGTTGTCTGCGGGGATCATGGTGCAAAGCCACTGATTTGCTACAAAGCTAGCAGCAATCACAGGCTCAAACTGTGATCAAACTTTGTGGATGTGTTAGCACTGGTACAATAAGAACAAATTCTTTTTCCTTGTGTGGGTGGGGTGTTGAAACTGTGCATACTGCGAACGTTCACTCTGTGCAAATCATGGTGCCACCAGCAGACACAATCCATTCTTTGTGAATCTGGTACTTTGTGTCAAAGGTTTTAGTCCTATTCTCCATCCTGGTAATAGTCAGGCCATTTCTTGAGTTTCCTCTTGTTAGACACCCAACCACTTTGGGGTTCCCGCTGTTGAAAATGTTTCTTTTCCACCAAGTCACAGTGCTGTATTCACCGGTAGTTTTTTTGTTATTTTGAGATTGTTCAGTGTTATTCTGCCTCTCCCACCTCCTTTCAGTCCAGATCATGGCAGCAGCTGGGCAGTGATCTGTGCCATTTGTGGTACTTGACTTTTCCTGCCACTTTGCCCCTGTTGGTGTCTGTTATTCATGCTGACTGCTGATGTTTCTACGGGCTCTGCAATCCTCCGCTGACCTTTTAGACTACATACTAGAACATCAAGAGCGACATGATTGAACAAATTTATATGGCAGACATTTTCTTCTGACGTCACATTCAAGGTGGGAGGTTCAAACACTGTTAGTGTCACGCTGCTCTGTGTCAAAATGCAAGTTGTATAACTTCAGAGAACTGGCAAATTATTCTGATTTAATTTTCCTGACCAGAAGAACTCACAGTTTAGCTGCTTATGGACAAAACATAATACCATTCAACCGTGCCACACTCTAAAAGGAGGACTACAATGTGCTTGACATCATTTAAACAGAGAAGGTGTGTAGACTTTTCTCCACACAGAGAATCGACAAGATTCTATGAGGGAATCAATGAAGAAGAGGGTTGATAAGCAGAAGCTATAATTGCACTGTTATCGATAACATCTTATCAATTCCTATCTTCAACTACATGTAATCTCCGTGAGCATAGACTGGAGCACTGAGTGGCCACAGTAAGTATAATCATGCATCTGCATCTATCAAAAACAGCACAACATAATTTCTGTCATCTGCAAACTGAGGATTTTCTGCACTGCTGTTCCATCAGCATAAATCTTTTGATTTATTTTATATATTCATTTTTACTAAAAAGTCAGACAGCATGTGTGATTATTTTGTAATTTCTTGTTTCTTACAAGGCATTCTCTTGGCTCCCCAGGAGGTTCCTGGACCACACTTTGGGAACTATTGTGATAGACCAAAGTACATGAAGCAAGCACCTCACTTGATGGATAAAATTGTGTCTCCATTGGGGTATGTGTATCATACCTGCATATACCCCCAAAAATGTTGATATTGAGGGTCTTAAAGGTTCCATGTCCTGCAAAATCAATCGTCTTTGCTTTTAGAAGGGGCTTGGGGAGCAGGAGAACATGACACCTTAACACTAAACTCTAGAAATTCTTGATGTCTCTCGAACAAAAATGCCCCTTAAAATGCTCTGTTTTTGACTCCCTGGGGTTTATTATATGATAGCTATACAGCCTCCATCTACATGTGCGTTTTCTGCTTGTCATAGGGAGATGCCTCGACTGTTTTAAAGGTCCTGTAACACCTTCTTCCCCCTACCAGAAGACATTGTTTGGGCAGCCAATCAGTGTAGAGCTCTTTATCAGAGCCTCCTGCATCCTCCCCGCCCCCTCAGATCTGAGCATTTTCAAAGGGGAGGGAAAAGAGCTGCATCTGATCCTCTACTGAGACAATATTTTAGATTTTTTTTATTCAACTTAAGTCAAATCATTGCTCAATAGACACCAAAGACATGATGTAAACCATCTCACAGACCAGAACATGAGACCTTTAAAATGTTTAATTGTGGTCAAAATGTTTAGCTGTTATTTTGTGCTTACATATCAGCTCCAACATCATACACTATTAAATGGGCTTTTAATAGCTCAGAAAACAAAATTCAATAAATACTCCTATTATAATTTGGCTAGTTATTTCCTCCCTTTAGTAAGATCAATTGGTATTGTATTTGATATTGGTGGAAAGCTTGATTAGTCACCTTTGCAGTGAGGTACAACTTGTAAGGATCGAACATTTGTGGAATCAGCAACACAGCTAAACATGTGGGTAGGGCCCCAATAAAATGTGCCAAAATCCCCTGCACCTGGAAAATGGTGTTCCTGAACGCAGTTTGGCAGAATTATTTGGTGTTAGCCCTGGAACCATTTCCAAACTCAGGATCAAGTTCCATGAGACTGGTGAAGTCACCAAGTGGGCATCAGAGAAAGCCAACCCTGTAGGTTTTCTTCCAAGGAAGGAAAGCCTACAAGGTGCCACCCACATGTTCAGCTGTGTTTCTCATTCCACAAATGCACGATCATTACAACTCGTACCTCATCGTAAAAGTCACTAATCAGGTTCCAACAATATTAAATACAATACCAATTAGTATTACTGAAGGGGAAAAATAATTAACCAAAATAATGTTTCCAAACCATTGAAAAGATGATGTTCCAACCTTCTGAATCTGGAATCAGGGAACTTTTAAAGGATTTGGTAACACTATGAGATGGGGCAGCTTTCGGCATGTTGGCTTATGACTTGGCTAATGAATTCCTCAGTGGAGATTGTTTCTGAGCACTACTGGCTTATCCATGTTTTGTATATAAGGTTAAAATTGAGAATACTCATCCCTGAGCATTGTGAGTGTTGCAGCCAGGGTAGGTGTAGTGGGGCTTCACCCTGATATTGCAAAGTCTACAGCGCCGTGCCAACAGAGACACGTCACTCAAGGCACAGCCGCACCAAAAACGGACATGCTGACTTTTTGTGAGTCATTATTAATTTGATAACTTTATTTCCAGCTGCCATTTTAAGTTTTAAAAAATCTGCTGTGAGAATCGCTTGAGCATAATTTCCAGCTGGGTCTCACTGAGTTTTCTCTGTTTGACATGCAAATGTATGAGTCATTTTGCATATTATCACAACCCCTTCTTTGCTTTTGCATGTCATTTCACTTCTATTGGACTCCACTGGCTTAGATTGTGTAGAGACAATGTGTCATTTTATGTGCTAATGTTGAAGCATTAGAGAAAATGTGCAATGTGACAATTAAGAGGCAAAAGGTCAGTGCACTGGAGGCCACTGGATAAATTGGTCAAACAACATTAATGAACAATGCATACCTCCTGTGTAACAACCTCCTATTACCTATATTACTTGTCTTATTCAGGGCTGCAGCCTACCCCAGCCATCATTTGTCAAGCATCAGGGAGTGATTGCCAGCCAATCACAGGGCTTACATATATAGATACAGTGGCACATTTGAACTGTGCCAATGTGGCAGGACCAGACTAACATAGCTTGGTGCCCCTGGGCAACAACTTTAATTTCCCCTTAGGAGATCTGCTACTAACCAAACCCACCAGCACTTACTACCACCACAACCCCAGAATCAGCAATGAAGAGTGGCTACATATAGTCCAGTCAGTGCCCTGATATTCAAGAGTCAACAACAGGGCCAGTTCTGGGCATGAACAACATAAATTATGTGTTTGGAGGGTAAATAATAGCATAAACAAGACCCCATGTTGAAGCTAAGAATGCTGCTAAATGCATGTTCAATCTGGCCTTCTGATTTTATGTTACAGTACATACCACTGATCCTTAGAGAAATAACCACGTGAAATACTACATGATGAAAACACATCAGAAGGGTACATTAAATGCTGACGTGGCACCAGCACGGCAGGCTCGCATATTCATGTCAAATCTGACTTTTTGTTCTCACAGCCCTGGGCTCTCTTCAGATCTTGGACCCCTGGGCAATTACCCAACTGCCATAGTGGTTAATATGGCCTTGAGTACAGCACAGATTATAAAAGGATCTGCAACATCCGATGAGATGAAAAGCTTGAATTCAAAAACATGACATAAAAAAGAAAACATAAAATCTGCAGAATTATTGCAAAAGAAATCCCCATAATAACACTTAATATAGACAACAGTTTAATCAAATTTTAGCTGTGTTTTCACTCTGAAGGACAGACATATCAAACAACCAAAGGCTCATTAAAGTAGAGCCACAAACACACTAAGTTTAAATGCAAAAAAGGAAACAAATTGACTCTAACTTTCTAATTTAATGATGCTGTATAAATAACTTGGAAGCAGATAAAAAAAGGGGCTTATCAGTGTTTACATGAGCAGAGCCCGATGTCTCTAAAAATCCCCCTGGAGAGCTCATCTGCATTTTACTTTTCATTTCCAAAAACAAAAGCAAACAAAAACTTGCACCCTGACTGTAATGTCTACCGTTTCATGAGTCTAAAGAAAAAAACACCCCTAATCTTGTTGATTGGCATTTGACGTCACAGACCACAGTTTGGGTATATTTTTAGTAATTCTAGGGTTGTTTTCAGCATGCAGCCTGATCTGAGATAAATCAGATTCATCATCTCAGTGAATAGCTAATCTTTGGCATGAAAGGCAGCTGACAAGAAAGCTTAAAGGGAAGTCTGCGGTGAAGGAGGTTATCATGAAGCTATCAGCAGCACTTCAGGAGTTATTGAGCTGACTCAAGACCTGATTCAATTTGTTTTTTACAAACTTTATTAGTGTCCAGCTTTGGGAATAGAAGGAACGGATCAATGAGCCAAAACACTATTCTTAATAGAAAAAACAAAGGCATCATTATTCTCAAGATTCCAGTTATGAGGAGAAGCTTTTCCCTTCTTCATAATGCACAGTCACAGCTGTTCAGTTTAATTCACAACTACCTTAGTCCATGCACACATATTCTTTTGCACCTAACTTTTTATTGACTTACTTCAGGCAGTTTCACACTTCAGACTGCCCGTCCTCCATACCGAATATCTTGAGAATAGAGGGGAAGTGTGCATGGACGTCATAATTTGTGGGACAGACTGGCAGCTCCATCCGCAGAGAACAACATCTGGTTACTGATATTGGTGATAGGAAACAGAGAAATGCTTTAATTCACTAAAAAAGGACTTGTTTTTTTATTTAACCTTTACTTAACCAGGAAGTCCCATTGAGATTAAAAAATCTCTTTTACAAGAGAGACCTGGCCAAAATAGCAGCCGTACAGAGTCACAGTACATAGAAAATGACACAACACAATCAACGGGTTTAAAACAAATAATCAAATACACATTTGGCTTTCAAGAAAAACAATCACATGCCTATGTCATCACATTCTTAATGATGCTCTTAAATTCATTAAGAGATAACGTTAAATCCAGTTTTAGTCACCTCTCAGAAGGCATTATTACTTCTGATGTTGCTCTCATTATTTTTGATGATGCTAATCACAGAAAATGTAGATTCTAAGCTGATAAACTTTTATAAATGACTTGATAAATTCTTGGAGCCTTTAAGTTAAATTTTAAATGCAGCATTTAATAGCCCAAGCTATAAGATGTAGCTTTGTTGAGACTATAACTCCACTTCTGTGTGATTTTGTATACATTAAACAGAAAATTGATGTACCCAGGCTTTCTCTTAAGTTTAACTGTCATTTCCTCCTGTTTAGTTTTAATGTGACACCTGACTTGATTGCAAACCTTAATTTGATGAAAAATGTGAAAACAGAACATAAATAATTGTTGTTGGCTGCCGCCAAGGTTGCCCCTTGTCACCGATTCTGTTTGTGATTTCCATGGGCAGGACCTCAAGGCATAGCCGAGGAGGAAGGTGTTCAGTTTGGAGACCTCAGAATTTGGTCTCTGCTTTTTGCAGATGATGTGGTTTTTCTAGCTTCTTCAGCTGGGGACCTGCAGCAGGAATTAGGGCGTTGACTTGAGCGCCAAGCTGCTGGGATGAGGATCAGCAACTCCAAGTCTGAGGCCATGGTTCTCTGGTCCTCCAGGTGGGGAACGAGTCCTTGCCCAAAGTGAAGGAGTTCAAGTATCTTCGGGTCTTGTTAAGGAGTGAGGGTAAAATGGACAAAGAGATGGACAAGTGGGTTGGTGCAGCATCTGCAGTGTTGCAGACTCTGTACCAAACTGTTGTGGTAAAGAGGAAGTTGAGCCACAAGGTAAAGCTATAGGTTTGCCTCTCCATCTTCGTTCCGACCATCACCTATGGTCGTGAGCTCTGGGTTATGACTGAAAGAATGAGATCGCAGACACAAGTGGTGGAACTTAGATTTCTCAGGAGGGTTGCAGGACTGAGCCTTAGGCCCTGTTGACACGACAACCCCGTCACCAGAAATGGAAAGGTTTTTCCTTCGCATTTTCAAAAGCGCTCTGCTTTCACATGGAGACGTGAGAACAACTAAAAACGCTGTAGTGTGCATGCCAGGCCAGTAGTTGGCAATGTAGGTTTATAGTGAAACAGCGGTGTTACAACACGCATGCGCTTTCCCGGTAAAGACAAGCTTTTCATAAACAACAATGGCGAGTGGAAGGACAAAGACGCAGGAGTTTCTTGTCTGGACATCAAATCTGTCTGGATATTTTTGTTTGAATAACAAACCGAGCACAGTAAGCTGCACACATGTTGCTCAGCAGACGTTTGAAGCTGTTGTTGTTGTTGTTGTTCCTGGGATGCGCGCGCAACTTTTATCTGAAAGAGTACTGCACATGCGCCGCATGTCAGCATTTCAGGGGGAAACGCTGAATCTCGTTTACACAGATATGGATACAAAAATGTTTTCAAAACTTTTCACTCTGGACCCTGGTTTTAAAAGTTTGTTGATTCAGAAATTCTGGGCACCATTCTCGTGTAAACAGAAGGCGAAAACGCAATGAAAACGCTCCGTTTTGTTGTCATGGAAACGGGGCCTTAGAGATAGGGTGAGGGGCTAGGACATCTAAGTCGAGCTGCTGCTCCTTCGCATTGAAAGGAGTCAGTTGAAGTGGTTCAGGCATCTAATTAGGATGCCTCCAGGTCACCTTCCTGTGGAGGTTTTCCGGGCACACCCGCTGGAGGGATCATATATCCCATCTGGCCTGAGAACGCCTTGGAATCTGCCAGTAGGGACTGGAAACTGTGGCAGGAAAGAGGGAAGTCTGGGCTAGTCTCCTCATTGATGTTTAACTTTATGAATGATTTGCTGAAATGTAATGCTTCAGAGTTTCTTTAACCATTTAATGGTGCCCTTGCCCTTTCACCCACTGACCACAGGTTTTCATTTTGAGAAAATACAGCTTATACGGCATATGTATCTAGCATTAATGTGTTATTGACTCTTAATGGAGTTCCGTCCCCCTTGGTTACAGTTACTTAACATCGCCCCGGTTTGTATGACACAGTCAAGGATTTCAAAAGACTTTAAAGTCAATGAGCAGCCTGTTCCTTTTTTTGTTCTTGAGCTTAGCCCCCACAGTGAACAGTATTTCCAGAACCGAGCATATGATTGAAGTTCATGAATGATCACACTGCTCTGTGCTTTAGAGCGCGGGCACAATTAACAGTGATGACTGAGAAAGAGAATCAGTGACTAACCATGTTTATTAAGATGGATAGACAGTTCAACAGTCGGCTCAAAAAAAATCATGAATAACTTACAAAACTAAACTAAAAGCTACCTTCATTCCTACAGTTCACATCAGGTCAGGTCAGATAAACACAGAAAATTCTGAATTGTTTCATAACAAAAAATGCAGCATGTGTAAAGAGAATGAATATTTTTAACCTGCAAATAAAGAGTGCAGTGGAAAAACTTTCAGCAGGTTTACAAAAATCTGTGAATAAGAATGCTGTTGTTTATTTTTTATCAATGAACAAATGCAAAAATTAAAAGAAAGAGAAATTTTAATCAAATCAGTATTTGGTTTGATAACCATTTGCCTTCAAAACAATAAGTCCTCAAGGTAAATAGTTTTTCAGTAGGAAGGTTGCTACACTCTTAGCTCCCTGCTTCTTCTTGCTTTAAAGGACGTTGATTGGGCAGTGGCTTTGCAGCTTGGAGCTTTGCAAGTTGGATCTGCCTGATTACAGTCAATGAATCTTCCTTTGCCCACACACCCAACACAGCATCATGTGGATTTGCTGTTCATCATGAGACTGGGGTCCACAGCCAAGATTTCCTGCAGCTTAACAGAAGGTTTTTTCTTGCTGCCATGATGGAGGGATTCAGGATTGGCTATATAGATTCATGTTGGGTGTTGGATGTATATATTTTTATATATATGTATATGTGTGTTTTTATATGTATATATGTATCTATGCATATATGTGTATCCATAATATGAAGAGCTTTGTGCTCTATTGTAAAGTGTCTTGAGATAACACTTGTTATGAAATGGCGCTATACAAATAAAGATTGATTGTTTGATTGATTGAATCAGGTGGATCCAGCTGTGCTGCTAGGTTACCAGTCATGTCCTGGCTTCTGCGGTGAATCTGTCTAACTGTTGGGTTGGGGGGTCCATGAGAAAGGGCGGTTAGTATTAACCTTGCAGTGCAGCTGGATCCACTTGATTTAATATCTGTAATCAGGCAGATCCATGTTGCCAAGCTCCAATCTACGATGAATCTGCTGCTCAAAGTGCCACGGCCTTGTCAGTGTAATTTAGAGCAGCAGGAGGTAGGAGCTAGGAATGAGACAACAGCAGGAAGTGACTAGTACAGAGATTAGCATACATGTTAACAGATTCAGTAGCAGTTTCATCAGACCTAGATTGCATCCCATTACTAAATAAAAAACAAATAACAACACCAAAAACTTCTTTGAATAGAAATGAGATTTTTTGTCCACTTCTGATATGTTTTGGAAAGTTTGTCCTATGAAGTGGCTCTGGTTTTGTATTATACTCCACAGCAGCAGTGCCAACCTACTACAACATCTGGTTTGCCCGTAATAAATATGATTGACAGTATGGCCGTCCAATCGACTGCCGGATATGCTTTTAAAGGTTCTGTCCATTCCCAAACAATTTCTATAGTAAAGTAACTTAACACCAAAAACTTGTCCTTAATTAGTGCAATGGAAACTTTTTTTTCTCAGACTGTGCAAGAGAGGCATCAAAAGTGAACTACATCAACAAATACATAATGACGGAGCTACAGTGCAAGGCCCTGAAAAAAAAAGTAAATATTTATGCACTTGTCTGAGCGATCCAAACTGCTATACCAGGAAAGTGAGGTAGATCAAGTAATTCTAAACCAGCAGAGTTTTTCCCTTTAAAAAAAGTCTGTCTCTCTCAACCACAGTCAATAAACCAGCTAAAATGTACCAGTTTATCAGTAAGACGTCTGTTCAGATCAGGGGGCTCATGATATAATGCTTCAATTACGACACTATCCCTGTCTCTGTCTGCATGGACAGAGCATCACATACATCACTGAGCTGCCTCAGTGCTTCAGGTCTGTGGCTGAAGCAGCTCACTAAAAGCACTTTTTGCTCCAAGTACTAGAAAATTTACTGATCCCAACACTCATTAACATGCCATCCCATGTCCAACATGTTTTTGTCATTTAGGTCAAGATGTTAAAGAAATGTATAAGAAATGTTGATGCCTCTTTCAATTTCATATGAAACTAAGCTTTGTGAAACTGAGCTGTCCCTTTATTTGCTGTCTACCTAATTTTGGAGATATATCCCCTATCTATAACATATCTCAAGAACAACGATAAAAGGTCAAGATCATTGAGCCTCAAGCTCATCTCTGGCTTGAAAGGGTCCCTGCACTGAGGACACTTGGTACAGGGACCTATTTATATTGTTTGATTCTTCACTATAATTTTAATTTCACTTTGCAACATAAAAGTGAAAATGGAAGTATCTGAAATATCCCAAAAGTCCTGGAAAGTTGCAGGTAAATCAGATGTGATATCTCAAAGGTCACCAGAATTTCAAGCTCCTCCAGAGATTTTGCTGCTTAACGTCATGGTGGAATATGGACAGAGATGCTGCCAATTTGGGTCAAAGATAACATTTTGGCCTGTTTTTGGCCTTTTCCAGGAGTACCTTCAGGTCTCTCTGGTCCAAGAATTTTCGTCAGCTTCATTTTGACATACAGCTGGAGAAGACCTTGATAATTATTACATTTCCAGAATTTGCCCCTTAGTCAAAAGATGAGATTCATGGAAAATGTTGAATTTGTGTATTTTTCAAAAAAACACTAAGTAGTTTTTTTTCTTGGCCATGCATGATCATATCAGTCCTCCATCCCCCCCCAACAAGGTCTTAGACCTAAAAAATGTCCTTGATGAAAAATTGCATTAATAATAGTGTATCATGGTGAGGGAGCAGAAATTTTTGTACTTGGTTGGGTTTATGAGATCTAGTTTTATTATCACTCAAGGTAAAGGTAAATGGACTTAAGCTTATATAACCCTTTTCTACTCTTTGACTTCTCAAAGCAGCTTTACAGGTCACATCCCCATAGACACCCATTCACTCTCACATTCACTCACTGATGGTTGGAGTTCTATGCCAGTTGTCCATCAGTATTAACTAACACGTTCATGCCTTTTCATACCCATTTACACGCCACCAACGCAGCAGTGGGAGCAACTTGGGGTTAAGTTCTTTGCCCAAGGACACATTGCCATGTGACAGCTGGAGCTGGGCTCAAACCTGCAACCTTACAATTACCAACCACTATCACTATCACTATGCCCCGCTGAATGCTTTTAGGGAGTTTCTTGAAACTCTGATTCAAAGAACAACCAGTTAGATTAAATGTCAAATACTGTATCAATGTCATTTGGTCTCATCTCCATCCTTTATTTGTGAATGTAATATCTCAAGGCTTTTGCACACCAAGTCTGTTTTGAATGGAAAATAAGAGGAAAGCAGCATGTTGCTGGCAGAAGGATATGTAGCCCATTTTTTGCATCAGAAAGTAGTTCTGAACACGGGGGCCCTCTGTCTAGGAAAAGTGAAACGCTGTGAAAAAATGTACAGTAGCATCCAGTCGACCAAATGCTGTTTTTTGGGTGGGTTCATTAAAAGCTTTTGGACCACTGACTGCTATAGAACATTAAATCTTTTTTATCCTATAATCAAAATTTGTAAAATCCCCAAATTGGTAGTTTAGTCATAAATTCTTGCGTTTTCCACAGGTCCTCGACAGTCTGTGCTGTTTCTTAGGCTTCCTTTACCCCAACAGACCCGTAGAGATAAGCATGCCTAGGACATACAGAGGAGAGATAGAGAAAAGGAGAAATAATAAAGAATGTATGAAGCTATAATGGAGGATGTGATGATTTAAAATGATAGAGGAGACAAGAGAAGGTGTTTGTGAAAGTCAGTTATGTACAATAAACCCTGCCTTGTTTCAGAGAGATCACTGTCTGGATTAGCAGAAGTGACAGATAAAGAAATGGGAAATTCCATTGCACGCCGCTATCTCTAAAATGGATTTGGCGAATACTGAGCTGGCTGGATGTAAGCTTGCATTCAGCCTTGTTACAGTCTCAATCTTTTTAATTTCAAAAGATCTGGCTTTACCTTCTAGCTGTATGGAGGGCCGTCTTTCTTTGTATTCATAGATGAAAAACAAACAAACAAAAACATTATTATGTGCTTTACAGATAATCTGAGCAAGACCAACACATGAGAGATGACCAAGCCTCTAAGCTGCAGCCACTTCTGGGCTTTTCACTTTAAGGAAGATAATTGTTTTAAAATGTGCAATATAGATAAATGTGATTTAATTGGATTGGACACTGAAAATGTTTAAAATAAGCCAACCTCTGTTTGATGATTTGATTGCTTTTTCATTTTGATGAAGTGAAAAAATGATGACTTATACAACCTTTTTATCCAAGACTATTTTACAGTCCTGTGTGAACACTCTCCACACAAAGACATACTTTCAACCTGTCATATTTTTCATACAGGGCCATACAAACAGTGCATTATTGAGTGTGTGGTTCTCTCAAATAGGTTCAGAGATATTTAGAAACAGCTGAAACTCATCTTCAGAGAAGAATGAGAGGAGTGACTGTGTTTGGGCACAACAATAGAGAAAAACAGTACAGTCCCTACATGGCAGGTTCATGCAGATAGACAGATCTGTAGACTAGTGACGACCCAGAAGATTTTACAGTATCAAGACATTTATTTTAGCCTCCTTTATTCGAGTGGTCTGGTTTGGTCCAGGACTGTTTGATACGGTTTTGAGTGGTTCACCCGACACAGTGAAGCGGTCTAAAGTACAGCGGTATAGTAAACAAAGAGCAACAGTGGTAGATTTACAGCACTTCAGTACTCTGTGGAGCATTGCTTCATTTGAAAATCATTTACAGCAACAGCAGTAACAAAAATCACTCTAAATGCACAACTTATTTGAACATGGTGGGGTATTATCGTTTTAGCTATCACATGGGGATTGACGATTTTTGTGACCAATCAACAGACTGCAGTGCTTTTAGCTCCACTGTTTAGGATTGGGTTGGTATGCTCGGCTTCCCTTCAGAGGGGTGCCAAACAGCGGGACAGCACAGGCGGTTCTTTAGGTACCTTTTCTCCTCCTTTGACAGTGGAAACACCTGTAATTGTGCTCCGTACTGCCAGACTGCTTTGTGGAAACATAGCTTTTGTGAGTTTTCGTGTTATTGCATTCACACGAGAAAATTAAATTCCACTGTTTTTCTAATACATTGATGAAATTATGTAAAAAGCTTGAGATGTTTTCATTGCTTTTCCCCAAAATATTGGGAGGCATTTTTGTGGACCAAAAAAGGTTCTGCATCTGAGTCCTTTCAGTTAAAAGAAAACTAGGACAATATCATAAGCGAGTGTATGTGCAAACCCTCCGCAGGAAAACTGTTTCATCAGATCATTCTGGCCATCAGCAGCTGTCGTGATTGAGCCTGATGATAAACCAGATGAACTACTTTACTGTGTGGAAGCTTGAGGTTTGTGATTAGCTCAAATCACCCCCGGGTGAGGTCGTACGTAAGCTGTGAAACAATGAAATGTGTCATCATTGTGTAGAACTGGTGCTGGTACAGCTGCTTAATACCTGCGCAGACTGTAGAGTCTCAGTAAGTGTCGGACTTTCACACAGAGATGGTTATAGAGCGATGATGACTCAGTGTGTGCTGTTGATTTGACTGAAGCACTGCTGTGTCTCTCTGTGTTGGTGTTTGTCATCCGTCAATCAGCTGGTGAACGTGCAGGGGTGGACAATAACAAAGTACATTTACTTGAGTACTGTACTTAAGTAGATTTTTTGAGTGTCTGCACTTTACTTCTTTACTCCACTACACCTCTATGAAGGGTCTTGTTACTCATTACGTTTAAGTATAGCTTTGACGTCAACGGATGAAATATATTTTCTCTTCTAAAATGCGATCTGTGTATGATTTGTTCAAGTGGTGATGCTGTACCTGTACCTCGTACACGCACTACTCAGATCAACAGGTAAATGTTGAGCTAACGTTAATCAGAAAACGGTTCAGCTTGGCGGTAATGATGGCCATGGCAGATACAGATGACGATCCCACACCAGAGCACCCATGGACATATCTGAAGATCATGTTTGAGATTGTCGAAATGAAGAATGATTCAAATCGTTAAATAAAAAAATGAAAATGGCAATGATTGTCCTTTTGTCAATTCACTCATGTTTCAATAGGCATTTCTTTAGGCTTCATAGCATGTTTTACAAGCTTTTTATTCTGCAGGTTCTATAGGCATGTCATTGCATTCGGTAGGTTGTTTCAGTCATTAGATTCTGTAAATTAATTGTGGCAACAATACAATAACTTGTTGACCTCAAAATAGAAATGTACTTTTAATACTTAAGAATTTTCAAAAGCAGGTACTTTAACTTCGGTAAAAATCTGACTGAACAACTGTCATATGTATTGGAGTAATATTTGACTAGGAGTTATCAATACTTTCACTCAAGCAATGGAGTTGAGTACTTTGTCCATCACTGTGAACATGCTACATTTTTGAAAACCGTCAAAGATTTTATGAGGAAAAAAGAAAATCTGATATTCAGTCAATCAAACTCTTTGACAGGCTCATAGTCAAGACAAACAAAACAGCACACACATAAAAAACAAACAAAAAGACAACACTGTTTAAAAGTCACCAGGTTTTCTCTGGTTTCTACAGTAACTTCATCATTTTTTCCTCTTTATGCCATAGCAATGATGTCAGGAGTGGTCTTATGTGTGGTTCATTTTTTAACAATCTCACACTAACAGCACAACCTGCAGTGTCTGTGTGAATTGAAGCAAGTGTGAAAACACCAGCAACACGCTGAAGCAGTATATCAGGAGTGTCATGTACTTGACATTGTTGACACTGAAAACTTTTGTCATTGAATAAGAGCTTTGACGTAATTTAAAAGTCTTGTAAACTTTTGACCACAAACCATGTGAAAAAATGTCAGTGAGGACGTATCTTGCAGCAAAACAATCCTGACACATTAGTCAGCTCTGTGCTGTGAGAAGTTCTTTTTTTCACTGTGACAGAAAATAACACACAAACCCTCTGGAACTGAGAGAGCTACATTAAAAAGTTAACAATGACAAAAGAGAGCAGACCAGCATAGTTTAAGTGTTGACCATGTACTATCACGATTGCTCTGAGTTATTCTGTCACCAAACAACACAACAAGACGTCATGCTAGGCTGAGGTGATGATTTGTGTTCCCCTCCAGTTTTGCTTTGGTTTGCCAACAGCTAATGCCTTGACATCTCTGTTGACGTAGTCTGCAAAAAGGTCTGTAGCCATACCAGCATCAGATATTTATGGTCAGACAATCTGGGGACTCGCTGAAGTAGAAGCATCGACATATTACAGAGAGTTTCAAACTCCTTCCCAACCTCCTAATTCAATTTGATAAAAGTTTTTTTTTTTAATATTGTTACCTCCAAAAACAGGCACAGATCAGAACATATCACCACAAAGGGTGCAGAAAGAATAAAACTTTGTGCACTTAGTTGCAGCAATGGCAAAAGTACTGATAAAGATAAAAGACCGCACATGTATTATAAAAAAGAAAAGCTGTACTTTTGATAATGACTATAATAATAACAACAAAAATAATGCTATAAATACATGAAAATAATAACACCAAAAGGGAAAATGGATTCAAAAGTTGTACACACTATGCTAAAAAATAATAACGATGAAAAAGAATAAAATGAAAATAAAACAGTAGTTGTAACCCCAGTGAGTTACAACTACAGCGCACACACTGGGAGTTGAGTTAATAAATCTTAAATCTCATTGGAGTCTGGTGTTATGTTTTGGTTTCCAGATCGTGAAGAAATTTCTCTCTGAACCTCTCACAGAAAAAAGAAGTGACTCTAGTGTTAGACAGGGCATTATGTGCCATAGCCACACTTCCATTTGAGCGAGATGACGCGTCTACCCAAGAGCTGAGCTAAGACAACCATTCAACGCTCAGATGATGTCAGGGGTAAACCCTTTATTTTAGTGGGTTGAATTTTTATCATGGTTGTCAGCATAACAAATTGATTGCTATGACATCAGGTTCCAAAATTAATGCATTTTATTAAAAATGGCAAAGATGAAATATTCTTTTGTTTAGGCTCACTATAAATAAGCCAGCACAGTGGGGCAGCATCTGGATATCACTGTATCAACCCCATGCTCTCATTGTAAGGACAGTGCTACTCCTTTAAATGTCCCATTTCACTTAAAAAATCTCCCTAATGACACATTGAACAAGTCAAAAGTAAAATGCATCTTGTAATATCAAACATTTAACTTTATTTTTACTATTCTTTATATCAGTATTCTTTTACTTTTAATCCGTTGCAAGTTGATTTTTCTGCATTAAAGTGAAGAGCCAAATTTGCACCACTGGTTCAATCTGTAATAAAAGGAAAGAGAGAGAAACACACTCAGCTGGAGACGGGAACGCCACAAGTGTCTGACAGATCTGCTCCTGATAAGTTGACGCTGTTGTGCCAAAAATTCTGATCTCCAAAGTTGCTACTTCTCAGTAAATGAAAAAAAACTCTTTATTGCTGGATGAATTGATTTTGTATTGTTAAAGTTAAACTTAGTTAAAAAGTTACAAAACCCACTCATCAATAGGCAAAAATAAATAAATAAATAAAACCATAAGAAATAAAGATATGAGGTAATTATTATTGTTTCTGCTCTGTATCAGACTCTTTTGAACTTTACTTAAGCTGATCATTTTGTTGTGGAAAAATGCATTTTTGCGCTCTTATTGAAGATAACAAAGCCTACAGGGGCTTAATAACTGCATATTTCTTGTTGTGAGAGGTTAATTACCCAGGGATTTTAATGTTTGGTATTTTAATTGTTTTGTTTTGTCTAATGTTACTCAGGAATGGGAAATGTGTGGTTATACAAATGCAGTCAATTTTAATATTGATGTAAAACCTGATGCAACTTCCTTCAGTAAATCTCCTCCTTGATGTATCACTGCTCTTATTTGATGGATGTTTGTTTAATGGGCCCATGACTAAAAGGCTTGTTTTAGGTCTTTGCCCAACAAAATGAAGCTTGATATCTTATTTTAAATCTGGAGCTGAATTAATCAGGACGAGATAATGATTAACAAGTTAGAGACTGATTACATTTCTGCCTGGTTGTAGCTCTGCATTAATCATGATAATTTCCCTCACTCTGCCTGACATCTCAAGTGAGTGTGCCTTTTTATTTTACTGTGATACCATCAGGTTGTCATCAAAATTATATTAGCTGGACCCCGGCTTCCTGTCTGGTATTAAATGAAGGCACTTGATATTGTATCTACATTGTTTGATTGTACTTTTGACCAGGGATGTCCATACTATGGTACCTTTAATTTTGTTATTTCCTCATTCTTCTCTCCAAGATTTTGTGACCTCTCCTTTGCCTCCTCTCAGCACCGACCCAAAGGTCAGGGCTCCCACTTTGCCAACCCAAAATGAGTCACGATTTCCACCAGGTCATGGTGTAATATTACTAATAATCACTGTTACTCTTAGTAATCCTCTTATCTTCAGGACACTGTGACCAAAGATGCCTGCAAAAGCCTTATTTGACACAAACACACATGAATCTGAGTTCATGAAAGAGAAAAAATAATAAAAGATCCTGGATCTACATTAAGATTCAGATCACTACCAAAATGTAATCACCTCCCCCCGTCATGACCAACATCCCCTGCAAATCGCATCAAAATCTACTGAGAAGTTTTTGAGTTATTAGCAAAAATCTTAACATGTTCTGTTTCTACAACATGGTCTCCATCACCAACAAAAAATGGCGCTTTTTAAGGTGTTAAATGGGGGTTACACATCTGATGGGTAAATGTTCAGCTGTGACAACTAAAAATAAACCACTTGCAAGATTTCTTTCAGACCATAAATGGATGCTAGAGTACAGTGGAATTAGCCATAAGCTACCTATTATTGAATCCTTTAGTTTTTAGAACCAGAAACAGAAATCAGCTATGTAGTTAAATGAGGAAGGTAAAAGTGCACAACCATCATAGATGATTTAAGATGCATACATTTTATTACTTAATTATGCTTGAATAATCATGATGTTAAAGCTTGACTTTATGTATAATTTAATCATATGTAAGTTATTACACCTACAGAAGTACTTTACAGTCACGGTTTATTCATTGTTCTCTACATACATGTACATGGATCATCCTAACTATCTTCAGCTTGAGATACTAATTTATTTACTTGATTTCCTTTTTTTTTTCTTTGCAAATGAGGCTCATGTTAAAGTTATAGCGCTTAGGTACATTCCTGTCAAAGTGTAAGAAATTAATTTAATCATTTGTTGCTGTAAGTTTTTGATAATGTTAAGCCAATTTTGTATGATTATGAAAGTAAACATATTTTAAGTATACAGTAAGTAGATTTATATTTAAACAGACATGAACCTTGATGCTAATTTTTGCCACAATCTTTATTTTTAATAAAATAATACGCCTGAATTTTAGAATTCAGGTTACATTAAAATAAAAGGGTAGATAATAGTCAGTGAATCATGGAAAAGGGGTTGGATTAAATAAGCATTTATTTCTTTCCACTCCTTTTTGGCCATATGACCTGCTAGTCCGTGATAAGGATATGTCTATATATTTTGCGCTTTCTGCTTGTTTTTGCATGTTCAAAATAAGTATACCTCAATCTGAATATTTATTGGTTATTTTTATCTTTGGGAGCCCCTGCTGTAGACCCTCCTCTATTTTCTGTCTTATAGTAGTCTTTATCTTACAGTTATGAATGCTGCTGGTTCTGTGTATTTTCAATTAAATCAGGATGTTTTAATCATTGTAATTAGCTGTAAGTGAGAGAAAATTTAAGAAAATAATCCTGTCATTTAAATGACTTTAATGCATGATCCATAATAATATGATTGAAGCTACATCTTCCTATAGCTTTCTATCTCAAAACCTCAAACACCAGCTTGTTTGTGCATCACACACACATGCACACACACACTTCTGCTATGTAATTCTTCCCCTGCAGGATCAGAGGTTTTGTCGCTGTAGGTGTCGGGGATGAGTCACACTGGCAAATTACCGCGTTTCAAACGCCTTTTAAATTACTTCCCCTCCAGTCCGGTGGTGCGCTGATAACCGATAAAAGTTTTCATTTCGATGAGGAGTTTTGGAGGACTTGTCTGTCCTCCTGTTAGCCTGCCTTCAAGGCATATCCTGAGCTTGTTTTTACATTAGGCCTACAGTACAGAACATGCAGTGAGGGGAGGAGACACACTGGGAAACACTGCCTCGAACAGACTAATATTTCTTCTAATCTCTCTTTCAGAAACCTTGGATAACCATGAAAATCTGGATTTATAAAAACATTCATTCAAGCCAACAAATGATAGCTGAGCATATCCAGGGCATCACAATAACCTACCTGCAAGCAAACTGCAGCAGATTGTATAAAAGAGGTTAGCATACAAAGTCTGCTGTTATTTTCGTTACAGTTGCATCACACACAGCTGGTGCAGGGAGATAAAATGGTCATGCAGGCTGAACAAACTGACCCCTTCAGCAACACATGCATCAGATATTTTCCGGAAAATGAAAAAAATGTGTTTATTTCTCAACATTCAGGTTATGTGATTCTCTTTTCATTGTAAAATGGCCCTTCTGTTAGCTTGTAAAAACTGTGATTTGCCAAATGTGCAAAAGGCTGTTCACTAAACAAGAGAGGCACAGGTTATGACAACCAGTGTGAAATGTTTTACAGTAAACATAATAATCATGAGAAAGAAAAACATCTAAGAGGTCCACTGAGTCATTTTTGAGTTTGTTAATATTGCCGGCAAATTTCAAAACCCATACACCCACAGCTCATTAATGCAAGTATCTAATAAGCCAATCAGCATGAAATACATTTATACATATAGACATGGTCAAGACAATGTGCTTAAGTTCAAAGTGAGCATTAAACGGGGAGAAAAGGAGATTTAAGTGAAATTGGAGCAGGCCAATCAACAAAAACCATGGCATTTTCAAAGTGATTTGAGTTTCTATGTTCTTCAGTATGTTTAACATGCATGATAGAGCACTTCTACGGTAGATGTGCTCTATTACAAAAAGGGGAGATGTAAAAAACACTACAGGGCATTAAAAATTCAAAAAGCATAATACAACCTCTTTAAAAACCTTTAAGGGGACATATTATGCAAAAAACACTTTTTAAGGCTTTTGAACAAATTTTCGGTATTTGGCCTTCCTGCCAGCCCACAAAATGTGATAGTAGACAACAAACCTGTATTTCGCAGGTTGCATAAATGTAAACTCATGGTATTTGGCAAGCTGTTGAGTCTGTGGATATGCTGTTACGTAACAGTATATTTTTATTTGCATACCTAACCTGATCTACTTGATTATCCCCACCCCCGGCTCAAGAACTCTCTTTGTGAAGTGCGGCCATTGTTGTTTTCACCGTTAGCCAGAGATCTGCGTACACCATGTCTACACCCAAAACCTATCACTGCTCAGTTGTCGTCTGTAAACAGACACATATATCTTCACATATATGCCTTGGAGGACCAAAGGGCCCAATTGATTAATTTTATTTTTGAAGGGAATGTGCGAGCTACAGTCGGCTAAAACCTGTATGTGTGTGCTAGTCACTTCACGTCCCACTGCTTCTCCAACTTCAGTCAGTTCAACACAGGACTGGGAACTAGACTTTTCCTGAATCTGGGCTCAGTACCAACAATCTGTCACCAAACCTGACAATGGAAATGTGAGTATTTTAATGCTGTGTACTATTTATTTTGCTCATTGCTACGAGCTAATGCTAACAGCAGGGGGAACTGAACTACAGGTAACTGTACAACATGTTCGTCAACATGTAGTTACTTGTTGAAAGTCTGAAGGATAAACTTCAATGTGTGAGCATCTTTCATTAGTCAAGAGGAGTTTAACAGCTGGGTGAATACAATCAGTCCCACAGCAATGACTAAGCCGAGGTTAGCATGTTGTGCGTTAGCCTGTGATATTTGGGGTAAATGAGATCGGTGTGTTCAGGACTGTAAGCAGTGCGTGGCTGGAGCACCAGCGCCCTGCTTCGCTTGAGTTATGCTGCAGGTCTATCGTGCATTGTTGTACGCTGCTCTGCTCTGGCTCATTGGCATATGAAGGAGACCACCCTCAAAACCAGGCATTCTGAACACAGAGGGGTTATGTGAGCATGGAAAGAATGCAGCTGTGCTTTATTCATAGGCTTTTTGGACCAAAGGATGTTACTAACGTTTCATGAAGACATCAAGGGTCGATGTTAAACTGCAGAAAAGGAGCAAAATATGGGAAAACTTAGCATTATCCCTGCAATAACTTCTGTAATATTCTTTTTTACTGTGTTTTGCTGGTCTGGCTTGAACTGTTGGCTACACTGCCCCACACTGCCCTCTAGATTCCTGGTGATATTGTAATACTTAGTCGATATCCATAAGCTCCAACTAACAAGAAAAAATAAAAACAAAATGATGATTTACATGGTTGCGTGTTTGATGGCTCTGTAGTAAATGAGTCTTTGGTAAAAACTGATTAATTAATAAACTGGTTAATGGAATTTAGCAAAAGTGATTTTTTACATGAAGAAGTAAAAGCTTGTGCTTGGAATTTAACCTCCTGGTTTCCTGCAGCCAGCCTCAAGTGGACACTCCAGGAACTGCAGTTTATGGCACTTAAACATGGGCTTTATATTTCAGCTCTGCAGGTTACCACTTGGTGCAGGCATGATCACAACGTCCTCCTTATGTCAAAACCAAGCATCAGGATGGGGAAGAATTGTGATTTTAATGACTTTGAACGTAGTATGATTGTTGATGCCATATGGGCTGGTCTGACTGTTTCATAAGCTGCTAATCTTCAGAGATTTTCACACTCATCCATCTCTCGGGTTTACAGAGAATGGACACAAAAAGAGGAATACCCAGTGAGCGGCACTTCTCTGGGCCAAAATGCTTTGTTGATGCCAGAGGTCAAAGGAGAATGGCCAGGGTGGCTTAAGATGATAGAAAGGCAACAGCAGCTCAAATAACCACTCATTACAACCAGGTATGAAGAAGACCATGTTGCATCTTGAAGCTGATTGACTACAGTAGCAGAGGGCCACACTGGGTGCCACTCCTCTCTGCTAAGAACAGGAAACTGAAGCTACAGTTCTGGGGCTCACTGAAATTGAAGTTTCAGTTTCTGCTGGAGCATTCAGATAAGAGTCAGAATTTGGTTTAAAGAACACGGAAGCATGGATCCATCCTGCCTTGTATTCACGGTCCACGCTGGTGTTGGTGGTGTAACGGCGTGGCACACTTTGGACTCCTTGGTACCAAATGAGAATTGTTCAAACGCCACAGCCTACAGAGTATGTCTATCCTTTTACCACTTTTACCACCTTCGACCACTGTGTATTCATCCACTGATTTTTACTTCTAACTGGATAAACTCCATGTCACAAAGCTCAGATCATCTCAAACTGTTTTCTTGAATGTGATAATGAGTTCACTGTATTCCAGTGGCCTTCACAGTCACCACCTTTGGGATGAGGTGGAACAAGAGATTTGCATCATGGATATGCAACTGACAAATCTGCAGCAATTGTGTGATGCTATCATGTCAATATGGATCAAAATCTCTAAGGGGGGTGGTTTCTACAAGGTACTAGCTGTTTTTATCTAGCTTTACATCTTCAGCTCTCCTATCTGAGCTCTCAGCTCCATTGGTTTTAAAGGATGTGGGTGTAAGTTATAATTCTACTTAGCTCTCATCTTAGAGGCTCTAAAGTAGTACATTAGAGGCTGTTGGCTGCAGGCCCACTGTCTTATCATGAGGCCTTGGATGCAGCATTGCCTCTGAAGCCTTTCGGTGTGTGTTTGTGTGTGCTTGTTTGTCAGGGGTTGGGTCCCATTCACTTTCAATGGTGTGTTTGCTGATGCATGTGCCAGATGTCTTGAGGGGAAAGGGGAAGAGATTGATGGCAAGCGCTGATGTCGCACGCTCTGATATGAGTCGCCTCATCAACCTCGAATTCATCGCCTGCTTCTGGCCTCCAACACCATCCGTCACTGCCGCCACCAGGTTCCTCAAAGGTTGCACTCTGCATTTTACAGCTAATATTCAAGCGGGTAAATAATTTCTCGGTAGCAGACAACAGAGAGGGGAGGACAGCACTGCACAACACAATGCAGAGACATTATTCAGGCAGAATCCACTTCCTGAGGGCTCCGTCAGCTCTCACCACAACTCCTCTCAGAGGCCTAATTTATGCGATGGATATCTGGCACTCAGCAGCTGCTCAGAGCTTTTTTCTCTCACATCATCCATATTGGTTTATAGATTCATATTTTTCTTTTAACATCATATGAATCTAGAGGGATGCCGTTCATTCACAGTGGTGTGAAAGATGAATGAAGGGAAAATACTGTGGTGGTGCTGGATTTAACTGTGCTGAGGAAATGGAAGAGGACAATATGATGAGGAGTCATTTTGAAGGCCATGTCCACACATGGGCAGCTCATTTTTTAAACCTGAGATTTTCCTCCTACGTTTTAGAAGAAGGATTCTGTCCACACAGGTGAAGTTTTCAAAAGCATCTTTGGCAACTCAGAAACACGGATCAGCTGCTAAAGCCTGTCAGTTCCTTGCAGTGATGTCCCTGATGTGAATATTATCCTGCCACTCCTTTGCACGGACCGTTTCATTTTTCAAAGTATAGCATTGCTCTCATGCCAAAAGCTCTTATCTCCATGTTTATGAATTACGTTTTTTCCATATAACAATATTACTGGTCACCTTCCATGTTGGTGAATGGGTAATGCACATTTTCAACCCATTGAAAGTACAAAAAAAATGTGTAATCATGACAATACCATATTTATAAATACAGTAGTATCAAAACAGTAGTAGTGTTGTTTCTCACTCCCTGAAAAGTAGCAATATTGGACATAAGAGGTTTGTGAATGATAGCAACGATAGGCTACACACTTTTTGTTTCATAGACATTTTTCAACTGAAACAACACTGAATCCAAGATAAACCCCTCTAAGTGGTAGGCTTGGACCATGAATTGTTTGGTACAAAGCCATAAAGAATTAAAACATATTACTTCTCAAACTAATAAAACAGATGAATCACACTGTTATGAAAAATGGAAACAAAAGGGTTTTTTATTCTTAAAGAATAACCTAATTCCTACACATTTGTTTGTGTAGTTTAACTATGCAGACTTAAATTGACGGGAAACCCTCCTGCGCGGGGACAGCTCGGCTCGGCTCGGCTCGGCTCGGCGGAGCGTGTCTTGGCGGGTGGTAGAGAAGGATGCTCAAAATAAAAATAAATACTCAGCAAACCACCAGACGTTGAATAGGCTAACGTAGACGCTCTTCAATCCTCCTGTTCTGAGACAGGCAAGTTACCTGTGAAACCGGGGTGGTCTGAAAACACCCCCATTAGCACTTGGAACGTTCCTCCTGATGACTGTAAATCGCCGTGGGAAAAAATAAATTGAAGCAGAAAAAAAATACGATTGGTTGACCAATCAGAGTTCTGGTCGCCCCAGCACTTATCGACCAATGAGTCGACCAGTCGACTAACACATTACAGCCCTAGTGGTCAGAATATAAACAGTAGACCATGAGTGGACATAAACAGCGCAGTTGAATGCAACTGATTTATATGTTCAAACACTCGTACTAAATGGAGAAACTACAATTTTTTTATTTTAATGTATTTGGAGAAATCTTAACTTTATCACCAAAAAGTAATTGAGAAGCACTGGTTCAGAAGGTGCCTGAAAGTTACTATCTAAGACTAGAAAAGCTCTCGGAGAGCGCAGACCTCTGCCAAGCAGCTCGGTTACAGCAGTGGCTTTTCCGTTCCGATTGGGCAGCTGAGTGTAAGCTGATGTCTGTCCATGTGGAGAATGTTTTGTTCCATTTACATCCGAACTGGAAAGACTGGAGTGTGAATGACATGATCTCCGAGTTATCAGCAATTCCAGTTTCAAAGCCAGAAAAAATGTGCCTATCTACCAGGCAGTTGTTAGCTGTTCTGGTAGCAGAAGTCCTCCGCTGGCATTGCAAGGGAAACTGGGAAATGTAGAGACTAAGGCTTAATATGATTTGACATTATAAACTTCAATGTTTGCAACGTCAGTCTGGATCGGCTCACCACCAAATTGTAGTGGCTTTTTCCTTGGACCAAACCACACCTCTGGTAAAATTTTCATGTAAATCTGTCCATTTTTTTTGTGTAATCTTGCTAACAGACAAACAAACAGACAGACAGACCCTGGCGAAAACATAACCTCCTTGGCGGAGGTAATAAAAGGAATGTATGATACTGGTATCTTAAAATATGTGAAACATACAGAGCTATGTTTTATAATTTTTAGGTTCCCTGCCTATCATGAGCCCTTTCCCTCCTGCATGCCACCCCTGGTCCTCTTTTTAAACACTGCTGTATTTGAATATGTTTCTGACGCCATCTTTATTACCAAATTAAATACAAGCTTTCACTATAAATGTCATTAGACAGCAAAACAGGTTCAAAGATAAATGTTGTATCATTAAATACAGGTGAAGAAATGGGTTTGATTAAGAGCTCAATCACATTTTAAAAGGTCAGCGCTGGATGCAATATTGTCCCTATTGTCACCTCTCGGTGAAAGGGGAATTTGTAGTCTTTTTAGGGGCGACTAATGAGATCTTAATTTTTAATTCTGTCTCCTTGTTCTACCACACAGATTTCCAGATGCAAACACAGCTGCTAAACTGCAGAAAAAAACCCACACAACCCCCCCTGTGCAATACAACGGCAGCATCACCAAGCCAAGCAGATGTTGTCGTGTCGCTCCGCCTGACACGAACAAACAGTTGACTCATCGGAGAGAGCGAGAGAGAGTTTGAGCCGGGGTATTTAATACATTCCAGTCTACCACAAAAAAATCAACATGTTCTCTTTCCTCAATCTGAACCTGACAAACGGGCCGGATGAATGCCTTCCAAAGATAATCCTTATAATCTGTGTAATCCATAAATTAAAGCTGGATTAATTTTTACACCATAAAACCAATCTTCTTCTAACCCCCGGCACAAAAAAGCACATCATGAAGGAATTTGACGGAGGTTAACGTGTCTAGCAGGAAACTCCAACTTTAAAAGCACACTAGAAAAAAAGAAAGAAAAGCCTTGATGAAACAGTAGATTGTAGAGTGGGCGACAGGGTCCTGCACGCATCATCAAGTCCCAGCTATGCATTGTTTTGCAGGAACCTTACGGTGCAATTACTTGTCCTTCCCTCCCCTGACAAAGTGGCGTAGGCGGAAAAAGCTTCTGCTAATCATGAGCTCTATTTTATCACTTCCAGGTAGCGACCCTTTGCCGTGCGAGGGAGCTGCATTAGCACACTTGGCGAAAGATTTCCCAGCCTGCATTAGCATAATTGTGGACCCAACATCTGCAAAAACTGTGGACTTTGTAATTCCCTATCTTCTTTTGTTTGAAGTGTGTCAGTTTTTTAGCCTTGGAAGTTAATTTAATGGAACAAAAGGCCATCTGCATATAGACTCTGCCCATTTTTTAAGCTGTTGTAGGAAGAATCATCAGTCAGCATGCTTGCGCCTCCTGCAAAGGCTCATTTGTCTGAATTGTACGATACAGTAAGAGAGGAGAGGTGTATGTGTTTGTATGTGTGAGTGAGAGAGCTACCCCGAGAGAGAAATGGAACTATTACTGTGTGGTGTGTGCGTGACAGTGTGTGTACTCCATTAAATGCAAGCACGGTGTACCAGCGTTAATCTATGTGAGTGGCCGAGCAGGCGGCAGAGTGTGAGTCAGTGCGGGGGTGCGACATGGAGTGAGGGTAAGGGGCCAACTAATGCTGAGTGGCAGTTGATAATGCCAGACCGTTATAACAGCATCTGCCCTCAGGCTCCGTGCTTACCTCTTCGAGCCTGCCGCTGCCATCAAGCATTTCAACAAGGACTCACACATGCACACATTTACACGCACACACACAGAGACATGACTGCTGTGCGAACGCAGACACATTCTGCAGCGAGCAGTCCCTCACACAAAATCTAATCAAACAGAGGTTATGTGGTGCCTCCAGCAATCGCAACAAATTACAACTTCATTTGATGTGTGCATATCTCGTCATATTTGTGCACACATGCACGCATAGCTGAACCGAGCTGCAAAACTGAAAAGAAAATTTCAAATCCAGTTCACAGATAGAGGGTGTAAAAGCATTTTCTAGACAGTTTTTCTCACAGTGCTGTGCAGTAGCTGTGCTGCCAGGTCACTGAGTTTTATATAAGTATTTTAAGTAAAAGTATAGATTATGAACAAGATTTTCAAGTATTTAACAACACATAATCCCCAAAGAAAATTGAATATTCAACACAACTTTCTAACCTTGCAGTGCAGTTGGATCTTCCTGATTCAATGTCTGTAATCAGACAGATCCATCTTGCCAAGCTCCAATCTACAAAGATTGTGAGCGGCCTAAAGTGGGACGACCCAATCAGTTCTCTAAAGCAGGAAGAGGTGGGAGACGACAACAGGAAGTGACTGTTCCTACAGAGATTAGCATAGATGCTAACAGCTTTAGTAGTAGCATGATCAGATCTGGACTGCATTTCATTAATGATCAAAAAACAAATAACACCACAAACTTTTCTGTAGAAGGAATATTTCTGCTCCACTTCTGACATGTTTTGTGAAAGTTTGTTCTACAAATTACTTCAGGCAGCAGTAGAGCCAACCTACTACATTATCTGATGTCCCGTAATAAAAGTGATTGTCAGAGTGATCGTCCAATCCTCTATCGGATATACTTAATGAAAGGTTCTGCCGTTTTCCACTTTTGGTAGGCTCTCTCCCAGATGGACTAGTGAAACATACTGAAAGGTCCATCTGGTGTGTCAGGTTACTAACTTTTATCTAATGTGGAACACATACATATATATATATATATATATACATATATATATATATATATATATATATATATATATATATATATATATAAAATATACATTAGGGATGCACAATATTTATCGGACCGATATAATATCGGCCGATTTGGGGGAAAATGACGTCATTTTTTTATCGACCCAATACGTACATTTTATCTGATAAAAAGATCTGATAAATTACTTAAATTGGGGAAACTGTTTGCCGGCCGCGTAGCCCCAAAACAAGCCATGTCGCGCTCGTTGCGTCATCTATCGCGCCTTACTAGAAGGACCCAAGCCTATCCCCATTTCTGCCAGACCAAAAGTGAACATGGCTTCACCAGTGTGGTTGTTTTTCTCAGTGGCAGAAGATAACAACAGCATTTCTGTTTGCAAAACCTGTTTGGTGAGAATTCCGAGAGGACGAAAGAGGACATCAAGTTTTTACACAACAGATCTTATAACTCACCTGAAAAGTTGCCATTGCAGCGAAGCGATATTGAAAAAATACGAAACAGCTGCGGTGGCAGCTAGCAGTGCTAAGGCTAAAACAGCAACACGGAGCATGGATGTCCTCATTCAACAGGTGTTTGAAAACTGTAAAAATCTTTTTAAGAGACAGTGAAAAGACTAAAGCCATTAACGACAAAGTGATGGAGTTCATTGCGCTCGACAACCAGCCCTTTTCTGTCATTGAGAGCCTGGGTTTTCGCAAGTTAACAGCACATTTGGAGCCACGTTACACCCTACCAAGCCGTCGCTTCTTCTTGGATGTATCCCTCCATGCCCTCTAAGGTATCGTTGCCACACACATCCATAACTTGATAACATAACACAAAACAAGAGCGGACTACACGTACGTTTCACCACAGACATATGGACATCTGACGTTAGTCCAGTCAGCATGCCAAGCTTCACAGCTCAGTGGTTGGATCAAGATTTTAACATGCAAAAAGATTATATTAAATATGACAATATGAACTTATCGGTTATCGGTATTGGTATGGACCATGAGAAGCAGGAAATTATCGGTTATCTGTATCGGTTGAAATTTTTCATGTTGTGCATCACTAATATATATATGTAGATACATAGATGTATAGACAAGACAGCCTTTCCCAATTTAAGAACCCTGCAGCCCATTTATTAAGCCTAAACATCATTTAAGGCCCACCAAAACTGGGGAATGAGCAGCTGCTGGCACTGTAAAGAAGGAGAGAAGGAGAAGTATAGTTGTTTTTAATTATACCACCATAATAAAAACCCTTGCAACCATATAGACCTGAGGACCCTTCTTAAAATGAGATGCCACATGTCAAGGGGCTAACCTCGAATAAATCTTTATTCAGCAGAGACAAATATGATGAAGACAGAGTTATTAACTGGACGTCCATGGGTTTGTCACAATCATAAATTCTTGTTTTAGTCCCTTTGTTTCTGCCTGGATGGACACATCTCTGGATGTATGTGTATGTATATATGTGTAAATGTATACATGCATATATGTGTATCTACAAAGTGAAGACTATGAAGAGTATGGCTTCAGCCTGCTCTATTGTAAAGTGAGAGATATCACGTATGAATTTGTGCTATACAAAAAAAGATTGTTAGACTGGCATATAAAACTAAAAAAATCATAACATGGGCTCTTGAAGCTGTCAAAATAAGCTTCTTAGCCTGTTGATAGTGATTACTCTGATGTGTTAGCATCAGGCTAACAGTATAACATGCAAATTAAAGCATTTGTCCTTCTGTGCTGCACCGCAGTGTAGCCCTTTTCACACATGCAACTCTAATATTATCAGGATAATATTCAGGTAGCCCGTCCAGTTATTTCCCTGACATGGTTGCTCAGCAGGGAGTATTCCCTGATTGGGTCCCCAGTCGGCAGGACACAATGTCAGAAATATGGTGTGGAGGTCACTATTAATAATATAGCAGCAGAGCTTTATGCTATGATCAGATCAATGATTACACTGGAGGGAGAAAGCTGCAGTGTTTTAGCTCCGTATAAAACAGCAGCACAGAATGGCTCAATGGATGCATGACAGACACGGTGGTGATTGTTTTTGAGCAGATAAACTACAGAACTTTGATGATGTGCAGTGACAACAACACTTTCAAATGTCCATGTCATTTGAGTTTGTGTTCCTCTCCTGCAGTCAAATAAACAGCAGTTGTTCATATCCATTCTGTCAAGTCTCCTTTTTAGTGAATTTCCCTGATTATCAACTGCTGAATTCACACTTCAGCTCACCCAGATTTATATTAAAAATGCTAGGGGAAGGGTAAGGAAATTACTTGGGCAAAGTCTGGATAGTTTCAGAGGTTTTTGGTGTATAAGTTATTATTGAATGTTACCAAAGGCTAATAGGTGTTTGAGACTCTGTGTTATTTGCATTAATTATGGGGTAAGTGCCTTCAAAATAATAACTTTTCCCATACCATATAATAACTATCCCTATTTAAAAGCTAAAACTCCCTCTAAAATGAGACATTTCACACTTAACATTATATTTACACATTGTGCCTCTCTGATCAAGTCCCATATGAAATATCAAACTCTCACTTCAGTGAAGCATGACATTTGAACAAAGCTGGGCAATAATTGCCTAACAAAGCTGTCCTCATGTGACTCTGACGTCTGCAGCTAATATCCAATTAACCTTAAAACATCTCTGATAATACGAGATCTCTGCCTGTGGTAAACTGGACGTACAGTGCATTTATTAACACACGTTCCTAAGAAAGCATCCATAAATATGTGGAAATTAAAGCCCTGATGCAGCGAGAGAGTGCCCTGAATGAGGACTGACAGCTGAATTTAATGGCACACAAGGCCAGGGAGGAAGCTTGGCATTGACAGATGACGCATATGGAAATGAGCTAGGCTTTAACATTGTAAATCGACTTGTTTCCGTGAACCCTGGCACATGAATGACAGCAATGTTAGGCACAACAAGAGGAAAGCTGAATGGAAGTATAAAAAAGCTGTGTATTTACCTGCCCTTGAACCATAATGTACTAAATGCTCTTCTACAGCAGACCTTGAAAACAACTGGTTGACAGTGGAGGTACTAAGTTGCTTTTTATCTTTAATATAAAAAAAGCTGGAGAAAGGCACAGAGGCGCGTTCACATGAGTGGGTCATGTAATCAAAGCATCCCACTGCAGCGGGGAGTTGTTTACCTCTGCAAGCCTTTGATTCTTATCCTCCTCCAGGCAGCACTCCTGAGGTTTTTAACCTGCAGGCAGACTTGTGTGTCTTTCGTGCTATGACTTTTCAGCAAAACTGCCGGATTTTTCTCCTCGCGTTGGTATTTGATAAGGATCAGAAACAAGCTTATAATTAGAAACATTTATTTTTGCAAGGAGAGAAGTACCGTATCATAGGCACACGCGCTGATTTATATGTTTGATAAGAGGAGAAATGACACGCTGAAATAATGCGTTACTGATGCATGAGTCATGTTTTAATGAAGCATAGAATAATAAAGTACACACGGATGCAGGAACCCTCATGACTCCTTGTTGGTTTTCATGTTTATGTTAATTACTAATGCATAATTTATCATCAGTCAATGAGTGCAGACTCACACAGTTACACAGTTACTTCATTCAATGTTTACTAGTTTAAAATATAACTGCTAGAAGACTGAAAATGAAATTGTTTTTTAAAGTTTTACTAGACCCCAGAGTTTCTGCTGACGTTCCAGACATTGCCTCTGAAACGTCATGAACCACAACATCTTGGGCCTTTTACTCGAGTCTCATCGAGGCAGAGGACTAAAGACAAAACACTTTAACAGGAAATTCGCTATACAAATGAAAATTGATTGATTGTTTCAATATTACATTTTTTGTCGATCATTAGATTTTTTTGATGATCAGATTATTAGTTAGTTAGCCTTAAAAATAGGCCATGGGTCCTTTATAGGAATGTAGAAATCCTTAAATGCAACCTAAAAACTCATTAATTCAGCCTGGCTTTTATGTAGAACTTTATAATTTTAACGACTATTATAATTGCTTATTTATTTGTGAGTTTCACTTTTTAACTTACTTTATTATTAAATTTAAGTTTTATATTTTAATCGTCTGATGTTTTCTTATATTTCTAGCATTTGCTTATATATCTCATCATGTTGATATAGTTTTATCATTTCACTCTTAATCATTTTAGATTTTCTTTTAATCTTTTAACATGTTTTTTTAATTTATTTTTTAAATTTATATTAAACATATTTTCAGCTTTTTATTTATCTCTGTCTGATGATTCTTGAATTTATTGCTTTGCATTTTCTCTTGTTTCTTTTCATCTTGATTTTACAATTTCTTTTACATTTACTTTAGCTTTGCTGGTGTGCATTAGTCTCTAAATTCCCCTCAATCCTACCTACTACCAATACAATTACAGTGGAAAAATTACATATATATATCTTTTGTCTATCATTTTTCTGTCTCAACGTACTGAACTGCAATTTAATTTGCATGAACTGTGCTATATAAATAAAGTTTTATTGATTTTTGGTGTCATGAACAATGATATTATTTATTCAGTTTATATTTGTAAAATATATAAATATATTGATAGCAGAGCAAAGGTAAAACACAATGTTTCTGGTAGATGATCAGTCTGAAATAAAAGTTTATTTTCATGCAAAAAAAAACGTGATACATGGGGCGGCATGGTGGCGCAGCAGGTAGTTCACATGCCTCACAGCCAGAAGGTTGCTGGTTTGCTCCCCGTGTCTGTCAGGGCCTTATGTTCTCCCTGAGCATGTGTGGGTTCTCTCAGGGCACTCCGGCTTCCTCCCACAAATAACATGCTAATTAGGTGAATTGGACACTCTAAATTGCTCTTAAGTATGCATGTGATCACGAATGATTGTCTGTCCCTCTATGTTTCCCTGCCATCAGCTTGCAGTCAGTCCAGGGTGTGCCCCACCTCCTGCCCAATGTCAACTAGAACAGGCTCCTGCCACTCGTGACCTCTAAAGGTGATAAGCAGTCTAGATAATGGATGGATGGATGGACATTTTTTCCTGACCTTCACTGTCTGTCTTTATTATTTTAATGACAGAATTCAACAGGAGGAATAATTGACCAAGATAAAACAAACATGGACCATGATGAGGCTGTTTGTGATTTCACTAAGAATTAAAAGTTAAAATAAACACTTCAGTTTGTTAGGGAATCAGATAAAAACAAATCAAACCTTAAACTGTGATGTGATGCACTTATATAAGGATTAAAATATATATATTTTAGATTATTCATAAGTCAGCTCTTTATATTATTTCACCTCATCACATACTTTCTGTATGGATTTATATAAATTATCATTAGTTTAAACGTCTCTTCTGTTCATAGACTGATCGAGGGATGACTATTTTTGTAGGCCAATGTGAAGTTAGCATCGTGGGATCACAGCTGATAATGAACTCTGTGGAGAATGAAAAATTACAAAACTTTGTGATAATGTTAACAAACAAACCTTTAAATTTTTAAATGTTATCAGTGAGAGTGAAAAACTATTATTAAGCTACTATGGAACTACAACATGGTGGTTAAACTTAGAAGCATCTACAATATTTCCAATATATAACATCTTATTTTAACCTCTTGTTTGAGAGTTTCCTGATAATCAAGTAACCTCGTGATTGTTGCAATAGTGTATGAATGATTGATTATTAAAAAACATCATTCATCAACAGCCATTTTTGTGGAGCTGAGCCATAAGTATAATGCTATAGCTTCAAGAATTGAAGTGTTTCTGTCCCTTTTTCTTCTTCTCTTTGAAGCAGCAAATTGATAACTGGAGTAAAGAAGCTGAAATTCACAACTGAAAGGCTGGAACAGTCAAGGAGAGAGGCACAGCTGTAAAGCAGTGACATATCGGGTTGAGATTCACTTATATGCTTCCTCGCCCATTTGACAATTCGATCAAGAGCATCCTTATTTTGAAAAAACAGGCTACCGGACCAAGAAACAAAGAAGGAATAGATAAAAGCACCTGTATGACTGCAGTACTGTTCTTTTCATTAGCACCAATCCACAAAGAAAAATCAGGCCTTTTTAAATAAACTCTTACATACAGCCCAGTGATAAACAGCTAAAACTAGCAGGGAAACTTTAACAATCATCCTTTCTGTTCTTGCTTTTCTCCCCTCAACAGGGGACAGAAACTCTGTGGGTCAGTGTCTCTGCCAACAAAAAACATTATAGCAAAGTACTGACATTTTCTCCTTGTGATACTTTATATTGATAAGGATTACAAAATCGATACGTTATCATGATACCGTCCAAAAGATCATAGTAGAAGTCAAACTACATGACTTCTAAGGTCTTCATGGACCTGAAATATAACATACTGTTGTAGAAATCTTTAAACCCCGTCCTTGCTCTTTTGTTCTTGTAAAAAAAACACACAAGTAGCCAGATATTCTGTTAAAGGCATAGTTTGTGTCCGCAATTTACCTTCATCACTACATACATCGTATCATGGCCTCAGTATTGGGAGACCTGGCAGTCACCTGTCAATGGAGGCCCATGCAGAAGTGCCAAAATCTGTAGTACCCCAAGTGCCCACTGGAGGCTGGCTGCAGAAAGCTGACATCTTTCTGTTTGTGAGGAGGTTGAGCTAAAGTTTGTTTGAGATGACGGGTGCAGTATGGTAGCATCCATCAGAGGGCATCAACAGCTTCCAAAGGCTCGATTGGTAATCAAAGGGCTGATGTCACATGGCTTCTTCCAGTCTTTTTAGTCTATGCAGGATACAAACCATATTGTGAAGTTGTTAGAAATACCAAACCCTACCTGACAGCAAAACTGCTGAAAAGACCCCCAAAGGTAAAAGTGAACAGAGTTATCTGAGAATTGCTTGGGGGCGTAAAACTAGAAATTTCTGAGAAAATCCATTAATGCATGTGTAAAAAGGGGTTTTAAATTTTCTGAATTTACTCAGCTGAGCTGCATGTGTAAACACAAACAGGAAGAATTTTACCTTGTCTTTAACCAGTCTTCATGTTGCTGGCCCTCTGGTGTTTCACCACCTCCACCATCTCATTTAACTAACAGGCAAACTGAAGGTCGGGGACCTTTTTGGGTACATTTTGCTTTAAATTTCTGTGAAATTTCAGAGCTACATGTGTGGAAATAAAGGCTAGACAGGATCTTTAAACAGAAAAAGCTCAGTCAGTGTATTATTCTAAACTGTACTCCTTATCCTCACTGATAAATGCAGTAAAACACTGAAATTATCCTGAATATGCTCAGGTTGGTAATGGTACACTTTGGTGAAAAAAAGCTCCCTGTATGAGCTGAAGCCATACTGTATTTTTTTTCTTTTTAAGTATTCTCAATGAATATACATTAGAGTAATTAAGTGTAAATTTTGGCTTAAGAAAATGATCATCTGTATTGTGTTTTGTTCTTTGGGTATCTTGTAGGTCAGTTTCATTCATCTTTTGCTGAAGATTTTGGTTACTGTCACTTTAAGAGAGAATATTTCTTTGTGTAGGCTGGCAGTCAGGCACTTGACAGAGTGCAGCGTGGAGGCTCGAGGAGCTGGAGAGCCACACATTTTCCTGACCGCAGTGTTGTAACTAACAGACTCATCCTGAAGAACTTTTCCCTGTGATAATTTAGGAATAAAGTCTTTGTGTCACAACATAAGACAGGCTTGAAGGGGATGATTACCTTGGAGGCATAGGAGAGATGACCATTTGCCAAGACTACCAACAAGGCAAAACTTCAGTCTGTTACGCCTGCTGTTGGCATTCACACATGCAGATCATCCAAGTAAACTCAGGACATTTTCAGGGTTTTTTTGTACTGTGAACAAGTCAGTCAGAGAATTTTCAGGGTAGCCTTGTATGTATGAAAAGGGCTCTTAAGTGCTTTACAGTAGTGCTGGGCAATATGGGCTAAGATGTATATTATCATGTGTTTAAATTGAATAGCAATATCATATGTATATTTTTTTCAAGATTAAAAATTAAAGAAAAACAGGTTAATAAAGCTTAAACTAGGATTGTTTTGATGCAGAGGGTTACAAAAGCTTGAAGTTTGGGGCTGCAGCCAATGCACAAAGTCATCATACTGCATTTTGTGGCACTTATGTGAAATAACTTTCATGATGCTCAAGATTTTTTTACCACCCGTTTTGGCATTTGTTGCAAAAAATAACTATACTCCTCAAAAAAGTTTGGAAACATCTCAGTTGATTATAAAACATAACTGCATGTGCTAGACGCAAAAAGCAGTTGCAAAAAGAGAAAAAGGTTTGCACATCAGAGGTTGCTCCAAAATCTATTCAGTGACAAAAATCACCACAGATGTGACGTTTCAGGTCCCAGCCCTTCATCAGACAAGACAAATGAAGGATCAAGGTCACATCTGCGGTGATTTTTGTCATTAAATTGACTTTGGAGGAACCTCTGGTGTGCAAACCTGTTTCTCTTTTTAAAGTTTGATTAGTCACCTGCAACGAGGTACATCTTGTAAGCGTTGTGCATTTGTGAGCAACTCAGCTAGACATGTGGGTAACACCCAAATAATGTACCAAAGTCCCCTGAAATTGGAAGCTGGTGTTCTAGTACGCAGAGTGGCAGCATTATTTGGTGTCGGCCGTGGTACCAAACTTAGGACCAAGCTCTGTGAGACTGATGAAGTCAAGGACAGCTGCAGGGAGGGTGTCCAAGGAAGACAACGCACCAAGAAGACCTGTTCACTGAGGAACTGCAGGCTGTCCTCGAGGGCGTAATTACCATTAAGCAAACACAAGCAATTTCCTGGGGCCCGAGGGTTTCCAGGGCCCCCAGACATCTCATAAAAACTGATTAATCTGATTCAAAGCAATTATTGTTTTCGTCTTAATTCACATGCTTGAAAACACATAAAAATGCTTAATCTGTCATGGTCGTTTCGACTGCTCCCCCCTCTCTTCTCATGCAATGGACTACTCCATTTTACTGCGCAGTTTTGAGGGTTTTGAAGAAAATGAAGCAGAGTTACCCCAGTGGAGTGGAGAAGAGGAGAAGATGTGAAGAAAGTAAACAGTTTTTATCAAAACTACTGAAGGTGTCAACCTTTTTCACAGTGACACCGAATGTTGTTACTCAACAACAGCAAAGGCCAGACACTCTTGTCAGCAGCAGCACTGCTGTCAGTGTCAGCCCAGGAGGATGCAGTCAGAGGACTAGAAGTGTAGAGTGACATGACTTTTCATCACAAAGATATGAGGAGTAAAGCAGTTGAAATGGTAAACTATATTAAATGTTTATTAATTTTTGTATTAATACAGTAAACTTGTTGTGATGATGTACTTGTTAGACAAAAATCCTTAAGAAAGATTTTTAAGACTTTATCTAGCTCAGGAAATAGGAGAATTTTCTCAAATTAACACTTTTTAGTTGATGATAAACATCAATATTCAAAATCTTTTTTGGTGATAGATATTATTCACTGCCTAAATAACATTCTCACCTTTTGTCAAAAAAACTTAAGTACAGAAATGCATTTCATTTCGTTTTGTTACCGGGCACAAGATTAAAATAATAATGAAACTTTGTCTGCACAGTACAGGGATATAGAGGGCCCCAATGACTGGGTTTGCCTTAGGCCCCCAAATGACTAAATACGCCCCTGGCTTCCAGGGGAAAGGGGATTTTGGCACATTTATTTGCAGGGCTCTACCCACATGTTTGGCTGTGTTGCTCATTCCACTGATGCACAATCCTTACAGCTTGTTCCTTGTTGAAACTAATCAGGCTTCCAACTACATAAAATATAAAACCACTTGGTAGCATCAATGGGGAGAAATTATCGACTGAAATAAAAATGTTTCCAAACTTTTTTTGAGGAGTATATATTAATATTGTCTTTCTCTTGTGAGAAAATATATCAATATTTTTCTAAACTGAAGAAATCTCCCAGCCCTGCTTTACAGTATACAGGCTAATTTGATGGCACATAAATGGATGTGCCTGTGAGGACACCTCGAGTTAATATTCACTGATTAATGAACCATTAAGCGTTTTACTAATCACACAAACTCAAAGTGACTTAATCATTTCAGAATGTGGAGCAACGGGGAATTCATGATACATCCAGCATTAATTCAGACGTTAAATCATCATGCCTTACTTAAGCATGCAGCCTCATTATAAGGACTAAAGTGTTACACACTTGTGCCTCTGTGTGATGTGAACAAAAAGAAAAGAGCAGTGATGAGAGGCCATGTCAGGGGCACAATGAGCCACTGACAGATGGAGAGCAGAGGAGAAATAATGTGAGACAGCGGGTGGAAAATTGTGCAATCCCTGGAAATTGAGCAGAAATTGGGCAACAAGGTGCCACGGCTGCTCTTTTGGCCTCCTGTGAGCAGTGCAGGCGCAGACGATCAGGGCCACAGCAGACAAAAGGCCGCAGATGAAATCTATTCAATGACCCTAATTGATAGCCTGTGAATGTGGTCACTCTGTTTTAATTTGGATTAATCAGGGGTAAGGGGGAAGGAAGCAACAAGGGAGGAGGAGGCATCAACACCTTTAATGTACAGGCAGAGGGGGAAAAAATGGCAGCGCACCAGCTCTCTACAATTTCCCCCCTTTCATTGAGGAAAAGTACTATTTCATTCATGCCATTTCCGTTCATTCATCAGCTGGGGCCAGCCTCGACTCACACACAGTGCCATCTCCACACCGACTTTCTTATCAATGGAAGTGACGTCAGCACTGCCTGCAGCTGGGGGAGGGAGGGTGGGGGGAGATAGGGTCACGTGGTTCAGTGAGGGTATATACAATAAAGTTGCGCTGACCGTGGGGCTGAAAACATTCACTCAAATTGTACATTAGCAAAGCAGAGCTGCTGCCGCCGCACGACTAAATAAAGCGAGCCGTCAGGGTGTGTTTGTTTTTTACACCCTTCCTCCATGTTGGTGACAGGCTGAAGGGGGAGAGAGAGAGAGAGAGAAGAGTGAGGAGAGAGAGAGAGAGAGAGAGAGAGAGAGAGGAGAGGAAAGTGAATTTCTCTCAATTGATTCAACATTCATGAAATAATCTTGGCTTTACCCGCGTACAGAGTTTCACCACTTCCCCACCCCCCTGTGGGACTCCAGGTAAGACAAACTATTTTATTTTTCCTATTTTCTTTATGAGCAAACAAAAATCTAACAGGTATTTGAGGTGTTTGTATCAATTTTTATGTGATTTTTTTTAAAGGATAGAAATAGTCTTTATGGGCTTGTAATATGTAATTGAGGAATTCTTTCAAAATTAAATTAATTATAGGAATTTATTTGTTTGTTATGTTGCTATAGGAGGCTGCTGGTAGTCCAACTGTTAAGCTAAGCTAATTATTTTCGTCATTATTATTATTATTATTATTATTATTAAAGTCATTAAAAAATGTAACTTTTACTAATAAAGTGACCATTTAAACTAGATTTTGAGCCACTTTTAGGTTCTAAAACAATTCTGAGTAGGCTGAAATGAATATGCATTTAATGCCTGTTAAAAAAAACGTTTTAATATGGACTGTATTTAGGCCTATGCAGTTTTAATTCTATTCTGTAACTGATTAAAAAAAATACAAAATTAAAATTTTACATTTCATGTTATAAAATTTCTTTTAAAAAAATATACTGTGGAGAAAATTATCTATAGTTCCTGAGCACGGACGTAATTGCGGTTGAAAATTTCCAAACGCGATTGTAACAAATTTAATGCGATTTATCAAATTTAAAGCAACAGCGCTGACTTTTAATTCATTCAAATCTGATTCTAAAACTCAAGAAGGCCGTTCGCCTCCTTGGGAGGATTTTTTTTCGTTTCCTCTCTCCATTGTTCAGCGTCTAAAAATGAAAATAGTTATAATTTGCGCACCAGCTGCCCAAAAATGTGATCTCTGCATTCCGCCGCTGTCACAGAGAACAAACATGCCCACATCAGGGCTCAAAGCTGCGCGCTCTCTTTTCTTTCTTTTTTTTTTTTTTTTTTTTTAGCTCTCTCTGCCTTTCTGCACCCCTCCTGTTCTGCACCCCCTCTCCTGCATTTACCCCCCTATAAAATCTACCATCCAGCTCATTTACAATTTGGATGGAGAGCTCAGGGACCGCAGGGTTAAAACACTCAACCGTGGCCACCAGCATTACGCATGACTTCCCCGCGCGTGCCGCCTTGATAGCAGCAGTCCTGCACGCACCGCGTTGACGCACGGAATACCAAAATCACAGCAAATACGGGGACAGAGCTCGGATCAATTTGTATTCTGTTTTTTTCTTATATTTATTTCTTTTAAGAAATTGACGTTTTGCGCAAAATATGGAAGGCGCTTGCGCTCTGATTGTGATGGCTTGGACAAATAGGTAAGAGTCTTTATAAAAAAAAAAATACTACAAATTCAGACCGAACATCCAGTTCTTTTGTGTAGATTTTTATTATTGGGCGCTCGAGTCGTCTCTGAGAATAAGAGTGGACAAATAACAACTAACGTGCATTCATTCATCCGCGCGATGAGAAGATAATGACTGGAGAGGCGCACGAATCCGGCACGAATCCCTTTTGTTCAGCTCCAAAGCGCAATTTCTGCATGCAAAGCATCGCCTTTCTCTGCAGAGACACGTGCAATTAAATCTCACAGAGAATCAGGACTGGTTTTGGGATTGATGACAAAGCCTGCATCAGCTTAATATTTTCAAATTCAACGAAAAAACATGGAAATACAAACTAATTGAAAATACATTGAAACAGATTTGAAAAAACAAATAATAGAGAATAAATTGTGTTACCATTGTAATTGAGAAAAAGGTGATCTTTTCCTTGTTGTCTCTGCCTTGTTAAATTAAATCTTTGTCCTCAATTGCTGAAAATTAAAAACTGCTCACAGCCTCAGAGCTTTTGTACAGTGGCCTAATGGTGAAAATGTTTCTTAAAATGTGGGGCTGGAATTAAAAATGTTATTTTCATTGGCAGCTGAGAGCAGGGCTTTTAAGACCACTATAAACCAAATTAAACCTTATGTGTGATTTTAAAAAGGCCTTCTTCATTAAATAAATGCACACCTTAAAATATCCAGATGTGCAGGTACTGCCAATGATGTTCACTTATTCATCATAAAAGATGAAAAAAGTCAACAAATGACTTGTGAATCATTTCCTTTCTTTTCTTTTGTCCCTCTCCCCCTTCTGCCATCTCCCTTTTTTCTCCAGGTGCTTAACCTCCCTCCTGCCGGTTCTGCATGGTCATGACCTGTCATCGCGTCCCTTCCACAGCCCACCTCGTCCTATTGGCCCTGCTCACTGTCACTCCGCAGCTGGCTGGCACCGCCCCGGTGTGGGGTGAAGGAGGGGAGGGAGGGGTGGCGGAGGGGCGCACCCGGACAGACCTTAAAGAGGACAACCTCGCCACCGCCCCTTTCCTCTTGCCCCCTCAGAGCGTCCTCAGCTCCGAGAACAACGCGTCAGTCGACCGGGGCCCCGGCCGCGACAACCAGTCGGAGAAAGCAAGCGACCCTGTGCGGGTACTCGCCGTTCTCCTGGAGGCCTTGGACCACCCGGGAGAGGGTGAAATCAGAGACTGGATAGGGGATCAGAGTCAGGAGCCGTCCTCAGATGGAGATTTGGAGGGTGGTGAGATAAGGAGAACAGGGGGAACGGAGGGGGAGGAGAAGGAGGGGAGGGTGGGGCGAGTGGCTGATAAGGCTATTGAACAGCTAATTGTAGGCCATCTGACAGCTGCTCAGGGTGATGACTTAAAAGAAAAGGATGAGGAGGATAAGAACTCAAGGTCAGAGGAGGATGAGGGGTGGTCTGTGGAGGAAGTAGGATCTGATAACGTGAGCGAGGAGGAGGAGAGAGTAGAGGACGAGGGGCAGGAGGAGGGAAATGATGTAGAGAGCTTCTTGGACGAGGCTAAGATGAGCTCTGACTCCCAGGGAGATGATCCTTTACAGCGAAAAGTTAGAGGCTACTTCCAGAACATTGACTTGGGCCTCCAGGACAATGAGATCCTTCCTCCTCTGAAGGGCTACAAGGCGTACAACACTCAGCTGGCACGAGCCGGGAAGAAACTGCACTGGCAGGAGAACCAGGCGAGCAACCGGCCCGTCAAAGGAGGGAACTTCATGGATGACTTTGAGGAGGATGGAGGGGAGCTGGAGGAGGAGGTAGAAGAAGAGGAGGAGAGTTTGTCCCACATGGAAGAGGAGGCGAGGGCTCGTGCAGAGAAGCAGGAGGTGCTCCGGCAGCAGGAGGAGGCGGAACGAGCCAGAGAGGAGGAGCAGAGGTTGGCGGATATCGCCTCAGACATGCTGCTGCAGTACATGGGGAGGAAGCAGCAGCAACAGGCCTACATGAAGCCACGGCAGAAGAGCAGCATGGGGGCAGCGGGCAACACGGCCGAGGACAAGCGCTCAGAGGAGGTTGGCCAGGACGATGACGACGACATGGACCAGCAGATGATTGACCGGCTCATTGAGATCAGCAGCAAGCTCCACCTGCCTGCTGACGACGTCATTGAGATCATCAGCGATGTTGAAGAGAAGAAGAAGAAGAGGAAAGAGTTGCAGCAGCAGCCCGTCAACAGCAGCCCAGTCGCTCCTCGCTTCAGGCCTCTGGTGCCTCTACCTCTGGCTGCCCCGCCTCTCTACCACTACACCGCCTCAAAAAACCCCAAGAAGGCCCCTTATAGGTACAATAAGTCCAACAAGAAGTGGCACAAGGACAAGGTCAAGTCGCACAAGCAGGACTATTGGTACAAGCCTCAGAAGCAGCTTGACTACTGGTACAAACCCCAGAAACAGTTTTTAGCTTTCCCCTCCTATCCGTACTACCAGAAGCCATATCGAGCATACTACCCCGTTTATTTCCCGTATCCCAAATCTCAGTACTATGGCAAGTCCTCCCCCTCCAGAGACCAGCCATACGGCCCCCAGGAACTTGACCTCCAGGCCCCGAGGCGCAGGCAGCGGGGCAGGGGTAAGAACCGCGGCCAGGGCTGGAGGCAGCAGCCACCGCCGCGCCTGCCTCTCACCCCTTATATCTCTAACTATATCCTTCCTCACCCACGGACCTACCAACCCCTACCTCCACCAAAACCTATAACCCCACCCAGGAGAGGTAGGCGACCCCCGTACTACTACACGCAAGCGACGCCGGGAGACGACTACGAGGAAGATGGGCTGGTGCCTCAGCTGGACAGTGAGGAGGAGCTGGAGAACTTTATTGAGAGGATCTACATGAAGCGCAGAATGTATTGAGAGACATTTTGGACACTTGTCTGATCTTAGGGACTCGCTGGGGTGGGATAGTTGGAGAAAAGCTAATAGAAAGGTGAATTAAGACAGTGTTTGGAAATTTAAGGGTTAAGAAGTCAGATTTCTGTTGTTTTAATCACTGTATTTTTTATTGATTTCCTCTGTCAGGGAGGGGATGAAGGTGCCCGATAAGCTCCCTGTAACCATGTTCAGCCTCTTGCTCAGTTTACATTTTGAAACAGAACATACCACGGTGTATGTCTGCCTCCATTCAGGTCGATCTCTGATGCATTGTTCAGAGTTTTTTAGAGGACACATGCACCCACAAACACATTTTTGACACACTTGCAAGCACATGTGCCCATTGCAAGAGAACCATGTTTACAGCATCACTCTTTATTGTTTTGTTTTGCACTCTCTATGTCATAATGCAAAAATGAAGCAGTTCACCGCACAAATATAAAAAAAATCAAAGTGTATTTTTTGTTGTATTGGATGTGCATAGTTGCCTTCTTATTCTGGATTGGATTCATTTGAAACAACTTGCAAAGGTGCCAAATACACACGTTTCTGTTACAAGATGAAGACTTTTGCCTTACAAGCACCATGGTTCTATAAGGGAAACATCACAATGCATAATATTACCATTACAACAACAGGTCCCGATGTAGAAACCCTGTGGACTCCAAAAAAAGCACAAACTTAACACTAAACACTTCCAATCCTGGTGGACGAAGGGTTTTGATCATTCTGGGATCCAGAAGTTATTGTGTCAACACATGTATGGCAGATCATCATCGGCATATGGTACTACTCAGCCTTGTTTGATTTTCATCTTCTGTCACTTACTTTTCTTTGTCATCTTTATTTATTCCACCCATCATATCTATATCCTGTGTCTGCATATTAGGGCCACTCTTAGAAAATAAAAACAACCCTTAAAGTTTTGAGAAAAAATCTTGAAGATTGTGACATTATGAGAAACCAACGGCGGAATTTTTGAGTCGAAAAAATATGTTAATTTACCCGAAATAACTTAAAATGTTTGATGTTAAAAAAAGCTGCAAGTTCATAGGAAAAACTTGACATTTTCAAGCTTAAAAAAGCTGTAAGACATAAGAGAAACCCCATTCCTAAATTCTGATATTATAAAGTATAAATAAGCTCTTCTCACATGGGAGACAGTCATACTGAATGAGGCTGTTTGCTTCGTACCATTTCTGCAGTTATGGGGCCTGATCAAATCATACTTTTACTCAGGCACAGTAATGAAGAAAAACTTGTGGTTTTAAAACAGAGTTATCACATATTTGTTTTTATGCCAAATTAAGTCATTGTAGTAAGTTGGGGCTTTTTATGAGAAAACTACACACTGATTAGGCTGAATTGTATAGCAGATTGGGCAGACATAACATGAAATTTGAAAGAGTATAAAGTTGAAATTTATTGCCTTATAAACAGAAAAAAAACTTTCATAAATGTATTGTTTTTAAACTCTGAAATTCCAAATTTGGTTTCTTATAAATTTTTAACTTTATATAATAAACAATTACAGTTTATTTTTAGGACATTTATAACATTCTCAAATTGAACATTTTTAATTTGGTTTCTTGTAAATTCACACCTTTATAATCTCAGTTTTTCTTGAAAATAAAAAGATCCCTTCTAATTTTTAAATTTCTAATTGAGGTCCTAATAGGCTGCCGCACAATCTTTTCTTTCTCTGCAAAAAAGTACTTGAAAAACACCCATGTTTTGCAGCCTTTTTAAACAAATTTCCAACAAGAGGCTACAAACATTTCCGTTCATTTTCAGAAGAAAAATCCATTGAGAAGTTTCAGGCCGGGGAGTCAGGGATTGTGCTTAAAAACCGTTAAAAATGCACGTCTTTCTACTTGCATCTTAAAAAATGAACAAAAAAAAGGAACAAAAAAAGAGAAAAATAAAGCAGTATGGGGAATTCAAGGTGGTTGTTTTCTCTGAATAAACTGTGAACATAAAAAAAGAATAAATTTCAAAAGGAAGAGGGCCACTGTGTCCGCAGTGAAGCCATCTCGTCTTGTAAAAGGAGAGTGTTGTTGTTGATGTCACCTTTAGCATTGTAACATGTACAGTGTGAAATAAATATGCCCGTGCAATGTGTAAATAAAAGCATGATGATTACTAGTTTTGCTATATGATAAAAAATAAAAGCAATTATTTTATTAAAGTTCAGTTTTTTAATGGCTTTTTGGCGAGTGGTATGTTGTTCTTTTACGGCTGAAATAAAGCAGGGACACTTGATTTTTGAAAGATTTAGATTTATAAAGAAAAACAGCTAAAGTTACGAGACAGCGCAACACACATATGTCAGAGCTGTGTGAAGGTGAAAAGCTTAAGTGAGGGGTTATAATCTCTGCCGGTGATCAAAAATGACAGATTAAAAAAAAAAAAAGGTAAAAGGAGAAATGGCAAAAGAACAGAAACATTAAGACGCAGGGAGGGAAATTGTAACTGCAGTGATTGATGAGTCACATGATTGCTGGATGAGTCATCCATCTGTACAATTTACTGCGCAGGACCACACACACACTCATAGACACACACTCAAGCACACACTGTCTTTGAGCTGTATAGTAATTTAGCTGCTGGCATTCGAGATAAAGATGGAGTCATGTTCGCTTCTGCCAGCCAATCAGCCGATGAAACGGTGTTCGGTTGATTTTTGATTTTTTTTCCATATCTTGTATCCAAACCTCCTCCTCACTATGGCTTCACATGGGCAGCGTGCCTTTCTGCTATAAATCCTTGAAGTGCTCCTGGCCGCGGCTGGTTTGGCATCAAAACAAAGCTTATGTGTGCTGTCAAGGGGTACAAGCAGAGACGCTGATTACCAGGCTGTCAATGTGCTCTAATCGCGTGTTATCATGCCAGCTTTCTCACCAGTTGATTGCGACGCGACTTTTCATGGCTTTATCTTGGCTTGTACCATAATACTTGGACACCATGCTGTGAATTCTGATTTTTTTAATTACAGCTTGTACCTTCTGTAGACACCGTAGCTGAATATTAATTCACCAACTGGAAGAATGGGGGCCTGATTCAGAAAAGGATGGGATGGCTTTTGCGCTGACTAAACCCGCTCAAATGAGAGAAAAGACTCAGTGCAATCATGACACAAAGGGTTAAACACACCCAAAACAGAGTGAACAGCGTCTCTCAGTTGATTTTCATGTTGTTAAAAAAGTCAAATTTCAGTGTTAGTATGATAAAAACTGTGTTAAGATTCTGGACTGGCTGATATAGCCATGTATTGAGTTTCCATAAAGAAAGGCAAACATACCTTGATAAATGCAGCTGAAGATACTTGCATGTAAACTTCCTGATCCAGCAGACCAGGCATTCTGAGCAAGCTCCATGACTTCAGGGCTTCAACCTGCAGAATAAAAAGCAAATAGACAACATGCTTTATTTTAGCGCATTAGCATTAATGCTAAGAGTGGCAGAAGTTGTATTTCTGTCTGCTTTAGATACAGCAGTAAGCTAGAGGGAAAGGGTTTATTTAACTTGTACCAAAAGTAATACAATGTACAGAAATGTGCATAACTGCAAATTCTGACTTATTTTTGACATAGGCCTACAGTAATTTAGTTCCCTGCTAACTTGTCACCCCTGTCAACAGAAAAAGGTCCCTAAACAGGGTTTATGACCACATGCTGTTGCAGAGGTGAATATGCCTCGGTTAACTCTCCCAACTCCACAGGATCACTGGTGCCCCAAAGCGTTAGCACTCACACATTGTTTCATTATATCTCTGGAACCATAAATCAGATCTGTACAGAGAGGTGCAGGATTGAATCTAAAGCGCTAAAGCGAGTAAGCACTTTTGCACCTCATGGTCCCCAGGCAGAAAGTATATGGGATTTTGCAATAGCCTTTTTAAATACCTGAAATAAGGTCACTAGTGAAAACGTGCAAATAAGAGTTGAACTTATCATTTTGTAACATGAAGTGCACCTGATGGTGCCCTGAATTTTGAAGCGTTGTTGTGTTTTCTTTAAGTATGGTAGTTGCTTTAAGTCAAACCACCATGTTGTAGTTACATAATAGCTTGATATACCTTTCAACTCTCAGATTATGTTTAAGATTAAAATATGATGAAGTTGTGTCGGTTAATGAAGATTAATATGATGTACAAAATGTGTAAGTCTGACAGATTTCTGTTAGTCACAAACTTATTATCAGCATCGATCCAAGAACACATTAAAAAAAACTATATGTTTTTAGTTGAGAGAACCAGGGTCATGTGAACCTTCGGGTAGGTCTACAAGAATATGTCATCGCCACTCCTGTATTTGAAAGTTCACTCTTTTGCCAGTCTGTGGGCGGTTCCACTCCAAATAAATGCTGAGAGATTTTTTTAAATCTATCCATTAATTAATTAATAATTACATGCTTACACGCTTTAGTTTCTCTCCCACTATGTTGACCAGCAGAGACTACAAATGGATTACTGACGTCAGTGCTGTTTTATTCAACACAACAATGACACAAACTGAAGCCCCACTGTTTGTCGTTTTGGACAACACCTGGTGTTATGGTGCAAAAAAGGACTGTGTTAGTTGTTGACGTTTAGTACTTGTTTCTGTGACTGCTGCGTTTTTTAGAAAATCATGGTGAACCTGTCAGAGTTGCTAAATAATGATCCTTTTTATTTTAGTTTTGGCACTGAATAATGAGATAAGCCTTAAATGTGAATTTTACAAAAGAAACAAAGAAAGCCCATTAACACCAGTTCGCATGGTCCTGAGATAAACCTTAACACCAGTTGAACTTCAGGTCGGTGGGACAAGTTTGAAAATCTAATGGACATTACTGTGGAATGGCAAGAACATTTTCACAAGCCAGGTGATCATTACATCAACATGCGATAGGCAGCATTTCACAGTGCATCTATGTGTTTTCATATAGATGAAGATGTTTTTTTAAATCTCGTTTTCACACCGAAAATTGACCGGACTCGGTCCAGTTCAGGGGGGAAGTTGTGACATTATTTTTTGTTGGTTTGGTTTGGTTTCACACTGCGCTTTGCCAGGCAGACCATAGCCTGTCAAATGTTGTGTAATCTAGCCTCCCACCACTAGTTGGAGCTGTAGCTTTAGTCTTTGCTTCCGACATAAGTCCCATTGTTCTATTATGAGCCAGGGATACATAACCAGCTTTGTGTAATAACATTTTTTTTTTTTTTTTTTTAGCTCCAAGCAGTTCAGAATTATTCTATGGCATAAAATTCATGTAAAGCTACATTTAGGCTGCATCAGTTAATACTTACATATTGACTGGAGCCATGTTTTAACATTTTCTAAGCAGATTTGTAGACTTTAACCTGCAAAGAGGACCAAAGTCTATCAGCTATCTATCATTAGCAACATTCTGCTTGATATGTGAGTGATGCTTCATTAGCTATTCTATTGTGATATTTGACTAAAACCAAGCCACAATTCACCCCCATTCTGTTTGCTTGCCTTGTTTGACCCTTTTTTGGATGCTTTCACACCCACCACAAACTAAACTCTGGTCCGCTTGGCAGTGAACTGAGACCCTTGTTTTTTGGCAGACCAGAGTGCGTTTCTTTGGTCCACACCAGAGTTCTTGTGAGCTTTCACGAATAAACCAAACATTTGAAAAAGGCAAACCAGATTTTGTTAGGTCTGGACCAAATGAAGCAGATGTGAAAGCAACCGTATTGTGTGGATAACGTTATCCTTCAAAATGGAGCAGGAAAACCATAGTTATGAAAACCACCTACCTACATTTGGACAAAGACGGAGTGGAAAGTAGGAACAAATAATGCACACAATTTGGAGCTATTAGTACCCAAAATTCCTTCTTGGTGAATCACAACCTCAGTGCATTTATTTAAAGGTCCACAGTCATGCCATTGAGCCCAGAGGTTTTATTGTGCTGTATGGAAGTATTAGTCATAGAAAAAGGTAAATGTACTGAGTGATGTATAGTGGACATTGGCAGGTAGGAGATGACAGGATAAAGACCACTCTCACCTCAGAGTCTAGTGTCAGCAAGTAATTATCTTTGCTTACAGCGATGAATAAGTAAGGGATTATGCTCCATGAAATGTCCATTAGTAGAAATATATGAATGATGTGATAGCCTGCATGTTGGACCGTTCATATGTTTTTTTTTATGATGAACAGCTCAAAGGGAATTGTCCAGCTTACACATACGTTTCTTGCTAAGAAGAAGTAGAGCTTCCACTTTGCAGTTTTACGAATGAGAGTTTCACAAGTGGAGGGTGGTGAAAGTTCAGTGAGGTCAGTGATGGGTAAAGAAGAAAGCTCTTTTTTGTTCCCGTTTATTCCACAATAGTGTGATTTCTTAAATTTCATATGAACAAGAGATGTACATTAGTCCAGACATTCGTGCAAACTTTGAAAAAAAAAAAAAAAAACACTCAAAAACACTTCTTATAGGGTGTTGCCCGGATGGACTAGTGAAATATATTGAACGTTCCATCTGGTGTGTCAGGTTCATTCAGATCAAAGGTGTCCTGACTTTATTTGGGCAAGGGATGATCATGAGACAGTATGACCTTTGACGCATGACCTCTACTATCTAATGAATCCATCCTGTGGTCAGAATTATGTCAAATTTGTGTTGGGTTTGGAAAGAAACCCTCAATGCATTTATAGGTTGTAAAAACAAAGGCAAACAAAGCTCATGGGGATTTATAACCATAACCTTCCAAAATCTAATCAGTTCATTCTGGATCGAAGAAGACAAATGTGCAAATGCTGATGAAAATTCACCAAAGCAATCCCTGAATTATCATGTTCTTGTCATGATCATGCTTCTGTTCTAGTTAAGTTACCCGTTTTGTTCTCATGTTTTATGTTTTGTCTTGTGCTTCCTGTTTATTTTGAAAATTCACCTGTCTCTCCTTGTCTCCTTGCCTGTCTGGCATTGTCACACCTGATCCCTGATTGTTCTTCCCCAGCTACGTCTAATCACCTCCAGTCACCTCATGTATTTAACCCTCATGTCTTCCCCTGTCCTGTTGCTAGATTGTTGTACTAGAGTCACTTTCCAGCACTTTATTCTCATAGCCTTGTCCACGTCATAGACCCGTTTTTGCCTGTACCTTGCCTCTAGCCTTTTGTTTGTCTGATACCTTTGCCTGGATTGTTTTTGTCTGCTTGTGTATTGAACCTTGGACTAACAATACACCCTGCTTTTTGCCTCACAGACCTGATTTTTCTGCCTTTGAGATCTTTTGTGCCACAAGTTTGTTTCATGACAGTTCTACAAAATTGCTTTCATAAGCAAAACATGATAAAAAAAAAATGTAATTTGACAACCAAAATCTTATCAATTTCATCCTCTAGTTAGAGAGGAGGTTTAAGCTAAGTTTGAAGGAAATGTCCCTCAGAGCTCATGAAATGTTGTGCTCACAAGCAAGGGATTAATATGAGACTGCAGCACCTTGACCCCTGACCTCATCTTATTAGTTCATCCTTGAGTGATGGTGAATAATCTCTCATAGCATCCTTGAGCAACTGTCTTCAAAAGAATTGTTCATTCATATGCAGAGACAGATAACCAGTGGATAGACGACCTTAAGACATTTATATCAGACCCAGACCTAATAGCTTAAGAAGGTTATTAATTTAATTTTTCACATTTTTTAAACATGCTAAAAGCACACATACCAGCAACCCTTTTGTGATAAGAGCAGACCCTTTAACGTATGAGTAGGAGATACGTTTACTAAACTCACAAAGTGCTGCTATGAGGCCCTGTCCACACGGAGACGAAACATTTTTGTTTTCAAAATGTTCTCTTTAAAGACGGCATCATTTCAAGAAATGTGTCTGTCCACATGAAAACACTGTAGTATATAAGTGGTGCTATAACAAGACAAACACAATGGAGCCTGCGCATACATCACGAGAAATGTAACCAAACACATATGCTGTTCTCTGTGTCCTCTTGTTGCTCATAGCGGTCGTAGAGGAGCAGAAGATTTTGCTGTAAAGCCATAACAAGCTCAGTAGCTTATGCAGCACGAATGCAACACCATATTCTGCCATTGTTGTGGTGGAGAGAGGTGGAGCTATGACACCATCATTGAAAATATCCATATTCATTGTACACACGGAAACACAAGACTGCCTAAAAGCAGAGATATTACTGTAAACTATGTTTAAGGCCCTTCGGACACATGTACAGCACTTATATGACTATTTAAACCACACTGATAATCTGAAAAACGCAGCGCGGTCTTTGCCACAATGGACAATTTTATGTTGTTTTTTCAAGTTGTTTGGATCAGTAATGCTTCTGTGAGAAACAATTAATTCTTCATCATCAAAACATGGGTGAGGTAATATTAGCTCATTATTGCTACTTATCAACAGCATCAGGATCCCTGTCAGCTTTCTGTTTCAGTCAGTGTTTTGGAGCAATAATTTTCCTAAAGGAGGTGATATTCTGAACAATCATTGCAGTGAAGGAGGATCAACCTGATTGAGTGTCTGTAATGTGGAAGATCCATCTTTCCTCGCTCCAATCTATAATGACTGTGCTCGGCCAATAGCAGCACGGCCCAGTTAGTGTCCTTTAAAACAGGACACAAATTTAAAAGAGATGGGAGCTATGAGTGAGACGACAGCAGCATGCGACTGCTCATTCAAAGACTAGCATAGATGCTAATGTCTTCAGTAGCAGTTTTATCAGGTCTGGACCACATTTCTTTGTTAAATGAAAAACAAATATCTCTTGAAGTGTTTCTTGTTAGAGAGGATATTTTTGCTCCACTTCTGACACATTTTGATGGGAGTTTGTTCTATGAAGTGGCTCATGTTTTGTTCTTTACACTGCACTAGTAGCACCTGCCTACAACAGTATCTTATTGGTGGATAATGAATGTGATCAATAGAAGGATCGTCGATTGATGGATATGCTTTGAACTTTTTATAGGCTGTTGCCCAGATGGACTAGTAAAATATATTGAATGCACCATCTGGTGTGTCAAGTTAATTCAGATAAAGTAACACACAAAATTAATGTCAGGATTAAAAGTCTGTTTGGTGCTAAGGTCTTCAGGCACAGTAGAGCATCTGACAGCATTAACCTGCAATTTGCTGCGCCTGATATGGCACTCTGATTGTAGATGAATATTTTGGACTTGTTTCCTTTTTGATAAGTGCATCCAGTTAAAAAAACAATTCTTTCATTCAAATGAGAAAAAGGTCATTCAGTTTTAACAGCTTGTTCGTAAATCAGACTGTCAGCTTCTCTGTGGCATACAGCAGTTCTTCCTGACCAAGGGACCGGTCCATGAGTGTGTGATGACACATAAAAGTTACATATAAGTCAATAACCTGGGAGATAGCATTGTCTGGAGATCAATCTTTAGATGTTCATCACTTACTACTTTCATACATATGAATTCATGTAGTACATTCTTGTGTATCAGTGTAACAACTGCTTTAATTTAATGATGTTCTCACCTCACAGATGGACCATTCAAAATGTTTCTTTGGTCCATCTTGGATAGAGCCCACGGAAAGTGTTTGGGGAGGGCAGAACCTTTCAGACGCACATCCGGCAGGTGATTGGATGATCGTTCCATAAATCAAAATTTATTATGGGCCAATCAGATTATGTAGTAGGCAGGTGGTACTGCATTACAGAATGTGAGCCTCTTTGTAAAACAAACTCTCGTCAAAACAGAAGTTTGTAGTGCTGTTTTTTGTTTTTCATTTAATAAAGGAATGAGGTCTAGATCTGATAAAACTGCTACTGAAGCTGTTAGCATCTATGCTAATCTGTAGTGCAGTCACTTCCTGCTGTCATTTCACTTGTTTCTCCCGCCTCTTCCTGTCTGAAGGACGCTGATTGGGCCGTGCTGCTTTGGGCCGAGAACAGTTGTTGTAGACTGAAGCTTGAAAAGATGGATCAGCCTGATTACAGTCACTGAATCAGGCTGATCCAGCTGCTGTGCAAGGTTAGTTCCCACTTTATCAATTAAAAACCCACTGTAGCTAAGCAAGAGGAAGAATGATGGAATCTGTATAAAAAATAAACTGTAACTCTTATGTTTGTCTGCTCTGTTAGCTCACAATGACTAATCCATGAGTAAAATGTGGGTTTGTAACCACAGTGATACGCAGTGATATGAGGAGAGAGAGTTACATATGTGGAACTTTCTTAGATACATAGAATTGTGAAAAGTGGGGAATACTGGATGCAGAGGGCCTCGTTCTTTTGTTCACCTGAGCTCTGAAATCACTAAGTCTGTGTCTGAATACAAACAATTAAAATATGACTGAATCCTTCAGTTTCCTCTTTACAAAAGTCCTGACAGGTCTGAATCCTGTGGTTTTAGTTGAGCATGTCTGCTCAGACAGAACATGTGTTCTGAACACAGGATGCTCACACAATGTCCTTTATGAGAAGGAGCCTCTAATAATGCTCTATTTTCACACCTTGCCACAAGCAGTGAAAAAAACATTATTGTTGTGATGCTTCTATTTACATCTGCACAGCCACTGCACAATTGAGATTTGAATTTTTCCAGCACAATGGGATAACTGCATGTCAGGCTTTATATCGCATTACCTCCTTTAAGTAGTCATTTACTTTTGCCTAGCATGTGCGCTGTAAGTAAAATACAATTTGAATCTTTCAAAAGGCTCCAACTCTCACAGGAAAAAAAAAGGTATACATCCAGCTTCTGGCACAAAAGAGTCTGACAGCACTGCAATTAAACAGTGATGGCTCCAAGACGCCTGAGCATTTACAGAGGCAGAAAGGCAAGGAGGGGCAGTTAGCTGTGTGAATAATGAATTAATTCAGTGTAAGATTCTTAAAAATATGATCAAATAAGGATTATTAATTGCAACACTGAAGGCTCAACCTTTAAATGTCAGTATGATATTAGTTTTGAAGAGTTTACGATGCATATCATTATTAATGGATATAAGGTGTTGAGAACACTCCAGCTCACACAGTGGGACAATATTCAGACACTGAAGATGTTTATTTTTGTGAAAGTTTCTGTTCAGTTTTAGTTCTTGAGAAAAAAATGTTTGAACATCTCATACAATAGGATCAAATCTCCATTGCAAGCACTGAAACAAAATTGGGTCATATTAGGTTGCATGGCAACCTGCAGTACCTAGTTAATGGTTTCCCATAAACGGTGTATTTTTGTACCCCTGTGTGGTGTTTTTCCTCTTCTTGTTCCTGTTCTTCCTGTGTTTGACATCATTTATCTAGATATAAGGATGTTATTTGCTTTTGTTCTTCTCAAAACAAGAAAATAAAATGCTCGGATCAAACTATTTAAATTTCAAGGTTGAGCTTTTTTACAGTCAGCCCAATATCCATGATCATAACAATTACAAAGAGAAGTAAAATGAGAAGTATATCTTGCTCCACTAAATGTTGATTAAAATTAAAATATTTGTGTGAGTTGATTTTGTGAACCTAAAAAAAAACGTGAAATCTATATCATTAAAGTCTCCTTTCAACAACTAGTCACACTATTAACATACAAAATGTCCAGCCAATGATACTGTGTGATGTCACCAGCAGGAGCAGGACCCCAAGCAGATCTGACCATCCAAACACATTCTGAATTTACACTGTTTCATTCATCCATCATCTATACCACTGATCCCTTTCAGGATCATGGGGGGCTGGAGCCTACCCCAGCTGACATTGGGCAAAAAGCGGGGTACACCCTGGACTAGTCACCAGCCAATCACAGCACCACATGGAGAGACAGACAACAATTCACAAGCTCACCCACACCTATGGACAATTTAGAGTCACCAGTAAACCTAATAAGCTTTTTTTTGGTCAGCGGAAGGAAGCCAGAGTGCCCGGAGAAAACCCACGCATGCACAGCGAGACATGCAGACCCCCACAGGCCCTGACCGACACAGGGTTTGAACCAGCAACCTTCTAGCTGTTTGGCAAGCTCACTACTTGCTGTGCCACCATGCTGCCCTAACACTGCTCCTCTTCAATTAAAAAAATCTAATTATGAAAATGTTTTGTGTCAGGGAGCTTGCCTGTGCTGTTTCTTTAGCTTATCCAAACAAACACGATGTGATGCGCTTGAATGCACCACAGTGAAAGTGACAGCCAACAGGAAGGCTTACAGAAGGCTCATTATCTCTGTACAGGATGTGGTGACGCTGCAGGTAGCTAAAGAAGGGAACGCACTACAAGATTACTGGCCTTAGTTTTGGCCTGATCACCCCTTTTCAAGTAAAGTCAGTAAATGTCGATTATTTGATGGTCCTTAGGATTATCTTGACAGATTTTCCAGCGGTGTGAGCTTTGTTAAGAGTGTCTTAACCCACCTGATCAGCTCAGAGGGGGACCAGGGTTGGCCTGATGTGAAATTGAAAATGTTAAATACTTTCAGTATTTACAGACAGAAACCGTGTTGTGTGAGGAGAGGACAGCTGAGTAAGTCCTCTGTCACAATAGCCAATCAAGGAGCAAACAAACATGACCCTGCTGACAACACCAAAAAGAATTGTAAAAGGTTAGACAGGGCATCTTAAATGGAGGACCAACTTGTTTGTTTTGTGTGTTTTTAGCAGGTCCTGTGAAGCACACCAGACCAAACTGTGAAGTGGGACTAAAATAGTAGCTATGAGAAAGCCACATCTGACTTCAACTCTTCCTCCACATATGTTTTTTAACACTAATGTCGCTTTTGTCTGTGTGAAATTATCAGCTGTGAGAGTGAAGACTGATTGTTGGTGAATGAGTCTGTTGGTTTGTGGTGTGCTTTGTCAACCATCCTGTTGTACACCACACCCTTCAGAATCAAAACTGTTAAGTCTGTCCTTGTTTGTTGTTATGAGGGGCCTGCTCCAGCTTATTTAGCATGTGTTGCAGGCATCAAATTCAAATAAGTGAATATTTGCAACAAAAAAAGAGAAAGTTAATGAAGTTTATACATTTGAACATTAAATATCTTGTCTTTGGTGTGAATTCAATTGAATATAGGAAGAAAAAGATTTCCAAATCATTGCATTCTGTTTATATTTGTGTCACACAATGTCCCAACTTTATTGGAATTTGGGTTTGTATGATGTGTAAATCATGTCTGAGTGTGGGGCTTTGTTTAAATGTTTTCTTCTTGCTTTTTAGTTCTGTTTTAAATAATAAAATACACAATTTCAGCAACAAACAAAGTTTTCCTCATTTATCCCTTGAGGGGATGAAACAGGCTTCTTACACCTCATATTTATTTTCCTCAATAAACTTTGGATCTTTTGAAATACTGTTAACTGGCATTTACCCTCTAACATGACCCTTCTGTGCTGTAGTTCAGGTTTTTTTATTTAATTACAATCAGAGTTAAAGACAACAAGGTGCATTAGGAAGACTGGTCCAGGGACTAGAATCTGTGTATGAAATTATTATTTTTAACACTGATACTATTGTGAAGAGCTTATATTTAAAATTGTGGACACCTGCTTGTAGTAAATTCTTGTAGGTAGTAGGATGGCTTGCAGGGCTCAGTGGCAATCCATGTGGAGAAAAAAGGAAAAGAAAGAGCCGGCTGTTTACTCTTTTGTAACTAGTGAGCTGCCAAAGAGATGAGCAAATCAATTATATATTTTTTTTTTTTTCTGGGTAGAGATTAAATAATGTTTTTTACAGAATGTGGTGAGTCCTGTGCCCACTGCTCACACCGGCAGAGTCATCTCCCATCCATCCGCCTAATAATAATAATAATAATAATAATAATAATAATAATAATAATAATAATTCAATTCAATGTCTTTCATAGAATATATAACACACTATATAGGCTTCATCAGTTTAGTCATGAGACACCCCCCTGCTGCCCTAGACACAACAACAGAGCAGGAGATTTAATGCATATTTTCTGGGGATGTGAAACACTAAATTGGTATTGGAAATTTATTTTTGAACAGCTGCCTAAGATTTTTTAAAAAGATATGACCCTGACTCTCACACAGCCATCTCAGGTGATAAAAAACTTTGATGGCCATAAAAAGAAACGTATTCTACTGGCTATGACTGCAGCAGAAAAGGTTATATTATGTGACGGGAAATCTGAGACCCCTCCTCCAACCAAACAGTGGTGGACAGAACTACCATCCAACTGTATGCCTGAGAAATCATGTATTATGTAAAAGGACGACAAACACACTTGCAAAGGGTTTGTAGATGATATCCTCACAATGGGGAGAGAATAAGAACCCTACAATATTTTTTTTGCTGATTTACTTATTTATCTATTAACTGATATTTCTCTCTCCTTTTTCACTTCTATTTTTTCCCCCTTTTTAATTTATTATTATTATTATTATTATTATTATTATGATTATTATGATTATTATTATTATTATTATTGTATATTCTTTTCTTATTTAATCTACCTGAGAAATGGATTTCAATTACCGTTATGTGCTGGGTTGCATTGGGCATGGGATGCACTGAAACTGTGAATGTTGGAACTGTGGTGCAAAAATGTATATTCATTGTTGTTGCTGGGTGATGATTTAACATCCAGGTTAAAATCAATTGAAATAAAATAGTTAAAAAAAGATTGTTAAGAGGGCTTAACAAGCAAACATGACAATTTTCTATTCCCATTGGATAGTATACAGCAGGTAATACAGTTTTAAGGGGCCTAATATTTGAACTGAATCTAATCTAATCTAATAACAAAAGAGTGAGCTTTACAGTTGTCCCCATAAAGATCCATTGCCCCCTAAGAGATATACAGAAAGTCAATAATGCCAATACTACAACTTGGGGCGCCAGTGATCTCATGGAATTGGGAGGGTTAAGAAGGAGGTTCGTCTGGTTGAGGACATTTAATTTAGTATTTGCTCCTCTCTGGGTTTTCTCTCTGAGATTCAGTCCTTGTCTCCTCATTGGTTGTGCATCCAAATGGAAACTTACTGCTCCTCATTAAAAAATAAATAAATAAAATTGAACACTGGTGAAAACCTGTAGTTTGCAAACAAGCCTGTGCTCTGCCACATGGTGCAGAGTAGAGGGATGTTTCATGTCTGCCGGAGCAGCGCTCCATGAGAGATTGACATCACATGAACGCTATCAGTACGCTCTTTATAACAAATAGAGTCAAAATAAACAAGTTTGTATAGAAAAGTAATTTTGCAGTGCAGCTGGATCAGCCTGATTCAACGTCTGTAATCAGGCTTGCCAACCTCCAATCTACAACGATTGTGAGCAGTCCCAAGTAGCACAGCCCTATCAGCGTCCTTTAGAGCAGGAAGAGGAGCGAGCTATGAACATGACAACAGTGGGAAGCAACTTCTCGTACAGATTACAAATTAAGCACACCCTGGCTCCCAACCGTCCGGAGAAAATGATTTAGAATACCATGACCAATTTCAGATAAGTGCCTGAAATAAGATCTGTGATTTTTAATGTTTAGTAGAAATAATAAAATGCATCTGATGTTTTCTGCTTTTGAATTTTAAAGCCTTGTTGTGTGTATAAAATGATGTTTTCTAACTAACTGCTAACAAGGACTACAAAAATGGCCAGGGACCTTTCTGGCAAGCAATTCTGATTGTTTTTTTTTAATAAATTATTATTTATGTACTATTGCCACAGCCACGAGGAGCAGCTTAATAAGGTCACTTGATTATGAAGAAACTCGCGAACAAGAGGTCACAACAAGACGTTACAGACTTGAAATATTGTTGTTACTTCCAACTTGAGCTGCCATGTTGTAGTTCCACAGTGGCTTAATAATAGCTTTTCACTCTCGTTGATTATGTTTAAGCTTAAAACATCATGAAAAGTAAGTTGTTTAGATGATCACAAAGAGCAGAACATGTAAGTTTCATCATTTTGTGTACGCTATAGAGCTTATTATCAGAAATGATCCAAAACACAGTGAAAAATCCCACAGACTTTTAGTGGGCTTGCAGTTGAGGGAACTAGCGCGATGCTAACTTCTGTGTTGGCCTAGAAAAATCATCATCATCCCTGCACCACTCTATTGTAAGTCATGTGAAAATGTTTATCAAATCAAAAACATGTCCATACAGAAAGGGACTAATATTAGTTTCCAAAATGGCAAAAATGCAATGTAACATCAGAAATGTAAGATATATAGTTATTTGTCTGTTTATCTGTTTCTTCGCAATAAAAGCTCCTTTTAGGCTCTTGTTTGATCACTCGTGTAATCCTGACCTTAAACAGCTTTTCAACCACGTCAGCGATCTTTTCTTTCCCTCTGTTTATTTATTTTGCTGTCTGGTAATCTACCATTGTACTTGGCTTTATTCTCTACAATATAATGTGTCTGATTTATCATGCTTTCAAGAGCTATTAGGACAACAGAGGCAGAGATGTAAAGGCCTCTCTCTCTTAAAACCATCTCTTCTTCCGTCTATTATCTCTACAACCCTTGTCTCTTTGGTCTTTCCTTTGGTCTCTCTCCTCTTCTCTCATCCTGTCTCATCCCAATCTTCTCCCTTTCCCCCCCTCCTTTTATTATCCATTTCCTGCACTCATGCTTTATGCACCCTAACACCAACTCTTCCTCTCCTTTTCTTCTCCATTCTCTCTCCATTTCTTGTTTTGTATGCAAGCCCCAAGGGAAAGAAATGGGTGAAAAGCACTCTCTCTGCACCACTGTCACAAAAGACTGGTGAGTCATCGCCACTTATGTTCCCCGTCTCCCTCCTCCCACAAAAAACACACATATACAGGAAAAGCACTCAGACTACTCCTTACCTGCCGTGTACTTACAGGAAGATGCGCACAGACACACACCTTCAGGTACCAGGAATACACAGATATATATACACAAAGATGTGCAGAATTTAGTCACAAGATGTACACATGCATTCCACAGCTCTTCAGAGGTCGACCCTGAAATTAAAACACAAGGCTCAAGATTTAGCCTGTGATTGTGGTAAATGATGTTCATTCATGTGTGCTGCCTGTCACATAAAACAGAAATCAGACGTCTGAGGTGAGAATAGTGCCAGTGGAGAATTCAGCCATGAAAAAAAAACTCTGGATAGGAAGCTGCTCGTGTCAGAGATGCTTCTGGACTTAGACAGAATGAAACACAAGATGATTTAATGAAACAAAAGAGAGCCAGACAGAAATTCCCTGATAATGCCACGGTCCCATTTGTTCAGTAATACAAAAGTGACACTTGTCTGCCATCTGCTGGAAGAAGAAGGCCAATACAAGTCAGGTATGTTTGTGTGGCGTGCATAAGATGGCAGACACAGCTGGACTACATGTACAGAAAGTGATGAGAAATAAAGCCTATGTGAATGTGCATGTTCCCTTGGGACTGGCTGTGGGAGCCAACATAAAAATCCCGTCCTAAAATGCTAATATTTACAGTGAGAATAAACATGAAGAAACTCATCATTCAAACGATGAGACGAGGGAGCTGGAGGTGCCAAAATGCAACTTCATGTTCACATTTTAGGGACTCAGTAATGCACTATTCTTTAAGTTTACAAACAATTGGGTTGAGCTCAAGTGGCAGCCTCCAGGACTGAAAAATGAAGCCAATGCTGGTGTCTGTTTGAGGCTGGTTGCAGGATCCCTGGGGTTGACATGATTGTGTGCAGGGGACAAACTTCTTTTACTAGCAGGTAAACATCTTTAGAGCATCATCAAACAGCCTCAGTCCAAATATATAATATACTTTGGTGCTCTCCCTGTATGGGGGGTGAATTTTACGGGGGCAAGGGCATATGCACCGCAAACGAACAAATGTGCCACAAAAGGCCAAACGCTGCAAACACACGAATGATTCTAAATTAAAAAACACACAAACACATAAAACAAATGCAAGAAAAAAACGCTGCACGAAAAAATGATGCAATCACAGAAACGCTGCAAAAACATACAGACAAAACAAATGCGAAATAGAAATGCTGCATACAAAACGCCAAAACAACTGCAAGAGAAACACTGCAAATTCACTCCACAATACAAGCCAACCAGAAGGATGGACCAGACCCTCTTTACAGACAGGAGGTATCCAGGAGAAAGCTGGCTAAGAAGGAAGCGGGGTACTCAGAAGAAAGTTAGCAAACGTTTGGAGAGCAGAATAAAAAGGTACGTTTTCCTTAATGTCTTTTTTAAACTCTTGGCTGTAATCTCTTACAGTATTATCAATTGTTTTATGTGTTTGTGTGTTTTGGTTTGCATCAATCCTGTGTTTGTAGGCCACTGTAGAATTTATTACATCGCATCCATTTTTATTTTATTAAGGATTTTTGGTTTTCAAAATTAGGGTCATGGTTGACATGGCTACAAGTCAGCACAGAGTTTCTATGGATCAGGTGGCCTTAAAGCCCCTGAAAACACAAATCAACAAAAACTTTCTTCATAAGATATTTAAAATACACATAATATCAACTATCTAAAAATATTAGGACTGGTCTTTGCACAGCATGTCAGCAGTTAAGTTTTTGAAGGTGTTCAGGAACTGGATGAAAAGTGGGTGGGCTTTAGACAGTCATTTATTATGTAATAAATAACTCAAGCAATAAAAAAATAAACACCAAGACCACCCACTCAATGGTACAAAAAAACCTACTTTACTCCCTCCCAATCAGCATCTTCACGTCAAAGCAACAGCAGCTACCCAAAAAGTCCTGAGAAATCATCTGAACTGTAAAATAAGCTGTTTCAGAAGATTTTCTAACACTTAGAGATGGGTTTTGTCTCTCAATTTTCAAGGATGCTTAATGACTCATTGAACTTATTATTCTAGTCCTGTCTCAACACAGGCTTTCTGATTGTCTGTGGGCAAATCTAGATTTCATTTGACATTGTGTTTATAGTGTTGCTCCATTCATGGATTTGCATCAATGTCCCGAAGACTCCTCTTTGAAAATCAAACAGCTGATGCCATGTGGCTTCATCCAATTCTTCCAACAGTCAGTGGTCAAAACAGTGTTACCAGCTGCCAAGGATTGGCTCTCAAAACCTCCTTCAGTGTCCAAAAGGCTGGTTACACTTACGTTATGTCCAGTATTTTCTACAGTCTATGACAGAGACACACAGCCACAGTGTCCCAACTCATGAGTTACATTCTTTGTAGGGTTGATTTGGTGGCCTTTTCTGTTGCAGCACAGTGTAGCCGACTGTCCCATTTTGAATGATCTTAAATTGCCACAGACAAAAAGCCTCTCCATCAACAAAAGATTCAATGGATCCATTTTTGCAGTCCAGCATTTCTCAAAATTACTAGTGTTCCAGTTCAAACAAGCGAAAGGACCATTAATCAGCCAATTAACAGGCTACATTTACAAACATAATTCACCCTTTGTCAAGCCTCATCCTTTACGAGAGCCAATCCTTTAGCAAGCTGCGCCCTCCTCAGTATCTGTAAGTAGGTTAGACAAAGGCCTCAGTGAAAGAATAAAGGCAAAAATACAGTAAGAAAACTCAAAATATTTATGAATGTTTATAATTCACAATATTTCTGATGAATGACCTTAGTGATGCCATCTAATAGATGCTGTTTACATCAACAAAATGATTTCTGCTAAACTTTCATGGAAGACCAAATATTGTCAGTATAATACTTTATGGTTATACAAATTTCCAAGGCACACCTAGACTTGTCTCACCAGTGTCCCCTGCCACATCATTTGAGAACCACTGCTCTAGAGGACGGTAACAAAGGAGCAATTGAAAGCATCCTGACTGGAAGCATCACAAAATGGCATGGGATGTGCAAGGCCCAGGACAGGAAGACTATGCAACAAGTGATTAAAACTGCCAAACATCATTGGTACCATCTACAGAGCACCAGTGATATCGGGGAGGTGAGGTGGATAATAAAAGACAACACCCACCCCAGCGATAGCCTGTTCACCCTGCTGCCATCAGGCAAAAGATACAGAAGTTACTTTAAGATTACTTAAAGCACCATCTGCACTCCTCCATGTTTAATAAATTTATTTTTATTTTTTCTACAATCAATTAACCAGCCAAGAGGGAACCACAGTTTAATTTCATTATGTAACCTGCTGTATGATGGCCAATAAACTTCCTTGTATCATTGTAATTCTTCACAGTATCTGGGCCCCTGTCAGTAGTGATGCCTAGACCTGGAACTTATTTGTGAGATAATTATCTTAAATAAAAAGTGTAAATAGAAACACATTTTTGTCATGTTGCATCTCAAAATCTGTTTGCATCACTTCACGGTACAGAACAGACTATCTGTTCTTTCTTCATGCTATTTTTGGAGTAGAAGCTTTTTTCCAAGCTTTTGGCTTTACATTAAGTGTTGGCCTTTCCACACTGCTCATGTCAAAGCAGACCACAGCACAGAGGAACCAGAGCCCTCACCTGATTACTCTTTACAGAAACCCTGCTTGTGAGCTATTCAGACACATGAAATATTGAACACCTGGAGTTTCCGTTTCACACACAGAGAGGGAGAGGGACAGGAGACGGCAGAACACCAGGAGGAGGGTACACGGGTAAACAGGTGTTCCAAGGAAGACAGAAATCGGTAAAGAAACACGGGGATTAAGAGGAGTTAAGACACCAGGCACCCTGGGAGGGAGACACATGAGTAGGAATGGAGGAAGAGAAGGAGGAACCGGGAGAGAGCACCCAAAGGTAAAGCAAGGAGTGTGAATGTTAGTCCTGGGTGAAACAGTAGAGGCTGTGCTTGTAATCTGCTGAAGACTGATTGGCTGATAACCTTTTGTTCAGGCTGTTAAGAGGGCATGTTTTTATGTGTCTCTCTCAAATTTCAGTGGGACAGCTTCTTCCCAGGCTGACACACTGGATCTGGACTGCAGAGAGGAGAAGGACAAGCCCCAAAACCTCAATGAACAGGAGAAGGAAGATGTCAGGATTGACAGTGGAGCCTATGATGAAGAGGTAGGAGGTCTCAGAGGAATGTAAGAGCTTTGCAATCGCAGAAAAGGCGAGCATGAATAGCTGCAACACAAACCCGAGTAGCCACAATGGAAGTCAGACAGAAGCCTGTTCCAGACAGGGACATGATGTACTCCTCTGAGACCTCCCGGGCTCTGCAGAGGAACATTGTCATGGCAGATCTGATGAATAAAGAAGAAACTGAAAATTACTCAGCGGTAATCAAAATGCATTTTGTCCCTTGTGCGTCTGATGAAGGTAACGAAGGGTCAATGTGACACTGATGCAGAGATCTCACCACAGGACACGCAGACAGACACAAACACACAGGACAACAACGACAACTGCCCTTTGAGTCCCCTGCCAACAGAGGAAGAGCTGACCCCTGCCTCAGTGTCATCCCATACGTCCAACACGCAGGGTTAGTAACACACACAATCCATACATAAAACTGATATGTTGTTCAAAACAGAGCTCATGTGGGGGCTTTAATGTCAGGGTTTTGTGCTATAAACTAGGGACGGTGATGGTGAACACAAGAGGGCCGTGTGTATGTTATCCAAACTGTTAGAGGGCTACACTAAAACTGCAAGATACTCATTATTATTATTAATACTCACACTGATGATCAGGTTTAACATTATGACCACTGACAGGTGAGGTGAATAACACTGATATCTCTTCATTATGTTAGTGGATGGGATATATCAGGCAGTAAGTGAATGTTTTGTCCTCAAAGTTGATGTTAGAAGCAGGAAAAATGGGCAAGCGTAAGGATTTGATCGAGTCTGACAAGGATCAAATTGTGATAGCTTGATGACTGGGCCAGAGCATCTCCAAAACTGCAGCTCAAGTGACTTGGGTTGGGGACCGAAGGGTGGCCAGTTCGTCCGAACCATGTTTGGGAGTTGGTTTGGTAGCTGGAGAGGTACCAGCTGACTTCCTGGGCACTGCTGAAGTGCCATTGAGCAAGGCACTGAACCTCAAAACTGCTCAGAAGCGCTTCTTCAGGAGCAGCATGCCCTCAATCTGACATCTCTCCATTAATGCATGATCATAGGACCTGTTTGTGCATGTGTATTTCAGCCTATGCGTGTGTAGCATGTTTCAACAACAGTGCAAAGAATTGAATGAGGGATTAATAAAGTATGTCGTCTTCTTCTTTTAACATTAATTAAGTTGCTGGTACCTCTCATTAATTATGGCATGAAAACATCAAACTGTGCTACTCTTTCAACAGCTATACATGGGTTTAGTATTGACCTAAATTAAGGAACTGTTACATGGACTGAGCCATTACCTTGAAAAATATGCGAAAATAATCGCCAAATCAGAGTCACATCAGGGAATAAATCCCAACAAGAAAGCACTTAGAGAGCACAAACCTCTGCCAAGGTAGCTCACATATTGCTGTTACATCTAGAAGCAATAGTTCCATGATAAAGTTACCATCATAATATGATTCCTTGACCCTAAAAACACACACCTAGCACTCTGAATCATGCTGATATTATTACTAGTTAGACTGAGTTAGACTAGTTACTGAGCAAAAACGATCGTCTGCTAATAGTGGTTATCTGGATCACCACCAAAATCGAACCATTTTCAAGTTGGGCCATTTCTGACAACTCCTGAAAAATTAATCAAAAACCATCCAGCAGTTTTTGCATAAGCTTACTAACAAACAAACAGACAAACTAACAAACAAACATACGCAGGCAAAAACACAACCTCCTTGGTGGTGGTAATTAGTCTACACATGATGGCAATCAAGGTTTAAACAATTTTTTTTTAGTGTTTTAATTTTAGAGGCAGCCATATTTAAAAGACTTCTCAGCATATAATCAATGAACATGAAACACGTGTTTATTCGGGAGGTGTACCTTTGTTCCTTTTACCTTATATATGTGAACTTGACATGCAACAAAAGGTAGTAATGAGTAAGAGTGTGTATTTTTACTTTAACTGGTGATCTATAATTCATGTTAATAGTATCTACTGGTAAAAATGAATTGAAATGACAATACTTCACTGATAGCGTTAAGCTGTAGGCCTCAACAAAAGCTGGTCCTGACCAGGTTATAAACTGACAGTCATGGTGACCTAGCTGACATAAAAGCATCTTGACACTGAGGTGGTTTTCACTCAGCCTGGTTGCATTCTTCTGATTTAGTTGAACAAGTTCTTAAAATGTGCATATTTCCTTTGGATTTTTTCATGTTCTCACAGGAGTATTTTGAAGTGGGCCAGATCTGGCCGGGTCACACAAAAAGGCAAGGCTGGCCTTACGTTATTACGTCACAGCCAGCGTTTCTATGACTGCTAGTCTCACTCTGCTTTAAGGGGATAGCAAGCTAAAAAGCTACAAAACATTTGTCATTATCATTGTTTGACAGAGGCAGTGAAATGTCTTTTGAACAATTATACAGGTGGCTAAATTTATCAGTGTTCGACACACCTTAAAATATAAATGTAAACAATTTTATTATTTTACTTAAGTCTTGGTGTCTTCACAGATCGCCCATCTGAACCCTGCTGGTATTGCCTGAGGTCTCTTGACTCTGAGTATCGTCCTGAGGCACCAAAACAGGTTTCAACATTTCTTTTTTAATTTTGTATCGTAACTTTCAGGCTGTTCACACATACAAAGGCCTTTTTTTACCCTTTCCTCCCTTTCTGAAGGCCTTGAGCCTTAGCTTAACTGTTACTCTGGTAGCGGCTGCTGTAGGAACAGACTATTGTTGATAAGATGGCAAACTGTGTTTATACCTGATAACAGGGGTCATCATCTACATTAGTATAAGGGCCAGTTTCATTTCTTGACAAACGCTACAGGGGTCAGATTGAAAAATAAAGTGGAAAAAAAAATCTGTTTTGGTCTTATTAACACACTTTTAGTTTAATATCACTCTTGGACCGTCATGATTTCCATCACGGGGTTTGACTCTAACATACTCGGTCTCCTGGCTGAACATTGGCTGATATTGGCTCACAGGTGGATTTCTGTAAAACACATCAAACATGAAGTCGTTCCTGATAAATGCATTTCATGTGCAGTTTGTTTAGGCTTGTGTAAATACCTGTAGGCTTTGAATGACAAAAAGATACCCTTAACACCACAACAATCTGCTACATTTTCAGAAACAGATAACACTCTGGGGGCCAGATGGAAGGCTGTGGGGGGCCCGATGTGCCACACCAGGCTGCCAGTTAATGATCACTGCTGTAAATGTTTCAGCTCTCTGAGGAGAAAACAATTGGCAGAAACAAATGATAAGTGTAAAACACATTTCTGATGGATGAAAGTAGTCATTTTGTTGACATTATTTAATAAAAGTCTAAAGAACTTAAATGGAATTTGTCATGCAAATGCAAATTAGACAAAGCTGCCGATAACAATATTAGAACAAATAATTACAAATGTTTTACTGTTAAAGCTTTTACTAGGGCCTAATATTAATCACACTCACACTAAGTACAACGTGTGTTTTTAGAAAAGCAAGCTCTAAAAATATAGTACATTAACATTATGTTCTGCTTTCATCCAGCTTTTTCTTCATCTACTTCTGACCTAATTATTCATTTTAAATACTAACTAGTTTTTAAAGATTCTAACCCTTCAAAGGCCAGGTTTTTGTCATGTGATGCCACCTGTTGTTAGAGTAAAAAAACAAACAAACAAAAAAATCATTTTTGTATACGACAAGCAAAGTGGATTTTTGAATTATTAAAGCCTAGGATATGTCAATGATTAGCAGCACATATTATTTTATGCCTGGTGACAAAGACTAACATTTGTACCACTAAGAGCAAAAATGGTCATTTCATACATTCATATTATTGCAAACTTGTTAAGGCTTGATATTTACACCAACATCAGTGCTAATCACACATCAAATATTCATGAATCTTTAAAGCTTTTAACTCTTTGAATGTCAGGTTGTTGTTGTGGTTGCCACTATGTTTTTAGATAATAAAAACCAGAAAAAATAAATTATCTCCAATATACTATATAAGCAGGCAACACTGTGCAGGGTTACATACTGGGATCAAAAATTGGAGTTTGACTGAGTTTTAATGGACATTTTTTGTGCGTAACAGCATGAGTGTAACACTTGTTTGTACACAGTGCTTTTAAGATTAATGTAGGAGCTGAACTGGAAATAACAAGATCAAATGAAAATACAACATTCATGGCATATGCATGAACACAGCAAAAATGATCAAAAATGAAAAAGGAAAGGCATGTTAAATGCATGTAACAGTCTCTATGGGTTACAAAGAATGATCATTGTCACTGTAATCTCATTACAACATTTACTTTGCTCTTTATCTTCCATTAAAAGAAATTTTATTTGAACTTTGCCTGTCATGACTAGACATAATCCATATGAAATTAGTGAAACCATGCTCTGCTTTTCATCTGTCCAGTTAATAATTAAGGTGGAAAAAAATGAATTCTTAAAGATGGGATGATGAGTCAGAGCATAATCAGCCTTAATTATTTAGTGTCTGTTGTACAGTTCATAGATTATTTATCATGGCATACTCTTACTATTAAAACCTTCATCTCAATAGTGCAGTCCATTTGTGCTGTTTGATTGTCAAAGAGCTAACTCCAGTCCACTGACTCTGTGCTGCAGGAAGACTCAGATCCTCTGTCAACATCCCCCTCCAGTGGCCAGAAAGTGCACTACCAGACAGACCCTAGGCCTCACTTTGGTGTCGCCTGGTCCTCCCACTCCCCGTGCCGCCCTCTGTGGGGCAGTGAGGGGCCGTGCTGGGGGCAGAGGAACCAGGAGGTGCCCAGTCAGACACACACCTGCCCTCACTGTCATCTGGGGCTGCCCGCTGACACACTGCGCTGGCATGAGGTTGGCACAGACACATGTAAACGCACACTGACAGAAATAGAGCCACTGTTTCCAACAAACATACCAAAGCATGTGTCACTCTGTTTACTGAAGAACCTAAATCTGTTTTCTCTGTCTCTGCTCAGGCTAAGTGTCTGCTGTTTGAAGGACTGAGGAACTCAAAGAAATAAGCTGTGGGGAAAATGTTGCATTTATTTTTAAAGAATAATGCTGTCCTCTCTCTGTGAACACTCAGGAAATACAAATGTAAATTACAACTTAAAGAGTAGGTGCAATATCTGTTTCTGTTATGTACAAGCTCTGTTTCAGTAACTGTAAAATGTCTGTTATAGTGTGATGTGTTTATTCAAATTAACTAAACATGTACAACATCATCCTGCTTATTTGGCTCATTTGTCTATTTCAAAACTAGTTCTTCCTTAAATATGTTTTAGGAGGGCTGCACCTCAAAACTGTAAACTGCAAAACTGAACCTTTTCTGTATCTTGCTGCAGTTTGAAAGGGCTTCAAATCTGTACAAAAATTGAGTAGTTGTATTAATGCAAAAAAAGACTAAACTAATAGACAAAACAATCTGTTGCCTGCACTTATAAATGCGAGTGTAAACAAGCACCTCTTCAGTCCCATTTGGTGGTGACCTTTATTACTGAAATTACTTGTTACTCTACTCTAAAACTGTTTTTGTTTTCATTTATCAAAAATTATATACATATCTCTTTTTCACCAAGTTTACACTTGCCACAGGTATCCCCAGAACTTATTTCAAAAGCTTCTTGCCCTTCAATCCAATCAGATTTATATACCATTTTTGAGTAGACGTCCCAGATATGTCACAGTGGATGTGCACCCGAAGTGGTGGCAATAACATGATGTAAATGTATGAGGATAAATACAAAGATGAAGTTTAGATTACAGATAAAAGGATGGAAAGTGTATTACTGGCCACAGGATGGCAGTGTGGGGGATGTGGGAAAACATTTTTGAGAATTATCGTAACCAAAGACACTCTCTGAAGCAAACTCCCAACAAGCAAGCCTCCCTGCACTCACATCTAAATCTCTGCTGATGATCCAGAATGCAGCAGCATGTCTGATCTATAGAGATGCTTGGTATCGGTGTAAGTATAAAAAAAAATGACAACAAAAAGTATCAATGTCTTATCAATTTGAAAAAGTCTGGTATCGCCCATCACTAATAAGAACCATATGCATAGAAAAGATCAAATTTAAATGATCATAAAAAACTTAATTAAATCTTCAAGTCCTAGAAATACAAAAAAAAAAAAAGTCAGGAGATGAAAACACAAACTGAGGACATTTTGTAAAATATTCCTCTATTGACCATTAGCGGGTGACTACACACTCAGTACCAATGACATCCAGACTTCAGTGTTCCCATGGTGAACCTTAACCTACATATCCAACCATAATTATCCACTGCTGTGTAGTGGACCTTCCTAAAAAAAAAAGCTTTAAATGTCAGTTTTGTATATCTGGGGGGCATTTAAAAAGCTTAAACTATCATATGCAACAGACACACTTTGTGGGCTAACGCTGCAGCTAGCAATCGTCAAGTAAAAGTTACGTCTTTATCCAATAAACATACAGAGTAAGCTGAATACTTGCTTTGAAGATAAACTTTCATTCAGCTCTTCTGGTTTGTATTTTGAGTTTGAACATCGATTTGGGTCAGTACAAGTTTAAATGCTCTTTACAGGAGGATCTGCATGACGAGTCCAACACAGTGCAGATTTAAACACATCAGCTGCTGCTATCCTCTGAACCTGAAACATCCTGAAGTATTATTTTTTACCAAGGCATGCTGTATTAATGATACTTTCTGTTACTTCAGTGGCTCCAAAATGCATCTCTGAAGAAATCATTGGCTAAAATGCATTACAGTCTATTGATAACAGCGGTACTTCCGCCATCCACAGAACTGAGTCAAATCATGTTTGTCTGCAAATGGTCAATACCACTTGGTTTCTTTTAGAGGCATGGCAGGTTCAGGAGAGTTTGTAAAGTCACAGTGTGTCTAAAAGAAAACATAGCAGCAAATCTTTGCATCCATACTGTATCTGTGTGGTTTGTTTAAATGTTTTGTTGAGCCCAAGAAAATTCTCAGGTTTCAAAATGTCCTGCTGTGTACCAAAGTTGGGAAAGGCTGCCTTAAAGCCTTTGTGAAAAGGCAAATGTAGGCATCTGTATGATAATATTCATATGTACACAGAAACATTACAACAGTTACGCTGCTGTGAACAAAAACATAAACTAGACAGTTTGTATTGAACTGAAATAGATAGAATGTTTTGATTTGAATGGAGCAGGAAAGAGGACTGAGCACAAAGCAAGTAACTACAGGACAAATGTTTTCTTTCTTCACTTTAAGTCCAATGTCACACAAAGAAAACTGCTGAAGTCCAGTGATACCGCACAAATGTGGATGAAAGGACTGACCACCAGCATGATGACTCTGAAGAGGATATGAATGTGGACGTGAGTGATGGAAGTCAAATGGTCAGCACAGAGGATGAAGGGTCGTGGGGGTTTCTTCCTGATGTGTGCCTCCGCCTTGTCTTCACGTACCTCTCTGACAAAGATCACTTGAGTGCAGGTCTGGTCTGTCACCACTGGCACCATGCCATGCGCTACCCCTCTCTTTGGCGCTACCGCCGCTTCTACTTCAGTGGCACTGAGTCCAAGAATAAGATTTCAGAGCGCCTCCTTGCGATCACCTATGCCCGCAGTCTAGGGGCCTATCTGCACACGCTGGAGGTGGCTTTGGATACTCCTTGTAGGCCTGTGCAAGCTAAGTGGACGGAGGAGGCCATCACCGGACTGTTGTATGAGCTGTCCAGGTAAATAATTGTGTTTCATGAAAGGACTTTCAAACCATGTCTTAATTTAAATCACACAGAGGTGCACAGTGTTCTCGGTGGGCTATACTATGAGTATCAGTAGATGACAGCAGTTTTGTTTATTGAAAAAGAAAACGCTTACATTTCCTGTTGGTTCATTTGTTTGCTGATTAGAATATGATGTCTCGAGACCTACTCCCCTTTAGACAATAACTGTCCTAAAGCTGAACATGTTGTTGTATCCACAGAGTAAAGGCTCCACTTTGCTCCCTTTCCATCATAAACCTGAAGCTGAACAGTGACATCTGGACCAATGAACAAAGGAGGTCTATAATAACCAGCCTGGAGGAACTCATCCGTGGAAGAGACTCAAAGCTCACCTCCATTTGTCTGACTATGATGGGTAACAGCCTGACACATGTGGAGCACACCACACCTAACTGTTGACAAATAGTCCTAGCAACGCAACATGTCAGCATCAAAATAATTCATGCTTGAGTTATTCTGTCTTATCAGACAGAAAGCTTCCTCACCATCGACAAGTTTTTCTGACATGTTTTTATTGAACTCTGGTAGTTTGCACTCTTAGGTGGAGAAGTTCCACTCTCCTGTGACCATAAATAAACAAGACACCTCAATGAGGGAACCACAGAGCCGAGGTGACGTTGAGATGAAAGAGAAAAAAAAACGCTGACACTGCGCAAAAAAATTAAACCTAAGCAGACGATGCTGTTCATTTAAAGAACTAATTTGTGACGTTTTGGTCCCTTGTTTGCTAATCGGAGGATGACAACCTGCGAGGAAAAGCCCACCTGCTTGGGATTCAGTGGTAAGAGCTCATTGTTTTTATGTAGATTAAATTAAATATATCAATGGCAAACATCAACAAAAGCCATGAAATGCACAGCAACACTTATATTTACAAATGTATTGATAACACAACGTAAACCGCTCGTTAGCGTCTCCTGTCCGGTCAAGGACTGCAGTCAAGCCAGCCGCACTTTCGACCAGCATTATGGTAAATGCGGAGAAACAGCGTATTTATTTCTGCTTTTCAAAATAAAGGGATTTAAAACAGTAGCTATATATAGAACCCACATTCAAAATAACATTACAATAAAGTAATTCAACAACAAAGTTTCATGTTTATACTTGGAGATTGCATATTTGACCATATATAAATTACTGTAATAACACTTTGATCAATAACTCCTGGCTATGGGTGGTATATTTGACTTCAACTCATCCAACACTAGAAACCATACTTGATATCAAACATTTTTACTGTACCAATGTGGAGAAATTCAACAAAAAAGTCTCATGTTTATACTTGGAGATTGCCTATTTGACCATATTTGACTTACTGTAAAAACACTCTAATCAATAATTCCTGGCTATGGGTGTTATATTTGACTTCTTCTCATCCATGACTACAACCATGCTTGATATCAAACATTTTTACTGAACCAATGTGGAGAAATTCAACAACAAAGTCTCATCTTCATACCTGGAGATTGCATAACTTCATATTTTTGACTTGCTGTAAAAACACTTTGATCAATAATTCCAAGCTATGGGTGGTATATTTGCCTCCTACTCATACAACACTACACCTGTACTTGATATCAAACATTTTTCAATGTTTCAACATTCATATCAACTAACAAAAATGGCCACACTTACAGAAACCAAGCTGAGGGAAGACACTGACAGGTGAGGAAGTGATCAAACTGCTTTGTGGCATCAGGCGAGACTTTGGCTTGGCACTGAGCGTGTACCTAGCCAGGCCTCAGTGTAGTCACTTTGGCCCTGACTAAACATGCACTCGTGAGCACAATTCTACCAACAACATCATGGTTCTCAACCAGTAGATGTTTGGATGTTGGCGGGATGCACAAGGGCTCTTAACCTGGTCTTCTACCAATACCAGCAGTGATCAAGTGCTGCTTCTGATATGTGTGCCAAACACCTTAACCTGTTCAGAAAAGGGCTGTTTGATATTTGCTGTAACAGACCCTGAACTACAGTCAAACAACTAACAACATAGTCCCTTTTCACTCCTAAAACCTGTGTGCTGTGTCACACCAACATAGATCAGCTACATGGACACTGCGATTGTGGCAACTTGATGGTGAAATAGGGCAGATTTTAATTTGGTTTGAGGAGATAATTTGTCTTATATTATTTTTAAGAAACCAACAATGCTACTTTGGGAATTTCATCCAAAGAATTAGTGAGGAGATCTATTATAAGGTACTCAGGCTCGTTTACCCTTGAAAGATCAGGAGACATGGTTCAAAAGTTACAAAACAATCACTTTATTAAAAACAAAAATAATCAATAAAACTGACACAAACATACAAGGGAAGGGGAGACCTTTTTTAAGAGCTGAGGCTTACCAACAGTGGAAGGGTCGAGCAACAGGGTAGGGGGATCCCAGGGATGAAAAGCACCCCAATCACACTCACACAGTGAGATAACTAAGGACCAGGAGTTACACGGCACACAGTAAGAGGGAACCACCACCAGGATATCAGGGACCTCCACCGTTGGCTCTCAGCAACTGAAAAGGACAAATAAAAAAGGGATAAGTGGGTTACACTCAAAAGAAAATAACTACATTACAAACCCAAAATAAAAGCAAATTATACTAAGCAATATGGGTGGCAGCCACCAATTAAGTTAATAAATCAAAACAAATGCTGCCAAACCAACCAAATCCTTGGTTAAACCAAAAAGAATAAACCAAGACCTAAACTTGAATAACAAAATGTTCTTAACTATTCAAGAATATACACATTAAACAAAAGAAAGAATAATTAGCTAATAAAAGAAGGGGGAAAAAAAGGTTTAAGGAGATATAAAATAACTCAAATGTTATTCATGGAAAAAAGTTTAGCCCAAAAAATGTGTCCCCATGAACTCAAAGCAAACAAAGCAAACCACAAATGTAAGCTACATGTATAAGGGAAAAGAAGTTAGAAAACCCAAGGGGGGAAAGAAACAAAAAAAGAAGGAATCAAAAAAAGAAGGAATCAAAAATATCAATTAATAACAAAAATGGCCACACTTACAGAAACCAAGCTGAGGGAAGACACTGACAGGTGAGGAAGTGATCAAACTGCTTTGTGGCATCGGGCGAGACTTTGGCTTGGCCCTGAGCGTGTACCTAGCCAGGCCTCAGTGTAGTCACTTTGGCCCTGACTAAACATGCACTCGTGAGCACAATTCTACCAACAACATCATGGTTCTCAACCAGTAGATGTTTGGATGTTGGCGGGATGCACAAGGGCTCTTAACCTGGTCTTCTACCAATACCAGCAGTGATCAAGTGCTGCTTCTGATATGTGTGCCAAACACCTCAACCTGTTCAGAGAAGTGGGCTGTTTGATATGTGCTGTAACAGACCCTGAACTACAGTCAAACAACTAACAACATAGTCCCTTTTCACTCCTAAAACCTGTGTGCTGTGTCACACCAACATAGATCAGCTACATGGACACTGCCTTGTTAATTCTTTAATGAATTTTTGCAATTTTCTGCATCTATACTGACATGCCTGTAACCCACCATTAATCTGATACTTCCCTAAGCAAACAAACAACAAACAAACAAACTGACAGATGCCGGCAAACACATAACCTCCTTGGCAGAGGTAGTAATGATTACAAACTGTAGACGACTGAAGGTGATTAATTTAGCAGCATCTAGCTGGACTGACACTAAATTGGGTTTAACTGGTCTGAAAAAAATTAGGTTAAATGAGGTGATTTGTCGAGCTGTGTTTTTATTCCTCTCCTTTGTACAGTATGTGTTTTACTCTCAGCACTAGTGCATTAAATGCTTTACTGTAGATACGTGGGAAACCACGGTTTAAAAAAACTATCGTATATATCCGAAAGTGTCTCGGTTTGGCTTAGATAAACACATCATTTGTTTTCATTTATTCCGTTGAACTTCAACAAGAAAACAGCGTGAGACAAGCCAACAAGTAAGCAACAGCACTCTTCACTTAGCAGCAGCGTGGGACAGTCACTGAATCCCTAATAGACTAACCCAAGCGTGACGTACAAGCTAAGAAAACAGGTGTAAAGTTCATTCAGCAAATAGATATTCACTTGAGATTTAAGATGTCACCTTCACAGTTTTGATTTACTCATTTAAGGCTACAACAACACAACATATTGACGCTAAGCTAGCAGGCTAACGCTAGCTGAGCACACTTTCTGTCTTTAACTCTTTATTTTCAGATACTGACCGAGATACAGCACGGCAGGGATGAAGCCCCATCGGATGACAAACTGTCCACACGAGAACCGCTGCTGGAGGCGCTGCTCGGTCTCTTTGCCCAGTTTAGCCATGTTTTATCCCGACAAGCGTTGATCGAAATTCGAAATGTCCCTGCCGCCAAAGACGAGGCAGGAGGAGGAAGTGACGTAGGGTTACAAACAGATAGGGTTTATGTTTCCGGTTTAGTCCGCCACCCTGTGGTCGGGTGGTAAACTGCGTCAGAGGGATTATCCGTCTACGTCACTCCGTGCTCTACTGCACCACATTGGTGCTGTAAAAAAGATATTAAAATTATATTAAGTGTTTTTTATTCATCATGGGCGCATGAAACACTTTAATGTATCATATTTTATTTAAAATGAAGGTTCAATATGTATCTTACTGTTTTTAATACCTTTATTTGAAAACCGGAAGTAAATACGCTGTTTTTCCATATTTACCATAATGCTGAGAATACTTGTACACTCGAAATTTAAGTGCGGCTAATTTGACCACGGAGATCAGAGTTACGGTTGGCTTGACCGCAGTAGGGATGACTACTTCGGCACAACCAGCGCCCTCTAAAGAGAGAAAGCACACATATTACGCCCTTCTGAGCTCCCAAAACTGGAGAAAAGTTAAACAAGGCTGTGATTAAACAGAGACGGACGGGAGAGCTGACGCAGTTCAATATGATTCATAAACGACCCAGCAGACACCGCAGTGCGCTCCATAACGGCACAGCCGTGCGTCCTGACGCGCACACACCTTCAGGTCTGTGTGGACAGATCTGACTCTGTCCATAACTAAAAAGATAAAAGTGTTTCCCTCAAGTTTTTATGGAAGAAAAGAATCAAACACTAGTCATTCAAAGTACTATAGGCCCACTACTGATTTATTTATATTGATTTAGGGGAGACCGGGGATGGTTGTAACACTAGAAGAGTTCTAACATCACAGTTTTCTACAATCAGGTATAAGGTAGGGATCACATGATGATTTCATTTTTTTCCTCCCTGATCACACACAGGAGTTGTCAGGGCTGGATGTTGCATGTGGACTTTACAGAGAAAATAATGTTAAACAAGAAATGTACTGCATTTGTTTAGTTCTAAGACTTATTGTGACTGAAACTGTTCTCTCTCAGGCAAATGTGATGCATTTTCCTCTTTCTAACTTCAGACAACTTTGCTTAAACAGCTCGCTAAACACTGGCTGATAGGGGTGGGCTGGATTGTAAACAAAACAGAAAAAATGTAGGCAGTTAAAATCTACAAAATTTAACCAAAAATGCTGGTGCTGGCTGGCAACTTTTTTTGAAAAAATGCTGGCGGGGAAAGAGTTAATAATAACGATTGGGAAGATTAGATCATTTTTACTGATTTTATTTTATTATTTTTTTTCGAATACTTGGGACCCTTTTTTGCAGAATACTTTATGCGGCCCAGCCTCACCCAGACACTACCTCCAGTGGCCCCCTGGTAATTTGAGTTTGAGACCCCTGCCCTAATATTATGCCAAATGTTATCAAGTGTAAGTGAACCCCTCTCCCTGGGGTTTCATTTGTTAATTTCTGTCTCTGCTTTGTGTCTTTAAAGGAGGTGCATGGCAGCTCATGGAGGGTTTTAACCTCGACCTATCCTGGGCTAAAGGTCAAGTTCATCAGTGACCATTTCATCAACAGGAACAGGCTTACAAGGATCCTGCTGCCTGAGGCTCCCCTGACAGAATTTATCATAACAGGTTCCTTCTCTGATTGCCACAACTTGAATGGTCTCTCCCCTGTGACCTGCTGCCTCAGTACAGGATCTGTCTGGAGGTCAGTGTTAAGAGAATTGTGCAAAATGGAGGCAAAAAAAGAAGATAGGTTAAGTAAAGAGAAATGTATTTATTTTTATTTTTCTGTGTGACTTAGGCAAGATTTTAGATCAAAATGTTTGATGAAGCGCACCATAAAATTATTCAAAAAAGAGAAAAAAAGAAAGATATTGATCTTTGGCACTGTCTGTGCTGTGGCTTAAACCACTCTTCTGAATATTTTGGACAGTCTTTGTTAACAAGGAAGAAAATATTTTCAGTTCAACAGCAGGCAGAAACCACCAGGGCTGAAAATGGAGGTCCACGTGGAAGTGACAAGCCTGTAGTAAACAGCTCTATTTAACTGTGCATATGACTGAAAGGGTCTTATCTGCACTCTTCTCTTTTAAAGTTCATTTTATAATGATTATTTTTGTTTTTATTTTGTACTGTAAAGCACTTTGAATTACCTTGTGTACGACTTGTGCTCTACAAATACGAGGTGTGTCAGAAAAGTTCCAGGACTGGTGTCACTAAAGATTTATTTCAAATCCAAACTTCAAACTAAGAGTTTTCCCCTTCAAAGTAATCCCCAGCATGTCTACAAAGAGATACTGCAGCATTTGCTTCGTGCAGTGTGCGAGAAGAGGCGAGAGTCGCAATTGTATCCGACTGCAGGCTGCAAGACAAAGGTGTGTCACAGAGTACAGTAGGCGTGTCGTAGAGTGACGTCACTTTAACTGACGACACCCTGCGACACACCTACTACATGCGCTTCTTAAAGGGATATAACAGCTTCAGCACTGTCCAGCTGAACGTCAATGTTTTTGCTTACCCATTCTTTGCTCTATAATAAATGTATTCAAATGCGTACAAATACGGTTAAGGGTTAGGGTTAGGTTAAGGGGTTAGGCGTAGGGTAAGGGTAAGGGGTTAGGGTTAGGGGTTAGGGTAAGGGTTACGTAATAATACAACCAAGTGCAGCAACTGTTTGACATTTGTTACTTGAAATATGCTAACACTTACAGTCTGGACACGATCCGCCATTGTTCATCAATAAAACTTTCCACATCTTGCGTGGTTCTACGTGATTTCTCATGAACTAGCGTCTTCCCATAAGTAGCGTGTTGCAAAGTAGGCGTGTCGCAGAGTGGCGTCACTTGAGGGATGTCACTCTGCAACACGCCTACTGTCCTACTCAGCGACACGCCTCTGTCTTGCAGCCTGCAGTCGGACCGCTCTTGAAAGTTGTGGCAGGACAAGTCGTGGCTGCTTCACCATGACAACGTGCCTGCTCACAATGCCCTGAGCATCCGACAGTTCCTGTATGTTTGTTATTTGTTTGTTAGCAAGATTACACAAAAACTACTGGACAGACTTTGCTGAAATTGTCAGGAGATGTTGGTAATGGCCCAACTTAAACATGATTAGATTTTAGTGGTGGTCCAAATAACTTCCATCAGCCAATAATCATTTTTCTCAAGAACTGTCTAACTAATAATACTATCAACATGATTCTGAGTGCTAGGTGTGGGTTTTCAGGGTCAAAGAATCACATTATGATGGCAACTTTTACATGGAACTATTGCTTATAGATGCAACAGCAATATGTGAGCTAACTCGGGGGAGGTTTGCGCTCTCCGAGTGCTTTCTAGTTTTTTTTTATAAGACTGGTTTTTCCTTTATAAAGGATTATGGAAAAGCAGTCACCATTGATCAGACAGCCTTACGGCCTGCCTCAACATGGCCTCTCTCTCCATGAGTAGGCTGAGCTAAAGTTCTGTTGAGATGGGATGTGCAGAATGTAGCACCCATTACAAGTTTCCTTTGATAATTAAATGACTTCATCCAATTCTTTTACAGTTTATGTTCAACAGTGACAGTGGTTAGTTTGTTGGTAACGTCCGTCTCTCCTGTCCATAGAATTTGTCCCTTGATCTGTGCAGCACCGTGAACCCTTCGACGAGGAGCTTATGGAGCTGGTTGATTTGTGTGAGTGTCTGAAGCAGCTAAGACTCTGGGCTCTCCTGGATGTGTGGATGGTGGGGAGGCTTCTGAACATCCGGATGACAAAAAGAAGGTCCCTCAGCACAATGGAAGTAAAAAAAGAAAAACAGTAGAGGGTATGCACTGACATCGCAATACGTGCACCAGACTAACATTTCCATCCGTTGAGTGGCAGAGATCAACAACTGGCAATTGATCCAAGTGGGAAAAAACGTAGTTGCCTGAAAAGTGGTGTTATTTATTTCAGTAGGCATTATTATTTCTGATGTTGCTCATCATGGGAAATTTACTTTCTAAGCTGATATATGTTTAAAAATTCATTACAAAATAAAACCTTTGGAGCCATGAAGTTATGTTTTATAATGCAGCATTGATTTGTGTAAGCCACACAATGTAGAACACTTGATTGTCTGATTTTGTGAGTGAACAGTTTCAGCATGTATTTAATTTTATTTCCTCAAATTCATTTTTTAATGTGCTGCTGAACTGTCCAGGCACTTACGCTGAGTGACAAATATGCAAGAATAAAGTTGGAATTTGGCTACATAGAAGTCTTATTAATTTTATTATTTCATTAGTTTGAGGTTAGGTGGTGGTAGGTGAGGTAATTCATTATTTTTTCCATCATTTACTGTCAAAGCAGTCGTAATAATACTTATCAGTTACAAGCAAGAAAACATCATCTGTTGTTTTCAGTGCATCATCATTTAAGATATTATTCTTTTGCTTTGTTGATTTGCTGAAATTTAACGACTTGATTTTGCTTTAAGGTTTAAACTCGAGGAAAGAGAAAGAATCGTTAATGAGTGTATCCCTACACCTGAAGATATGGTTCAAATATTTCTAAAACATCTGCTTAGGATCTACACGTCTTAGTGTAAATATAATCAAATCATAAAACAGCCATGAAACTTTTCGGCCAAACAGAGTGTTTAATATCTTACTCCCCACAGGTTGCTGTTGTTAGTTTATGCTTTTTCCACTCAAGAACAGGCATTCCACTAATTCACATTGACTGTGACAATTTAACAAAAAAATCTGGCAGCTGTGGTTGCCAAGGCATGCTGTAAAATAAACAAGAAATTCTAAAAACACATCACATGAAATTAGAGTACAGAAACAAATTAACTATGAATCTTTTCACTATAATGACCGGTGAAAAAGCAACTGTATTAGAAATTTGTCTACAGAAATCTTTTGTAAAAATAACAGTCATGATGTAAAGCAATGCTAAATTTACAAAAAACTCTGTCAGCTGTTGTTGCCAAGTATACTCTAAAATATACAAGAAATTTGTAAAACACGTTACATGTCACTATGATCTCCTGTGAAAAAGCAGCTGTATTGTAAACTTGTCTACAGAAACCTTTAGTAAAAACAACAGTTCTGATGTAAACCAATTAATGCCAATTGACAAAAAAACCTCTGGCAGCTGTGGTTGCCAGTATAATACTGTTAAAAGAAATAAAGAATAAAGAATTTGTAAAATACATTACAATCTAACTTTTTACAGTAAAGGTCATAATTACAGTCATAAAATCAACTTTCCCTTAAGTTTCTGACGTATTTAGTGCAGGATAAAATTCTAATTTATACAAGAATTACATTTAAAAGATTTAAATAAAAATGTCTATTTTCTGACATTATTTCATCAGCTATTATGATTAATTGTTAGAAATATACATATTATTATAATGAACAATATCAGTTTTAAAAAATGTAAAAAATGATAGCAAACATAATTAGCAATAATAATTACATTGTTAGAATTATTAAATAATCATGACTTAGGAATAGTTAAATGATTAAAAATGCATATCAATCTTTGATTAGAAAAATAATAATTATACTAATGTACTTTATTATTTTATTTGACTTTCTTCAAAATCAATCTTTTTCCTTTAGAAATAAGGATGTATGTTTCCCCACCAGCTGAGAGATTTACTCTGCAAATTTCACTGTACAAAGCAGACAAATCTATCATTTTTTTTACCAAAAATACTGGTAATATCAGGTCAATGACATGTGTTTGACATTACAGTTTCTCTCTTCAAGTTTATAATCTTTTTAAGTTTTCACAGTAACATGTCGAATTCTTTATAAATCACAACTGTAATAACTTATGTTTTGAAAAATGGCCTTTTCATCGCCATTTTAAAGTATTTTTACAGGCCAATTGAGCTTTGTGCATACCCTTTATACTTTCTGAGTATACAATGAGTGTAACAAGTTGTCTGAAATGTGGTGGCTATGTTCTCCAGATAAGACTCTTCTTCATGAATGCAGACACCGGAGAGCAGGAGGATGCTGTCAACCTACCAGCCCCTCCCGCCTGAGCTGTACCTCAATGTCAGTGTCCACTCCTTAGAGTGATCACATGCAAATGTGCTTGTGTGCTTCCACAAAATAAAAAAAAAATGAGCATTGAATTCATGTGGTTTTGAAAATCAATGAAAATATTAGTTATCAGGTCATTTTGGTTTTGACAGTATGTATGCTTACACGAGGGAGCAAAATCCCAAAAATATGTGAAAAACTGTGTGATATCTCAGGCTGAAGTTATAGCCCCATAGCAATATTTAACTGGACCTCATGTGCAACAAGGTGTTTGTTTTACCACCAGAGCATGGCTTTCTGTGCTGCTATGAATGACAAAATACCCCTTAACCATTAGATTAGGCCCTCTTCCTGTTGACCTTTGCTAACAAGTTATCAAGTCGCAAACTGGATTTGAGGGATGCCTTATTAGGCTTTTTTGGCTGATACAATCACAGATCATCTGTTTGCGAGATCTGCCAATACTGATGGTGTTTTGTTTTAACAACTGGTTAAGTGTTTGCTCAACAAAGCAGTGCAAAAAGATCTCAAGGAGTGATGCAATACAGTATCATGCTTTTATTACACAATGAAATGACTCATCTATTACTTTTTTATTTTTTTTGAGTTCATAAATTATCAACAGACTGACTAAAACTATAAATTCAATCCAACTGACACAACAGGGCAAAACGTTTAATAAACAAGGGCAAAAAGTTTATGAATTTTAACTCAGTTACATAACGTAACTGATATAATGCTTTCATATTGCCAGGAATACCAATTTCAACCCCTATTCAGTTATTTATTCAAGGTTATTCAACTGGTCACGTTGAGTAACTAAAATTGTTTGGCTGATCTTTTTGAACAAAGATCAGTGGATCAACTGATCACATTTTTTCTTTTAAAAAAATCAGCCGATACTGATACTATAATGGCATCTTCATTGGTTTAACATTGAATGGTGAAACTTGCAGCAAAGACCATTTCATAAATATTTCACAGCTTTTTTTTGCACTCTTCTGTTTAATAATAATTTGCACTGTCCATAAATCTTGCACAATGGTGCATACTTCAATCCAATGATCTGATCTTTATAACGTTAGACAGGTTATTCGTATGTGTACATATATAAGTCTATTCTGTTATATATACTTTATTGTGTCAGTTGGTATCATTAGTACATTGATACATAACTTAATGTTTCAAACAATACTGACACATTTTTCCCTTTCATTTTTTGTTCACCACCACCCAAACAGAAGATAATACATACATAAACAATTGATAATCATAATATCATAATAATAGATAAATAATACAATTCCAAATTCATTATACACACATGGCAGCACAGCAAATTTCCATACATATCCTTAACTTGAGTTTACATTCAGAATTTATATTTCCATTATTTACGTATCATTGAATTAAAGTAAATCAAAATAATATAGGCATCAAAAGAAACTACAATTATATACACATACATAAGTCTATTGTGTTTCAAGGTAATTTGCATCTGCACTGACTTTTGTTCTCTATTTGCACTAAATTGCGTACTGTTATACTGCACTAAAGCTCAATTCTACGACTTGAATGTTTCAAACTTACCTCACTGTACATGAAAATTCTTGTATTATGTAGATATTAGTTATTCTGTTCTAAGCAGACAAATCAAGTTCAAAGGTCAAAGTTTTGTGTGTGCATACCTAGTTAGGTCTGATTGAGATGTATGCATGCAAGAGTAAACTTGTCTTTCTGCTTCATGTATGTGTTTCAGCATGACTTAAAGGTAACAAATCTGGAAGACTTTTGTTCAGATGATAAGGTGAACATGCATTTAAAGCTCTCAGGTTTTTGTTTGACACAGTGACTCAACTTTTTCTGGCTGCACGTGAACACATGGACTGTCACATCAACTGTGTGTCTGTCTGTTGTCCTCAGAGGGGGTTGGGGAAGGGGGCTGTGGGTGGAAACACTGACCTAGTTTTATTGTGAAGAGTGATTGGGGGAGGCGGTGTGTGTGTGTGCGTGCTCTGGCATGAGGAGAGAACTATTTAAGGCAACAAGGATTAAGCGGCAACAGCAGTATAACCCTGATTGTTGGGCACGTGAATCACTTTACAGGTCGAGGAAAGAGTTTGTTATTGGTTCGATTTTATCTAAGAACATGAGGATAATCACAATATTCCAAGAGAATAACTTAGAATAAATGTGGGTTTCTGTGTTACAATACCCACAGTAATGATTGTTTTTACTTTAAGGCACATGTTTATATCTCTGTATTCATGCAAAACTGTGTATATAATAATCAGTTTGTTATTGTAATACATAGAGTTAAAGTGTAAAAATAATGAACACAGGATTGTTTTTCAGCTTCTGTTGGACATTGTATTTTCATCTTTTTTACAATCAAACATTGCACTGTTATCTCAATCACTGCACTTCTGCACAGTTCCTCCACTGCATTGTCTTTGTGTTTTGCGCTTTTTGTAAATGCTATTTTACATCTTTATATTTATATTTCTTACAATTTTTCATGGTTCTATTTGCACTATTTCTCAACACTTACTGCTGCTTTCTTAGTTCCTTGCTATTCATTATTATTATTATTATTACTCCTCTTGACATTTTACTTTTATTCTTACTGTATGTTTCATTTTTGCACCAATATACCAAGTCAAATACCTTGTATGCATAAATGTACTTGGCAGTAAATATCAGTTTTGATTCTGATTCTGTTGGAGTCTATCTCTCTCTTCATATCCACAGAAATCCTCATAATCCATTCAAAATCAGGTTTTACATTGATGACAAATACAACAGTGTAGATAAAGTGCATCAAGTACTGCAGATAATTCTTTCAAAACCTAGAAAACAAAGAAAGGCCCAGTCAACTTGAAGCCTTCTTTATGCACTTTATAAGCATGGTGATGTACAATAACAGTGCATCCAGAGCAGGGAGGGGCAACTGGCGGTCCAGGGGCTACATGAGGGCCCCCACCTCACTAATGCAGCCTGCAAGTCATTTAAAAAAAAAGGGAATTTGTGGTTCCACCTGACGCATTTGTATGATGACATAACAATCAATCAATAAAACTTTATTTGTATAGCACTTTTCATACAAAAAAATTGTAGCACAAAGTGCTTCAAATAAGAAATAAAATAAAATGACAATAAATTACATAAAAAGTAGAAGACTGCGTACAAATGAAAATAAAAGACCCACCCACCCTCACATTTCACATACACACACATTCTAAATTAATCAAACACACAAAGACATAAAAAGAAATTCTAAACAGAAAACAGAATTAAAAGACTGAGGAAGACTGAGGAAACGCTATCTTTAATTGAGGAAACACAGGAGCTAATGCTTAAATTATAATTAAAAATCATAAGAGATTAGATAAAAATACTATAGGGAAAGGACGGTAAATAAATAAATGAACTAACATAATAAAATGTAAATAAATATTATGGTTAAATGAGATAACCTAAACCAGATGTGTAATAAAATCAGCTAAAGTGGGATGGTAAAAAGAAAAGCAGTTAACAGAGAAAAAAATCCAAATAATAAATCTGAACTGAAATACGTACACAAAATTAGGTAACCTGACAGGCCAGATGGACTGTTCAATGAATTCCAATAGTTCATCAGGGCAACAGCCCATAGAAAGTGTTTGGGAATGGGCAAAAACATTTCAGTATCTATCCAGCAGCTGATTGGTCGATCATTCCATCAATCACAACAATTATGAACCAATTAAGTAATGTACGTGGCATGGCTGCTGCAGTGTAAAGAAAAACAAAATCCACCTCAAAGAACAAACTCTCACATATCGGAAAAGGAGTGACAATATCCTTTCTAGAGAGAAATGCTTTCAGTGTTATTTCTTTTTAATTTAATTAAGAAATGCGGTCCAGATCTGACAAAACTGCTACAGAAGCTGTTAGCATCTATGCTGATCTCTGCAGTCACTTCCTGCTGTCGTCTCTCATTGGGCTGTTGTCGCTTTAAGCCAAGCACAATCGTTGTAGATTAGAGCTTGGCAAGATGGATCTGAATGATTACTGATATTTAATCAGGTGGATCCAACTGCACTGCAAGGTGCAGATCCTCGAGGACATTTAGTAAAATGGTGGAGGGTTTTTTTTCAAGAAAGGGGAACAGCTGAAAAATCCTGAGGTAATGTAGGCACTAAAATGCCAAAATCAAAAACATAGGTTGAGTGATTTATTTTTTTCTTATTAGTAATCAATTCATTTCCAAAGAAAAACTCTACATCTTGTTTCTCTTAAATCCTTTCTAGAAGCCTCTACAGGGCTGGTAAGTGTTTGGGAAAAGTAAGTGACAGGGTCAAAGCAGAAATTAGCCTTAGCAAATCTCCAAAACATCCTCCTGCCTTCCATTGGCCGAAAACAGTCATGCCTGGTCACATGACATATGTAATGATATTAGGCGGAGTGGGGAGCCAATGGTGCGCTCCATCACCTGACCGCTGCATGAATATTGATGCGCCCCCTGCCTCCACATTGGTCCTCCTCCCTCCTCTCCGTGTTGTTGTGTGACTGACATTGTCTGGCTGAGATCATCTCACAACACTGGAGGATTTCTACCACCGACATGTCCTCGCTGCTGAAGCCGTTTTCGGTGTGTGAGGGGCCGTGCGAGAGCTCCGGAGCGAGGCGGGGATCGCCGGGCTCTGAGCCGCCTCAGCAGCCGCCCTCAGCCCGCCGTCTGGCCGCCGCTGCGGGGCTCGGCTCCCCGCCGGATCATCAGCGGTCGTACTCGAAAAGGAGGAACCTGGCGGCGGCTGCAGTCGGAGGGAGGAAGATGACGCATCCCGGGAAGGCTATCCTTGCAGGTGGATATAGCCGTGCAGCTTCCATCCCGCAGATTCCTCCTTTTTTCAGCGCACAGCCTAATCTCAGTCTGTCGCACACTGAACGCTATCCATGCAGAACTGGGTCACTGAGCCAGCAAAGATGCTCCAGTGCTGTATGATGGGGATGCATGCTCATCTCTTTCTCCATCAATCCTCGTAATTCATATCTAGATTTTAAGTAATATGTGTAATAGATTTAGAGACCTTACAGAAGAGAGATGGGGTTCTGTACATTCAAGCTCAATACTGCTGAGTAACAGCATCAATCAGCATTTTATTATACCATGTATTGACAGGGATGGGCAACATTTCTCATTAGAAGGCCACATTCATTGGGCCATATAGTCGAAAAGAAGGGCACTTCGAACAAGACAGCCATCATAGGATCATCGATAGGATCAGATATAGAACTCTACTCTATTCATGGTACAGAAATTAACATCTTTTAACTCAAATGTCATGCATCATTTGAAGAGCTAAGAATGATAAAAGGCAATTTAAAGCAAGCTTTTCATGCAGTGATCAGAAAATCCAGTTGTTGCTCAAGTATTCAAGGATATTTATGTTTTATTTTCAAATGTACTCATCAAGGGCGGCACGGTGACGCAGCAGGTGGTGCACATGCCTCACAGCCATGTTGCCGGTTTTCCATCCCCGTGTCGGTCACAGCCTGTCTGTGTGGAGTTTGGGAACTCCAGCTTCCTCCCATGGACCAAAAACAGACTCATTAAGTCAACTGGTGACACCAAACTGACCTTAGATATGGGCGTGAGCATGAAATGTCAGCTGGGATAGGCTCCAGTCCCCCGCAACCCCGAAAAAGATAAGCAGTATAGATAATGGACGAATGGATGTCCTCATTGATGCCGAAATGATGTTGCAGTGTGTAGCCCCGCTGCCTTACAGCAGCTTTCCTTACAGGAAGGTCCTTAGTTTGGATCTTGGTCAGATGGGTGCTTTCACAGACCGTGCTCATTGGGTTAATTCCCCAAGAGAGAGTGTGTCTGTTGTTAGTTTCTATATGTCAGCCATGTGTTTGTCTTTTGACCAGTTCAGGGTACACCCCGCCACTTGCCCGATGATAGATAATCATGATGCCCAGAGAAGACTCAATTGATATTTAATTGATGCTATCTTTATCAATTCCGTGAACTAATATATGTTTTCCAGTCTATGAAAATCATGGACTAACCAGTTATGTACTAGTTTTCCTCTATGAATATTATCCTCTTAAACTAGTTCCTGTGTTGTGTGATTTTGAATGTTGTTTTGTTACTAAGTTTTGCACAATGTGTGGTTGATTTTGTTCATTCTGTTGTCTTGAAGTATTTGTTGCTGCGGGTTTGTAATTGAAACATGCTGCTATCATTGTGTGTAAGAGGTTAATGTGAATATGTATTGTACGGAAGAACTCCAGGAGGAGCAGCAGTTGCCTTTGTGACAGCTAATGGAGATCCAAATGAATGATGAAATGTTTAGGGAACACTTGTGCACTTAGTTTGACTCTTCTCTTCTGCAGTCCTCAGTGGTATAACGCGTGAGTGGGTTTTTAAGACTCAGTACTTAGTGAACAACTCAGCGCCAAGTATATTGATGTTTACTATGACGTCGATGTCAGTGATATAAGGACATGATGCTGATGTTGAGGTGACTTGACAAGGTTTTCTGTCCACTGCTTGGTTAAACAATAGCTCTTCGTGGTAGCACCAGTGTCCAGTTGGACTTGAAGCAGTTTGTTGCTAACGTTGTTCCTTCTGGTCTTGATTCTTGCTCGTGTTGTACTCACTCTTAGATGTTTGTCATTTTGGGGAAAAGTGTCTGCTAAATTAATGTGTAACTCTGTAATTGTAACATAATGGAAGGATGATTGCAGCCAATAATGCACTCAAATTTTTTGCAAAGAACATGGGCATAGGATTTCCCAACTTCTAATGTATGTCATAGGGCTGTGCAACCAATAGATAGATCATTATTGCAATTTGAGCTTTCTCAAAAAACACAAAGCAACAAATAATAATAATGTGACTATGCAATGATCCTGAAGGCATGGTTTAAAAGTCCTGCTTTCACACCTTAACTGGCTAGAAGTTAGCTTAAGATTTAAGGTTCGCAAGAGGGTCTGTTAGGAAAACATCATACTCCACCAGCTCAACATGTCTCTCCACTTTAGATTCGTCAACCTGTGTAAATCAAGGATACCATGCTCTCATCAGAAGCAGTCGGCAGAAGTGATAACAAAAATGTAATTATGGCAGACAGGGGGCAGAAGCGGTCAAAATGCAGCTTAATATTCAACAAAAATAACTAAATTTGGTCAAATGGAAACACCAACAACTTGCAGAAGCAGTCATCTGTGCAGCACAGTATCTGGGGTGATGTGTTTTTGGTGTTGTTGCTGAAGTCTAGGCCAACTTTTGCCAACATAGAAATTCCTCAGTGACCTGGGACACCAGGTGGACCGTTCAATATATTTCACTAGTCCATCTGGGAAAGAGCCCATAGACAGTGTTTGGGGATGGCAGAAACTTTCAGAATCATATCTGGCAGGTGACTGGATGATCATTCAGTCAATCTGCATTTATTACAAGCCAATTAGATAATGTTGTAAGTGGAGGTTACTGCGCTACAGAATGTGAGCCACTTCATTAAATAAACTCGTCAAAAAATGTCGGAAGTGGAGTGAAAATGTTCTTACTATAGAGAGGTTTGTGGTGTTGGTATTTGTTTTTCATTTAATAAAGAAATGTGCCTATGATCTGATAAAACTGCTACTAAAGCTGTTAGCATCTATGCTAATCCCTGTATGTGCCGTCACTTCCTGTTGTCTCACTCGTAGCTCGCTCCTCTTCCTGCTTTAAAGGACTCTGATTGGGCCTTCCCACTCTGGTTCACTCACAATAGTTATAGATTGGAGCTTAGCAATATGTCTGATTACAGACACTGAATCAGGCTGATCCAGCTGCTGTGCGAGGTTGAATCCTCTGGAATTGTTAAAGAATTGTTTCAATAAAATCTTAGCAATCCCCATCCCTACTGGTGTATGCTTTGGCTCACTTTACAATACTGCCGTGCTGACATGAAACTAACTGAAGGAAAAATGCAATAATGAATAATCTCATCATTCGGATTGGGATAAAAGCAAACAAGCTGTAGGTGAGAAAGCACGTAGACATAGTTCAGCACTTCTACTGTCTACACTTTTGTCATCAACTCACTGCATTGAACAAGTAAGGGGGGCATATGAGGGCTGTGGGCTGCTGATATAGATGAAGTTTATATCCTACATATCTCCATTATTCTCGGCATTAAATCATTTGTTTAACCAAAGTATTTGATATATTATGTAGAAGATGTGGAGAGACTTATGCTCAGTCAGTAGAGAAAAAGAGAGCTGATCACAGACCCTGCTGTGTAACCACATCACTTAGCATTTCATTAAAACACTAAGTATTGATCATGCATCAGCACCCTCCTGCACTCAATCCATCTCATCTCTCATTCTGTAGAAGCACCCTGACTCCGGCTCCTAGAACATTCAGGAATGTTCTGCTGCTTCTCTCCTCTCCTTAAGGTGGCATTGCAGGAGGGATTGAGATCTGCATCACCTTCCCCACCGAGTACGTCAAGACCCAGCTGCAGCTTGACGAGAGAGCCAACAAGCCGCGATACAGAGGGATTGGTAGGTCACTGGGACACGTATGACTGACTGCCCGGACATGTGCCAAGTCATCTGGTGGGGTTACTCACTGCCTCCTGCTCTGTGTGTGTGTGCAGGTGACTGTGTGAAGCTGACTGTGCAGGATCACGGCCTCAGAGGGTTGTATCGCGGCCTCAGCTCCCTGCTTTATGGATCAATACCCAAGTCTGCAGTGAGGTAACCATCCACATGCAGATACTGTAGCTTTTCCTTTTGTGAATACTTTTTTCATCTATTAATCAGCATGAAGCTGCAACACAGGAGAGTTCTTGCTGCCTGCATCTTGTTTTGCAGCATTATGGCTGAGAAGGAATTTAACCTTGAAATTAAACCCATCAGAGCGGTGACATGGCACTTCTTGATCCTTAGGCAGCCACGTTTGCAGGTTCTCAACTTGTTAATTTGTCATTTATTATTGATCCACAGGTGCATTTCACAGTAAATTCTCTTAGCACTTGCATCAGAAAATAATAAATAAAACACTTTAACAAAAATCTCAGGCTGGTTTTGAATGTTTTCATTATATCCAAACAAATGTTGGAAAGATGCTATTTTAAAGCAGGAAGGTATTTCAGGTTTAAATTAATGATCTGCAATGACTTGACAGGCTGCACTTTTATGAAGGCATCTGTATAGAGAACAACCACAGCAGGAAAACCACTGGTTTGGGGCTTTTTGCTTTCAAGCACTAGAATCTCATTGGTTAACAAATTGGACAACAAATGTACAACAAACAGAAACTAGAGCACCTCCTATGCCAGAAGTCCAAACTTCAAGCACAGATGGTTGTTAATTTGTCTCTAAAACCTATTAAATAAAATACAGACAACATTTTTCCTTTAACAAAAGATAACTAGGTAAATGAAAAAAATACATAACTATAAGAGCTCCAAGAGCACAGACCTCCACCAAGGCATTTTCAACACTGTCACAAGTTTTTGTCAAAAATATGTAAAACTGCCCTGTACTTCACCTTCAAAAACTTCCTGGATCTGCACCCAGATTTGGTTTACTGCCAAAATCACTTGCGCACTGGGCGCGCTGTGATTGGCTGGGGTATCCCAGCCTACTCTCCACCCAAAAACCTCCTGAGACAACCAAAACATCAAAATACAGGCTGAGGAGGGGGGTGAGGTAAACAAAGACACCATCACACATCAATAGAGACCCATAGGAGACGATTGAGCAGGATTTTTTCTGAAAAAGTTTTATTTTTAAGGAAAATCCTGCAGACCCTACCTTTAAATTTTATGAAAATTCTGATTTTTTTAAGGATTTCAGTAGAAAGTGAAATAAACATTTCAGCTCCAAAAAATTAGAATTTTCTGGCTGTAATTTGTGTTTTCAGGCATTAAAGGGTTAAGTTCAGTGCATTTATTTGGGTGTTGTTGCTGTCAGGCAGAAACCTTGTTTCTCACTTTTTCCACATAAATCAGTGCTATTATCGTAGTCATATCTTCTTTATCAATTTCAATAAATTCCAAGTGCAAAAAATCGTGGTCTTAGTTTAGAAAGCACTATGGTTTAGTCTCTGTCCATCTATAGTTCACCCTAATTTCAGCCAACCACCTTTTCACAGGCCTCCCTCACAGATAATACATATGATCAGTGGTTCAAAAAGAATTTTGAGCAATAACCTGTTGTACATATACACTTTTATGTCTTCCAAGCAAATCAGAAACAAGTTTCATCTTCCAAAATACCAATTCTTCTTCTATTAACAAATTAGAAACTTTTTTCAATGTCAGTTTGTTCATTTTCCTCCTCTGCCACCCAAAACACCTCTCGATGTAACACTAGAAAACAAGCCTGAGGCTTGAGGAACAATATCCAGGCTGAATTGTTGACTTTGATAATTCATCCTTTTCAGTTATTACTTTAGCCAAAATGAACACAGATTAAGTTTGTGTTTTTGCAGAGTAAATAAAGATACAGATTCTATAAAGCTGGTTTCTATCTTCTCCCTCTTTCTTGTAGGTTTGGCACGTTTGAGATGCTCAGTAACCCGATGCGAGATGCGACCGGTCGGCTGGACAACACGCGGAGCCTCCTCTGTGGTTTAGGAGCTGGTATAGCAGAAGCGATTGTGATTGTCTGTCCTATGGAGACGTTAAAGGTCTCAGCATGTTTTAATACTCATCCTCTCTTTGCTCTAAAGTTCAAATGCACAGTGTACTGATGAAATAGTTCATATTTTTTTCTCCAGGTAAAGATGATCCATGACCAGTGTTCCCTCAGACCTCGATACAGAGGATTTTTCCACGGAGTCAGTGAGATAATTAGAGAGCAGGGTAAGAGAGCACCATAAACCCACATGATAGAGTCAGACAGTCGATTATTCTGTTGTTGCTCCATGATGATTTTTCTGCTTGTCTGTTTTAGGCGTCAGGGGGACGTATCAAGGTCTGACAGCAACTGTGTTAAAACAAGGAACCAATCAGGCTATCCGATTCTATGTGATGAACTTGCTGCGAAATTGGTACAAAGGTGAGAAAACCCTTAAAAAACATAGAATCCTAATTGCATCCAATTTCTAGACACAGTTTCTTTATTTTTATCACATTCACTGTTAATCCAATCTTTAATTCGACCTTTAAAGGGGATGACCCAAGAAAAGAAATGCACCCGATTGTCACAGCGATGTTCGGGGCAACAGCAGGGGCTGCTAGTGTCTTTGGAAATACACCTTTGGATGTGGTGAAAACCAGGATGCAGGTAGGAAACATGCTGCAGATAGAGACTCATGGTACCTTAGGAGACATTGGGACAGAGAAACTTAAGATTTGATCAAACAGAAAAGCAGATTTATAAAAATGTTTTTTCACATTTTTACACCTCTGATATTTGTTAATTAAATACGCAAATGTAATACCCAGCAAAATATCCTTACTCAGTGCTGTCATATTTATATTCATATTGTAAATATTGTTAATGTTAATAGTATAAATTCCTTGGCCTTATTTATAGTCTAATTTTTACCTAATTTACTTATTTCTTTCATAAGGAAGTTGATATTGCTTAAAGATTCTGCATCTAGTAACCTGCCTACTTAATTTTTCATTATATTTTATTTAAATTTTGAGCTGTTATCTATTTTAATGTCTTTATTTGATATTTCCTACTGCTATACTGTGTGTAAGAGTAACTGAAACAACCAAATTTCCCCTTAGGGATTAATAAAGTATTTCTGATTCTGATAAAATCACCATATAATAACTTTATTTATATATATAGCACCTTTAAAAACAGATGTTTACAAAGCGCTTTAACAGACAGAACCCAGTACTCTGGGTACAATAAAATCAACAATCAGGTCAAACAGAGACCAAAAGAGTCAGAGGAAAAAGCACAGAGGGTCATGTTAACTAAAGCAACAAGGGAAGGAAAACAGTGAACACGTACAGAAGAAGAACATTGATGATGAAGGCATTTCATTTAATGTACAATTACAAGGAGACAAGACAATAAATATGTCATAGATTTATAGATAGATAAATTTATGATGGTTGATAGTTGACGACATCACATCAGGAAGATGGAAAAGAAGAGGGCAGATAGAGGATGGGTAAAAGAGAAAAAAAGAAGAATACAGAAAATAAAAATAAAAATAATAATAAAAAAAGGAAGTATATTAAAACAAGAAAAGATGGTAAAAACAGGACTAAAACAATGAGAAACCAGTGAGGAGAGTTTAAAAATAGTTAAATAGGTATTGTATAATAACTATGTAGATAAAATAAATAGCTAACACAGATGATAAACAATTATGTGAGCAATAAAAGGATCATGTACAAGCAAGTCTAAAAAAGTGTGTTTGAAGATGCGATTTAAAAGATGTCACTGATCCAGCTCCCTTTATCTCCTCGGGCACAGTCGAGGAGCTCTGACAGAAAATGCTCGATCGCCTTTACCATTAACTGCAGTTCCCTGTATTAAGGGCAAGGAATGCTATCTGCCTTTTAAAGAAGGTACCTACCACTGAGCTTTCAGTTCATTTAAGGAGAGGAGCAGGAGGGGATTGTTCGCTGTTCATGATTTAGGTTCACACTGGAATAAGGAAAAAAATGTAAAAATCCAAAGTCACGGATGGGAGCATAGAAGAAAGGAGGGAAAGAAGACAGACAGCCATGTTTGTCTATAAAACTGTAGACTATTGAAGAAGAATAACTCATTCAAACAATCTGAGAAGTTGGTTTGTAGAGTGGAGTTTAGCTAATGTTAGCACTGCTAGCCCTTGGCTCACTCTCCTTAAGTTTAACGTCCATATTTCTGTGCTGAATGCAGTTTCTCACTGCATCGACTGAGTGGTTTTAAGCAAGTACAACCGAACACAGCCTACAGACAACTTAATCTCTATTTTTTAAATTAAAATACATACAAAACATGCTGTTCTTATCCATGTTTATGATTCCATGTCCTTTGTTTACATCTGGGTTTAAAGCCACAGTTGGAGCTTTTCCACTACACGGTAGCTTAACTTGGCTCGACTTTACTCAGTGTTTTGGTTTTCTGTTGGGATCGTACCTGGCACAGAATTTCCTCCAGCACGGTTCCAAGCGAGCTGAGCTGACACTAAATGTGACGTAGAGACCCTGTTGACCACTGAATGGTCAGAGTATCACTACAAGTTGGGGGTATGTAACAAGGAAATTAAAACGAAATGAAACGCCTCCCACTGTCACCCCTGTGATGCTGAATGACTTTCCAAACTTTACTCTGCTTTCAACAGTATGTAGTTTTGCTGCTCGCAACTTAGCTGGAACAAAATTCATCTCCTCACTTGCTGTGATGAAAAACCCACGTTGTTGTGAGTTATACTGCAGTGGAAACAGTGTGGGTAGCATCCAAAACCTGTTCGGTCGAGCCAATTGAATTGTTTTACCACAAACAGAAAAGCATCAGAAGGGGAGCTGCTGTGGCCACTAGTGGTTAGCTGCTGATACAGAGTAGACAGAGCATTTGACCTGGGGGCGTCGGTGGCGCAGCTGGATAGTGCGCTTGGTCAATGATTGGGAGGTTGCAGGTTCAAGCCCAGCTCTGGGCGACACATGTCGATGTGTCCTTGGGTAAGACACTTAACCCCAAGTTGCTCACACTGCTGCGTCGGTGGTGTGTAAATGGGCATGAAAGGGCGTGAAAGTGTTAGCTGATACTGATGGATAACTAACATAGAAACTCTGATCCATCAGTGAGTGAATGTGAGAGTAAATGGGTGTGAATGGGTAAGTGTGACCTGTGGTGTAAAGCAGCTTTGAGTAGTCAAAAGACTAGTCCATTTACCATTTACCTGGATTCCAGGCCTGTTTTATGGGACAAATATTGTAAAATCCAGAATATGGGTCTCACTGGTATGTAAGCCAATGACTGTTTTTTGCTGTCTCCTAGGAGAAAAAGGGTTTTTAACTGCCTTGTAAAAGAGATGATCCAGGCTTTATCCACAAATGTCCATAATATGACACTCCTGAACAACCTTTCTGTGCAAAACCTTTAAGAACTGTTAGCTCAGGCCATGTTGGCTTGCTCCTCTGCTACTTCATTATGGTAGCTGAGTTCTCAGCACTCTCAGCCTGTGGGCAGGGATTGATGTAAAGTTAAGACTCAGCTTGAGAGAGACATGTTGCCTACTATTGCCTGTAGTCTCCAAGTGAGGAGTCTTCAAAAAAAAAAATCAGTGCTACACAGTGTATTTACTTAATGATAAACAAGGCTTTTAATCAAATGAAATACAGTTGAAGTTGTGCCAACCCTTGCTAGCTCTGTTTATCTCGTACATTTGCAAAAGTGACCCTGGCACTTGCATGGGAGCGAACTTGCAAAAATGCATCAGATTATGTTTAATGTTCCCTGATTGTTGCGTCCGGACTTGAGATCATAACAGTACGTGTCAGCAATTTATAGGTACAGTAGTGGCATGGGTATAGAAACCTACTGCGTTTTTCTCGATAAAAAATACAGCTTCTTCGCTTGATTTTATGGTAAATTTGGTGCAGGCTAATTTGTTATCTGGCTTTAACTACTACGAAAGCTAATCCATATCATTACATCCCTGCTAGTTTTGTGTGATGGTTCAAAACTTTCCACAGATCTTGAAATATATTGTCTCTCTTTGCTGTAGGGTTTGGAGGCGCATCGCTACAAAAACACAGTGGACTGTGCCTTCCAGATCTTAAAGCAGGAAGGACCACAGGCGTAAGTTATCCTGCTTGTGCTTCTGCTGTTTTGCTCTGTAGAAAAATCACCTAACCTCAAATCCTCTCCTTCTTGCAGGTTTTACAAAGGAACAGTCCCCAGGCTCGGGCGGGTGTGCTTGGACGTGGCCATAGTATTTGTCATCTACGAGGAAGTGGTTAAACTCCTGAACAATGTGTGGAAGACTCAGTAAACAGAGGTCCCGAGAGAAGCACAGAACAGTGCCTCATGCTACACACAACTGAACACCTCTAATCTACATCATACAGACGATGCTTCATCTTTGCCTGTTTGAATCTAAAATCAACGATTTGATGGACCTACGCTGTGTATGAGGCAGGGAGACCCTGAAAACAGTTTTCAGATCTGGTTTTGGAATCAGGTGAGATGGCACTGTTTGAAAAAGAGCAGAAAAAGGAACATGAAGCACTGAAATAATCTGTGCGTTTGACCAAAATTGCAGACTATCTTTAGTCTTTTGACCAGAAAAAGCTTATTTAGAGAAGAGCACATATTATTTACCAAAGTTTAGACAGAGCAGCAGAAGACAAAATTATCAATCAAGACCATTATAAAGGGATGTGATGTATGTCTGGTATTTTAGCTTTTTATGACTTGTTGCCACCGTGTTGTAGAGTGAAAACCAAGTATCAAACCATAAATGTGTCTTTTGATTCACCCAGTACTTGACATGATACAGGGCATAGAACAAAGAAGCCTCCGGATACTCCAACAGGCTTGCTACAGAACTTCAGCACATGTTGTATGATTAAAGCTTACATGAATGTGCAGCCTCATCAAAAGTTTTCTTGCTTTTGCGGTCTTTCGCTTCAGAGCTCTTGATTGCTTACATCGTGCATTTCATGGCTACTGCTGACGGCAGAGCAATGCTGCAGTCTGTTCGGTGTTTTTTGATGTAGCAGCTGAATTGTTGCACGCTGACCGTGGCTTTTTGATGCTATGTAACCTGTCATCTAAACCTGGAGTCTAAACCTCAAGCTATCCTGATATGTAGTCGTGGTCAAGTTACTAAGTTACGCACATATTTTAGAAAACAGAAAGATCATAGCAGTCTTCACAAGCGGTCTTGTATTACGGAGAAGAGTCAGCTTATTATGAGATATTTGTGAGGTAGTCATGAATTTTGAAACAATGGACTTTTGAAGAGACCAGGTATAATATATGTTTTTCTCTGGTTTTACCATGTATAGGTTAGTATTCTTTTCTTTTCTTTGCTTACTATGCATGCAGAGTGTCTGTCCTGTACGCACATTCTGGTTTGTGGTGAAGCAGATGCTCAATCAGGTGAAAAGACCTTCAGTTGGGCTGCATTACTTAACGAGTTTGTTTCATTTACAATAACAGCAGCCCACAGTTACTGAAATAACATAGAAGCGATTACAGGATAACTGTAAAACCAAAAAAAACTTTATTCATAATTTTGACATTTTTATACGTTTATTTTGTTTACTTCCCTGCCAAAGTGTTACAGGTATTAAGTTGGGACTTTTTAATTAAAATAAATGCATACTTTGTAAAATAAGTGGGTAATTGTGTTTAATAACCAACATCTCAGTATTGATTAAAACAGCGATTCTAATTATTGCCAACTACCAAGCGGCCATACCTTCAGTGAGTGTTTCCTGCTATCAGCAGAACCTTGTTCTGTTATTAGTCGATGCTTTGATGGCTGTTAATAGCACAAAGGATCAAGTTGTGACTGATTTTAACAACAGCACATCTGTGCTGGTGTGTGTGACAGTCACAGTCACTGTTAAAGTACAGTGAGCTTTGGTTCCATTTCATGTCAGGCAGGGTACACTACATGACAATCTGCACGACTTTAGGTTCACATTGCTTTTTTCTAACCAAAGTCAGCAAAGGAACGATGATCTGCTGGTCCTTGAGATTGTCTTACCTGATTATCCTGTGGTGTGAGGTATGTTAAGAGTCATTTTATCCTCCCAGAAGAGGGTCCATGACGCCCCGACTTGAAATCGGAAATATAAAAAAAAAGTGATCAATATTTACACCCTGAAATCCTTGTGTTTATGGAATGCACTGAAGACAACCAAACACATCCTCTGTGTTTTGTCATATGGGATGGACAAAGCCAACCAGGGAGCAAGCTGGCTGAAGCAGGAAGCAAACATAGCCATAGCAACTAGAGTAAAGATGAAGCATAGAGTTAGTCAGCCATCAGAAACTTTTCTGGTATGTTTGTTTACATTAAAGTTGAGTTTGACCAAGGGAGATTACAAGCTGCGAGAACAGAGGCCCTGGTAAAGGCGAAGAAATCAGATGGTGCGTGGTGTGCTGTGTCTCTCTTTGAGGCACACCACATGCACACACAAGAACTTCACAGATGAATCTGCCATTAGTTGTCTTTATGTTTGGTCTCTCACTGTTTCAAAATTGGCTGAGATTTTAGAAATATTGATGTGTACCAGGCCTTGGTCATGTTGACTTCATGCAACTTTTTAGAAATGGTAGATGACATTACATGAAAACATAGTAACAAGCAACAAATATTTTTGTCAAGAAAAGAAGCTCACGCTCAACCTTTTTTTAAAAATCCATTTAAGGATCAATGAGAGACGTAGTTCAAGCACAAGGGATAAGCATGTCGCCCAGTACACTGGAGAATCTAATCAGCTCATCCTCAAGTCAGAGTCAACAAAGTTAAAAGAAAATCCCTCACAGCACTCATGAGATAATCGATCAAGACAATGACCGGGATGGTGGTACAATCCAAAAACAAATGTCAGAGATCGTTAATGCCAGGCGGGGGCATCGTAAGAGCAGAAAGATGACTGGCTAATGATGAGGGTAAGACCCCTCGCTATGGGATAAATGAACCAGCAGGCTCACCAACACTGGCCCCACATTCAACCTAAGGAATGACAGAAATAATCAACAGCTATGAACATGGAACTTTTCCTTCAGACTCAAAAGCTAGAGAAAAATGTATTTTTGCTGAGGTCTCTTCATTTTTTTTTCCAAAACTTCAATTGGTTTAGTTCTATACTGCTGATTCGAAGCCATCCGAAGCCTTGTTTTAGATACTGGACTTTAAGTATCCATGTAAGCTTGAAATACAAAAACAACAAACTTGTCTGACTGTTAAAGCCATTTAAACTGTAGTGTTGCTGTCGCGCTTCTGTCACTTCACACTGTCCATCAAACACTTTTATAATTCGTGTACCTCAAGCTAACCTGTTTAATTCACTTTCCGTTTGCTAACTGATGATCGAGTTATTAAGTCATCTTTGATAGCAATCATTCTTGTCTACATGGTGTTTATATATTCAGATGGATATTAGAGAGTAACTGAGTCAGAGGCTCGACAAAATCATGGACTTTAACAAAGCAAGGCTTGGCTTTGATAGTGCCACCACAGAGCCTTGCACAGAAGCCTTTTACTTCTCTTTGCCAAACTACTGCAGTAGAACTCCAATGTAAAATCCCTGATATAGGAGCAAGTCATTATTGTTGATTTAAAATAAGAGCTACAGAGTATTGTTTGATGTCTTTCCTTTTTGTTTTCATTAACTAAAGCACATTTTTATGTATTATTGTTCATACATTGCTGCTTTTTAGAAACTATCAGAAACAGTGTTTCCCCTCGTTCAGCACATCAGATCTGATCTCTGAATCCTGTCAAGCAGACTGAAGGATTTGTTTGTGTTAAGGAAAAGCTGACTATGCGGGTTTATCAGAGACATTTTGTTATTAACACAGTGCTCCTAAGAAATGGTGGAACAGATGTGGAAACGTGCTTTATATTACATGGTTTCAATAAAGTTGTGATTATAGTATCTGATGTGTGTGATTCTGGTAATGTGCATGTGGACATAAAGTAATAATGATAACAAGAGAGCTCAAATCAAACACAAGTTCCTCTAGAGGACTTGAGTGTATGTGAACACTGAGAAACGGACTCTTTCATATAAGAAGCCTCAGTCAACACCTACACAGGTATTTTTTAATAACAGGTTTTCCTCCTCAGTTTTATAAAATAATCCTGTCCATTCACGTCAGGTTTTTAAAAACATTCTCATCCACACGAAAACACAAACATTTCTATGAAAAAGCACTTTTATTCTCAGATCTATTCTAACTATAAGTCATACCAGTGTTTTGGCTTACCTTGTGGCTAAGTTAACTGGTGTTTGCAGGCTTAATGAATAAACGTTGCTCCATTTATATGCAAATTTGAGACAATCCTGTAATTAAAAGTTTTGCGGATAGTCTTGTAATGGGCCACTAGTCAACACGGACACTTAATAAAAAGGGCTTTTCAACTATGTGGTATCAACTAGGCTCTGCTTGACATTACTCTTTTGTTTTGGTTTTCCGTTAGTGATTGTACCGAATACCTGCACAGTTTTTCTTATCACCTCTGCTTAAATAGTGTTGTTTTGCTGTTTGCTACCGTCTTTGAAAGAAAAATCATCATGGTATCATTCATTCATGGTGTTTTAAAAGGTTTGATTTTCAACTTCAAAAAATATCTGTGTTAAAAGGGAGGGGGAAAAACTACCAAATGTTCTCACACTTCAGACCCTAACTTCCAGATCCGATGGGTAAAAAAAGCTTTTTGACGACTTGTGATTTTTCTTTGATTTAAATATTTATTCATAGTAAATATTCAGTACAAACAGGAGACAAACTGGTCAATGTGAATGGAATGGTCGACCTGTTTATCTCTCAATAGGATGAGAAACTCAGAGTTCAAAGTTGTTGACATTTGGCTCAACCTCAGTGCTGGAAAAATCCAGCAGGCTGAGGCTTTTGCTGATGGTAGGACAGAGGAGATTAAAGGCTGAAGGAGCAGGCCGAGCGCGGTCGACACTGACATCACAGAGGGAAGGTATTACTACTCCCACCTGTTGCCCCAAAAGTGCACCTGTCAGTCACTGTCTGCCATTCATCGAATTCAGGCTTTAGGAAGGGCAGAGGGCAGGCATGCTGTTGAGGAAAACATCCTCATGTGCTGCTTCAATTATGAGCAGCACTTCTTTAAAAACACAGCGTGAGTAGATTACAAGCATTAGCCTTAATATCTTTGTTTTTAACTGCTTTGAGTGTCACCATGTGGACGACACCATTACTTAGGTTTAAAAATAAAATATAAGCTACCAGATCATGGCTTCAAGTGTACTGAAATGTATGTACACAAATAAATCCTTTTAATGTTGCAGGTGCAAACGCTGCACTCATCACCATGCAGCTTCATCCTGCAATAATCTCAAGGTTTAGTTGAAAAACCTTTACTGTCTTACACTGCTAATATTACTTCATCATCTCAAAACTGAAGAGTTTATTTTATACCACGATCAGACTGGATCTCTGCAACACTTTGTAATTGAGGGCAAACTTGGGATAAAAGTCAGCCCAGCCACCTTTGCTCCAGCTGTCAGGCTTTTCGGGACATAAGGTTTGAAATCCTCGGCCAAGGTGAGGAACAGACGCGTGGTTACCTCCTCCATCTGGAAATACAACACAAGGAAAAAAGAGTTTAGAGTAAGGAAACATTAGAATCACCTATGATTGGGTAAGATAATTATTTTGAGTGCTGCACTCACATCCTCAGACATTTGTCTTTTCCTCCACTGGCCACTCGCTGCCCATCAGGACTCCAGTCCACTGCAAACACCTACAAACACAAGCAGGGTCGTGATTGGTTAAGGATGAAAAGCAGGAAAAATCTGTGTTTTGTTTCCTAAACATTTCCCCATCAATGACAAGCACGTGATATTGAATATACATTTATTTAAGCTTTTTACCTGAAATGGTATTATGTCACATTATGATGTCTGTGATTGGAAGGAAAAAGTGGAATGATTGATAAGGGAATTGTTGAGCATTAAAGACAATTTCTATGATCAGTTCTATTGATTCCTTGGGCTTGTTGTCAACCATCTTCTGAATTTGATTTTCGATTCCCATCTGCACTGTTTTTACCCTGCAGAATCTCAATAGTTTAGTTTTTCTCAGATGTGGGTGTGCAAGTAAAAATATGAAATTAAGGGTATCGCAGAGGATTTTTTTTTTTTTTTTTTAAATATAACTTGGGGCTCTGTAGATACCCTATGGGTTTTAGTTCAGAATTCTTTACTAGTCAATAATGCATGGTAATAACAGAGGAAACCTGCGTCTCTATAACATATAGATGCAGATAATTGCTAAAAAGTTTATTATCAGTATTGGGAGATATGAAAAAATGTAGCAGATCATAACAGGCAATAATTAAGCCATATAAATCAGCCATGTTTGCAAATATCTTCTAATTGACTTGGAAAAAAGACCAGATTTCATTCATAGCTTATCACATTCATAGTCGAATATGGCACCTACAGGAAAACCATCTGAAAGACAAAAGATCTGACTCTTATTACTAAGTTGAGTCGAATAAACCTTGTCAATAAAAAGCCTTGATATTCCCATCATCAGGAATAAGTGACAGTTCCCCTTCATGCAGTGACAATATGGATTATAAAAACTGACAGTAAGCGTATACAGTGCCGCAGTATCTGTGAATGTCATTCGGTGCACATTGATGTTCATGTAGCGTCAGACTGCACAGTAAGTAAAAAGCGCAATAAAGTGTGTGACTGTGTCGTCATTGTGTTTAACCAGAGGTCGGGTTGGGTCAGGGCTCTGTTATTTATGGGTGCTGGCAGGCCCGGATTTGACTTGGGGGTAACTGAATGTGACAGTTTGGGTTTCAGATAGCATGTGCAGCTTCCAGGTGCAGGCCTCCTCCTTCCCTCACCTCATCAGCATGGCCTGGCAGGTCCATGTTCAGCTTTCCCGTCTTGACGTCCCAAACTTTGAGAGTGCTGTCGCTGCTGCCGCTGACCAGCAGCCTGCTGTCTGCAGACCACGCCACCTGATACACCGAGCCCACATGTCCACGCAATGACATCAGGTACCTTTATATGTGAAGACAGAGGGCGAAGACATCATCACACAGATCTAATGCTAACAGCACCATCATGTGGACAAATGCAGGACTACAGGCAAGTTAGTCGTCTGCTGAACAACATGAGCAGCACTGTTTTGAGATTTTCTTACTTTCCAGTGCGTCCATCCCAGATTTTAATGGACTTGTCGAAGGAGGCTGAGGCGAGGAGCCGGGTGTCCGGGGAGAAGAGCACCTCGTTGACCAGAGCGCTGTGGCCGGTCATCCGGGCCAGAGGCTTCTTCTCTTCAGCAGGGTTCCACAAAAACAAGGTGAAATCATCCGAGCCAGACACCAGGCGCTCTGGAGCTTGACCCTGTAGCACGAGAGCAGGAGGAAGGTTACTGTCACGAGGGATGAACACAGACTGGAGCACTTTAATATGGTTCACAAACTGTACTCACCCTGACTTTATTATAACGCTGCAAAGCTCTTTCCTTCAGCTCCTCCACTGTGGGGGAAGAAAACATGAGCTGCAGTGAAAAACTCGTGAGAGCACCTCCATCACCACAAAGCATTTCATCCACAGGGTCTAAAACTTTGGTTTGTGAAAGTTCTTACATGATCCAGTGAGGTCCTGGGGGTTGATGGTGGCAGTTGCTGGTTCAAAAGCTCCAGTTCGCAGGACGTAGTCTGTGCTGAGAGCCAAGGTGTTCACCCAGTGGGCATGTCCCTGCAGGGTCCTGCACTGGACGCCCTTCAGCCACAAGTCAAGGTGTACAAACATTACTTTTTGTTAGGGATGGACAGTACAATGAGTTTTGCACTTGCCTCTGCGTCTTAGTAGAGACAATACATTTTGTTTTAAAGATGTATTGATATACAGTCCTTAACAAAATTATGAGAACAACCATCCAATGTAAGATTAGTGCCATAGCTGCCCTAAATAAAGAGCATTGGTAATTACATTAATCATTTTTATGTTATTATAATGGTTAATACAACAGTATATAGAGCTCTTTAACCAAAATCATATATTTAAATGCTTAAATGTAATTACTTTTGTTATCCATGAATTTCCAAACTGACTGCTTTGCAAAAAAACGATAAAAGATAGAAAAGCACATTGTTTTTTTTTCTTATTAACTTGTCATAATATTTTAATTCATTTGCATTCCTGGACAGAAATATTAGTTTTAGAGGTTAAATGTCTGCTGGATTCGTCCAGCCCAGTGAGCGGCTCAAATTTGGGTATAAAAAGGTGAATTCAGTTCGAAATTCTCCATTCCTGTTCAATATTTATGTTATTTATTTGTACTTCCTGATGTCACGTGACTTACACAACAAGGGTTTTATCATTAGCAATTGTAATTGAACAGTCTGAAAAATATGACAAACTCAATACACAGAATCTTTGCTGGTATTTTGACCTTTTTAGACGATGAGAAGAAGTTTCTCTGTAATTTTTGAAAATACAAAACTCCCTAGTATTGAGAGTCTCTGACTTGTTTTGTTGGGATAGTATTAAACAGGATTCAATAGTGTTGACTTTTATGGACATATTCTATCAAAGGCAATCATTCAGGTATTGTGGGAACCTTTCATTAATGCTTTATGGGAAAATATGACGTATGAAAACTTTGTATCACCATCAGGTTCAAAATAAGATACAATAATTGAGCACACTTACATCTTTGGCCCTCCACACTTTGACCGTCCTGTCTTGTGAAGACGTGTAGAGCAGTCCGTCTCCTCCCCACTTCACACATGTGACTGACTGAGTGTGGCCGGTCAGGATCTTCTCACAGCGTCCCAGCACTGTGTCCCAAATTCTCACTGAGGCATCCTTAGAGCTGCTGGCCAAGTATCTACACTCTGGGTTACTGTGGAGGAGAAGTGGAACATTAATCAGCAGAGCAGTCAAACATTTTCTCAACTTAAAATCAAATCATTAATCAAAGAAAGATTACAGCTATTCCCCATTTAAACGGCTTCTTATACTTTATTTTCACAGAGGAAAAGTGTGATGACAGTTACAAACACAACCCCTTTCTCCCACTGCTGCAAAACCTTCCCTGCTCTCAGGTTAAGTGAGAAAGTCATTCCCTCCTTACTCTAAATATCAGTTATAATGTCGATAAGTCAGTCTTTATCAGAGGTGTGGGCTGGAACCATTTTCTTGTTGCTGCTTTTCATTTAAACAGCTTTTCTGACTCAATTCAATCTCTCCACTTGACTTTTCTCAGCACATAGGAACAAAAGTTTCCACCAAGCGGTCCAGTTTGGACCAGAACAGTTTGGCACAGTTAGGTGCTCTTAATCCCTTTCCAAAGCCAACCACGCCTTAACCCCAAATGTCCACAGTCTATCCACGCACGCTGCAAACTACACCAACTACATTGACTCATTTGCCAATGCCCTAACAGCCCACGAACGATGAGGCACGAGGCTGCACAACATTTCTGCCTCGACGCATGTTTTTGTTTTCTCACCGTCTCTCAGGTTGACACGGACAAGGAGCAAAGTAAGAGGGATTTTGGAGAGGTGTTGGATTTTCTTGGTTTTCTGTGACTTTTCTCACCCAGCAGAGCTGATTTATCTGTTTAACAAAGCAGAAATAGTAGGGCATTCATCTGTTTTCGATGGGTGAAATGATTTACATTCACTTTGATGAGCCTCCGAGCCGACCACTCTTCAGCCCTATATGCCGTTTCTGCACCTGAACAGTTAGAGCACTTGATAAACTGTTCACGAGAGGAAACACGGCATAGAATTACATTTTTAACATATGCAGTGTGGACAGCAGGCGTGTGGCACAGCACAACGCAACTCCACATCCCACTTTTGTGTTCAGTTAGGACGTGGTGTTAGGGCTTGGAGAGATTTGGTACTCCGGCAGATAGGTGCCACAAAAATTGGGCTGATTAGTAATTTTGATACCTTCCCCAGCTTCTGACATTGGATACTCATATTATTTATTACTGTACAAAATCACAGCCTCAAAAGCTGTGATTCTGGCCAGGACCTGGGACCCTAAAAACAGTGTCACCTAGGGCTGCCAAGATTAGTCGACTAGTCATGACGACGTCGACTATCAAAATCGTTGGTGACTAATTTAATAATCAACGTCGTCACAGTTTCTTTTTTTCTTTTTTTTTTAAAAGCTTGCTTTTCTGTCAAATTTGCCACTTCCGCTGTCTTGTCTGCCTTTCTGTCCTTGACGCACATGCGCAGTAGTGGTAATCGGCGTCAGCCGTGATGTCACTGGAACAGTCATGGCTAGCCGGCAACGGAGCAAAAGAGAAGAATGTGCAATGCAAAAACTGCAAGGCAGAACTTGCCTTCCATGGCAGAATGACGGCGATGCATAAGCATCCGAAAAAGAAGCACAACGTGGCTGATTCAATTTCTGACGAAGAGGGACAGTCATCTTGGTAAGCTACTTGGCGCTAGTTAGCTGCTAACATTAGTGTCAACAGTGAGCTTCTTATTTACAGCTGTAAACGTTAACCTTAACGATGACGATTTCATTAGCCTTAGAACACACATGTTATGTGTTTGTTGTAACGTTATGACAGCTGCAGAGTTCATTAAAAGTTGAATGAACTACCATCTTAATTGTCTTTATTTCTAGTTAGCACATACCTTAAAGACTTCAAGCTGGAAGCTAATGATGGTTATACAAGAGCAGCTGCACGCTGGTGCGGTAAGCTGCAATTCATGCATGATCCGATTAGTTGACAAATGGCAAAAATAATCATTGACTAGTTGATTATCAAAATAATCGTTTGTGGCTTCCCTAGTGTCAACTTAGTGGCATTCGGCCATCTCTTATTTATTATGTAGACCGTACTTTACAATGAATAATGTGATTTTACAGTCTTGGTCAGGGGTATTAAAAAAAGAAAACAAGTGAAGTGATGAGTGCTTACAGATGAAGAGGTTCCCAGCAGAGCCACGTGATCCACTTGGTGTGACCTATCAGAGTTTTTCCCATCTGTGCACCCGTCACTGGATCCCACAGACAGATCTACAAAACCAATAGACAACAGAAATGTCAACAAACAACATACTGATTGAATTCATCTTGATCTTGAAGATGTGTCTGAGGAAGCTCACCTGGCTGTTTTTGCACCCTGAGGCCAGTTTCTTTCCATCAGGTGACCAGGCAATGCTGAGTACCCAATGTGTGTGTCCTGAAATGAGGCAGATTTAAGCTCCAGTGCGGAAATCAATGCATCCATTTAATTTTTGAGGCTGCCTAACAGTTCACGCTGAAATGTAGACTTTGCAAATACTGACATTGTACCTCTGGCTGTGTGGTGTGGCGTCTCTGTTGTCAGGTCCCAAAACCGCACTGTGGTATCACCTGAACCGCTAGCAAGATATCTGAAACACACCACAACAACTCATTTAAATCAAGTTCTGTTAAAGGAGGACAGTGAGGCATCTCAAGACAAGCAGGTGCTGTGTATGTAATTTACTTACTTGCCAGTGGGGCTGAAAGCAGTGGAGATGACAGCCTCTGTGTGTCCCTGAAGTGTGCTGGTACAGCGGGCCACAGCTCTGACCCTGAACACAGCTTGAGGCTGATAAACCACTGGAAGAACCTGCTCTGTCTCAACCCCGAGAGCCTTCACGCACGATCCAAGACTGGACACCACCTCGGCCTCTCCACTCACAAAAAATGCAAGTGGAACTGGCTCCTCCTGCAGCAAAAAACAGACAATAATACTTTGGTTTTATAATTAGGATATAAATAGAAGATATTTTTATAGTTTAAGGATATCTGGGAGAAGAGATATGGCTATGTTTTCAATGGTTTAGAGTAGATCTGGTCATGGATTTTGGACCAGTGGCTCTGTAAAATATCTTAAAATAAAGTTTGAGAAACCTGTTCTGTTTTTTGTTGTTTTAGTCAGTTGTTTTGGGAGCTTGTTACCTTCTGTAGCAGCGCATTGCAGACGAGCTGCAGTTTGTCTGGGGTGATGTCCAGAGGCACGTCGAAAGGTGAACCGAGGACCTCCCCATTCTCGTCCTGAAACTGGATCAACAGCCGCTCCACGTCCTCAGTCGTCATCCTCTGGTGAATCTCCGTACAAATCTAACATGAAGATGATATTTTTAAAGTTTAATGTAAATAAAACACATGTGGCAATAAAGATATGAATACATAACTGAATAATAATCTACAATCACCTTTTCTTTTACTTCTAATTAAGATGCACATACTTCGGGTATATTAAATTATGTGTTTGACACCATTAGATGTTTCTCAAATGTAGATTCAAATAGAAATTATGGGTTTCAATAAGTTTGTACGACTTCTGACTCTCCTTTGCCATCCAAACAGAAGAAAAATCAGCAACAAAAAGTGCTGTGTCGTGAAGATCTTTGAATGCACATTTCTTGCTATTATATATTTTAGTCATGATTCAAAGAATACACTGCATTATGTTTAAAGTAATGTTGACATTAGGTAATCCAGCAGGCTGAAACAGCTTAATGAAAACTGCTGCCAATTACTAACTTTGTCTTTGGTGCATCAATGTTCTGTCAGCAAGCAACCTGACAGAGAGACCACTGTCTTGCTTTTGTTCACTCAGGAAACAAACTAGCGAGAACAAACAATGTCAATTGTTGTCAATATATTAATAATTAGTCAAATCCAGGGGTGGAAGGTTACTTCTAATTTTTTCTCACACCACTGTACTTAAGTAGATTTTTGGGAAATTAAAGGAGTTGTTTTAACCAGTGCCTTTTAAGAGTATGTATTTTTCAGATGTACTGTGCTTTACTGGTTAATTTTAACTCTGGTTTAACTTAGTTTTGGTGTTGTGTCCATTTAACACAGCAGGTTAAAGTTATTTGTGTTTTTAAAAACTTAAGTTATGTGCATCATTAATTTCTTTTCTCTCACCTATTCATTTTTTGCTGATTTGAAAAATGATCTGATCCAAGACGTCAACTGGTAATTCGAACCAAACCATGCCTTTTGAGATCTGTTGCACCACTACATACATACATACATACACATTATATATATGATTTATTGAATAATCAACTGAGTCTGAGTTAGCTGTGATGTTCTCTTGAGGCCAAAATTTAACAACACTGAAACATCTACCACACATGGAAACTATGGACAAAAATGAGAACATTGCACACTGATCACTCAAATCACAATTGCTATGATTTAAATATTGTGGGAAACCACAAATTGTAACTGAAATTGAAACCCGAATCCTCAATATCAAATGGATCAGAAACAGGATGTAAACAATAGCAGGTTTTACTTTGTAAAAGACAACTTATTCAAGATAATTAGAGTAAAATATACATTTGCACTTAAGTTTTATCAGGGGTACACAATATAGGACTTTGCTGATATGCAATATTTTTGATTATAGCAATGTGTTGTCTCCATTTCTCTGACACTGACCTGTTCCTGACACTGCGACAGGTGATTTGTATTAGAAACAGACGTAAAACACAAAAAACAACATTTCATTCTCTTAAATCCTAATTTGGAGACTTTTGTTATATAAAGGATTGGTGATAATAGGGTGAAAGATTATGGTATCGTCACATATTCTGACAATATTTCAGCTAAAGAAATATATGGCCAATACATATGACTAATATATTGGCTGTTATTGTCAGCAAATTATAATACCAGTATTTACCATTTTAGCTATTAATATTGTACATCCCTACATTTTCAGTGCAGTGCTCTAGTATTGGTCAGAGCAAATAGTCAATCAATATTAGTATAAGGATATGCTACTTTATTTGGTCTAATACAAATTCCTCCTACAAAACTATGACTTACTGAGTGTACAAAAGACATTTTCTTTGTTATCTTTACCTTCTAATTTCAGATAATTCAGGACAAATAGCTTCTCTTTGGTTATAGTGTACGAACTGAACCAAACATCTTTATACTTCACGTTGACACTAGACTGGAGTTATCCCCCTTTAACACGGCACATGAAGTGTGATCAAAATACTTTAAAACTTTGGGTACTTTTAGAGTAAAATACTTTTTAATGTGACTTTAGTGGACTCATAATGTGCTAGTGCTACTTGTGCTTCAGTAAAATTGTCTCAAATGACTGTATTTTTACAAAGAGTACTATATTTCTAGATTCTTTTCAACCCTGGCCAAATCATGACACAAGATATAATCCATACCGGTCAAACTTTAGCTAGGCACTGTCAACCCAGTGTGATGCTAACCAATGAGGCTAACTTCGCTAGCATGACGCTAACCAGTGTTTTATCCGTATTATGACTATTTGACAGCGAATGTAGGGCACTCAGACTGATACTGGGTCCTTATACAACCGCTCATACTTGTTATCCCCTGTAATATCATCGGAGTAAGCGCTAAAGTGTGAAATATTCTCACCTGAACAGAAGCGCAGATGTGTTGGACTCTCCACGTGCAAACAACCAAGACAACATGTGTTGCCAGATCTCGCGAGAGAAACACGCTAGCAGATTTATAATAACAGGACGATTTTAGACTTTTTAGGCAGTTTGAAGAGTATAGACGCATATAATGGTTCAGATTTTACAATCATTCAACACAGTAAAAAAAATATAATATAAGATAACGTTATAACATAACTGAAAGGTATGAGGACAAGAATATCTGGACGAACGAACGTGTTTTACGTGGTTGGGCAGAACTAGGAACAGAACAAGAGAGGTTCATACACGAAGGAAAGGCAAGCCTAAAGTAATAATGAACTGTAAACTATAACCCAAAACGGACTTGCCACCGACTAACTATATTTATGGGGAACTATTTAGAAAAACGTGCCCAAACTCGCGCATAATTAGCAGACCTGGCAACGCTTCCAGAGAGCCTTTACAGTGGAGATACTCCTCTGAACGCTTTCGCGCAATGCATTATGGTAAGGTTAAAAGGAAGGAGGGAAAAGGAAATTCATCTCCTTTAACTACTTATCATCGTTTATTATTTCATTATTACCATGAAACCGCATTCAAGTTTTTTTTTTTTAATGTAAATCCTTTTCATTTTGCATGAAAGTAAAAGGTAAACATGGATGTCTGGTCACAGGGATCATGGTATCTTCAAAAATTTGCAATGAAAACATGTCCTATTAAATTTACTCAAGTATCTGGTTAACATTTTGTAATTTTGCAAGAAACTGGAGATATAAGTGGTATTATTTTTTTATTAATTCTTTATTTTTTTTAAGACAAATCACAAGCATTTAGCTCTATGATTAATCTTGCAGTGTGTTAGTCAAAAAGTGAGTAATTTTCAGTTGTTTCAAATGAGGAAAAGGCCAGCCCCAACGGATTTTGTCTAACCTAGTAACAGTTACTAAGGAGGGTGAAGCCTGTTAATGGGGCAATTACAACTCAGTAACCTTTAACTCTTTATGTCACTTACGTTTCCCCGGCAGAAGCTACTTCTTGGCTTTGATTGTAAATTTCATATAAATTTGATGACAAATATAAAACAAAAGACAATTATTATCTACATCAATTATTTATTTTAACAATGAAAACAAAATGTAAATACACATACAGTTCATTCTGCTGCTGTGACATTGGCCATTTTGTCAATTAATACATCCATCAGTCAACCAAACACACATTTCTTCTTTGAACATGTGTACACAGTGTACATAAATCTGACTCTAAGTTTTTCTATGACAACAATCACTTTGTGTTTGAACCAAAAGACATCTTTTAACATGCTAATTTAATAAACTACTTAGAGGTTAAGGACATTACAGATAAATAATTATCGAATCTTTAAAAACTTGAGGTCCATGTTCATTACAAAATAAAATCTCATTCTGATTCTGCTTTACACGTCACAGCCTTTCATGGTACACATTAGGCCTCTATAATCACCTTTACAATTAGAATATTCTCAATAAAATAAAACAACATCAGTCTACATCAATATTCATTTCATATTTTAATCTCTTTCCCACTTGGACTTAGTGGTTATTGAAAATAATCAATAGCAAGGCTATAAAACTTAACCACAAGCTGCATCTCTTTGCATTGTAACCTCAGATGGCCTGCATCGACATAAACATTTCTCTGCTTTGTTTTACACAGCCCTCTACGCTGGAGACAAAAACATAACATTAAAATCTGTCTTCAAATACAACTTAACAAGAGTCTTTCATGACCCGCAATGACCCACATGTCAAATACTTTCTAACACATTTTTATTCTTCTGTATTTTTCTGCTCTAACAGGCAGAAAAACACTGTAGATTGGCTGGAGTGGGACTCATTATAGCAATAACCTTTTATATTAGAGAAACAACTCCAGCAAGAGTGAATTCAACTGAACTTGAACTCCTTTAAGGCAAACCTATGAACAATAAGTAGAAGTTCATGGTCCTTAAAATGGCACTCTGTGGTGGCTATAATCAACCTCTCCACCAGCAGCTGCTGATGACAGAGAGACGTTTTAAATATCTGAAGCATATCTTTTACATTTCCCAAGGAGAGGAATAAGATGTGGATTTTGTCTTTATTTGTCAAGTCCGTTCATGTTCTCAGGAACCAGGCCTTCCATGACGGCACGCTTTGACTCCAGGATCTGCAAGAGAGAAACAAGTACAAGGCCTTTTGTTTTACCAACAAGCTACCAGAGATACTGTCAATACACTCAGAGGCTGTCTACATCAGTTTATTACACAAAATGTGGAATTCCATAAAAGATGTGGCATGAGTTCTACTTTCAGGTTACAATGATGCATTTTGAACACTGCAAATGTCCCTGTGTGGGACGAATAATGTTTAATATAATCTATTCTATTCTTCTGAAGTATACAAACTCAGGGTAATTCCTCTTATTAATTTATAATGTATGTAATATTGACATGAATCTTGCTCTGGCAGCAGTGAATTGTCATGTGCTGTCAAACTAAAGAATGAAACAAAAACATTACAAATCAGTGTACATTTGGTTACAAAGCAGGCTCAATGGCAGAGGGCTGGCTTAGAAAAAACTCTGAGGAAGTTCAACATTCAAAATCATGCTAGTTTCCCAAAATTACCAGCCCTGCCTTTAAGGCCCCACTTTGACCAGAGGCGGACCTACCTACAGAAATCAGTGCTTTAGATGTTCTGGTTACAGTCTCACCTGGAAGTTAGCGCTGAGTCCTAAAAGGCTCTGCATGTTTGTGCTGAAATAACCCAAAACATACTGTCCACCAAGCAGAGGGATCTCATTCTTGTCCACAGATATCTGTACCAACACACATACAAGCATTTAAATCAAACATCCACAGTGTTTTTTCAATCATAATATGAATGACTGGTTTGGACATCACCTGTATGACTTCATTAGTCTCAGGCCAGTCCTCCTCTTTGACCCAAACAAAGGTCTCGTAATCAGACGCACTCTTGAATCCCACCTGTAGGAGAACAATGCGATGAGTTTATATATATATAAATATCTTGTTGTTTTACTTTTTTTATAATCATTTATATTACAGTGACCTTGTAGAGGCCGATCCAGTCCCAGGTGGAGGACTCAAACTCCTCTTGGACAGTGTAGGTGAGAAGTGCATCCTGGTCAGCGCTCCAAACACCAAGAGGGGAAATGTGCACCAGTGGAGTGTCAAAATGTTTCCTCAGCTGCACAAAAAAGCCACAGCACATAGAGTCACTATTTGAATTTATGAAAAGACCAAAGAAGGAATCATTTCATCAGTCTTACGTCTTCTCTCACCTCCAGGCTGAAGGTTGCGATGACGGGCTTGTGGTCGCTGACCCCGTAGCTCATGTCACTGGTGTATTTGTCTTGTGTGACCAGGAGCGGATACTCATCGACTTCATCAGCAGCAGAAGTCGACGCCTTATCGCTGTCATCGTCGTCCTCTGATGGAGGAGTTTTGGGCTTGATACGCCACATGATCCGATCCGTCCAGGCAGGTTTCCTCTTTTTACCACTGAGAAAGCATAAAACATTTTTAAACAGATTCCTATTACAAACAGAATTTCTTCTGTTTCTTACCTTGAGTCGTAATTCCATGTCCACCACAGTTAAACTCAAACAGAGCAACAAGAAACAGAGCTATTAGAGAACACATTGACTGTTTATTAACATGGACGGTTCATCAACATCTCCCACCTTTGAACAAAAATGAAGCCAAAATACTTGATGGTATATTGAGTTGATGACAATACATGTAGAGATGTGCTCGGAAGGAAATCAGAGGGTGGAACTATATCCAAACACATACAGCTTTTCACCCTCACATCTAATCTATGGGGCCCTATTCTGATGATGCGAAGTGTGTTGTCTAAGGAGCCATCCAATTAGAATCAAGTTTAGGACCTGCAAAAGTTTTTATTGTATGTGCGTTTCGTCCACATGGAAAAGGCATTTTGGGAGCCTAAAAGCGTACATTTTTTAAAACCTTAGTGTGAGCAGACCTTAAAATGGCACCCTAGCATTGCCTTGTCGACAACAAATTTTCAGGAGCGATGTTCTCATAGCCCACCTCTCCCTTAACTCACGTGCTGTTATGTCATCAACGCTCTAAGAGAAACTGTCTGTCAGGTGCCTCAGACATTTCCCCTGAAAAGCGCCCATTATATCGTCGTATTTTGACTGGCAATCTTCTACTTCTTCTTGTTACATTTGTTTGCATCGCACATATTTATGTGCATGCTCCGTGTCTTCTTCTCTGGCTTTGGTGTATACCAGTGGCACCGTTACAGCGCCACTTACAGGCCTGGCATATAAATTACAGTGTTTTCAGTGTGTTTGTGTGAACAGATACATTTCTTGAAATGATGCCAATGCGGTTTTCGTCTCCGTGTGGATAAAGCCTACAAGCACAAGACACACAGCGGCGTACAGCAGGGCAGGTTAGCCTATTGGCGAGTTCCGTTAGATCTCAGAGTCGGACTGTTCAAGTTGCAAAAGTCACAAGAAACGCCCCTTTTGGTCAGAATTTCTACTTGGGAAGTAGGACGATCCTCATGTATCCAACTTTACCATCTTGTAACTGGAACATGTTTAACTTGGATGTGACGTGAACTCTGAGTTTTGCAGTAAGTGGAACATACAATATATTTTGCTATTTTGATAAAGCACAATATTGGCACAGAGCACAAAGAGGATGGATTATGTGCTCATTTTCGTTGCTGGAATCCTTGGCTTTATTCTGTAATGTGTGCGTAATGAACACACTGGACAGCCCGTATCAATATCAATGAGCAAAATTATCAGTGATACTCACTTTTGTATACAAGTTTGAAAAATTTAGCTCCCTGTTGCATAGGGACCTTTTACTCTGTTTGTTTTTGCTTGTTTTTGGTGTCTTATGTAAGCTTGAGAGCAGTAATGAGGCTCACTTAATTTTAATCAATTAACAAATGTTCTGACATAATATGTAAAGATGCTAACTGCTGTGCATCCAGTGGTTAAGGGAAAAGCTCAGTGAAGAGTATTCTTTTTGTCCTACGAATGTGTGCCCATATTTCCAAAACTACATATCAGGATCCCTCTGAGCCACAAACTTAAGACCAGGTTTTGGTTTAGAGCCCAATAGTTTGTGTGTACCTAAAATGGGAACATGTCAGCTTTTCATTTTAAGAAGGGCATTCCTATGGGTGCTAACAGTAACACAGGTTTATTTGCATTTGTAACAGCATGACAGCTGGGTACGAAAATTACAACTATGTTAAGGTGGAAAAAGGAAAGACACCTACACTGCACAGCAAAACACTTTGCACCATACGTAAACAGGGCCCAGATGAGACACAATTTATGAACTGCTCTTTACTTGATCCATGGAGGGAGCTCTAAATGTTTTGGCACATTTTCCAGCAGGCTTTGATGCATCCATCTCAATATACAGTCCATGAGTTAAACACACATGCAGTGCAGCGCGAATGCTACGGTGTAGCATACAGCCAGGTGAGAATGCCATTAGATATGATATTAAAGGTCCCACGTCCTGGTGTGTTTGATCATTTACATCATGTCTTGGGTTTCTGTTAAACAAGCATTTGCTTGAAGTTGAATAAAAAATGAAACATTTTGTCTCTGTAGGGCAGGGGTGTCAAAATTATGGCCTGGGAACCAACTGTGGTCCGCGGCCCACTCTTACTCGGCCCTCTAAAAGTTAAAAAAAGTAGACAGAATATGGACCATATTAAAACCTAAAGCCTGTGTTTTCTGATGAATGAAGACAAATGGATTGCAGTGTTAAATCTCAACACAGATCCCTAAAACTTCTCCACCTTCTGGTCTGATTCACCAATCAAATTGTGCAATCATCTAGCACCAAGGTTTGGCAGATACAGCGCAGTTTGCTGTAGTTTTTGCATCTAAATGTGATGAAGCATCTGCTGCACAGAACACTGTGCTAATGCTGATCAGGGCAGATCCAGTGGCAGCTAGGGCTGACCAAAACCCCTTGCTATTTGATAGACCATCTCAAATACCCTGACCAATGATTGTAATATGCTTCAGCAGGCTGTTAATAAAGCTGTGATGTCTGTTTTTTTTTTTTAAATCAATTTCAATTATCAGGCATATGGTGACCTTTATTGGACTGGATTACTAAATCTAAAATTCTGAAGTTGGGTATGTTAATGTGGCCCAGTCATCCATGTATTTTTTAAATGTCGCCCTTGATGAAAAAAGTATAGACACCGTTGCTGTAGAGGATCAGATGCAGTTCTTGGGGTAACAGGCCGTGAAGCAGACTTTCAAAACAGTCATGCTCTGCCTATGACAAGCAGAAAACACATGTGTAGGTGGGGGTTGTACAGCTATGACATAATAAACCCCAGGAAATTAAAAATTGAGCATTTTCTGGGGCATTTCTCCATGAACTGAGAGTTTAGTAGAAGTTGTCATGTTCTTCTGCTCCCCAAGACCCTTCTAACAACACTGAAAGAAAAGAAAATTGATTTTGCAGGACATGGGACCTTTAAAGTTTCATCTGAGCACATTCACAAGGACAAACAAAAAACAAAGTTTGCAGGAACACACAGTGGGGATCTTTGTGTAAACGGGAGTCGTGTCAGGTGCTATGAATTTGCAGATCACGTCTGAAATTCATATAAACCGTTCAGTGTCTTTTTGTTTAAGGAGTGTCTCCATTTTTATCACTAAAGGTCACATTTAGATAACCTTTAATGTGAAAATTCCCATCTAAAGGCTCTAAACCTATTCCTACTGGGTGCATCTATGGAGACACCCACCTTGGCGGATTTAGCTCCCTGTACCAGGCCCCCAACCAGAAAGAGAGCATCCCCCAGGTGAGGGAGGTGAGGAGGAAGATGAGGGTGGTGCTGCAGCGCTGCAGGGGCCTGGGTCTGTACATGGTTAGGGGCAGAGCCAGAGTGCTCTTTCTGAGAGAGACACACAGCGTGCTAAGGTTTAGGAATTAACATGACTCGCAGAGAGAGCTGCTCCCAACTTCTGCTACATGTTTATATCAGCTTTTGACTCCTGTTTGTTTTTATCTCTGGGTGTGAGCTAAAGGAAAAAGGACAGATGGTGCAGTGACTAAGAAGTGAGGATGTGTGGGGCATGCAACACAGAGAAAAATAAGTGTGTCTTACTTAAAACGCAACCATGTCTTTGGAACACTGTGTTCAAATGAAGGAAAGAGCACAAAAATCTGAGATGTGTGTTGAGTTTGTCTGTTAAATGTTCGCTTGTTGCACATGTTACCTGGTGTCATAGGTATCAGAGTTACGGTCAAACTTGTAGGTGGGTTTAAAATTCAGCGGCCCCTCCTCAAACTCCTGCAGGAAAGGTTCTTTCTTCTTCATCATAAGGAGCTGCAGAGGGAAGAATCAATTAGGGAAAGTCATTTGTGAGTGTTGAACATGTATGAATGGGAAGGCCAGGGGTGTCCAGACCTTTTTCACTGAGGGCTTTATATTCATCACTGGTAGCTTTTCAGATTTTAGAAGGCCCTAGTTGGCCTAGGCTTCTAATGAATGAGCCCCTGGTTATGATTAGAATTAGGGGGGAGGTGCTGCTGATGGCTTATCTCCACTTTCAGACTCAAAACAACAGGAAATTGAAGAAAAATGACAACTTAATAGATGACAGCACAATATTCTTTGTAGTTCAGACCTTGAGATGGAGGACACAGCTAGCCATTAATCAGCCATTAAAGCTGGAGATTTACATACTGTAAACTACATGGAGGAGAACTCATGCGTCGATTCAGCGCGTAGGTTATGTACATTGTCCAGAATTAATGCGACGCAGACACGAGCTGCAGTTAAGTAGGACCAGAGTGGAGGCAGAGGAGAGATGACAGATTTATCACAGCAGCAGAAACAACTAACAGAAAGTTTTAAGGACAAACTCTGATTAGTCAAGACTACTATCATCAACATCTGAATAATGTGTGAGACCATAAAAACGCAAACCTGAAAGTTCATCTGGCTAATTCAACTGGTGACATGTACATTAGTGACTTGGAGTTGACAACATAGTTGACTATGTTTGTGTTAGCTTGGTTTCCTTGGCTGTATTTTCTCACACATAAACTAATGAAGTATTCTTTAATACAGTGGTTAATAAAAGTGGAGCATTAAAGGGTACACCCTCTGTTTTATTCAGTGCTTTGACTACAACATCTATCAAGACAGTCGGCCGCAAGTCATCAGTTAACACGGTTACTCATTACACCAATACACCGAGACAGTTCCGAGGGTTCAGGGAGAAAAATATTGTAGAAAGAGAGTGCAGATGCTGATGGTGAGGATTGACAACTGGTCATCAGTTGTTAAATATTTAATGATGATATTGATTATTGATGTTATTTTGTTACTTTGACTCTCAGAATGGCCGCCATGTTTGCAGTTCAGTTCAACACAACAGGTAGTTACATACAGCCCAAGGTCTTTTGAGCCGTCTAGTGGTGTCCTCCACAAATATGTGTCACATACTGGCAAGTATGTGAGCCAAACAGACGCAAATGTCAACGCAGGGTCAAACTGCAAGCACATCTCCAGGTTAACGCTGCCTCTGACTGCTCTTATTAATTTGTCTTTACTCATCAGGGAGGCACAACCTTTATATTTTACTTTTGGCTCATTCCATTATTTTTGGACCTTGCTAAGGATCCAAATAGAAGGAGACTGTGGTCCACAGTTGGCCCTCAGGCCATATTTTGGATACCCCAGTGTAGGCCTACTTCTACAGCAGCTCACCTGGTCTTTGTTCCACAGCAGATTAAGACGCCCGCTGTTGATGGATGAGCGGAGGAAGTGCAAGCCGTGGTCTGCAATTCGGAAGTTCAGGTCCCCGAAGCAAAACACCAGCCTGTGTGAAAGCCTAGTTTTAGCTGCTAAACAACTCTTACTGCATTTATTTACATTTTGTGCGGACTGAGTGTGGCGTTAGTGCAGGTACACTGACTTGTGATCCCTGATGTACGGCGTGTCCGAGACGTCAAACTCTTGATCCTCCAGGATGAACTCAAACTCATCCACACGCTGCAGAGCATAGTTCATGTGAGCAGCCAGGTGGCAGTTGAGAAAACACACCATGTGACCGTAGAAGGAAAAACGCATGGACACGCCACCTTTGTTACCCTGACACACGGAGGGAGGAGGAATCATACAGCTGATACAAAAAAGTTTGCACAAAGGTACAGTTTCATTTTTGATGCAGTCTAGTACAGTATGTCCTGATTTTAATACAAACAATGTGGAAAAAATGGAGCATACATGAAAATACATAAAAATACAGCACAATGCCAACATATTTTATAACTCAGGCTATGCTCTGACTTTTGCTGGTGCCAGCTTTATAATATAATTATTAAAAGTTTGGGGATTTTAAATGCTATTAAAGCAGCAGTACTTTCAGTCCTACACATTATTTAAATAACAGACTTATTGCTCAAAAATCATGGCACTGAGTAAAAAGATGCAAACCTACATATAAAGTGGATGTACAGAAATTAATCTACCACATGATATAAACATACTTTTATAAATGATTTAAGCAGATAAATTGTATGTAAATTGTACATTCATGTATTTTCTCAAGTTTTCATCCTGATAAGGAAAAAAAGTTGCCTTTTAGTGATTTTAACAAATCGTTATGTATATTTATATAGTTTTTTCTTACTTTATGATTCTATTGTGTTTTAGCTTTGCTATTGTTACTTAAATTACTCTTGCACAATACTCAAGGATTTGAGTCACAAATGTCCACTCTGGCTCGACAATGACCTAATAACATTCTGGAGGTCTAAGGTCATAGGCCAAGATCACTCAGTCTCATATTCATCCCTTGCCAATAAGATTTCTACATATAACATGATCTTAACAACCACCGGACCCTTCTTGACCCACCACCACACTTCTTCTGTCAGACATTTTCACACATGTAAGGCACGTAGGGCTGGTCAGTGGTTCTAGTTTCAATAAAATGTTAAATTGCACATTATTTAAATTTCTTGCATACACCAATTAAACCGGTTTTTGAAAAAGCTCAATTTACCAAAATATACAAAATCAAAAGGATACATCTGATTCAAAGACACTTTTTAAAACATTTTATTAAAATGGGCTTTAATTGAATTCATTGTTTAAACTGTATAGTAAATAAAATGTTTGCAGATTATTAAGAACTATGCACATTTTGTTTCCCTCTGTTTAAAAAAGTTAAACAATGTAGTAATGAAACAACCACTCTGACACATAAGAATATGAAAAAACATAAAAAAGTTTTTCTGTAAATTTCTTTAATTTCATTTATTACTTTCCAAGTTTTTATTTCTTTTGCACGTTTGTTTGTGTGTTTGTTTGTTTGTTCATCTCCATATGTGTACATGTGACTGTGTACATATATGTGTGAAAAAAGAAAAGGTAAATTGTATTCTGTGATTTGAAGTATTGTATTATCTTTTTGTCAATAAAAAAATATTTTGAAAAAAAAGTTTTTCTGTAAGTATTTTATTCATTTGATCATTTGTCTTGAAAGTATTTGCCTTGGTGCACCTCAACACTTTCACTGTTCTTTGTCAGAGCTTTCATTCTGTTGGAGCTCTCGTTCACTCCACTTCTCAAACACAAAGAGCCCTTCATGATGTGTTAAAGCTGCGCAGCATCTGAGGTCAATGGGATTCCTGGTGTGCACAGTTTAATGGTGTTGTGTTGTCATCCCTCACCCAGTATCCAAAGATGCCAGTGCGTGTGTAGGTGGTCTGGATGTTTCTGATGAAGGGAAGGTGAGTTTGTTTGGCAAAAACCAGCAGCAGCAGACCCTGCATCCTTATCGATGAGACCTGAGCACACAGAGAAACTTTTTAGTTATCAGTAAAATACTTTCATTCTGAGTCATTTCCTTACATCCTGTTATCTCTTATTTAAGTTAGAATGACTAATATGCATAAAAAGATACAATATACAGTGAAATGAGTAAATAAACAGCTTTATGATAAATGTAAATCTGAATTGAAATACCAATTGAACAGACTGTTAAAAGTCTTGAATGATAGAACCAGACAAAGACAGCCACCTGGATGTGTATGTTTTCAGAGACATATTTTCACTTTTTATCTTTTATCTATTTTATTTTTTAATATTTTCATATTGTTTGAGAGTTATTTCTTCTCTTGCTTTATCTATTTTTAACTTGCATTAACCCTCCTGTTGTCTTTACTTTCTGTATACTCCCCTCGTCCAATTCATGTTCTAAGTCGTCTCATCTTTTAAAAAATATCTGTCAAATTTACTGTTTATACAAAAAAGAACTGAGTCTCAACCAAATGTCCCAAAGAAGTAACCTCATGGTTATATAAAGTGTTTGCTAACAAACTTCACACCCCATTTGTTATACAGTATTTTCATCTAAGCCAACTCCTCTTTCTTAATCCAATAAATTTAAGTTGATGTAAATTTAAAATGACAAACATTAATTTCAAGAAGCAGGCATACATACTAAGAATATTTAGATTTACTGCTCAAAGAAAATAAATTGTTCAAAATCTAAAACCAGACAGAGAAGTCACGTTGTTTGTTATATATCATGCAAATATTACTCATTTGCATTTTTAATTTCTAATTGATTTCTCACTCCCTTTATTCCCTTAAAGTCTGTCTGAATTGGGTCAAAATGACAAATACTTTGCAATAAAATTTGACAAAAACTTTGTGAAAATATTCTGATTCAAAGCTGCACATAAAGAAAACACCTCCAAAACAAATAGTTTTATAAGTTTCAATAGAGGTAATTCAGATACAGTGCTCAACAAAGTTATTAGAACACCTGTTATAAAAACAAGAAAACATAAATATTTTGGAAATCTGTCAAAAACTGTTTCAAAACTTTTTTTTTTGTTATGGTCATATATTTTAAATGGGAATAAGAATTTCAAACTGAATTCAGATTTTCTGAGAAGTCAGAAGTCAATCAAGCAAAGCGTTCAACCACTAAAGCATGTTTTTGTTCAGGAATGCAAGTAAATAACTATAATTTAACATCTTTATCAAGAAACAATCATGTGTTTAACTTAATGTTTTGATAAACTTTAAATTAAAAAAAAATCAGTGATAACACTAATAAGTATCTTTTACCATTAAAAATATATTCCACATAAAAAATGATTTTGATAATTAAAAAATCTGTTAATTTAGGGAAGCTGTGGCACAAACTTCACAAAGGGTTATGGTCTTATACATTTTTTAAGGACTGTACTTAAAAACCAATATTAATCATACCAGGTGTTGTCAACATAAAAACACAAAACCACAAAATCCTAATAAATGACTTCTCTTTATTGCGGTCTCTTCTTTCACCTTGACAAAGCCTCGGGGTGCCAGTGTGTCCATGAAGAGGTGGCTCCAGGAGTCCTCGGCCAGCAGGTCAGAGATGAACCTAATGGGGGTGGCGTTCACCTCCTGCAGGCTGTCACACACAAACAGAGAACGTCATGGTGGCTGAGAATATAAATGATGCTCTCTCTTCAAAAAGAAATGAAATAAAAATACACCTTTGCTCTAATATTCCTGCCTCAGCTTATTTAATTTCTCACCCAATCACATAGAGGTCTGTGGGGGGCTGGACGTCGAGCTGCAGCAGAGAGCTTACATCTTCAGGAGGCTCAGCGGTGGCAACGTTCCAGGTCACCATATGCAGCCTGGATCAGGGTTAAAGCATCGCAGGGACATGAAACAAAAGAAATGAATTAAAAACACACACATGGGTTGAACTGCATCTATTTTGTTGAATAAATGCAGTGATTTGAATACATCTCAACTATGTTAATGGATCATCATCAGCACCTGATGTTTCTTTAAAAAACCTAGAAAACCAATTATACAGCGGTGCCAATTTACTCACAACAGCTGAGCAGATAGAAGTACAGTCAGCAGAAAATGGTGGGGAGCAGGAATGTAAAAGGCAGAAAATGTGTTCACCAGGGTTTTGAAATTTAGGGAGTAATAGGGCAAGATACACACTAACAACCTGACATTGTCACTATACACAAATTAATTAAAAAAATGGACCCTTGATCCTTTCAGGACTTGATGTACCATTTCAACACAGAGGGGTTATGTGTATGTAATATATGGATCAAAAACAGACCTTTTTAAAAGTACATCACCACCATTTTGTCATTCACATAACATAAACAGACCTTAGCTGCACCCTTTTTCTGACAGTCGTCACATCACTAAATTCACAAACTTGTTTTTTAAATATTATAGTAAAAAAGACTATCAGTTTTTTTGCCATTCTGACAAATAACCACATATTTCTCCCATTTTTACTGCATTTGAACATGCAGTATAGTGCATGTAGAGCATCTAATCATATGTTGTTGGCCTTTGTGATATGCAAAATAGTAAAGTGAAGCAGAAAACCCAAAGATATGTACTTTTCTATAACATCAACATAATGCAAGTTCTTGTTTGAAAAATGCTTAAAAAATAGAAGACAACCACAAAAGTTGCAACTTAGGATGTCTAATTTTGAAACTTTAACTTAAGTGTTACAACATGACTCTAGGGATGCCCAATGTTATCAGCAGATACGAACAATCTTCACAATATTTACAGCCGGTATGTTGTTTAAATTTTAGTTACTGTTTTATTTACAACACTGCATTGTACCTTTTAAATTAGATTGATCTTTGAATTTTAATCTTTGTATCAATTTCTTTGTTTTTATGTTTTATTCTGATGTGTTCTGATGTTTTGTGTGACGCACTTTGTATTGCCTGTTTGCTGAGAGATGCCATACAAATAAACTTGCCTTGCTTTTACCTAAGTTGACAACATTTTTTTGTCTTAAACTAAGAAGTAATCAATCAAACATGATCCACCAATAATAGGAGTGTAAAATAATATCCATTCACCAATATATCATGATATTTTGTGGCACAATACTATAGCGATATTTTAGAGCAATATTGTGATATTTTATTTTTAATGTATAAACATTTTGTACATTTGTTTTTTTATTTCAGGGCAGCCCCAGACACTTGCTAGCAGGAGACATATATTTGACTCTTCTTCTCCTTGTCCAATTCATTGCTATTATTTCTGTCTCCTAGACACATGCTTTATATAAGTAACACTTAATAGCACTTAATAACACTGAGTAGAAACAGTATATTTTATGCATACACTATGGTGTGTTCTTAATGCTTATAAAAATAAATTTGTTGTTAATAGTATTGTGATATATTGTGATTTATTATATTGTTACACATGTATCCTGATATGTATTGTATCACCAGATTTTTGCCATACACACCCCTGACCAGTAATACTTACATGGTGTGATACCGTGCCCTAACTAAACGTAATGCTGGATGTTGTGTCACATTGTGTCGCATCACACACCTGCTGTGTGCACTGGATCCATTAAAAATGTATTTCCATGCCCCTTGTTTCCCCTTGTTAACAGTTCACCAAGTGAGTGCTTTAACTGTAGAAACAATTGTGAAATGCTTTGTATTGGCGAGGGCTGGCCCCAAAAACTGAAATACACAGCTTTCTGCGAGCCAAAGTTTCTCCTTCGGTGTTGAAAGTGAAAGTAAATAATTTCACTTACTGAAATAAATAATGAGCTATATCTACCATGTTGAACAAATTAACAAGCTCTGCTGAGCCAGTGAAAACCAGGAAAATCCTTCCTGAGCCCCTTCAAAATCACTCTGTCCTTGTCTACAATAATGCACACAACAGAGAGGAAAAACAAAACGGGGCATTGAGACAAATAAAATGTACCAAGCCACGCAGCATCACGCCATGTCACTTGCAGGCAGCTAGGACAATCACATGATCCATGTAATTAGCCTGATTTTGTTGCTGATGCTTGCGTCGCCTTCAGTTAGGACAGGGTGTAAATTGTGTTATGCAAGAAACACAAAAAGCAAGAGCAGAATATGGCAACATTTTTGGTAAAAATAATAATAATAAAAATAAAAAAATAAAATAAAAATGTGTTATATGCTGAAATGTTTGTGAATTGCCGAGGTTGGTAACATCTAGTTGGTTTTACTTTGTTGTCTGCCCATGTAAGTATTACACCATAGGCAGCCTGTAGCAGCCTTGAATTGAAAATTTCAGCATCTACAATTTGACATAAGAGAGGCAGAATCATTGCCACACTGACACCATGCACTTGACCCTTTAAAGCCTGAAAACACAAATTATAGCCAGAAAATTCTAATTTTTTGGAGCTGAATGTTTATTTCGCTTCCTACTGAAATCCAAAAAATCAAAATTTCCATAAAATTGCAACTGATAATCCACTTGAGAACATTTTTATCATTTATCCGATTGTATTCAGATGTTTTTTGGAATTTATTGATCATATTGATTAGATAGAGGTATCATAAAAGTATGTATCAAATATGATACAACAGGCTTTAAGGGGTTAAGTATGATGACTGGCTGCAACAAACCAGAAATCATGTCACACCCCCTTGATCACTAAGACAGACACACTGAGTCTAAAATCTGGCATAAAGTTTTTTACTGAGTAACGACCAAATAAACCTCGCTCAGCGTATTTTTTTTTCCATCCTCATTCACAAAGTTAAATATGGGTCTTAGTGTGTTTTTTCATGAGGCAATTCTAGTAACCTGTTGTTTAATCAATAAGATTCATTTTAATTTGAAAGTAAAAGCTCCATCAAAAAAGAGGCATATTTTTACTTTCTAGAGCTTATTGTCCTTAAGAAGGCTATTTTTTTGCTGTCTGTAGCTTTTAAAAATACATTTGGTAGTTGCTTAAAATTTCTTTAACTGAATGTAAATATTGAAAAACAATTATACCTGCTATTTATTGTAGCACTAAATGTTTATATTGCTTCGTATCAGTTCATAAAACAAACAGACAGCCATAATAACAACAATCACAAGTATATTCCAGTTCAGGAGAGACACTGTGCTCTTTAAATGCATCAAAATTTGTCTATATCAGTGTTGGAAACAGCTTAAATGAGTACAGATAGCAGAATATATCATCCATTCCCTCATGAGTCTCTCTGTATGTGTAGGAAGCATGTGCGTATGTTGACCTGAATGTATCTGTGGGAAAGTAGCGCCCACACAGCTGAAAGGCTTCGTCAAGCGTGCGGGAAACCTCCTCATTGGCCTCGTCGTCAGAGCTCATGTCCTCGATGCAGGTGAGCAGCTGGGACAGACGCTGGCGGAGGAGCGTCTTGGACCTGGAGCTCTGAGACGCTGAGCTGCTCATGCTATCTGAGCGCTGGCGTGGACCATCGTCTAGGTCGTCCATGTTTGGATCTTTGAGTTTGTTACCTGTGTTTCCCCAAGGTTAAAAGAAAAAACAAAGAGAGTCCAGAAGAAAAAGTGCCTTTGGCTGGGTTTATTCTTAGATGTCTTTGGTTGCAGCCATGTGTGGTCTTTTTAAGTAGCATTAACCAACTCTTGGGTGGACCAACCAGTCTTCAAGGGCAGTTCCTGATCCAGGTCCTCAACACAAAATAGAAAAGTTGGGGGTCTGCACCGGTCGGCTGCAGTCCTTTCTGTGTCACGGTCCTGTGTGGTCATGCAGCTACAGAGCGCTGCCTGACAAAGCAGCGGGGTCGACTCAGGAATGTGGGCATGATTGAGTCAGATTTGGATTATAATCGCAGGCAGGAGACGGGCATGTGAACATGTGTGTGTAGTCCAATAAAGTAAAAGAGAGGAAGGCTGGAGGCTGATCCTTCAGCATTGTTGCAAGACTTGAGTAACCCTTAAGAGGTTTACTACATTAGCTCTATATCAGCTGAGCACAATACATGTAAACCTGCAGTAACAGTCATGCACTATACAGAGGACAACAGCGTACAATAGCATTAGCTTCTTTTGGCCTCAATCCAGCCTCTTCTCATATAGGTGAAAGGTTATTTTTAACAATCCAGAGAGAGGAGGGGTCTACATGGAAGTCTGGGAGCGTAAACACAGCTGCTGCTGTAGGCTTAAAATGCAAGGGACAAAGTCTTGATTTGTTCGAATAAAGAAGTATTACAGAACAGTTAAAGTGGAGACATTACATAATAGATCTGGAGCAAACAAAGCATTAAGCATTCAGAAAGTGTGACGCATTTTGACAAACACTTGCATGATCAAGGTTTTGTAACCACTGAGCAGTGAGATAATAATTAACAAATAAAAAGTTTGGTTCCAGAGAGTTTTTTGGTTGGCCAAGCTGGTTTAAAGACCAACCGGAATCATGACGGGAACAGGGTGGGACTATCTGGTACAATATTTAATTGGTTCAAAACAAACTTATAAGACAGGGACTATTTTGTTTCCCTTGGTAATCATGCATTTTAGAGGAGAAATTACATGTGAGGAGTTCCCCAGGGCTCGTTCTCAGGTCCATTCTTTTTAATGGGGATGCACAATATTATCTATGATATTGGAATCAGCAGATAATTGCTTCTAAAGATAAATGCTGGTATTGGCAGATGTGAAAATTTCTGCCAACATTTCCCGTTCATATATCAGCATCAAGGTTGAGCATGTTAATCTTAAATTGAGAGTATAAGCTCCCAAAATAGGGCAGGTTTCCTGTCAGCAGGTAAGTAAATCAGTGTTTTAGCTTTTAAAAGGACATATGAACTTGACTTTACTGTTACTGTCAAAACTACATTTCTAATATGAAGTAGGTGTTATCTAAAAATGATCACTTTCAGTCATTTCTATGTATCGGTATCGACATCGGTATCGATATCAGTATTGGCCCAAATAAGTTTTGAAGTATCTGCATATCAGATATCTTCAAAATTCCAACACCCTGCGTCCCAACTTTTTAACAACTTCATGCCACCACTTGTTCTGGTTATAAAGGTAGCATGACACCATTTTAGCCTTTGGGTGTGGAGATAATATCAGTGATGCACCAATTGTGAAATTCGGGGCCAATGCCAATACCGATATTTGAAATAATGATTTAAATTGATACCAGTGTTGATATGATATCGACCAATACTGATGTACATCTCTAGTTAATATTAAACAATGAAAGTTTGTCATTTGTTCTTGTGTGCTTCAGAACATACTGAAATGGTGAGTGTGACTTTCTGGTCCTGTATTACAAACACAAAGGGACAAAGTATGACCAGGACCATTTCTATTTCTGTCTCTTGGTAATTATGAATCTGAGTTAAGTAATATGGCATGTAGGATTCCTCAAGGATTACGTCTGATGCCAGTTACTTTTATTATCTACATGCTGCTATTTGCTTGGATTATAAAATACTATAACACCTCTTACAGTGCATACATAGATGTCAACTGTATTAACTCAGCGACATCAGTTCATCAGAGGAAATCAAGAAGTGAATTTACTGTAATTTTCTTCATTTAAATGAAAGAAATGAAACCCATTTCACTGACCCTACAGAAGAAAGAATAAAAGCACAGACAAAATTTGGCTCCAAACAGTTTTTCAGTTGTCCAAGCTCATGTCAGGATGGACTGGAACAAGGGTTGGGACTTTCTGTTACAGTGTTGAATTGGATTATTGGGGTCTATTATGTGGCACTTGGTAATTATAAATCTGAGTGGCAAAAGGTGCTAAAAGAAGTTACTAAATAATCAATTATTGGGCCCATTCTTCCAATATCATCGTGCAGTCGCTTGTTTAGATTGCAGAATATCATAACACCTTTACCATGCCTTTGCAGATAACACACAAGTATATATGTTAGTACCATTACACAGCTAGAGCCTCTCATGCACACTGAGTATATGCATTAGAGAATTTAATTACCTTATACAGACCTACTAATTGGACCATTTTAAGCATTAAGATGGTTTTACATATTGCATAATCAGTCTTAATATATCTCTTACAAAGATTCAAAACTGTTTATACATTTGTCTTGCTCTGTGACCTGCTTTTTCTAAATACCAAAAACTTTAACATGCTGTTTGGTAGAACAAATAGCAAATAAACAAACCAAATATCATCTAATGAATGTTCAAAATGGCCTTTTTTGTTTTAATGCTATTTTATCGGAGTTAACCCTTGCAAAAATGTCAGAATATTATTTTTTTACAGTTAGAAATGAGAAAAGCTTGATGTTTTGTCTATACAAGAGGAAAAATAACCTTACAGACCTGTGACAAAAAGTTAATAAATGAATTTGTAAATAACACTGATAATATCATATTTTTACAGTCATGGGCCCTCAGAATCTTCCTAACTTTTTCCCCCCTTTATGGCCTCTCTGTGAGTATGTGAAGCCATTGTCTTTTCGCTCTCTTGCACTCAAATTGTCCTGCACAGTGAAATTTACACCAGTATTAATCTCTTGCAGAATCCATGTTGACATATTGACATATTGTGATGTACAGCAGAGATTCACGGGAGCACGTTTACAGCAATCGCACACTTACCACATACTTTATTCAAAGGTCTGATGATAAATCGTTTGTTGGCCCATTCTTTCTAGATTTTGTTGAGGAGAACATTTGAAAGGGATTTCAATTTCAGACAGATATGTATCACTTTTTCATGTGGGTGGGACAGCACAACTCTTCTTAGGTACAACAGGGGGGCCCCAAGCAACAGAAGGTGGGAACCACTGCCCTGACCAATAGGCATCAGCCAATACAACTTACTGCATTGTCCCAAAGCTCAATAGCATAAATAAAAAATATTAATTTGGATTTCACCTTATCTTCTCTTTATGAGGAGACAAGGCCATGAGTTTGAGTATATGTTTATTAAAATTTTAACTGTTTTATTTGTATGTTTTGTTTAAGGGAGTTTAAAATGTGCATAATTTTAAATGCAACAGTTTATAAAAGTTAAGTGAAAAAAATCTCGTACTAGGAATTCTCTTTTGTTAAAGAAGGAGTGCTCAGTCACTGGTTTTGTGACGTTAATCATTATATCTAAATAGTCATGAGCAGGATCAATGCATTTGACTTTGGCTGATATGGGGACAATGCCATAGAAAAGGGGATGTATTCAAGATAATAGAAGCTTAAAGGTTAAAAACACCAGGACAAGTTACCCCTTACACAATGAAAATGTTAATCTGTCCCATTTCTTCCTGTCACTTCATGTAACAGAGTCACATGCAGAGACTTAGAGCACATTCTTTGAGAGCAGAAGTGTTAAGTGGATAACACCGGTCCAGTGAGAAATGATGAATGAGTGTTTAAGTTTTGTCACAGAGTCGTGCAATGAGCAGCCTCAAAGCTTCTTATGAAGCTTGAGCAACTTGGACATCTAACAAGAGGTTTTACTTTCCCTCTGAACTTCTCAGTCTATTTTTTGCCTGAATTCTATACATTCTCTTACAATTACTAGTATACCATTTTCAACTACATAGGACCATTATAGGACAAACAGGGGAAAGAAGAAGTGTGTTTGAGATCTTACCTGCACTTGTCCTTCCCAACACTTCTTACTCTTGTGATGCTCATTTTCTCCCCTGGGGCTGCACACAAACACAAATACACCCAAACAACTAGTAAATAAAAAAAAAACACACATGCTAAAATAAACGTCAGGCCTCAGTAATCTGGAGCACTGTCTGAAAATGTCCGACCTGACTGGGATGCCTGAAAGTCATTTCTGAAATGGATTTGTAATCACGTGTAATCACCGTTAGCCCTTATCCATGTTAAAGTCACAGTGACCTGGAAGTCCTAGTTGAAAAAAAATAATTCTACAACAAAAACACTTTACTGAAGAACCATTTTTAGCTTTAATTATAAGGTAGAACTGTTTTTAAGAATTCTTAGTTATTTATAATATAGGGATACAGTGTACAAAATCAAGGTAATGGTTGGCTGAACCCAACAGAGGTAAAGTTACCTGCTTATATCAGGAAATGAGCTATAAATACTGTGGCCAGTCTTTGAAGACTCTGGGTTCACTTAAAGTGATAGTTCAATATTTCTAAAGTTGGGTTGAATCAGGTTCTTGACAACAGTCACTGAAGTGGCTGGAAGGACTTCCAGCAGTGCTGTACCTTTAAGGAAAACAAGCCCAGACTAAAATAAGGTACACTGCTGTTGGCCGGTACAATTATTTTGGACCAAAAAAATGATGTAATGTATATTTTAATTCATAAAGGTAAGAAAAGGTAACAGCAAAATGATCATCATTGTCGTTGCTGTAATTGTGTCTTCCTGAGTCCATTCAGTGAAACAGCAGATAGGCAGATTCAATGCACACAGGTGGAAGAACATATAGCCATTTGTTGCATGATAAAATAGTGCCAAACACAGAGACTTCCTGGAGGAAAAATAAAGGTTTCTGAAATTTTAAGCCCAATCGTACATTACGCTCAAACCCACACAATCATGCAAAATAATTGAACCGGCCATCAGCAGTGTACCTCACCAGTAGACTAAGCTCATTCTTCTCAAAGGTACAGCATTGTTGGGAGCCCTTTCAGTCACTTCACTGTCAAGTAACTTGTACAACCCAACTTCAAACATACTGAACCATCCCTTCAAGTTCAAGTTTGCTCACTTGGTGGCAGCCAAACAAGCTAAAATCTCATACTTAAACTATGTGTGTTGAAAAGCTAATGAGCTATACTGTGCAGCAAGAAATAGCATAATTATCATAATTTGCTGAAATTTAAGTCCAATATACACTGAAACCTTAAACCTCTGTATATCGTAAGAGATTTCAGGGGAGTAAGCTCTTTGGTTAAAACACCTTTGTTGAGGCTGCTAGCTTTACCTGTCTAGTACATGGGTTGCAGCGGTCATCACCAGGTCTGTTCATTATAAGTAACTCTGGACTTCTTTTTTTAAAAGTCATTTACTGGCAGTCCTTTTTGTAAGGTGACTTTGAGTGTCATGAAAGGCACCCTTAAATAAAATGTATTATTGTTTTAATTATTATTTGTGGGTTGCAGTTTTTTGGACTTGTTCCTAGTGTTGTCACTAACACAGGAGAGACCTGATGAATGCTCCTCTATCAATGTAAACTCAATTGAAAAAAAAACAAAAAACAAAAAGAAAAACGGACAATTTCGATTTGGCTACAAAAATGAAGGTTAATACTGTCTACTGATAACACAGAGCTATAAATAACAGAAGGCCATCTGATTAAAAAAAAAAAACATGGGGGCTTGTCCTAGTCCTGCAAGCCACTTGGTGATTCCACAGATAAAGAAAAGGATGGTTCACCTAGAAAGAAAAGGATGTTAAAATAAATTCAGTATAAAAAAGAGGGAAAAAAATCTCAATGTTATTTCTTTAGCTAGCTAGCTAGCTAGCTAGCCAGATGTCGCTTGTTTTTAACGTGTTTTTATGCACCTGCTTGCTTATTTCACTGTAACAATCTGGCAACACAAGTGACAAACTAATACAGCCTGAAATAAAGAAAACACAATTGTACGCATTGCTACTAATCAAAAATAGTTTACAGTCACTTTTTGAATAACAGAATTGATTATGTAAGTTTAAAAAGATTTATGAATTAGTACAACACAGACCTACATTAGCTGCCTACACTATCAAGTCATTCAAATAAAATTATGTCAATCAAGTCTTAAATTGTGGAATATGCCAGATTTGTTTTATTTGGACTAAGACCTAAAACTAAACTCAATTTTAAAACCTGACTGTCTACAGTCTAGACTAAACATATTCTCATGTGCCTTTGGTTTATGAAAAATGTCAAATTCATAGACATTATGTCTGCATTGTAGGAGGTGATTGGGACTGATATCAGTATTACACCCAAAAAGTTACAGTATAATGAACTCGCCCATCACTGATACACAAAGAATTCAAAAACTTTCCAAAGTTTTAAACTTACTATTCACCATTTACTTACAAAAAATACTGTCACCGAAAATAAATAAATGCAAAGCCTCTTCTACACATTTAATCAACACCTCAGTGCAAGCAAGCAAAAGTCTCTCCTGTGTATGCTAGCTCGCTAGCTAGCAGTTAGTTTGTCTGCTGTTGCTTGGTATGTTCAATGAATTTCGTAAAACACACTCCGAACCTTTTGATGTTGTTTGTTTAAGATAAATTTATGACTGAAGATTCTAGATAGCTCCAAAGTTCTCTGCGATGTGTGCTTGTTAGCTAGCTACTTGCTGTGATGTTACAGATATTGGTACCATTCTTTTCCTGTAAAGTCCTTGCTAAAATCTGACACTAGAAACAAGGTTTTATGGGGCTGCCACAACAAAATAAGACTAATAAATTAATAAAAAAATGTTTGAGTGGCTAGTGAGAACTAAAAGTGGTACATTTTGATTTAAATGTCATAATTTAGATCATAACTACTTTTTGGGCTATCCTAGCAGGCCTCAGTCATATGTGTTGTGTTTAAAAATTGAACCTACAAGTCATAATTTGGTCTTTTTTTTGACAAACTTTCTGTCCCAAGGAAGTTAGTACAGCAGCACCAACACATACCCAGACTAATTAAAGGGCTGGATTTAATTTCCTAATACCACACAGGCATCTGAATTAGGAAGGATTTACAGTAACACTGAATGTAATAAGACATAATCTCAAACATTTATTCTATATTTTCCACAAAACAATTAAACAAACAAGATTATCAGATCCATTCAAGGACCGAACTGTTTCAGTTATAATTGACCCTTTACACATGGTTCAGGTTTTTTTTTGTAAACTTAAGGATCCATAAGTCTTTAACTCACTTAAAGTAACGTCTTTAAAATCACTGTAAAAGTGAATTTATGATTACCTGTATTAGCTCCTCAAGACAATTGAGACAGTGTACAGCTAAGCAGCATTTACAGCATTTTTTGACATCTGTATTCCTTTATGTGGCAGATTTTAGTCTTGCCACAAGAAAGGTACATTTTCATACTAAAATTGTTTCAGTCAAAATTACCAAAAAGATTTGAAATGCCTCTCTTCTTTGGTTTACATAAAAAAACACACACCAAATCTCAACCATGAAGTACAGTACCTTTGTCAATGTGTCTTGCTTGTGGTGCCTGGAAAAACCTGCAGACCCCCTGCGCACAGATGACGAAGCTCTCCAAAGGGGAGTCCAGAGACTGAATCTGCTTTCCTACTTTGAGTCCCGTTGTTTGACTGTTTTGGGTCTCAGCTATTCCCCTGCTGAAGACAAAGTCCCACACACAACCTGCTCTGGACTTAAAGCGTAACATCGGATCAAGCTATTATCCCAGGTTGGTTAATATCCCAGTGAGCGAGCATTATCTTATTCATGAATGGTCATGTCTGTTTATTGAATGTCACCATGACGCATGCCATTTGTTGCACTAAAGCTTTCTTTGTATGTTCATAAATAATCCTTTACTTTCTTAACTTGTGGAATGTGTTGAGGCTTTAATGTGTGCTATTTTAATTACACCACACTGAAAACTGCTGCTTTCATTAAAAAGGCAATGACTCTGGGCGGTGCCTTTATAAAGGATTGTAAAAACAAAAGTTAGGCTTTTTTTATGTACATTGTGGGCTCTTATAGTAATATGTGGGTTGATACTTGGCACACGTGAACATGTTAAATCTGGATTTATCTGGATTTAGAACATTTTAGCAGACCAAATAACTGTGACTTTGCACTAACAGCACACAGTCACTCTGACATTTGGGTTTTTTCAGCTAGTTGAGATAGTTAAAACACATTTATCAACCTGTCTGACCCTTTAACTGGGCTTTGAGATTCAGACTTTAAGTCAAACACGGGGGACTCAGGACTCAGACTAGAGCTACAGCAATGAAGATGCAACCTGGACTGAACTCTCAAGTTTTTTGGGGGGCACAGACTTGGACTCTGAGCTTTCCTAAATGACTCAGACTCAAATACCAAGGACCCAATTTGACTCAAACTCAGGCAATGAGGACTCAACTTGGACTCAACTTTAAATATTTTGTGGTGACCCAGGCATGGAATTAAAAACAGGTGGCTCGGGAATGTCTCTGACACAATAGGTGACTTAACTCCATCTGGAGCCTCCGTTTTGGACTTGGACCTCGCCGTAGAGGACTTGAGACTCAGGTGCAAGCTCAAGTAATGAGGATTCAGTTTCACCTAACTCAAAAGTTCTTTGATAACTCAGACTTTGACTTGGACTCAGCTTGAGGCCGTCTTTAAAGAATTAGACTTGCTCTCAGTCATGCTGGACTCAAGAGTCGGACTAGGGCAACGAGGATTCGATTCAGACGTAATTCCAAATATTTTCTGGTGACTAGGACTTGGACTCTGACCCAAAATTAATGACAAGACATTGATTGGACTAAAGAATTAGTGATTCAGGGCCTGTTTACACGACAACGAAAACGGGCAAAAACTGAGAGATTTGTTGCTTTTACACCTCCCGTTTAAACAATAATGGTGCCCAGAGTGCCTGAATCTGCAAACTTTTGAAACCAGGGTCCTGGTGAGTGCTATCTCTGTCTTGAGTGCTGTCTCTGTCTGAACTATTGCAGCCTCTCTCTGCATTCCCCTCCTTAAAACCTAAAACAAATCATGGAATTGATCAGCTGGTCTCTCAACGCCATCGACCAAATTTTCTCGACGAGAAGAGCGGGTAAAGGGGAACCCGCGTGTCCCGACGGTACGTTTCCAGCTGGCTACACGATGGACTCCTGGGAGAAGTGGAGGATCGTGTGTCTGTCTATTCTGTCAGTCGAGGATGTGGAAGACGCCTATATAATTGGATTTATGGTGACAGGTATCCTGCTGTTTGGATTTAGCAGTTTCCTGATCTACACTACAGTTCGGAAGATGCAGGTAGCACTTTTGGCACTTGAGAAGCTACCCATCATGACTGAAGGAATGTGCAGGGCCGTCAACACTCAGACTCAAGCGATCTGTGAGCTCAGTCGCAAGCAGGATGCGATTCTTGAACTCTTTCGCAAGCAGGATAACACCTTGGAGAGGTTGACAACTCGGCACGGCTGAAATGGGCCCCACAGATTCGGATCATTGGATACGCCATCAGAGAACCAGAGAGACTAAAGGCTGATGGAAAATTACAGTCGGCCCCCTGGATGTTTATGTCGACAGAAGCTCGATCCCCCCCGCTCCCTACCCCACCACCTCCTCCTCCTGTGAACTTTGCTCTGGATCAGAACCCTCCGAGGCCGTCTCCATAGTCACCTTATCGGACGGCAGAGACTTTTTGGGACTGAAGCAGAGATGAAGGTCATGGGCCTACGCATACACACACACAAGGCACAGATAACAGACGCTCCCCTCTAACTCAACGCCTTCCTTGGCACCCATCCCCCCCCCCCTTCCACTGCTGCGGTGCGGTGCTGGGTGCTGATGCAACGCGCCCGGTGGCTGCGGGCTCCTCCTAGTGTCTGTGCCGTGACACCCCTCCCCCTCTAGACCTGACCCCCATCATAATGTGCTCGTGTCTGAGTTATTTTTCTTTGTTGTAATGTCTTAGTATGTTGCTCATGTGTTTTTTTCTCTTCTCTCTCCCCTCTGTTCTCCTTTTTCTTATCTAAGAAAACGAGGCGCTGCTCTTGCTGGCGAATCGACAGTCTTCCTGTTCCTGTCCCCTCTGTACATGTCAATGTCTCTTGTATGTATGTATGTATGATGGGTTGTACTGGAATGGAATTTCGTTGCTCTGTACCTGTGACATGTGCAACGACAATAAATCTAAATCTGAATCTGGATCTGAGTGAAAAGTTTTGAAAACATTTCATGTTCATCTATCTGTAAACAGGGATCCCTGTTGTCAGGGAAAATGACAACATAAAGGTTGCACCAAGGAACAACAGCTATGGTCCGACTACCGAGCAACATGTGTGCTTCTAACTGTGCTAGGTTTGTTAACGCTCCTCCAACAAAATGTGGATTTGCTGCATCAATAGTCTAACCTGTGGAGACGCATTAGTTATATCCGCCAAGGACACTACAAACTTACAACAAATTATCGCCAACTACTGGCCTGGCATGCACTCTACCGCGTTTTTAGTCGGATCTGTGTGAACGCACATCGTTATCACACCGTCTCCGTGTGAAAGAGGAGCGCTTTTGAAAATGCAAAAGAAAAACTTTTTTGTTTCTGGTGACAACGTTGTGGTGTAAACAGGCCCTCAAACACAACACTTGCAGTTATGTACTAATGAAATTCAATTTCACATCTAGACAGTGAAAACAATGAGCGAGAAGACTACGCCTTTTGATAACATACATTTCAAAACAATAACAAAAACACCTACATCAAAAGGTTTGTATAGTTGCTTTGCTTCTTTTTATTCATTTCTTTATGTCTCCAATGTACAGTAGTGTTATTGGAAGATAAGATGACAAAAAGGCACAAATTTACAATAAAAGAAAGAAAAAAACAGGAGACAAGTTAACAGGAGTGAGATAGAGAGAGATAGACAGAGAGATAGAGAGAGAGTTAGAAGAGTTTAAAAACAGTTTGGGGTTGTGGAATCATTTGGTTTTATATTCTAATTATAAATCAAGGAATCTAACAACAGATATCTATGAGATTGTCTCCGTTACACCATGTTCTCTCACAAGTTTGTATGGTATCTGCAGGCTCTTAAAATGGACCCGTTGTCAGTGTCTATTTTCAAACAGCCACATACAATTGTCTTAGCTTTTTATTTTTTATTTTTTCAGTTGACAGTTTTCACAAAGCAGCAATTTTCTCCTTACTTAATGCTCAGGGTGAGGGACTGAAATACTGTTGTTGCCGTACTGGACTCCGGGTTGTTATAGGTTTGCTGCCTCCTGAATGATCAGTAAACAAAAGAAGACAGGGGAAATCTGGAGCGACTTCAGTCCATAATTCAGGTATAAAAAAAACAACTTTACTAGTCACAGTAAACATCTTTAATGGCATTTAGACTCCCCCTGGCAAACAGTAGGTGGTGCAGCCTTGCAAAGAGTAAAGTTAATTGTCAGTGGTCATCTGTATGAGGTAATACTTTGGCCTACGTTATTCTTTAAATGGTAATCCTCAAATTCTTCAATAATTGTAGGTAGTTATTGGGTAAATGTAACAATAAAGAAAAGTTAAACACAGTTTTCAACCATATTCAAGCTATCATTACCAGTGATAGTTTCTCTCCAAATGTTACAGTCATAACTACTTGATGCAGTTACCTTGTAATTGGGTCACATGTTTATACTAAAGATGACAAAATTAGGCTTTCACCCACACAAAAACTCTTAGACAGTCTGATAGAAAATGCAAAAATTGGTAGCCAACAGAGATGTTAGCTATCTTTAAGTAATTTTTGCTTGGCATCGGTTGAATGCTTAAGTTTGTTGTTATTTCCGTTTTTTACCTCATGAAGATGTGTCCGATTAATCAATAAGCAGCAAATGTAGTTAGTTAGTTGTCTAATGCCCTTGGGGAGACCAGGGTTAGTTGGCACACCTTTTACTTTTGTGTTCATTACTCAGCATCCACAGGCTGCATCTGACAGTGGTCATTCAAAAATAAGATGGCAGCCTCAGGTCAAATGTGAAATTGGAATAACTTTAACTCTTGTAAATTATTGTAAAGGTCCCATGTCCCGATGTGTTTAAACATTTACATGATGTCTTGGATGTCTTTTAAGTAAGGCTTTGATAAAAGTTGAATAAAAAAAAAAAAAAAATTTGTCTCTTGATCAGATGCAGCTCTTTTCCCCTCCCCACTGGAAAAACCCAGATCCGAGGGGGCGGGGCTACAGCAGGCTATGATAATGAGCTCCACACTGATTGGCTGCCCAAGCAATATCTGATTAGAGGGGGAAGGAGGGATTACAGGCCCCGGACAGTCATGGTTTCTGCATGTGACAAGCAGAAAACACAAGTTGGTGGAGTATATCTATTACATCATAAACCTGGGGGTAAAAAAGAGCATTTTAATGAGCATTTTCTTTAAACAGGCATAGTGCGTTTATTCAAGAAGTGGAAGTTTAGTAAAATATGTTATGTTCTTCCATTTCCCAAGCCCCTTCATACAACATTAAAAGCAAAAAATATATACATTTTGCAGGACATGGGACTTTAATATTAAGTTATTTACAAAGACAACCGAACTCACTGCGACAACAGCCCTGCTTGACTTCTTACTAGCCACCATGAGTTTAACTAGTAAACCGGGACTAGAAGCTAAATGAAGTTGCAAACATCCTTTTCTCTGAAAATGTTTAATTGACCCTTCGCTAAGACCTGCCCCCCTTGGTTACTGTTGCTATGCCTGTCAAAAGGTCTCCAGTATGCTTTTGAGAGATACATTCACCAAATCAAATGTTGTCTGAGTTCAAACAAAGAGGAAGGCGCACAGACCTCAATGCAAGCGTCAAGCACCCGATGTGTTGACACTTCAGGTTCAAAACAATCACATACAAGAACAACAATGTTCTTGTACAGCAGGGTAAGTTCATATATATTGTTTAAATTGAAACAAATGTTAAGTTAGGTTTCATTATTGTTATGTTTGTCCATTTCTAGGGCGTCCATTCACAAAATGCTAAAAGATATCAGTATGTCAAAACTTGTATGTTACTAGAATGACTTTTGCTAAAGTATTACCCAATGGCTCAGGGCTTAACATAGGCAACCTACTACTGAGACAATTTTGTTTGCTAATGATATCTTACCTAACACACAGAGCTATGGTTAACTTATGTTAGTTAGCACCTTACTTTAGAACAAACATAGGTGTTCTTGTGCTTTACCCAAACCAGGCATGTTTCTTGTGTCTTGGGCTTGAGGAAGGCAAAAAAAATCAACACCACCCTTAAAACTTCTTGGATATTGACTGTCGGACTTGCTGGTCTCATATGCATACTGCTTAGGCATGTTGTTTTCTGCTGAAAGTTTGACAGGGCTCTCGTGCATATTTAACGTTTGTGGGAGGGGCTTAGCGAAGGGTCAATTGCAGCTCACCTGGAAACTTACAGGACAACCAACATTAGATAAAAAGTTACACAGTTTTTTCTCAAGTCATTGTTTTATTTCTCTAAAAATTATTTTATATAGAAATATCCAAATTAAATATATGAATATTATGACAGTCCCTGACAGTAAAAAAGTCACGTGAAAAGTAACCCTTGTCTCCCCTACACATAAGTCTATTTTATTTTAACAGCATTTTTGCCTCCTACTGTGAGCATGACATCAAAGGAAAACGGCCGCCATGTGAATACAGCTCAAATCTTTACACTCCAACCTTCCTGTACCTGGTTGAAGCTGCTCTAAATGAACATTAATTTCCCTCAGTTCCTGTTAGCGAGGGAAGAATCTGACCTGCACTGAGGCTCCACTTATGGCTGACACCATCAGCTGATTTTGTGGATCAATAACTTGATCCAAGCTGCCGTTTATATTTGTTCCTTTTCCGTGAGAGCGAAGTTCAGAGACTGACAACAGAGGTACAACAACACTCAGAACAAAAATATATATTTATGCACTGTCCTGCCAATGAGACGTGGTCCCTGTGAGTAGGAGAGTGTGAGAAGGAGAGGAGTTAGTGAACAGGGTTTTTGCTTTGTTTTAATTATTTTCCCTCCAACTACTGACAATTTTTAAACATCTACAGATGATTTTTTTTTTTTTCAGAATGTCTTGCCAGAACTAAATTTCAGCGACTCTAACTCTATTTTTCCTATGTGAGAGCAACTTCTGTGTAACGCTGAATATTTAGCGATGGAGTGGGAGGACCGAGTGTCAAGGAAGGTGTGCTGTATGCTTGGCAGGACAGTCTGATTTATATATGTGTGTTCATCTACATTAATTTATTTACTATTTACAGAGTCAATACATACAGTACATCCACAGATCTCCATGACTCAGTTGGTAGCCCCATCACAGACAGTGAGTGAGATGCTTGATGGACACACAGAGAGGTGGGAGGGTTGGACCAGTCTTTTCTTTAAAGAGGAGGCAACAGAAAGTAGCTCAGAATGATGGCTCTATGAGCTTTATCTGACAGTAAGCTATGACATGGACAGAAAGCCCTGATTTTTATGATTACAAGGAATTTCTCTGACCCTTGTTGAAACTATTGGCCTTGAGTATTTGCAAATGCCCTGAGCAGTTCTAACAGCCTCTGTACCCCAAAGTACCCTTATTGCCAATACATTAATGAGATGCTGTGCTCAGGCTTAAAGCTCCTGTGAGATTTTATTATTTGTATCATTTCAGGGGACCAACATAGGCAAAACTGTACCTTTTATCTACTAGCTAAAATGTACAACGCACAGTATATCTTTGCCCTGGATTAAAAAGACAGTTACTGTATTTTGCTGTTACGTGCCTCATCTGACACCTACCCTTTGGCAGTGCTAACACAACCTTTAAAAATAACTGCATACTGACAGCCTTCCTTCTGATGGCCTCATTTACCTTTGTATATCATAAAGAGGCCTAAATATCGATTTCATTTTGTTTCATGACCAATTAAAAACTCCTCACAGGAGCTTTAATGCAGATATCATTTAGTTTTTTAGAAACAAAGAAAATGGTACTCAAGTATTTCCCATTTACAATGTCATTTTGCTTGCATGATGGCTGTGGGGCATGTAAATATTTGTTTCAGCTGATATGTTAGAGCTTAATGTGTGAGCACCAGAAATATCAAAACAAGAGGAAGCTTGCTTTTTTAAATGCACCACATTTGTATCCCAGCCAGAATATTCAGAGGAACCACAAAAAGAGAGCAATATTAAACTAAAAGATAACTAAACAAAAACCAGGTTTGCTATTTCCGAGGTGAAACTCCCCCAAGTTCACAGAGATGCTATTACTCAGACATTTATACAATGAATCAAGTCACTTGTATAGAGCTTTGTTGTTGTTGCTCTTAAGCTTCATATCCTAGTTTACTGCTGAACAAGGCTGTGGCAAACAAAACATAGAACACACATGCCTTAAAAGCTATGGTATATTGGGACAGAGCTAACACGCACCGCAGCCGTCATGCATCCAGTGTATTGAAACCTTTAGTCATGGGCACAGCTTGAAAAAGAGGTGTTAAACAGGGAATCGTGAGACCTACATGCTGCACCAGTTCCAGGCATAAATAACAATTTGGAAATAGTCATTCTTTGCTGATGGTCTTGTATGTTTTTGGGGGTGATGTTGAGCCGTGAATATGGATTTTAGTCTGATTCATAACCAGAAATAAACACCTCAAAAGACCATTAAAAGTTGGGCCTTCAGACATGAACTCTTAAAAATGACTATAAATATACTTAATCAGTGTTAAGCCAAAAGTGCAAAAGCTTTATCACCTTGTTTACTTTATCAAGGTAAAATTAAATTCCTGTACTTTAAGTGCTTTGAGTGCAGCAGAAAAAGTTTTATGCATATAGTTGTGGCAGTTTTTAGACCATTGTGGTCAAATATGTTAAAACATAGATATAAGTTTTATGATTTGATCTGTTGCTTGCTCTTTAAAGTGTTGACATATTTGAAAGATGTGGATAAAAAGCAGGTGGGTAAAGTAACCGAGGACAAAGGAGGCCAAACACACAAACAAGTCATTCATTACTTCCTCCCCTCCTTACCCAGCCAGCATCATAATCTCCTCATGGACACGTTACTGTACATCACATATGCACGCTCATGCATGTACCGAAAAACACCATTGCAAATAATCAGCTTTAGATCCCAGCTCATCCAAAGACAAAACAATAAAACCAGCACTTAATAGCTATTCCACACTTTCACCAACACTGAGCGTGGGCTCTGCATTTTAAAACTGTTTTCAGCATAAGAACAGACAGCAGAGTAAAATAAACCGGGGATGATTCAGGAGAGACCAACATGTCATGGTAGTTATTGCTATCGCTGGATAAGACCATTTATCCACTGGAGATGACAGGACGGGTGACAGGCAGGAACTGGTGGTGTTTTACTTTGAAAGAACCTTTTGTTTATCTACAGCAAGTGGGAGGGGATGTGTATCCACGATGGCTAAATCACCGCCATGGTTAAGAAATTTACACATGACAGCAGGGGGAGGGGCTGCCGGACAAAATAAACAGGCTGGTCGACTAGCATTTAACCTTTTTATGTGCGTTTGTGTGTGCGACACTGTTTGTTCAACTACTGCAGTCTGTCTGAACTGGCGGGTGAAATCGAAGAGCTGTAAATGATCAGGTAAAAGAGCAATTTAAAAAAAATAACAACAAGAAATCTTTGATAATCTTACAATGCTACAGAAACTCGCACACACATATACACACCCACACACATAAACAGAGGCGTGCGCACACAAACTCACAAAGCAGCAGAAAAACCATCAAAATGCCTCAACATATTTAGAAGCTACCAAGGAAAAAACTCCTATCTGATTGGTCAGGAGGACAGCGGGAGGTGCTAGCTTAATCCTGACCTTGCAGCGATGTTTTGTGGACTACAACAACAAAAGTAAACACTGCATGAAAGCATGACACAAACGGAGAGAAGGGGATACAATGATAAATCAGAAAAAAGTACAGGATCAAACTCAACACTGAGCAGATACAGCTTGTTCTGGAAAAATACACAGATAAACTTACAGACAAAATAATTTTAAAAACCCTGTTTATATATATTTATATTTATATATATATACTGTATATTTCAATACAACTTTCAGCTCCCCAATATACGCTATACTGTATATATACACACCAGTGGGATATCTTAAATAGAAATAAATCCTAAATTGCAGAGATAAATGACATGACTCTCTGTAGTTTAGAACAAGGCTGAGAGAGGGAGAGAGGACTGACTGACAGGATCTATAACATTTGCTACTGGAGGCCTCAGAGCAGTTAATAAGATGGGGGCACCGGATGAAGAGAAACAAATAGAGATGGATGGGACACAAGGGAGGAGGGTATGATGGAGTTTACTGGGTCCAGGTCCCTGAAAACCAGACTGTACCAGGAATAGAGGGGGCAGGGATGTGGGTGGGTTGGGGGTTGATGGACCGGCCGGTCAGACGTTGTGTCAGTCGGAACAGGAGGAGGAGGTGAATCCGCTGGTGTCTGGGTATTCTGGTCTGGAAGAAAAAAGAGAAGACAGAGCATAAAGAAAAAGGCTTGCTTCACTGTCTGCAGGCCAGCTGCTTTTTTAAAGGGATAGTTTTGTTTTTTTTTAAGTGGGGTTGCTCAAGGCCCATGGCACTGGTAAATACGATTACCAATGAAGCAATTGGCCAGCTCTGCCTCTGTGGGGAGATAGCTGGGTATAGATGCCAGGCAATACATAGCAGTGAATGATGCTACCAAAATCCTCACAATTACGCCACTTTTAGGATTAAGCTACTCAAAAAACTACGTTGGCCTGACAAGACGCTGTAGTAAAAACCTTTACAGCATTTCACTTTTCTTGACAAAGCTCCTGTTTTTGAAAAATGTTGTGATGAAACATAAGCTACGTATCCTTCCGCCAGCAACACTCGAATATTTGGTCACATCTGAACATTTATGAAGAAACAGAAATTAAAAGAGAAGTTTATACACCAGATTTATGGTAATTCGAAGGATTTTTAAAAGATTAGTTTATTATTAAGTTATCAAAAAAACAAAAAACGTTCAACTGAATATACACAATGCATATTATACCTATTTTACCTGATGAGCAGCAGCATTCACAATCCAACACAACCTCAGTCCTCTAGAGCCACCATTCCTTTAACAGGGTCCTTCACTCTCATCTGACAAACACAAGGACAACAAAAATTTTAAGAAGTTCAATAAAATTTGCTTTCATACCAAAAATCATGTGTTCATCTTCAGTGAAGTACGAGGCTAAATAATTGTAGTAATGTATTTAGAGATGTCGAAAGAAAAATGGAAGAAATCATTATTTCTTTTAACAGTTTTGCTCAGTCCTCAGTTTTTGTGCTGACCTCGTCTAGCTCCTTGCGTGTCTCCTCCTCCATACGACGAATGTCCTCCATGTTTAACTCGATCCACTTGTCAATCCAGCAGAACAGCTGACGGTGGAAGTTAGTGAACAAACGCTTCTCTTGCTGCAAAACAAGCATTGTGGAAAAATATTATTATCCTTATCTCAGAAGATGGAAACTAAAATGTCTTCAGAGGTTTAACTCTATTGTGCAATACCTTTTTTAGCCACTAGAGGCTGGTGCAGCCCACAACAGAAGACATTTGTCCTCACAGTGAGTGATTATTTCCACTCTTACTTTCATTCTGTCTATTAAGTCTCCAATGTGTGAGACACTGTCATCACAGAATATGAAACACAGAACATCTACAACATCTGTTTAGCTGACTTTAGCCTGAATGTTCAGTGTAAGTGACAAACAACTGTGTACCACCACAGTCCAGACTGTGAGCAAACCTTTTGAATGAAGTTCTCCACTTTATTTTGCAGACCCCACCACTTGAATTTAACGGTGACCAGTTTGTAGGCACACATGTGTGGGCAGTCTTTGTTGTTTTGAAGATGTTTCTGAAAGCAACAGACAAACAAAACAAATACAGACTCAGAATCAATAAAATTTCTGTGACCATTGAAGTCTGCTTCAGACCTCCCGCCCTTAAAGATCAGAGATGTCATTTTACTGTTATGTTAAATTTGTGTTTTGTCAGCGGAGGCGGCAGACTGTTCCCCAATCGAGGTTAGCGGCTCAGTATGTCAGTGCCTGTAGCAGGTGTTTTGGCTTCATTTTTGAACAACAGGTGGGGATAAAGTCTGAGCCAGCTGTGACAATAACAAACAACCCTGTACCTTCCAGTCTGGTCCTAGAGGGCCTCGTCCTGTCTTTGCTGACTTGAACCTGCAGGGATCCTCCTCTGGCTTGTAATCCTGCAGACAGAGTGACAAGAGCACAAAGGGAAAACAGAATGAACAACATGCCTGAAGTAAAATAAGCCAGAACTTTGTGGCAAATCTTGAGCATCTTGTTTGGTACCTTTGGCTCCACTTGGCTTCTGTCTGCAATATCAATATAGACTACATCCACCTTCTTCCAGGTTTCTGCATCCAAACCATGTACCTGAAACAGAACAAAGTAAACATCAATACGGGCAAAAGTCTCAGATGGCCAACAAACAAAACATGTACATAAAGTTTTCAAAGTGCTAGTGATGCAATATTAGGTAAGAAATATAATATAAATGGTAGAAGTAAGGCTGAGAAATGTATATCTAAGTTCTACAACATATTTATTGTTTTTGTGCATTGTTGTTGCTATATTGTTGGAAAGCCTGATTAGTCACCTTTTCAACAAGGTAAAATTTATACAGATCGGGTTTTGATGGAATAAGCAACACAGCTAAACGTGTGGGTAGCAGCCCAAAGAAAAAAAGTACTGCAATCCCCTGCAACTGGAAGCTGGTGTTCTGGTACGCAGAGGGGCAGCATTATTTGGTGTCAGCCCTGGCATCATTTCCAAACTTAGGACCAAGCTCTGTAAGCCTGGTGTATTCAAAGAGAGACTACAAAATGGGTGCCCCAGAAAGACAAGACCCCGGTTCCTCACTCTTGCTTCACTGAGGAACTGAGGACATCTTCCATGGAAAGGGCAGATTTTGGCACATTGTTGGAGGGTGCGATCCACACGTTAAGCTGTGTAGATCATTTCGTGAGTGTATGATACATAAAAGTTGTACCTCGTTGCAAAGGTAATCAGGCTTTCCAGTGATATAAAATACAATACCAATTGGTATTCTTAAAGGGGAGAAATACTCAACCAAAGTAATATTTCCAAACTTTATTTGACTATTTTTTTTAATGCAATAAGGGAAAGACAAACTCTGGATACAGATTGCTCCAAGCCCTTTAACCTCGATTATTGGTTTTCTAAAGATTTTGCTCTTTTTTTGCTAAGGAGAGAAACACCACTGATTTTGCTTATCCTGTGGTCAGCAAGCATATTTAATTACATCTGAAGGTTAAAAAACCTGGGCAGTATCCTTTCTATATTTATAAATAAATAAATACAGTAATAGAGGTTGCTTCAATAATTTCAACAACACCTTGGGTCCAATCATGTCTTTGGAAGACTGATATATCTGACAGTGACATAGAGCTAGTTGGACTATTTTTGTGTAAAGCCATGTGAATTATTACAGGTAACATTACTGATGTGTGCATGAAATGGTTGACTGTCTCTACATGTTGGCCCTGTGATTAGCTGGTGACCAGTTCAGGGTTAATGCAGTTTCTCTTCAAATGCCAGCTTGGATAGACCCCAGCCCTTGTAAACCCAAAGGGAAAAAGCAGTACAGATACTAGATGGATGGGCTGTAATTTTTGTTGCAGTGGTGCCAAAAAAGGTAACAATGTTTGATTTTCATTAAAATTATATCTGAAATGATACTTCTAATGTTTTGGCCATCTAGTAGCTATTTCTGTACAGAAAAAAATGTATGAAAATGTGAATTGTGTATCACCATACTGCTAAAAAAAACATTGCAGGATGGCTTTTGGTCCATCAAGCAGTAGGTTAAATTATTTCTCATTTAAAATTAAATTTTCCCCTCAGTAGAACTTTGAGCGTGAGTGGTGAATAAGGACAGCTGGATTACAGCACTAAATGGTAGCACAGCTTAAACTCATCTGCTATGCAACGTGCGCCTTCTCAATGTTAAATTTACAATCAACAGTGCTGATCATCTTAAAGAACCAACAGTCCTGCAAAGTTTGGCCTTTTGCTCTTGCTCTATGTCTGAATGTGAAAATAAACCATTACTGTCTCCCCTCTCCATTACATATAGCAATGATCTCAGCCATAAGCCATTAATAAAAAAATGGCTTGGTTGTTGACTTTAATTTACTTCACGGTAAACAATGTGGCAACAAGTTTATTATTTTTTTGATGTGGCCCTCTCTGACAAAAGTTTGGACGCACCTGTTTTGGAGCATTTATTCTTGTTTTTGCATGTTCACAGCATTTCAGGGATCAGACAAGGATTACTAAAAACATAAAAGCACTGTGCAAAACCGTCTAGAGTGGCCTGTTAAAAAGATTTTATTACACTATGTCATGGACTAGAATTGATTCAGCATTGTTTGATTTGTGGACCAAAACAAAGGGCTCATAGAACAGAGCTAACAGCTACAAGGCAAATCCCTTCAGAAGGTGTGGGGTACAGTAGGTCTTAAAATAAAGCACACGAAGAGTAATGTGGGATTTTATCTATCACATGTATTGCTCAGTGTCATTCTCCAAACTTTTTAGTCTTCAATAATCACATTTTCAAGGTGTCCCATGTCAGGTTTGTGCCATGTCTCGATCTTGACCAGGAAGTTATCTTTCATATACTCGTTCTGCAAAGAGAAGAGACACAATCCTGGAGTGAAGAAATGCCATCAGCTATCAGGACAGTGGGCATGTAAGTTCAGAAAGCTCACTGTACAACAGAGAGGAGCAAGTGTTCTGTTTTAACACATACACAAACACACCGAGTATCCATGTTGCTGCTGCTGTGTCAATGAAATAGATCAAATTTCTCTCTCAACTTTCAAGTTCATTAGCTCCCTCTATGGGCCACCAGGCTCTGCTTGTCAAACTTCTCAACTATAAGACATTAAAAAACACTGAGAGGAGATAAAGTACTTACAGTGATGACTGCCGAGCCACATGAAGGGAAGCGCAGCAGCAAACAGAGAAAAGACAAAACAGGAATATGATTTACACAAAAGATTTCACAGCTCTGACAGTAAACCTTCAGAGTTTAGTTCAGAGGTAATGATCCTGCAGAGTTTGTCAGCAGGTAGTCAGTGAGTGATTCAGGCGATGCTTTTCATTATCCTGTGTGTTTGTATGAAAAATGGCTGCCTGGCTGCTGGCAGTGCGTGCATGATCTCAGCCTGAAAGACTCGAGGACTGCATGGCTCTTCTCACTCGACATACAGTTAATTATTCAGTAGCTCCTTCAAGGTGACAGAGACTCCGAAAGACAAGGAGAGAGAGAGAGAGAAAGAGAGAGATGTACAGAAGGACAAGTACCATGAGAACAATAATCTTTATAACAGCTTAGCATCTAAGTGATTCGCTTGGTTCACACTTTTTCAGGATAAAAATGCAGAACATTTTACTTAAAAACTTTAAACTGAATTTATCCACGAATGCTCTGATAACTACAGTAGAGGTGTACTGTTGTGCATCCTATGTGAGCAAAGTACGGTTGGTAATGTGTGTGTTTTGATCTCACAGATGTGTGTCCATCACAGACTTTAGACTTCAGATCAGGTATAAGGAGATCTAGAGTGCAGTCATTTTCTGTGCACACACCTGCTTTGCACCTGACCACTCCTCAAATTCAGACAAACACAGGAACGTGCTATCATTTGTTGTCTAAGCAGCAGGAGCGCTGAGCGTATAAATGACACCTGTTAAAATTTGTGAAGACACCTGCACTTTATGCCAAAGCGCTTGGTGCTGAGCATACAATAGGGACCTATGAGCGCATGTTTATTTGTTATTTAAGTAGAGTGAATACATATAACATAAATGACAACCGCATAAGGTGGAAAATAGGAAAGACATCTCCCCTGCTTGCTTAAACGCCTAAAACGCTAAAACAAAGGGGGATGTGTATTGCTCTTTTCCCTGAAAGCAATAATATCATGATTTTCTGATGTTTGTTAACTATTGCTGAAATAAAATAATTTTATCTTAGCTTGCCTGATAACAATCTTTTATTTTATTTATCTGTATAATTTGCCATACCTTACATACTTCTATCTTCTGTTCAATGTCTGATGTTTTATGAAAAGTTATTACTGGCAACTTCAAAAATGTATTTTGATTAGTAAAAGCATTGCTTAAAGACAGTTCCAAGTCAGCTCACATGTAATACTCAAATTTACTTCACCAGTCTTTTATTTCCTGTAAAAAATCTTGCATTTTGATGTATTCTGAAAGCTAAGTCAGCGCTATACTTCAACCAATTCTTTAACTTACTTAAAATTTAGATGCTTTCCCTGAACAAAAAGTTTTTGAGTGTAACACTCAATTTGAAAGGAATGACAGTTCTTTTCAATCAAATAGATGCCAAACTGTGAAAAAACATGTACATGTGCGTATGAAAACAACTTCAGGTGTATGTCCACCACTTTACCTGGTGTCCAGCAGAATTTTCAGAAATTATGCTTTAAATATTTTGGTGCGTGTATGTTTTTGTTTTTGAGTGTGTGAAGGCTTGCGTTACCTGTGCGACAGTATGGGTATGCGTTCCAGGCCTTCTCGTGGATGTTGAGAGCTGAAGCTGGAGCCAACATTCTGACAAATGACGGCACTTTACTACAAGACCCAGGAAGAAAAAAAGAAAAGCAGGTGAAGATTATTGGTGTTTCGTTGTATCAGATTATATTAGTATATCAAACACCAAACCAAAAAGGCAAACTGAGATTTGAGGTGTTTGCAAACTGTGTCATTTTTGTTTCTCCAAAATAGTTTTTTTTTAATGAAATAAAAAACAGTCTCAGGTTTGTGCCAATCATGTCAGCAAACTGACTCGAAAGCATCCTTCAAAATTCAACATGTTCAACTTTCTGTGTTTTTGCATCTGTCCTCGTTATTTTAATGAAGATGTTTGACTTAACACCGGGCTGTGCCCTTTCTGTGTGCTCACAGCCACGAAGGACAAATAAGATGTGTTCTCCTTCCCAATGAGGCTTTAACACTTGGCACAATGCGGTTATGCACGAGTCTTATGTATCTAAATGGATCCGTCAGGAGAGGATGGAGCTTTTTTTTCTTTTCTCAAAGAGTGAAAAGAAAAAAAACAAGTTTGCTGCTTCACATCTCTGTAATATTTCATCTCTTACACTGTGTCCTAACTGAATGCGAGCATCAGATGTCACATCACACTCTAATGCTGCCTGCTGTCCACACTGCGTCCATTAAAATGTCCCATGCCCTACGTTTCTTCTTGTAAACAGTACGTGTTTCCTGTACAGCTGGAAGGAAGGATGTCAAGTGTTTTGTGTTGCGAGGGGGGGGTCTCAAAGGCTCATCAATAAACAGCTTCTCTGTGTTGAAAGTGGAAGTAAATGTTGAACAAGCTCTGCTCAGTGAGAATCTCCAGAGAAAAACACGAAAATCCATCCTGCACCTCTTCAGATTCATTATTTCCTGCTCCTTGCCCGGGTCAGCACGACTGAAGGTAAAATAGATAAGGGGCGCCAAGTCAAAAATGTGCCCGTGACATGTACTCACAGTCAGTCAGGACACGTATTATTCCATGTAAGTAGCCTGATTTTGTCACTCGCATGCATCACGTTCACTCACGACATGTTTAGAAGCTGGATGTAAAGTGAGTGGGCTTTAGACACTCATTTATGATGTAATAAATAACTGGGCCCACTCAAGGGAAACAAATCTACTTTACTCCCACCAAATCTGCTTCTTCACAGTCCTGAGAAGTCTTCTGAACTGTATAATAAGCTGTTTTAAACAAGATTTTCTACTATTTAGAAATGGTTTTTCTTTCTGAAATGTTCAAGGTTGCTTATGACACATTGAACTTTGATAAAAAATTTTCAAGTTATGTTCCCAGAGACTTTAAACAATGATGCAATGCATTTTTGCCAACCGAGGGGTTAGCCTCGTCGTTCTTCCCTACACAAAATGACTGGGAGCATTTTCGCAATAATAATTAATTTCTTTGACTTGGCAGGTCAGGTGAGTACACAATAAACCAGGGGTACCCATCTTGGTGCCTACGAGCACCGGGTAGCCCGCAAGGAGCCAATGACGAGCCCCCAGGACACTTTAAATATAACACAAGGTACCACCACCTAACTTAAAATAAATAGTTTTTTTTTCAGTTTGATGTTTTGCTTATATATCACACTTAATAAATACAAAATAACAAATGTAACATGCAGGTCAAATTTTAAAACCACCTGTTTTTTCCTAAATTTTGACCTGCATGAGGTGAAAGTTTACAGTGATACTGATCTCTATCACCACTGGTATTAGCCAGAGCCCTTATATTTTACATGTACCAAAAAAATCACAACACTGAGACTGTTGTAATCACAGTGATGTTTAACAGAGAGATAATTCATCATGCATGTAAGTATATTGTTCTAATATAATTTAATAATCTGTGGTGAATAGTTTTTGTTAGGAATCATTAAAAGTGAACATACAGTGTCATTTGTAGCCTATCAAATGCATTATATCTATGATTTTGTATTACTTCAGAACATAAACTCACGGAAGTAGCCATGCACACTACTTCTCATCTTTAGGGTAGCTCTCAGGTTGATGACCACACAATAGACAATCTTAAGTCAGATTATGCTATGTTCCCCTCAACAACACAGAATGTGGAGATGAGGTTATGCTGATCTGCACAGGGTCCCAGGAGGCGTTCTTAGATGTCGGCCCTGGTTTTGTTTACTACCTGTTACCTAGCACTGGCAATTTATACTGAAGCACAGAACAATCATATGGCCCCAGTGATCTAGTAGCATGTGTTTTTAAGCCTGCTTTGGTACTATCTAAGAAGATGTTACACCTGGAAGAGTGTTAGCACTGCAACCTCTGGTCTTGTTGGTCGGGCATTTTCTGAAGGAAAATTTGGACCAGGTCTGGTTTCTTTCCAGCACTAATGTTAACCTCTGTAAAACTGGCTGACTGTGACATCCTCATTCCTAAATAACAAACATAAAAGCTGTATCAATCATGTTATTACTCTGAAAATGTCAGTCCACAGCTATCAAAGTAGTAGTTGCAGTTTTGTGCTTACTCTGGGCTTTCGACTGATGATATAATACACAGAGGTAGACAAATATATGAATGGACGGGAGCCAGGAGATGCAGCCTCCAGGGAGATGTTAATGAAGTCGTCTTCCTGAGTGAACTTTCTCTGAGCCTCTGTCAATATAAAAAAGTAAATGCTTACCTCTGCAAATGGTAAATTTTGTGCGTGTACTGTCCTTTTTCTCCATCTTTCTCATAGGGCTCGTTTTTTAGCACCTCCACTCCCTCTCCTCCGCCTGTCTCATTCTTACTGGCCTCAGCTACGGAGTACAGCTGGCCCACTTGGTACTGAAAGACAGAAGAAACAGCATGGATGTCAGTATAAAGTATGTTTATTGTTTTATCCTGTAAATCAGTAAACTTCCACATTCACATATCCTTTATTTATGTGTTTTTCATCAGTCTCTATCTAAATCTTACGCTGTGGATTATTTTTTTCCTTCTGATCCTTTTCTGATCACAGCATCTCCCTGCCTCCCTGAGTACATTTAATCTTCTCCATACACTCTTGTTTGTCCTCCTATACTGACAACCTTTTTTCTACTCACTGTTTCCTCTTTCACAAACTGCACACTCCCCTTCCATCCTTCCTTCCTCTCATTCCTCATCTTCCTGATCCTGAGTTTGCAGCACGTGAGCGTTTAAACACAGGAACAATGGCTCCTTTCATTTCTTAATCACTTCTAATCCACCATATATCCTCCACACAAAGCTGGACCAGACGCACAAAGATGGAGCAAGATGGTGCCGTCTGAATTATTACATTGTTTTCACCAGAATGACATTCCAGTTACTTTCTCTGTGAAGTTGTTGATGTAAAAAAATACCCAGTAAAATCAACCATGTGATTTGCTTCAGTCTAACTGTGACACCCTCTGTGCCCACCACACAGTGCTCTACTTTTCTTTTAGGTTAAATAATCAAAACAACCTTGTCACCCTTCACAACTGTTCAACCTCCATTTCAAACTGGTTGTCACAAAGCCTATGAGAAAAAAGATGCAATGTGGAATAACAGTTTATTACTGCAATGACAATAATTCTTACGATATATAAACATGTGTGAAGTGTACATTTAGCTCTGAAGTCTGTAAACCCTTCTTTTAAATTGAGCCAAAGCACAGCTCTCTATTACAACTCCTCTTTCTGTGCCTGCTGAATTATAAACCTTGTACACAGATTTGCAATCTTGTGCAGGAAGGTTTGCAAATGAGTGAAATATAATGCTTTGAACTAAAGAAGTAGAAAAGTTCATCTCATGTCAAAGTTGGACTCAGATTCACAGAATCCTGATGATTATTTTCTTTACATGCACCACATACTTTACTAAGGAACACATAATGGCCTCTGTTTTTTCACGGTTTTGTTTTGTTCCTTTTATTTATTCTTTTGAATAAGTAATCATACTCATTTAAACATTAGATCTGATCTATATGGTTTGCTTGAACAGTCTTAAGCATTTTTTGTTGTAGTACATTATGGTCTTCCCGACCACCCCTACTTATGCGCTGACCATTACATCTGCTCAGTTTTTTCCACCCATCAAACAGGTGTATGTTAAATATTTTCAAGTAATTTAAAAAGCAGTGTTTCCCACACATGGACTTCATCTGGGCCTCACATTCAGGCATAATAACGCTCAGGGAAATGTATTGATTTCCAGAGAAATGACGAGATACGTGTTGCTGCACACAACGCAGCCTGCAAAGCTCTTGTTCTTTTTTGACCTTTTTTGTTTAATATAAACGTACATTGATTTTTTTGTAATGCAGCAGTTAGTTCATGGTGTAACTGTATGTTAAACATACAAGACGCTATGATAAAGTGTTGCTGTTTCTGCCTTGCTAAGTGACTTAGGGAATGACCAGTGGCCCCACAATATGATATTATCAATATATTTGAGTCTTGATTCTAGTTTATTGTGATTTTTGACATTTTATGATATGCTGAGTCTTGCATACTACATAACATATGCTACAATTTTTAAACTTTTACTTTATTGCATTTACATGCAAAAAGACAAAAAAAGACTGAATTATATAAAATTTAACAGAAACATATCTTATGCATTCATCATATCACTACATTTTATTAAAATCAGGAGTAAAACTCACTGACTGATGATGTCAATGCAACCCGCTCTGCTGTGCTAGCTTCATTGCTCTGTAGATCTTCAGTACTGCTGAGTTGGTAAAATAATGCAGAGATGGAGGCACACACCTGGGCTCCACCCAGCTTGTAACCAAAGTCTTGGTCTTCTAGGACACAGTGAGGCCTTCAGTCTTTGCACATAAAGTTAGTGATAAATTGGGCTATTTTCTCAGATCGCTCAGAATTGGGAGGCAGCTTTGACAAGCTAAGCACGTCAAGTGTTGGCTGGTTTATCAGTGGGGTTAGCTTAGCATTAGATGAGCCGTATGTCCACTGTATTTTATTCTCATGAGTCACTACTTATAAACCTCATGTGTCATGTCCATCTATTATACGTCTTTCAAAGTCCAAAATAAGTCCACACAACTTATTTAAATGCTTAAGGTGCATTCCTTTGGTCTCACTCCTGTGCAGCCATGTTTGTTTACTGACTCTCTCCTGCACAATGAGCATCACTGATTTTACCTTCAAAATGGTTAAACAGCACCATTGTCTGGACTTCACATTATGTTGTTCTATAGAACTAATAGCTTTATGAAATGTTGGAAATGAATGCATTAAAAATATCGGTGCTTGGTGGCAGTGAATCAATATAATAACACCACACCAAATATCAATACCATAGTGTATGGATTTTTTCCCTGTCCCTACTTATAGGTGAGGGATTAAGCGTAATGCAAGTCTTTCAGGTTGGACTCTTATGAGCACTGACAGTCAAAGTGAATAACACTGATTATCTCTTCATCATGGGGTATATTAGGCAGCAAAACAATCATTTTGTCGTCAAAGGTGATGTGTTAGAAGCAGGAAATATGGGTAAGCGTAAGGATTTGAGGAAGTTTCACAAGGGATAAATAGTGATGGCTAGATGACTGGATCAGAGAATCTCCAGAACTGCAGCTCTTGTGGGGTGCTTCCAGTCTGCAGTGGTCAGTATCTGTCTAAAGTGGTCTAAGGAAGGTACAGTGGTGAACTGACAACAGAGGCTCCAAAGCTTATTGATGCTCGTGGGGATGGAGGCTGACCTGTGTGGTGAAATCCAACAGATGAGTTACAGTTGCTCCAATTGCTGATGAAGTTAATGCTGGATCTGATAGAAAGGTGTCAGAATACACTGTGCATTGAAGTTTATTGGGCATAGGTCTGTACAGCTGCAGACCAGTCAAGGTGGCAGGTAGTCAAAATGTTATGTCCGACTGGTGTATACTGGTAAGACAGGAACACACAGAGCCAGCCAGGGAGAGCAGCACTGTAATACTGCTTTCCCACTAAACCCGCTTATAATCGGCAAGTGACTCCTTTCCCATTGCCAGCAGACCCGGGTCTAATCGCCAGCAGATGAGCTGCATGGCTGTTTGTTTTCCCTCTGGTGCATCAAGCTGATCTCATCACGTTGATGACATCATCTGTGCGTCAAAACACATCCATGTAAAAAGGAGCATAGAAGCCACGGACACGTTGGTCAACTGTTTTCCGTACTTCGTACTTTTGTCCCTCTTTAAAAATGTACAAACTCAGCACAGACTGAACGACATTCGAGCGCTGATGATACAAAGACAGATGGAATTTGTTGCTGAGACGGCAAAGAGTCGCGGAAGTTACAGACAGAGGGGATGGGCGGGATATTATTCCGTAGGCACGTTACCCCAATGTCATCCTGTAGATTAGCGGGTTCACCCGGGTGTGATGTTCCCACTGGAGCCGATCGGAGACGAGCCAATAAAAACCAGTGTCGCTTGCAGGGTCAGTTGACCCCGGTCTAAATGCCAATTACACCCTTACCACTGCCTACAGGAGCCGATTGTTAGCAGGTTTAAACAGGGTTTTTTGGCCAGTGGGAAAGGGGTATAAGAGTGAATCTGCCTGTGAAGTACCCTGCTTTCAAAGCCCCACTGCACTATGAATTGAAAAAATATCACATCCTAATGGACTTACTGTGAACTTCTGGAAGTGTGGAGCTTGGTTGCAGCATTTTTGTGTAAATGCAATGTAAAGTGGGTTTCTGATAATAACATCCTTAAACAAAAAGAAGCCCCTCACACAGTTCATTTAATCAGCTTCTGATCTCACCACTGTGTAACTTCATTTAGCCACCTTCAAATGTTTAGCGAGTGAACATAAAGAGCAGATGAGTCACTTTCCAGACTCATCTTTGAGCCCTGACCTTTGGACCTTTGATGTGCTTCTCAAATGCTGCACATCTCTGCAGCATTGGTGATGAAAGGCAGCGAGACAAAGCCTCGCCAACCTGTGCCAAACAAGTTTAAAGAGACGGCTCCCTCAAGTCAGCTGCCCACTAGATAAATGGAAGGTAGGAACAGCAAAGCCTCCTGGGTAAAAATGCTGCACAAATATAATTCAACCTTGTCTTTCAGGGTGAGGTGAAGCCATGAGTACAACCTCTCCCTTTCACTAAAGCAAATTAAAGCTGAAAAAGCTGTGGGATAAAGTCCGGCTGAGGTGTGAAAGCGAGAATTCAATAAATACTCTTTATCTCTTATTTTACATTTCTGAGCTCAGATTAAAAGCATGTATTGAATATGTCATGAGTTTGTGCTATCTAGGATAGAAACTGTTGCTAAAAATTGAAAGCAAAGAAACAGCAATGTTCAGTTTAATCACAACAGGCCCTGAACATGACGACTGAAGAGAGTTGGGGTGCAGAAAAAGGCGAAGCTCTGGAGGGATATGACTCACTGACAGAGAGAGCTCGTGTGCGACACAGGGGACGCTCCTCATCTGTATTCAGTCCCAGTCCATCACATTTTAGTCAAAGATCCTTTTTTTTCGGTATGATTCCTGCGCTGAATCGTGACAAAGCACATGCACTGTCAAACAATCTCTAGGCCTGCAGCCTCGGAGGAAAACCTGTACTCATTTTGGGGAGATGTGATGGAGATAAAAGCAGCACACAGACACACAAGCTCACAGCTAATGAAAGCAACATGTGCGGATCTAAAGCCTCCGTTAACCAGAGGAAATGCAAAGGGGAGAAAGCTGTGTCTCTGTCTGTTGTTCTGTAGTTTGGAGTTGGAGGTAAAAAAAATAAGAGCAAACTGAATTTATTTTCAAGTTTCACCTCTGACTTCACGCTAAATGAGTTTGAAAATTTTTCACTGTTTTACACCTCTGATATTTGTTAATAAGTAAATACGCAAACGTTATACCCAGTGCAATATCCTTACTGTCAAACTTTGCCTTTCAGACAAACAGTGCTGTCATATTTATATTCATAATGTAACTACTGTTAATGTTTATAGTGTGAATTCCTTGGCCTTATTGATAGTCTCACTTCCACTTTACTTATTTTTCCTTCATAAGGAAGTTGATATTGCTTAAAGATTCTGCATGTTGCAACCTGCCTACTTAATTTATCATTTTATTTTACCTTACTTCTATGCTCTTATCTATTTTAATGTCTTTATTTGATATTTCCTACTGCTATACTGTGTATAAGAGCAACTGAGACAACCGAATTTCCCCTTGGGGACTAAAAGTATTTCTGATTCTGATTCTGAAAAGGAGACAAGTCTTTTAAGTATTCAGAAGAGGTTGCTGCTCAGTGCATTAGGCAGATTATCCAACTATATAGGTGCTCTGCATATGTTTTTTTCCTGGTATGTGTGGCAAATGCCTGAGTAAAATATGTCCTAGCGCTCTCAGGAAAAATTGATTTGTGTCAGAATCGCTATTCTTGCCCCAAATTTCCATTTAGTCTGCCTGTGCAACGTTCTGTAAGTGCTGCGTACCCTCCAACAAACCACCCCGTCTCTTCAATGAGTCGCTTCCCACAGCCTGCAGCTCCAATCCATCCTCAGAGCGTGTCATGAGGGCTTAGGCAGTAAGTCTGTTTTCAGTGGTAGTCATTTCAGTCTCCGTAAAGCACATAGACCCAACAGGGTCATTTCCAAATACAGCGGAAATAGCGGAATAATATCGATGCCTACAGTGAATCAATATCAGGTAGGAAATAAGTTTCAAGTTTTAAGCCTCCAGGGTGGTGCTCCACTGCACAACGCTTTAAATACTCTTACTGTGGTAGAGTAATACTGCAGTACTGTTTGTCTGCTAAGACTTTCATAGTACACAGTTGTAGTTGGGCGCATCAAAGTATTAGCCGGTTACACTGCAAAAGTTAGCCCGTTAGCGCACTGTGATTGTAATGTTTTTGTACGGAGTAGCAAAGAAAACCCAAAACCCATAACTGCAATCCCTCCTTCATTAAAGCAAGTGTGTGGGTGCATTTTGGATTCTACAATATCAGACAGAGCTTTACACTGATACTCAGTATGCTGACTCTGCAAATTGAAATTTAAGTCTCATCTTACATGCCATCCCCTGGTGTTAAAGGAAGAGGAAAAGTGTACAAGTGTGCAGTTTTCCCAACTTCAAGTTGTGATCTGGCACTAGACCATTGCTGGTCTCATGTCTTTAGACTTACACCCCTACAGTATTGTGGACAGCAAAGTCTTCAGTTTCAGGAAACAGCTTCTGTAACTCAGGCTGTGCCATATACTGTTTTTCCACTGCAACTGCAATGTGCACATGCACAATAGTCACAATATGAAGTATAATGTTTCTTAAGTCTGGTCCATACTGAATTCAGATTCCACTTTTGCTGGCAGGGGAATTGGTAGCTAGGCACATCCCCAGTATAAACAGATTACATAAAGGGCAGATGTCAGTCAGAAGCTGTTGAAGGGGTAGTTTCAGGTGACTCATGTACAATGCAGGCCTGAATAGAGGCAGGACTAAACTGCAGAGGAAATGTAGAGAGCAGGGGACATGCGGAGAGAAACGAGGGCAAGGACAGTGACAGGCTGCTGACTGTGTTCATTTAACGCTCTATCTGATTGAAACCAACTTCAGTCTTCAACAAGAGTTTATCTCACAAGGCAATCAATGCTGCACCCTTTTTGTACATTAAAGAATCAAATATAAAGCATTTTCATTTTGTAGCATGAACACCTGTAAAGAAAATCAACCAAAAACAGCAGCTTTACAATGACAGCCACATTTCCACATACAGTGAACAGTGAGTTAGTGGGCCTTAGGCTACAAATATAGACTTACAGGTGAACAAACAGGTGAACACACAAATACAGCAATATACAAATATATAAACACTTACCTCTTCCACAGAGATAGGAAGAATCACTCGACTGGAAGAGAAGACAGAACAGAGAGGAATCAATCAAAAGTGAGCTCATTAATTAACAATGTGTTAGTTTGTGTTTTAAAGAATTTAGGGCTTAATTGACAAAGTTATTGACAAACTGAAATTATGTCCAACAGGAAAAACAGTTCAGACAAATAAAAGGTGATACACTGAAAAGGGTTAACTCAGCTACATTATGTAACTTATATAATCATTTCATACTGCCAAGCCGACCTAAATGTATCACGATTTTTCGACTTCAAACCTTTGACTAGCCACACCATGCACTTGTTGTGTAGCAATGCGCAACTCATTTAGCTTTGCTCATTAGCTTTTGCCTGTTGGTTTCTGTGAATTTCAACACAAACTTTAACACCGGGTGAATATTTTTGCCTTAAAGGACTAAAAAGAAAGTTTATGGGATTCTACCACAGCTTATTTAAGAAGATGACAAAGTAGCAGGAGCAGCAGATAAGTGGCAAGTAGATGAGCAGGTAGTCCTGAAGAAGAGCATGGGTTTAATCTACATCAGTATCACTGACTACAGGTATTAATTCAACCAACTTACTGTGTAGTTTTAACAAATATATATATATATATATATATATATATATATATATATATATATATATATATATATATATATATATGTACATATATATATATAATATATATATGTATATATGTGTGTGTGTATATATATATATGTGTGTGTGTATATATATATATATATATACACACACACATATATACATATATATATTTATATATATTATACATATATGTACATATATGTGTGTGTGCTGTGTGTGCGTGCTTAACCAACTAGTCTTGATTTTAAAAAGAAAATGGTCAAAACCTCTGTGTTTTTCACATCCTTGGTGGGTAAACAATATTGCATGTGGCTAATTCTAAGGTAAGCAATGCTAACACCAAGGCTACCCATAAGGGCAGATGCGCCTTTGTTTGAAGACATGTTGGCCAGTTCAAACAGAGCATTTGACCAGGACTTCAGGCCTATATGGATCTATGAACTATTAAGGATCCGTTAACCATCCTGTGACTCTATTGCCAGCTATTTAATTATGTGGGTTTAACTGTTTAGCAATTTATACCAGTGACAATACTGAATCTGGTTTTCTATCTAATTCTTAATCCACTGCCTTATTGATTCTTGTGGATTTTCTGTGTGATAAAACCAAGGGCCTCCACACTTTTCCTGTGTAAGAAGGTCAAACACAAGGAACTCCTGATATCTGATCACATGCTGCATCAGCAAATGTTCCAGCTTGTTTTCAGGGTTCCCACTCCAGCTTGAAATGATACAGTCACAGATATTGCATATTTCCCTCTTTGCAGAATTATGAGTTAAATTACTGGCTCTCACAAAGTGGGGCATCATTGCTTTAGAAGGAAGTAAATGGTAGGCATTGATTTTTAATTACTGGCTATTAATTATTATAAGGCAAAAAGGCAAATAACATTGACGAAATAAGCTAGTTGGAACCAAATCCAGACTGGATGTTTAAGAGTAATAAAGCTGTTGATGAGGTGGGAGGCATTAGTTGGACCAAACAGTATTGTTTCTGATTTTGACCTATTAAGTTGAAGAAAGTTCTGTGACATTCAGCTGTTAAAATCACTGAGACAGTGTTTAACAGCAGCTTGTCTTCCCGAGTCCACTTCAGGAGAAAGTCCATCTGTGTGGTATCTGCATTACAGTGAAAAGAGACTTTGTGGTGCTGAATTATTTGGCCTGGGGGCAGCATATAAATAGAGAATGACATGTGACCTAAATATGAACCTTGTGGTACACCACAGCTGTTGCCCAGCCCAAAATAAAGTAAAAACGGGACATGTGGGCAACACATCATAGTAATCAGCTTAGTCAAATTGAAAGAGTGTACTCGAAGATGTTTAAAATCACCTGAACTAGTCCAGCCTCCTTAAAAGAATCAAACAGCGTATTGTGATTGATAGGGTGGGTGATATAAAAAAGAAGTATTACAATTTTTTATGGCACTATCACAATCACAATTTTAACATGATTCTTTTTGTACTAATATTTAACACTTATTTGCAAATTAACAACAAGAACCAAACTGACATCCATAAATTTCATTCATAATGCACAAAACTCAACTAAAATGTAATTTTAAGGGTATTTCTTTTCAACTTTTACTAGTCTTCAGGAACAACATGTTAGTCAGTACATGAAATATATTATTTTACCATTCACATTTAGATCTACTGGGTAGTTTAAGTGTGAATAACTACCATAAAAAATATGAAAATTCAATTTCCCTGCTTATGAACAATTTTATTGAGCAAATTTGGCCATTTTGGCACAATTTTAGGATTATGATTTAGTTGCTTGACTTCTTTTGTGTTTTGAAGTATATTTTGGTAATTATGATGCATATATTTATTCAATGATAAACAAATTCATTTAAAAGCATGCAAAGTTTAAAGTATCTGATTTTTCTGTGCTAATTTAGCCCTGCAGTATTTATACCTCTCTAACTTTGTAAAGTCTTGACAGAATATATGTAAGTTTATGAAAATCTTCATCTTAAATTTCAGTTTCATTTTTCAGATTGACTCCCGCTCTGCTGTGAGGAAAGGAGCATAGACCTTTACTGTGTAACTGTGAATACAGTGAAACTGTTATCGTTATAATGCCATGACACTCATCATGCTTTAATTTATTAATAATGAACCATGACCTGCATTAGAGAAGAGCAACTCACTCACAACATAAACCAACATTTTTACCAATTATCTACATTCGCCAACAACCATTTGTCTTTTCTGTGACATTGCCACAGAGGACTGAAGAGCTGAACTTAAGTACATCAGCAGAGATTTGTAATAAAAGCTCTGTGAGATATAGGAACTCTTGAATCAGTTAAAGATAAATCCAATGGCCCTGAATTCAACCCTGATGAGCAGTAGTGAGCTTCTCATATTACAACAGGACTTTGTCTGACAGTGGAAAACAAAAGTGTAGCAACTGTTATACTGTCCCACATAGAAAAGTCTTTAAAAAAAAAAAAAAAAAATTAATAATGGATTCCAAAAATTAAAAAAAGAACAATGCAGCCACGGAGGTGTGAAATTCAAATATTTACATTGACAATGTGGCACTGAGTCATCCAGGGAGAATTAATGAACTTTTCTGTTAGGAGCAAATGAGAATATGCTTCACTGTATAATATACTACTGAAGCAGAAAAGGGACAGATTGCAGGCAAAAACTTGGCCCTGAGGCAGCACAAAGCTTAACCGTGTCTTTTAACAGCTTTTACTGTTACAGGTTAGACTTAATACTTTAGGAAGAACATTTTTTTTTGATCAGACTGCTGTCAATTTGATGGATCTCGCAGAAGTTTAAGACCAAGGTCACAAATTCCATTTGTCTTCTTACAACTGATATACTAAGTGTCTGTTGTTTTTATAACACTGTCTAAATGTAAAAGCATGGTCATATTAAAAGGTAATTTTGTGCTTTTTTTAGCTTTATGTTACTGTTGTTGCACTATGACCCTGAAGTACACAATCAACCTTGAGTAATACCATTGTTTAGCTCGAGGCAGCTCTGCAGTATTTTGAGTGATAAAGTTGTATTTAGGCTGCTTAAATTAAATGACATATTTACCAGAGTGATTTGTGATATCCACATAGACTTTTAGATTTTAACCTGTTAAGGGAACCGGAGGCTGGTGGTGCTAGCAATGCTAAGGTAAGCTACTCCCTGCTTGATACTGTCAGTGAACACTACAGTAGGTGGCAAACTGTAGTTATAATAAGCCAAATTCAAGCCACAATGCCCTGCCTTTTTGTTTGCTTGTCTTGTTTGGCTCTTGTTGGTTTGGATAGCTTTCACACCCACTGCCAACTGAAATCTGGTTCACTTGGAAGTGAAACAAGACTGCATTTTTTTGGCAGACCAGAGTTTGGTTCATTGGTCCATGCCAGAGTTTGTATGAGCTTTCACACCACCCAAAATCAACAAAACTTTCCATAAAAGGACAAAAGGCCCTACCACATGTTATGTCAGTAGTTCGAGCTCATTGGTTGAGCTGGCAAGCCCCCCTGCTGAGCATAGGCTGTTCAGAGAATGCAGAGCTGTGAAAGAAATGGACAAAGCCATGTGACGCCGGCCATTTGATTTTTAAAGGAGATTTGGAAAAACCTCTGAAATCAATCAGTGGATGCAGCCATATTGTCAGCACTTTATTAACTTAACTTTGAATCAACCTACTGGCAGAGAGAGAGGGCCAGTTGAGGCAGGACTTACAATTGTCTGACCAACTGTGACACCACACGTGCTTATAGCATTGTCAATCATGTACCTAACTATCCCAAACCCAAAATCCTTGAAACAACAGGTAAGATGTAGAAGTGTACAGTCCACAGTGTGAGCTCCAGCCCCCTGGTGGGCCCCAGAGGTTCTGGAGGTAAGCTTCAGGAGGTCATTCACAATAAATAAAAAAAATATCCACATCAAATTTATACTGCCAAGAGCTGAGACCAGGGGACCTATGTTTTCAGGTCATCTGTCCGCCTGTACATCCATACAGGCAAACTTATGACAAAATATCTCAAAAAGCTTTGGGAAACTTTCTCAAAACTTTGCAAAAATGTTCACCTGGAATAAAGGATCAACCCACTTGATTCTGGAGGTCATAGTTTGAAGCTTAAGAATACAACATTTTAAGCACAGTTTGAAGAACTTTCTTCAAACTTTTCCAAAATGTACACTCTGAACCAAGAACGAACTCCATGCCTCCATGCCATTTTTCTGTAATCAAGGTCATTAAGTCTTATGACCATGCTTTGCTTGTACATGTGATCTTGTGAAAAATATATCTAAAATAGAATTGCTCCAAGACTGTGCACTTTATGATCTGAATGATCATACTCTACGTGACTACATGATTATACACTGCCTGGCCAAAAAAAAAATCGCCACCAAAAAGAACGGTCACACACTCTAATATTTTGTTGGACCACCTTTAGCTTTGATTACAGCACACATTTACTGTGGCATTGTTTTGATAAGCTTCTGCAATGTCACAAGATTTATTTCCATTCAGTGTTGCATTAATTTTTCACCAAGATCTTGCATTGATGATGGGAGAGTCTGACCACTGCCCAAAGCCTTCTCCAGCACATCCCAAAGATTCTCAATGGGGTTAAGGTCTTGACTCTGTGGTGGTCAATCCATGTGTGAAAATGACGTCTCATGCTCCCTGAACCACTCTTCACAATTTGAGCCTGATGAATCCTGACATTGACATCTTGGAAAATGCCCGTGCCACTAGGGAAGAAAAAATCTATTGATGGAATAACCTGGTCATTCAGTATATTCAGGTAGTCAGCTGACCTCATTCTTTGGGCCTTAATGTTGCTGAACCAACTGCAGCAACCCCAGATCATAGCACTGCCCCCACAGGCTTGTACAGTCGGCACTAGGCATGATGGGTGCATCACTTCACCTGCCTCTCTTCTTACCCTGATGCGCCCATCACTCCGGAACAGGGTAAATCCGGACTCATCAGACCACATGACCTTCTTCCAGTCCTCCAGAGTCCAATCTAGCAAACTGAAGCCTTTTTCTCCAGTTAGCCTTACTGATTAGTGGTTTTCTAAAGGCTACACAGCTGTTGAGTCCCAATCCTTTGAGTTCCTTTCGCATTGTGCACGTGAAAATGCTCTTACTTTCACTATTAAACATACCCCTGAGTTGTTTTTCTTCAATTTGATTTGGCCAAACATTTAAGTGATCGCCGGTCACAATCATTCAGGATTTTTTTCCGAACCACATGTCCTGCTCGAAGACGATGGGTCCCCACTATCCTTCCAGTTTTTAATAATGCGTTGGATGGTTCTTACCCCAATTTTAGTAGTTTCTGCAATCTCCTCAGATGTTTTCTCTTCTTGATGCATGCCAATGATTTGACCCTTCTTAAACAGACTAACATCTTTTCCACTACCACAGGATATTTCAGGAATTAATTTTGACAAATTGTGGACTGGCTGATTAAATTCTCTGTTTATGGTCGTATGAAGGTTTTAAGAGACCCCAGAGACTTTTAGGTTAAACCTTGGATCCTGGCTTTTCTCAGTTTGCACTCTTAGTGATTTTATGCTCATTCACCTTAAATTGCAATTGTGTTCAAGTTTTATTATCAAAAAGACTGTTTGATGTTTAAGGCAACAACAGAGTCCACATATAATAAAATCTTTAGCCAACTAGCCAAAAGTGGCTAACATGCACTGATAACTATGCAAAAGAAGCTGGCTTTTGCCCAAAGTCTGTTTGTTTTGGTTTAATGGAGCTGAAGAAAAAGATAATTCATGCTCAATAACATTAAATGGTTAACAAGTTCCTGTTGCTTTTCACTAGCGGCATCATTTGAAAGTGAAAAACATGTCTCTGCTTTATCATATCTGCTTAAACTGCTGGGAAAGGCAGCCTGCTAACAAATGGCCACATACAGCCACATAACCTCAACTAAATAACTACATGTCATGCAAGCACTCTGGTAGGACGAGCCAAGACCCAATTTGTTTTTGTGCACAATAACTGTGTGGCAGGAGGCCCAGTGATGCTAAAATTAAAGATAACTGAACAACTCAGAGAGAAAAATATGGCTGTACAAGTGTTTACTAACTTTGACCGACTCAGATGTAATTTCTTTTCATTTAGATTTTTTTTATCTACTACTGCGGGACAAAAGCCAAAAAGGCCAGAGAAAGAACACACTGTGTTATTTTTGAAATACAGTTATTTAAATAACATCTTCTGTTGTCTCTGTTTGTTGCTGTCAGGCAGAAACCTGACCTTTTTAACTCCACTGTTTGTGATTTAAAGAATAAATAAATAAATCATGGCTTTTGCTCACCTTTAACATCTGTGAGTGGGCTGGTTTAATAAATATCAAATTAATTAAAGGTATCTAAATCAAACTGAAATTATGACAATACCAGATTTATTGATGCAAATAGTATTCTTTAGTTACCCTGAACAATTGTGATTTTGAGGATACCAGCTGCCAAACAGCAGTGACAAATAATATCCCCACACAGTTCAAGACCTAAAATACCTTTGAGAGATGTCCTGACAATAAAACCTGCTCAGTTTACAGTCCTGGGTTGGGCAGCTGCTGAGGAGATAAATTATTCTCATATCTTTTATCTGAATGCTAGAGATTGCAAAATTCTTGGAAATATATTGTTGAAAGGGTGATGTGTTACTCGTTTGACTCAGCTGAACAGGTCATATACAGCAGGGGGTGAACAAAAACTGTCGTACCTTTTTAGACCTAAATTAAAGTTACCGGAAAAACTCTAAAGAATACAGACTTGGCCACAATGACAGGACACCAGGCGCAACTCCTGCTTTTTACAAGTGGAAAGTGACTCTTGATGCCTGAGGTAATGATAACTGACATGTCACGGTTAGGATTACCCAATAGTTAAAAACTAATATGAAGGAAAAAAAAATCCGTAGTTCTGTTCTATTAAGTTAATTTGTAAGCATTTAATTTGTAAGCATTTAATGCAGTTTCAGTTCAAAAAAACTAAATTCATATTTTTGTTTTGGTTAATAAAATGTTTCATATATGTTAGTTTTCACTATAATAACCTTGTTGTTCAATAATGGTGAGTGAGCACAGTGATGCAACTGCAAAGAAACCTCATTGATATTTACAAAGCATCCTCTGTAAGCCATTGACCATATTTTGCTTTTTAATGCTAAAAAACCTACCCCACAGATAACTGTAATGATTAAATAAAAGTAGGTTAATGTGTTGATCCACAGTTTAGGTTAAGTAAGCAGTGCTGTAATAGTGTCATCAGACACAAAGACAGCTCAGTACTGCAGCTCGGTTCATTGTAGAATAAGGATGCATCTTTCTTTACATCTATAATAAATAATGTAATACGATATAATAATAATAATTACTATTTTTGTTATTATAATTATTTTGAATATCAAATAAACATCAGTATAGTTAATGATCTCCTAAATGTGCTCTTTTTTTTAAAGTGCAGTTTATTTTTTTCTTAACTGAAGAAATACTCATGTTTAGAAGAGAGATATTATTTATTTAACATGAGTTTGTTTCATGTGACCCTGGTCACCAGTTTGTACATCCATAAAAAGGAGATGTAGAGAAGGGAAAGAAGTGGAAGTGCATGTGAATGTGTTTTTAAGTGAGGGACTAAAAATATAAATAAGACAAAATCCTTACATATCTTTGACTTTTGCTTTGTAAGATACACATCATTTATGATGCTCTGAATAATGATATTAAGAGTGCCTTTCCCTTTAGTGCTTGTGCAGTGCTGACCTGCTGTGATAATAATCAAGGGCCGCTTAACAAATTTCAGAGATAATCCCTTACTTAGAGGTTTGTCAATACTGAAGCTGAGTGAGAACAGAGTGGAGGTTGCTGTGTCATTAAGCTCCATTGTTGTCATAAACAGACATAGCAGGATGAATGTTTAGTTTTATCTGTGGGAGCAGCAGTCTGCCTAGTCCACAGGGTCGTGTTTGAGCTACTTGCTGCAGAGGTGTATGGTGAGGGGGTTATGGTGTGTTCCAGTTGATCTCAGAACTCAGAATCTATGAGATTCATATAAGTTAAGTCACTGGTAACGCCCCTTTGATCAGAATATCCTTCTGGGAAGACTAAATTAGCTGCAACTTTAGCCTCGGTAGCTGCATCGTGCCGATGAATAAGCCTTAAATGTGCCCTCAATGCAACAGCAATGGTGACCTTGATGCGAGGACTTTGAATTCTTTTATTTGCAGCGTTAGAATGAAACACTCCCAGACAACTGAAATATTAAGTCCCATTGTCAAAGCAGCTACTATTGATGCTAGTTGGTCACTGTGTGCTGACACTGCAGTAAACAGGACTGAAGTTGCTGCTTTACAAGATAATGTAAAGTTTGCCACAGAGCCCCCTGCAGGCCTGGAGCGCTTTTGTTGTTGTACTTGTTTACACTGTGTTTCTGCTCTTGTGAGCGTTTCTGGGTTTGGATTGTTTTGGGTTTTGTTTCATTTCCAACTTGCAGCACATTTATCGTTGATGCATTTGATTTTTATTCTTGCAGTGCGTTATTTCATTTGCACCGCGTTTTCATGTTTGTGTTTTCTTCTGTCTTTTTGTCGTGTTTCCAAACTTGAATCTTCTCTATTCGTAAAGCTGTTCTCCTCTTACTGAACTGCATCAAGCCGATGTAGGCCGTTTGCCCTTGTCGGCCACTGTAGAGTCACTCTACAGAAAATTTTTTTTCTCCAGAATACAATTTTATGTCCCCACATTGCATTAAAAACTTGATTGACGGTTTGACAACGGTCTGACAATTAAATCCTTCATTGACAATGTATGCCACAGAATTTCGTTGGTTACTTACTATGCTTTTAAAATGATGCCAGTGCCTAAGCAGTTTCTGAATCAATACTTACACAAGTGATGAGTGTTAAAAAAGTTAATTTCTGTCACTGTTTCTTTGGCCAGAGGGGCTACTGGACAGTTCATAATGCAGAGAAGGCATCTTTGGTTCTCAAATGCAGCACTGAAACGTTTGTAGAGATTTGGTTTCAAGATTCAAGATACATTTATTTGTCCTGGGGGAAATTTGCCTTGGACAAAAGGCTACAGCATTTGGTAGGAACCAGACATGTTGGTGCTGGATTATGTATGTACATTAAAATTTACAAATAAATTGGTGTTTTTTCCCCCCACACAATTACATTTTCTCTCTTTTCTTTTGTATCTGAGGATAGATGCTTCACTCCTTTCCCTAAAACTTGTGCACTGTGTCTACGGCAGTCCTCTTGTACAGTATGCTTGCTTGTTGACTGTTTTGTAACTGTGTGATGTATGCCTGCACTTGTTTAATCCCAACTGCTTCCCACTCGCCACCGACTGTAATCTGGCTCTGAGTCTCGGCCAGACATCGGATGGGACACCAGATGCTGCAGGGAAGGCGTTGAAAACTGTCTGTGATGGTAAAATAGTGCTAAAAACACATCAGGTAAACTAACAGTGTATGTTTGGAGTTTGGATGAAGTTTGCCGTCTTGTCAGATAGACAGGTTTTTAATGCTGTGATGCCTTAAAATGAGACCTCTCTACAAATTAATATGAGATGGAGCAAAATTTAAAAGGTTTAGTAGAATTTAAGTAAACCAGGACGTAGGATCATCTTAACGCTCTCTCTCCCTCTCTCTCTCTGCTAACATCCTTGCACTAAAGACTTCGACAGGAGGATCGGGTGTCTTTCTGCTTCTTCAGAAAACAAACACCCCTCCTCTCTCCTGTGCTGCACATCTTTCCTTTCTTCTCATCTTCTTCCTTGTGTCTGAGTCCTCTGTGACTATACTAGGGGACATTACAACAAGATGCAAAATGATAGATACTACAATAAAGTATGCAGTCCAATATGGCACACTAGCGTACAATAGGACACAATGAGATTTAATTTATGATATGAAATAATAGGACATGATATGAAGCTTTCTGTATTAGTTTAGATTCTGTACATACCACAGAGCCATAGTGAGTACAATATGATATGGCACACTACATGATATGACACTGTAGGTTTTGATCAGTACAATACAATTCAAAAATAAAAGGTTCAGTATAATAGGTTACAATATAATCCAATACTGAACAGTACAACATAGAACAGTTTTATTCCACACTGCTTCTCAAAGCAAGGGTCAGGATTCCCTAGGGCTGGACAATATATTGATTAAATCGAATAATTTGAATTATTTTCTTCAGAAGATTTAAAAATTAAAAAATCTAGATTTTTTTTCCTCAACTTACTCAAATCATAAATTGTTAGGCCCTGTCAGGTTTTGCACACACACATGTTTAGGCTTTTATTTGTTCCTTAAATGAAATTAAATATTAATCAGATGGTTCCATGTTACTATACTACGGAAATAGCTCATCTTTCAGTGTTTATACAGGCCTCCCTACATTCAAACTACATAATTAACATTTTATGACAAAATTACAGCATGTATTTTAACTTTAAGGGTAAAAAAAAAACTAATTAAAATAGTAAATTGAGTTTTGTGGAAAAAATCAGGGATTGAGGATTCCCCCGTGGGGTCGAATGACACTGACAGAATTGCTCTACACCTGAAAACAAAGACAACTTTTAAATGCTTCGAATAGAAGATTAAAACTAGGGATGTACTTTGGCTTCAGTTTGACATTGGTATTTGCTGATATCAACCATTTTTACAAACATCTACAAATGAATGTGGAACAAAGAGATATCTTATCAGACATTTATCTGTTGACTCATGTCAATTTAATGCTAACGTCAAGCATTGAAAAATCCATGAAACACTATTTTTTAATGTGAAATCATAACAAATAACTCATAAATGCCAGGACTGATAATCAGCACCAGGCATGATAAAATCAAAACTGTACCCATCTCTAGATGCAGTACAATACACTAAAATACATGTAGTATTGATATGGCAGTTAAATACAATATGATGCGATGGATAAGATATCTTCCCTTACACTTGAATATGATGTAATATGATAAAGTTTGTTAGGACACTGAATAATAAGATATGGTACACTGTGGCACAATAAGGTACATGATAATACAATACAGCACGATAGAGTACTTTAAATTACAATACAGCTACTTGACCCAAAAGACAATTTTGTCTTAGTGCTCCACATATGTAGCTCTGTTGATTTTAAATCACTTTGTTTATTTTTGATTGTGTTTTTAATCATTTTTGCTGTTTTATTTGGTCATATCTTACAAAGTGTCTCCTCCTGTGCTGTGTAAAAGCTGCCAGATCTTGTGGAGGGAGAGCAAAAGTGGACCAGGAGTGATTTAGGTCAGTGGTTCAGGTGAGCAGTGCAGAGAAGTAGACATGGATCAATTCACTGTCTCTCGCCCCCATGATGGTACATCAGAGTGTGTGAATGTGTGTGAGCCTGTCAGTGTGCCTCGTGTGTTGTATAAGTGCATTCAGCATTTAATCGTGACTGATTTAATTAATTTGCAGGCGGACTGCTGAGACCCAGACTCTCCCTAATCACTTCAGATCTTTAGCCATGCCATCACTCTCATCCTCCAGCTTTTGGCGCTGCCGGCCCATTAATTGATTAAATATATGTGGGGAAAAATGAGGACAACACTGGGTGTTAGTAGGTATGCGACCATTTCAGCCTTATCAATACTAACTCTCTAGAAAATGGTGCTTTGGATTAAGCTGCCCATGGGTGACATTTGTGCCTATTTATAGTAGCCACACTCTGGCCCCGACATTAGGTCTAAATGAAACCGTAAATATGACTGATTGTGCTGTAAGGATGTACAGAAAGCAACTAGCTGGTGACATCCAGTTTAACCCCACACTCATGAAGCACGCTTTGGTGTGTTCAATATTATTTTACAGCATAATCTTGGCCCCCCATTTTTAGTGTGATGCAACAGTTTTGTTAGACCAAGATCTGCAGTTAGGGGATATTTATTCATAAATAACTCAGTGCTCTTGAACACTGCAGGTTACCCTTAAACATTTCATCCACATTTACACACTAGCTGAAGCTTCTTCGTCAAGTGTCCTACAGTTTCAGAGGTGCAACACTGCTACCAAAGCCTTTTTGCACACCACTTACTCTGCTGCTCTGTACTCTGGTGTATAATGTTCCTCAGATTATGTTAATGTTGTAAATATTATCCTTATTTTAATTGATATTTCATTTTTATTTTAGTGCTGTAAAGTACTGTTATCCTTATTTTTATTGAGATTTTATTAGCCTTAGATTATGGTAAAGCTTCAAATATCCTTACTTGTTTTTTTTTAATACTGTGTTGCTTACCACCTTATTTATTGCTTTTATATTTCCATATGGCTGATACCAGGACCTCAGTAACTAGTTTCATTCTTTTTACATGTGAGTGCAGACTGGAATGACAAATAAAACTCCTTTGAATCCTACTTGTATTCATGGGAAACATGTTAACTAATGAGACACAGTCTGAATGTCCTGGCCCTCCCTTTTCTAATGTTTCTATTAAACTTAGCATGAAAAAGGCAAGTTCTTCATCACATCTGTCCAGATATTATTTAGAGAGAAGGTGTGCAAGTTAGTTCTACATGCAGGTTGTCACTGGATGTGCATTTTTATGCTCTTTATGCACAGACACAGTCATCTTGGTATCTGAATGCCCAAAATGGTAAATGGACTTGAGCTTATACAGCCCTTTCCTAGTCTCTCAGAAAACTCAAAGCAGCTTTACACAGCAGGTCTCATCTACCTATTCACTCACTGGTGTTTTGTTATTTGTATATTTTTAGAGATCCTGTGTAAGTTACCAGTTTTACCTAAAACAAACTCGCCCTTTCACACATGCCACTGCTGCAGCAGCAGGAGTAACTTGGGACTTCCAACATTTAATAAAGCTTTTGGTTCTATACATATGAAATCAATTACTCATTAAGTCCACACAATGGTGTTGTTGAGCCATTTTGCAGGTATGGTTAGCAGGAGTGATGTTCATTGTGCAAAGGAGAGTTAGTAAATAAAAATGGCTGTACAGGAGAGAGCGACAAAAGGAATGCACCGCCTGCACTTAGATCCATTGTGTTGACTTATTTTTTATTTTAAGAGGGGTATAAGAAATAGAGATGAAATAGGGTTGATGACAGCAGCACAGGAGCTCTTCAGAGCAGTGAAGCTAAAAGGTGAAGAGAAGCTGAGCAAAGCAGAGTGGGTTGCATTTAACCAGCTACGCGATGGACATCAGTCTGTGAGTTTTACTCCTGTTTCTTATAAAACTGAAGTGACATGAATATACTGAGACATTCTTCTTATTAAATGTTAGAGAATTCTGTCATTTTTGTTCATTTCTGATATAAATTCACACAATAAAACGTTTAAAATATACTGCAATGTTATATATCGCAATACTGTGCATATCTTAAAATATTAAAAATTGCAAATAAATCCAATCTTGACTCAAGCACTTTGATAATATTGAATCGTGGGGCCACTGGTGATTCCCACCCCTGGTTGTTAGTAGGCTGAGGTAATTCACTGGATACTAAAGACTGACACCTGCTTTGGCTGGTGTTAATTCTAAACCCTGACACAGGGTAAGGCCTAGCAACAATCTCTGGACGATAGTTTCAGATACAGCTGACCTAAAAAAAAAAAAAAATAGTCCTTCGTTCAGGAAAAATGCACTGAATAAAAGGTCAAAACTAAGCAGCTGTTATTTATCAGTGGACTGCAGCATTAGCAGATAAACAATGTTTTTGTGGCAGAGTAGAGCAAAGCTAAAGCAACTATTAGTGGTGCAACCACCACTAGCAATTAGTCGCCATTTCTTTTTAACATACATATTTCTGTATTGATACATGTGGTTAGCCATTGCTTCACTTGAGTGGTTACATGTAAGAATAACCAGTCACATCTTTAACATATACTGAATCTTAATTTTTGGATTAAAATACTGCCAAACCATGCCAATCCAACATAATGCAACAGGTGCTATTTGTTCTTGTCAAAGTCCAAATTCATTTGGAAGCACAGCTGCAGCCATCACACAGAGCTACAGTGGTTGGCAATGGCTGACAGCTATTTTATAGTTCAACTGAGTATTTGACCGGGATATTAACTCTGTACTGATAAAAAATACTGTTAGTTTAACCAACTTTTAAAGTTATTTTGAAAATACAATTTATAAGTATAAAGTGTAAGATAAATGCTTTGTTTATATATATAGTGTGTGCTTATATATAATGCAAAGATTAGTTAATCCACTTCAAATTTCAATTCTCAACAGGGAATCTTTTCCAAACATATTTTAGTGTCTTTATACTAATCGTAAAAATCTAATAATATTAAATACTTCTCCTGACAACAAAAATAAGAATCATTAACAACCTTAATTGGGTACTTTCTTGTTTAGAAACATCAAGACAGAGTAGCAAACTATCCACTATTTTTGTCAAGATATAAAAAGCCTCCATTTTCTTAAATCTGACCTATTTCATGGTGACAGTCTATTTGTGGTAGAAACAGATGTAAAGCAAAAAAAGCAACATTTTATTCTTTAACAAAATATACTTTTGATCTATAAAAGCTTTGTCTTTGTCCCCAAGCCATCAGACTTCTGAACTCCTGACTGTTACAGGACTTAACATTCTGTAGATATCTGATATTTAATATTTAACATATAGAGATTCATATTTATACCTCCCTTGCACCTTGCACATTTTTTTTCTTTTTTTTTAACAATAACTTGCACCGTATGATCTACTTTTATTCATACTGTACTTGAAATCTGTGAACTGTAGCCTATGCAATGAGATCTCATTCTGTATATACCTGCTGCATACTGAATAGTCTGTCTAAGTCTAAAAGTGGACATTAAGTGAGGGTGATGTGAACCATTATGGTAAATGAACATTCTTCCATGATTACAGATGATAAATGGAGTATATATGGCCATTTTTTCTGGCTAAATTATCAGCTGAAAATATCCACCAAAAAATCATATTTTATTCATATTTTGGCTATTATCTGCCAATACTGGTGTTGTTCTGTTAATATCAAGCATCCCTAATCTGAACTGCTCAAACACTGGGCACAGCTCGCATGTTGGCATTTCACACTCTTTGCCAAGTCCACCCACTTTTTACGAGATGTTGCCAATGACTTTTTGTAAGACAGTATTTTCTCGTTCTTGGTAAAAACTATGAATAGTGTCATCACTATGGGAGTTTGGCAGCATTTTTTTAGATAAAAATGTATCAATATTGTTTGAAATGTACTAGAAGTATATTAATGTCCACAAGTCAGGTATTTGACAACCATTTTATTTGTCCAAAGAAAAAGTATAATGTATACCTTCTGTCACCAATCAGCTAAAAGGGTGTTTCTGGTCCATGTTGCCCAGCCCTATGCCCCTTTAGTGCAAACTCACATCAGTATAATGAAGCAGCTCCCTGTCAGAAGAGTCATAATGTCTCATTTTCACATTTGAAGGCCAATATTCATCTGCAATCCATCGGCCTCCTTCTCACCACCAGCTGATAGTGAGCAGGCCTCGGTCAGCTCTTCACACTGAGGCCTGCAGAAGCAACGTGTTAAGATGAAAAAACACTGAATATTTCTCTTTCCACGCACGATCGATCATCCCATGCCATCCTGTCCTTTCCTCCCAGCTGTCACATCCCCATGACGGGTGCGTCAAAAAAAACCCTCGCCATTTGTCTGCCCCTACCACCTTCACAACCTGCATGCCCACTCCCCAACCTGTATCCCCTCCAATCACCCCCTCTAAACCCACATCTGCCTGCCTCCATTCCTCCACAGCAGCAGAGGTAAATGCCGGAATGCTCCCATCATGCGTTTCACCTTCACCGCGCATCAATAACATGGCCACGGCGGCTTATGGGGATGGACGCTGGCACGGCACGGCACAGCACGGCTCGGCGAGGCTTACATCTTTTCCTCAGCAACAGCACTCCTCACGAGCATCAAAGCAGAGGACATTTTTTAATTTGCCGCTAAAGCAAGAGCCTCACTTTGGGGGGGAAGTGTGATGCAAAAACGTGAAGGACACAGCCATGCCAGCGCCGGCTGCTGATGCAACTACAGCCGCTGCGTTTTTCTCCAGCTCCCGCTTCATTCGGGCGGCTGTTCGGGGTGATGGAGGGAGGCCAGCACAGAAAATGGGGACAGACGTGTTACTGAGCAGATACAGTACGGGGACGTCGATACAGCCCTGCCTGCTCTCCTGTAATTCCACTCCAGGGCGAGACTGGTCACAATGTCAGCGCTGCGAAGCAGACGGATAAACGCACTCATCCTCTCTCACACATACTTACAATTCCTTTATGAGCATTTTCAGGCGGCGCAGTCCGTGAATCCCGGAGAGGAAGAAGAAGCAGCGACTCGATATTAAGGTCCAAAAACAGTGTTGCTTCCTCCCTCCGTTAGTCTCTTCTTCTTCTTTCTCGGCTCGTTTCTCTCCCACCTCTCCCCCTCTATGTCATCCTACCTCCACAGTCGCTGCTTATTTTCTTCACATTCACTTCCTGATCGGGGCCGCGGCGCGGCGTTGCTGCTGCGCGAGAGCACCGAGCGGGCCCGTGCAGAGCAGAGCAGAGCCGAGCACACCCTCAAGAAACTGGGTCCACACGGGATCACCCTGGGGTGCTGTTAGAGCAGTGGTCATCAACAGGCGGCCCGGGGGCCACAGCAGGCCCCCAGAACATCATTACATTCTGAAAATGTGAGGTACAAAAATATGTTATGGTTTTGAGGGTATATTTTTAATTTATTTATTTATTAAATTAATGTTAAGTTACATGTGCAGGTGAAGTAGAAACCCAATATGGGCTTAATTGCAAACCTCACCTTAAGAGTAAAATATAAAATTAGCAGAAAAAAATCAAACCCTAATAATCAAAGAAAAACAAACAAAAATTAAATATCATAAATTTTACCAAAATGAGAGACTATGCCAACACAGAATGTAACAAGAGAAAGTGGTACATGTACCGTAGTTTGTCAAGCAAAATTGAAATCTGATCACTACACAGATCATCATGAACAAAAAGTCTTTGACATCAAAACATCTTTTAGCCTTAATCTGTATCTGGACATGGACAGAGACTTTATCAGTAAATAAAAATGTTTGTTTCACAACTAACCGCTGTTGTGTTTTATTGAACTCTGACCTTGAGATGTAGTGGAAGGTACAGGTTATTGGCATGTCTTGTTGAAAAAAAGTTCACTTGAGAGTTTGGAATAAAGAACATTTTAAAGCTTTCTGCCAAATCTGTACTCAGGTATTTGACTTTATACATAAAAATACACATTTATAATATATAATGTTATATCCCTATAACTCAATTTGATTTATGTTGTAATAGAATTGTGTTTTGTTATAAAGATCTTACGCTGCCACCATCTCTGTTAACCTGTTCTAGTCTGGAGTCAGAGGCCAGAGAAATTCATACCTAGACTTAAATAAAGTTACAAAAACACAGACTTTATGTGGATTATAAAGTCATTAAAATAAGGCTAAGAAACCCTGCAATAGGATTTCACTGAGAACCATCAGAGGGGCCCTCCATACAAAACAAGTGGGAAACACACCCTTTAGAAACACTGCACACTAATACACAGCAATCAATGCACAGCACAATAAAACTCAGTGACCCACATGCATATTAATCACTATAGGCACTAGGAAGCAGGTCAGAACCACTACAAACACAAGAGGGGAGAAGTGCCGCTCAGAGTGACAGCACAAACAGAATAATAAAATAGAATAAACTGTGTACACTAAAGTTTAACAGTGCAAGTAATAAACTAATACTGAATACAAAAAAATAAATAATAATAAAAATAGGCCTAATCACACACACACACACATACAGTAATGACAGGAATAAGCAATATTTAACATTTCATAGTTGACAGTTAATCGATAAATAAACTTCCAATATAAAAGTGTTAAATAATCTCATCTGGATGGCGACAAGGCCCCAAGACGAGCTGATTCTTGGTGGTGAATATTATATATTATTATATGATGCTCATTACTACCACCCACTGTGCAAAAATGGATCAGAGCAACTATTCTACAAAACAAAACACATATTAAAGATGTGTTTCTTTTAATTATTTAAGTAAAGTGATGTGAAATCCCGACACAATACAACAATTAAGTCAGTTCGTGTTTCTGGTCATGAAAGTAAAAGTAGCAGTGGCTTAGCTGGAATCACTTAATGTCCATTAATGAAAAAGAAATAGGGGTTTGGTTGTTTTTTGGTGACTTTCACCACTAAACACACACATGGCGCGTGTGTAACATCCATTTAACAATGAAAAACTCTTTAATTTACCGAGTTTGATTCACTTTTTTGTGATGTAAATGTTACAGAATCAATGCTAATGCTAATATTGCTAAAGCTGGCTAATTGCCATTTTGACCCCTGATCCATAGGTGCAGAAATTTCTATTGTGGGTGACAGCACATGAGGTGGATTGGTCGAGATGCTTACCGAAGTAGTGTAACATCCGGTTTTTTGGGTTTTTTATTTTATTTTTATTTTTTTTGTATATTGCATACTTCATACAAAGTACGTCCTACATTTAGGGACGCATCGCCTCCTGTCTCATGTAAACAGAATTCATCGTTTCAGGGGGAAACGCTGACGTCTATGCATGCGCAGTACTCTTTCACATGAAGGCTGCGCGCGCATACCAGGAACAACAACAGTTTCGGCCGTCTACCGAGTAACATGTGTGCTGCTTACCGTGCTTGGCTTGTTATCCAGACAAAACTATGCAGACAGATTTGTTGTCCCAACAGATTTGTTGTCCAGACAAGAAACTCCTGCGTCTTCGTGCGTCCACTCGCCATTGTTGTTTGTGAGAAGTTTGTTCTTCTTCGTACATGTGTTGTAACGGCGCTGTTTCTCTGCAAACCTACATCGCCATCTACTGGACTGGAATGTACACTACAGCGTTTTCAGTCGTTATAGGGTCTCCGTCTGAACGCAGATCGTTTTTGAAGACGCAAAGGAAAAACCTTTGCTTTCAGGTGAGAGCGTCTCCGTGTAAACAGGACCTTAGTTTGGGTTTTTTGAAGTGGAATTGCCAGAGGCCCTAGTGGCTTTAGTAAATATGTAAGTAACTTGTGAGCTTTGTCCCTGGTACATAGAAGTACATGGTGCCACCAAAAGCCTCATAATTAACCCACTTATGGGTTAAAACTACTCCAAAAATTATGTTGGCTCGATATTACACTACAGTCAGATTTTTGACAGCCGTATCCTGCATTGTTTACAAAGCTTGTAAAGAAAAAAAATACTTTATCCACAGTAGGATCATCACCAAAATCAAACAATATCTCCATTGTACCATGTTCATAGTTTAATTTATATCTTTAGAGAATTTTTTTGAATTATCAGCAAAAATCCCTGGATTTGCGTCCACATTCAGATGACCAGCAAAACCTAATAATGTCTTCCTTGTGCTTTGATCAACATTCCCTGAATATTTCACCAAAATTAGTTGATAACTTTTATCCTGCTGACAGTCAGATGAATGGACAGACAAAGGGACAAACGCAGGGGAAAACATAACCTCCATCAATGAGTGACTGACCGGATGGTGCACAGAGGTCCATCTGTGCACCGTCCTTTCTCAGAGTGTGCTACACCCTCTGCGTCATAGCCGTCACCGTGACGTAGAGGCTGGGTTATTCACCACCACAGTATATACTGGCATGACACGGGGACCACCACCGCTGGCACAGACGCACGGTGCGTCAGCTCTCTAAGCCCTTTAAACCAAGTCCTCAAATCTAATGTGATTATCTGCCTCCAGAAAGTCCGCGCCATTACATGTCCATCACATCCTGCAGAGGATCACCACCATGAATCAACACACCAGACATGTTTCATACGAGGGATTGTCTTCATCGATCTTGTCGTCAATATTAATCGTAGATGCAAAAAAGGGTGTTCATAACTCTGATTATCAACCAGTGGAGGTCTCCTGACGACGCCATGGTGCACCTCTGGGTGCTATAAAACGGTGGTGGCGCGTGACGCCGTGACAAGGCATCGCAGGTCCCTAATCCCGTCCCACGTCCTGGAGACCGTGTGTGTGTGTGTGTGTGTGTGTGTGTTTGTGTGCGCGCGCGCATATTTGTGCGTGTGTGTGTGTGAGAGAGAGAGAGAGAGTCTAAAATTATGTAACAGCACACTGCTGTAGTATTTATAGCGCATCTGTATCCGTCTGCCAACATCCGCTTATCAGTCCTCTGTGTCCTCATCTGCAGGACCCCTGCTATCTATCTATCTATCTATCTATTTATCATCTGTCTGTCTGTCTGTCTGCCTTTCTATCTCCAGACTTAAAGGGTCACATAGACCAACTAGAAAAGCACTCAGAGAGCACAGACCTCCACCAAGCAACTTCAGTCCATTTTGGCGAAAATGGTCCTATCTGGCATGTTAAAGAATCCGGATGGTGATCCGGATCAGTCCCAGAATCTAATCATTTCTTCCTTATCCCATTACACACATTTCCTGAAAATTTCATCCAAATCCGTCCATAACTTTTTAAGTTATCTTGAACACAAACAAACAAACAAACAAACGAACCAACGCCAGGAAAAAACATGACCTCCTTGGCAGAGGTAATGAATCATACTGCAAAATAGAGTCAGTATGGGTTTGTGACTCTGACTCAAGTATGTCCGATGTCCGGCCAAAGCCTGGTTGGGCCAGGGATCCTTCCCCTTCACTTGTGTCTCGGGCTCAGCCTGCTATTTTTGTTTGCAGGACATATGGGAAATAAGCCATGGTGATAAACATGAAAAACATGTAAGCAGTCCCATAAAGCCCCTAATATAAAGTACACACATAGTAAAGCTTCAACAAAATATCATCTGTGCACACATAGCGCACACTTCCTTTATCTCTTCTCAGCTTCATGCATCACCTGTACAGCAGTTCATTGCACATTTTTAATGGGAGACAGGTCTGGACTGCAAGCAGACCAGTCTAGTACCTTCACTTTTTTACTACAAAGCCAGGCTGTTGTAACACATGCAGAATGTGGCTCAGCATTGTCCTGCTGAAATAAGCAGGACTGTCCTTGAAAAGACATTTCTTTCATGGCAGCAAATGTTGCTCCAAAACCTGTATGAACCTTTCAGCATGAACGGTGCCTTCACTTCCCAAAGATCAAACTCAAATGCTAAGAACAGGACATATTCAACCCCCCTGCCAACCTGGCTGCAACACAGACATAAGGCATGGTCATTAGGTCATTTAACTACCTACCTCTCCTTTAGCCACACCAGAGGGACGCATGTCCCTTTGTTTGAATCCTGCAATCTTGCGATGGCCTTTTTATGCGCCTCTGGGGAAGCTTGCCAAGGCCCTGCTGGACCCAATGTGTGGAAGGCCAAAAAATAGGCCTGCAGATTTGTCGTGGATAAGGAGTAAGCCAGCTGCTTTGCACATTGACACATGGCCAGTCTATGCTTATTGTTTTGCAATGTGGAGTGCTTCCACAGAGGGGCTTTGCCTGTGTTGGGATGATTGTACATTGTACAAAACACATTTACAAGATTTTACTTTTCCAATAACACATCCTTGTTTTGTGACTTCTTAGGCACAATGCATGACCAACATGTCCCTCCCTTGAGTGAAGTAGTACCAAAACAAAAGGGGCTTGCTAGCAGCAAAAGCGAAGCATTGCCAATGCAGTAAACAGTCAACCCAACACAGTTTTTAGCATACGCTCGACTAGACTTCAGTAACTACATTTATTGACTCTATCTGCTGCAATGAATAACCTCACGTGCTGTTCTATCTAGCCAATGTACTAACTTTTGAAATGACCTAAATAATTCAATTTCAAAAATACTGAACTATCACTTTAAGATAAAAAATTTCAAGAGACAAAATTCTCTCCACTGCCTGATTTTAGTGATGCCATGTAGCTTCTCAGAGCTGTTTGTGTACCTGAACAAACCCAGGGGGTTAGACAGCAAGCAGGCAGTTGACTCCCGACCACCACAGCATGTATTCAGGGCTGCTGTTCTCAAATATGTTCTCGAGTGTCAAGAGGGGCTGAGGTGTCGAGTGATAACCATCTGTTGGAGTGACGTATCAGGTATCAGAGCAGAGTGCTGTATGACACTCCTGATAAAACTGAACATGAAGTGAGAGTGTGATGATAACATCTGTTTGGTGTAAAGGTTCAGAAGATGAGGTAGGGTCTTAATGCTTTATGAGCTTTGTCAGAGACATGGAAGCAGGAGGGGCAGTTTAGGACTCTACATGCAAGTTATGTATAGCAAATGACGCATAGGTACAGAAAAGCATGTATTAAAAGATAAAATGTCTGGATGTCTGGATGAATAATAACAACCCTTACAAATTACAGTGCACAGAAACAGAAGAGTTTATCCTTGAGTAAGCATTGACATGTATGCAACATTTGGAGAAAGTCCCACACAGCATCCTTGAGATTTGCTTACAAGAAGAGGATAAACACGACAAGCCATAACCTACACCTTTGACCTCTGACCTTGAAAATCAAAGGAATTGAAATTACATTTGTGTAAAGTTTGACGCACATCCACAAAGCATTTTCAAGGTATCATGTTTACAGCAAGGAATAAATGTGAGACTCCACGACTTAGACGTGTACTCTTTGTCTTTCAAATTCAAATGTCTTTATCCTCAAAACAAATGAGAAAGTACAGCAATGTTTGTCAAAAGTCCACCAAGAAATTATTGAAAAATGGCATTAATTCAAATGGTTGTTTATAACTGACATAATGTTGCATGACCTTGATTTGTGACCTATGACCCTCAAGATACGATGACTTCTCCTATGGGTAAAATTGAAGGAAAATTCAAGTAGGCATTCTTGAGATAAGTTGTATGCATTAAAGGACTGGCATAAGGCTCCATAGCCTTGAGCTATGACCTGAAAAATGTATCCAATTCATTCCAGACTCAGTGTGTACATTTGTGCAAAATCTGAAGAAAAGTGACTCAATCATTATTGATATATTGCTTTAACATGTAAAATATGAGCATGACAAATTACAGCCCTATTCTTAACCTTTGAACCTTAAAAACTATAAAGTTCATGCTAAATATTCACTGAAACGCTAATGTGAAAAGGTGCATGTTTTTTTTTAAAAAAACCTGTCAAATCATTGTTGAAGTTCTTTTTTTTTTATCTAACCTTTATTTAAGCAGGAGCATTTCCACTTAGATAAGAAAAAAGAGCTTTAACAAGTGAGTCCTACCTGAGAAGCTCCACACAATTAATAAAAGTAAGAATTACAAAAGAGATTTCACAATCAAGAAATCAGCAGCAGTCAGCTGTAAAAAAAAAAAATGCATCAGTCAAATGATCCTTAATTCTGGCGAGTTTGAGGAGGAATTCAGAAGACTGAATTTAACTGCATTCAGAAAATCACATTTACAAGCAAAAGATTGACATATGACTTGAAGGCACTGACCTTTGGCAAATGACCTTGAAAATGTCACCAGTTCATATTAAACTCAAAATGGAAACATTGGTGTAATGGCCACAGCCACAAATGGGTAATATTCACCCTCACCTCATCATCGGTTGCTCACCTCATAAGTTTGACACATATTTTGCACCTAAAAGAACACAGCTACACATTATTTTGATTCAGTATTAGTTTATTAGTTGCTTTACGTCTTACACTGTTTAAATTTAGTGCACACAATTCATGCATTGTAAGATTTAGATCAATTTTCTGTGATTAATTCTGGTCTCTTTTCTTTAAGTTACCTGGATGTTGGGGGAGGGGAACTTCCTGGTTCAGAGGCAAAAGGTGTGGTCAAGGGCTGAAAGGACTTTTATGCTGGAACCAGCTCATTGGGATGGACCAAGTCTGCTGACATCATGGGCGGGATTTGGGTTAAGTTAGTTTTGATTTGTGTTTCGTTTAATGTGTCAGCCATTTTGTTTACCCCTCCTTGTTTCCTTTGGTTTGACCAAACCCCTATATATATGCGCCCTTTGTCTCATTTTATGAGGTCTGTTTTGTTGAGTTGACAGTTATTGTTTGTTTAGTTTATAATGGTGCAAATTGACTTCAACAGCATGCACTGTTTAAGTTTGCTTTTCATGAAGTCGACTGTGTGTTGGAACATGGTTAGAGTTTCTCTTCGTATCAAAGTTGGCCTCAGTTCAGTGAGTGGACTGTTTCATCTTTAACTCACTTTGACCTTCAAGTCTTATACCTTTATATTGTACAGTTTTTCCAATAACTTTTATTATATATTCATTCCTGCTTTCACATGTGACTGAACAATTCTCCTTTTGTCTGATATTGTTCAGACTTTGTGAAATACTCTGTACCTTTGTCTCTGGAAAGTGCATAACATCGCTAAGTTGCTCATTTTAACTTTTTCATATGAAGGCACTCTGAAACAGGGGTTAATACTGACCTCTGCTGGTGAGATACAAAACTACACATAACTCCATCAAATGCAATAATGTTCTTACCATTTTAACTGGACTGTTTTTCAATTATTACCAAAATCTTTATTAAAATACAACAACAATAACAATAATAATAATAATAATAATAATCATAAAAGACTCCTATCATGATACATGTATTTTCTGACGTGTCTGCTTCTGCTTTATGTTAGTCCAGCTTGTTTTTGTAGCATTTGCTCAATTCTTTTTATCTGTCCTGCATGTTGCATGTACCTTTAACATTTGATTCATCCTGCTTTATGTCTATGCAGTATATTTTATTTATTTAGCATATGTTTTATGCTTTTTGATTGTCCTACATTTATCAGTTTAAGCCTGTCAATACTTACCTGCTTATTGTAATGCTGTTATCAACCTCAATCAATCAATCAATCAATCTTTATTTGTATAGCACCAGATCATAACAAATGTTATCACAAGACACTTGACAAAACAGTAGGTCAATGCAATACTCTTCGTCTTTCTTATTTTTTTAATCCATATTTTATTTTATTATTTGAATAAATCAAAATTGACCTTCCTGGGTGGCACGGTGGTGCAGAAGGTAGTGCACATGCCTCACAGCAAGAAGGCTGCTGGTTTGAACCCTATCAGGGCCTTTCTGTGTGGGGTCTTCCCGTGCATGTGTGGGTTCTCTCTGGGCACTCTGGCTTCCTCCCACAGACCAAAACCATGCTCATAGGTTGACTGGTGACTCCAAATTTGCCCTTAGGTTTGGGTGCGAGCGTGAATAGTTGTCTGTCTCTCTATGTGGCCCTGCGTTTAGCTGGTGATATGTTCAGGGTGTACCCTGCCTCTCACCCAGTGACCTCTGGGATAGGCTCCATCACCTTGTGAACCCAAAAGGGATATAGATGATAGCAGTATAGATGATGGATGGAAATTTACCTCACTAAAAACAAATTAGTTATCTAGTAAGGTTTTAACGCAAGCTTTGGTTTACATATTGAATGTATTTTTCTTATTTCTTTGCTTCTTTTTGAAAATTTGTTTCTATTTTGTTCTTTTGAGGGAGCTTTTTAACATCTAGCCTTGGATTGCAGATGGAAACTAGCCTTCTGGCTAATTCTGGCATATTTACAGAAATGTCCTCAAGACACATTGTCCCTGTAAAATAAATAACTAAATAAATGAAAAGGTATGGATGATGTCAAATTCAAAGCACAAGGCTTACAAAAGACAGTCATACGAAACAGCTGTAAGAAACTTAAGCCCTTGCCTTTGTACAATATGACATTTACTAATCCCTGTACTGCACTCCTTTTTAAATAAAAAAACACATTATTTATGTAAACTTTTAACTAGTGTTCATTTAACCATGACAGCTTAGTCTACAACAGCTGAGAAAACCAGAGGTGAGGGTTCCACATCCACAGTTCTTGGGTCTAAGACTCAGTATCACGGACATATCACATGTGATGTAGCGTGTAGAAATGAAGAGGGACAGCAGCTGTCCAATGAGATGGAGTCATCTTTATTGAACCAAACGAAGTCTTCCTATATTCAAACAGGAATGCCTCAAAAACAACACATTTCTACGTCGCGGAAGAGCTCAATACAGACGACACCATGTGATGTTGTCAGCACAGCATAATCCAAAAATCAAATCTATTTGGGGAAATGAGTGTGAAATGAAATAAAAACATGCAGGGGGACCATTTTTCTACAAAGAGGCAACAAGAGAGAAGTGCTGAGAGAAGCTGATGGCTGACTTGTGTAATGTGAAAAGGTAAACAGATTAAAGTGCTGAAACATTTTTGTTACAATAGTCAGAAAAACAAAACAAAGTATATCTAAAAACTTAAAAGCAAAGGTGAGCATTTTTGTGGTTGAAAAGTGAAAGCAATTAAGAAATCCTGTCTTCATAAAGGCACCCCTGGTAACCATTAGGTATAAAAAGTAAGAAGAAACATAATAAATACTCATCGTCCCTCTGGCATAATCCAACCCGACATTCTTAAAATATTACTGTAAATACTGTGCCACAGTTTTTGCTATAATCAAATGTCAGTATGGAGAAGAAATATCCAAGAAACATCAGCAATAATGCTCTTCTCTCTTCTCTGTCACCTGTTAATGCCATCAAGTCGACACCTACCAAACACCATCGATTAAAATATACAACCAATGAATTTCTAGGTAGCACCATTTCATGGGATTTACACTCAGGTTGATTAAAAGACAACACATTCTACAAAAAGTCATCGTGATGGTCACTCACTGATAATAGTGAGGTTGGCTGTGATGTGAATACAAATGTGGTCCATTTTCCCTTTTCTGCCCTTTCTTGAGCTTTTAAAGCAGTCTTATGTTGAAGGCAGCTGCAGTAATGAGCTGAAGGAATAAAAGAAAAGTCAGAGGATTTGGGGGAATATGGAAGACTAAGCCTCCTTCCTTTCACAGTCTTTCCTCTCTCCTTTTCTCTTTTCATCCTTACTTTGCTCTCTTCCTCAGTGGACTTGCTCTGCAGCATCAGTTCATCTTGGTGGGCTTTGAGGACATGGATGTGGCAGCCATCTTCATGTGTGTTTGTACTCATTAGAGATCTATAACTTAAATCAATGTGTGAAAGTCTAAAAAGTTTAGATTGCAGCAGTCCTTTGAGCGTGCAGATTTTACTGAGTATTTTCCAGTAAGATCTGTCTTCATCCTCTTCTCCGTTCCTCAGCAGTCTGATCCCTTTACACATAAGCCTCAGGGATGTCGGTGCCGTTGATTTTGATGTAGATCTTAGCGTTGTCCTCCTTCTCCTGCTGCTCTTTGTTGAGGGTCCGTCTGTAGCAGATGAGGTAGAGAGGCAGCAGGAAGCCCAGCATGCTGAGAACCAGGAGTCCAATATTAACCTGGAAGAGGGGGAAACACCAGAATTAGACATGCCTGAGGGTAAAATGTGTGGTTGTGTGTTTTGATGTGAGTCAGTATTGGTGTGCATTCATACCCAGAAGGGATCTCCCTGAAGGGGTCCCATCATAGCCAGAAACAGGGGCTGCTGCAGAAGGGCGAACACGGCACTGACTAAAGACTGCATACCTGTGAGACTGCCGAACAGTGAAGATGGATACCTGCAGGGGAACAAGTAAAAGAGGAGAGATCCAATTTAAAGGTCCATTATTCTAATCCATTTTCAGCAAGTTAACATCAATCTTTGATGCCACCCAGAACATGTTTTGAGTTTAATGCCTGACAATCCTCTCAGATATCGGATTTTGGCGTGCCTCTCTGTCAGCCTCGCTCAAAACAGGCTGTTTTGGCGTAATCATGAGCTCTGTCTGACCATGCCCTTCCTGAGAAGGACATATGGCCTCAGCTTTCAAAATGGTGCTCTAATGTTTACTGTGGCTGCACAGAAATGCATGTGATGGAGGTGTGAAAGCTCCTAATGGCATCATTGGGAGATTTTTTTCAGAAAGGGAGGGGGACACCTTCTCTGAGAAGTGTAGCAAGCAACAGAGGGAGAGGAGGGGTCTGTCTTATGTTAGTGGTTTGTGTGGTTGTACATGGGGCATGTTTTGCATAAAAAACAATTAAGTGTATTTTGCATGATATATGATTTTAAGTAAAAAAAATAAGATGTTGATGTTTGTGTTATAGTGTTTTCAGAAGTATGTCGGGACTTACACAGCAGCGTAGAGGCCGCCAACAGCAGAGTGGATGAATCCTCTCACCACAGTGTGTAGCACAAAGGACACAATCTGAAGAAAGAAACAAAATGAGTCATTATTAGTGTGCATTTGGCAGAGCAAATTGTTTTCAAAGATCTTAAAAGTCAATTCAAACATTTTAAGTTTGAACTAAAAAGACTTTTTTTTACATTTTGCCTTAAATACATTAGGACATGGCTCTCTGCTGAATCAGATGCTACAGTTGGTATCTCGCTAGCTTTACATTAGGACTAGAAACAGTTTGTATGATTCTGCGTCAATCTACTTAGCATTCAGTCTGACAATTAAGAATTTTGGTAACAACTGTTGTATCAGGCAGATTTCTCTTAAACTGGATCCACAGTTTGACAAATGAATGATCTACCCAACACTTGTGGGCTCTTTTGGAAAGTTATCTTTGTCAGTAAATCAGCCGTGGCGTGACCCTGAAACATCCTGTGTATCTGACAGCAGAAGTGGAACTCTCACCTGCAGGGGGAGATTTGGCACCAGGCAGGTGACTCCAAATCCTACTAAAAGGATGTTTGTGAGGAGGAAGGCTCTCAGGGCGTTGGTCACCTTCTGGGTCTTTTTGTCTCTGCGCTTCTTCTGCGGTTCCCCCCTTGTAGTCAGAAACAGGACATTGGATTTTTAGGTGGTGACGACATAAGTTTTATGTCTCGGACTTGCGCTTAAATACAAATCAACGTGACAGTGACGTCTGGGCCTATGAAGTGACAGAATAAAAGAGAAGTGAAGCTTGACTTACTTGCTACTAGGCTCCTTCTCCTCTCCGTCATCGCATTCCTTCAGCTTCCAGTCCATGATCTGACCGATCACAGGAGTGGTCATCAGGCAGAGCAGCTGCAGCATGCCGAAGATAGAGGAGTAAAGACTCACTGAGGGTGAATAAGAACAAAACAAAAGTGATGAGAGGGTGTCATGAATTAAAGAAAACATAAAAACACAAGCAGATGGGGGTTAGACAGAAGGATGTGACTTCAGGACCTTTTTCTATCTGGTTAATTATTAGTTACATGAGTACAGTCAGCAGAGGCATATCGACTAAAGCAACAGTGGATAAGGAAAAAACAGCTGCTCTAAAGCAAATCTGAAGCTGTTATGAGGGGATTTATGACCTTGGAAAAAAGATAAATGAAAAGTGCATAATGTGGAGTTCCTGTAAGAGTGTGTGCTAAGGGAAAGTTAGTTAATGAGTAAAGTGAAAGGTATTTGCAAGGAATTAACAACAAGGTCAAATACTGACGTGAAACAAACCCAGGTAATAATATGATGAAAAACTACACAAGGCCAGGCAGTATTATGAGCTTAAAGGTGAATGATCTAAAGCTAAAACTAACAAATTGTCGTCTTACCAACTTCCATTTTCTCCACTGAAAATCAAATTAGAGCCAAGTGAGCCACTCTGCTCTCAAATGATGACTCAAAATAAATAGGATTCACCAGAGTATGTTAAATACGAGGACATTAAATACATTGTGCTAATTAATAGACATACCTGTGTTAAGATCTCCATCGGTGAGTGACTCCAGGACGCTGTTCATGGCTCCCATGTAGAACAAGAGTCGAAGCTGAGTGATGCACATGGTGACCAGACTGAGCAGGAAGATTGGGGTGGTGATGGTTTTCAAGAATGACGGTGCTGCAGGGGGAACACAAGGTAAAATGTATTTGATATAATAATTAAAAAATCATTTCTCTATTGATGTAATATAACTGCTCATTGTTGGCAAAAAAATACAAAAATAAAAATACAAATATCTCAAAATAATGCTAATAATAGGGTAAAGTCTGTATTTTTTATATCAGAAATAAAATACAATCTTTTTTGATTTGCTAGGCCTTCATTAAACTATCAGATCTTTTCGTTGCACAAGAAATTTTTCACAATTTGTTGAAATTATGGTTTCCCCATAAAAGGACAACAATAAAGGAACATTGTAACATTGTAAAAAATATTTACTCCTCAAAAACGGTAATAAATATTTCAAAGATAGTCTGATTGCAGGGTATTTTTAATAGTACAACTGTGAAGGAGCGCAGTGACATGAAACTCTGTCAAACCTTAGAAATAACCAGGGAGAGCAGGGCTTGACAAAAGGTCAGTTGTTCTCTTACCGTCTTGTGGCTTGCAGTCCATCTCCAGGTCCATGGTGGACAGGCAGAGCTTGTGTCCTTCCTTGGTGGCCAGCTCCTTCTGCTTCAGGCTGTTGCCCACACTGAGACGTTGGCCGACCGTGGTGACTTGGCGATAAAACTGCTTCCCTGTGATTTTGTGGTCGAAGCCCAGCCAGCTGAACTTGACCTTCACACTGAAAAATAAAGAAAGGAAAAAATAAAAATGGAGATGGGGACAGATTTAAGGGATATAATGGAGGAATTTAAACATAGTAAAAAAATGAATAACACGATGAGGAAACACCCTGATTTTACAAGGCTTGCAGAAATCAGTCAGTTGCAATTTTTTTCTGCAGGAGAAGCAGGTCAAAAGTGTAATCATAATTACAAACGATTAACCACAGGATGACTTTCGTTTACAAGTGCAGCACTCAGCACGTAGACTTTAACCTGGCTGCATTACTCTGCACATTTTCTCACATTACGTAAGCATGAAAATAACCAAGCCTTATACTCTGGAACTGCTGATACTACATTTCAGAAAGCCATCATTCACTTCTGCATTTGGCATTTTATCTGTATGTGTACTTATGGTACTCACGTGTAGTCCATGTCCTCGGGTCCTGGGAACGGTTCCAGTGGCCAATTGAAGAAGCAGTTCAAGAAAACGATCCCGGCACAGGCGGCCCACACCACAAGGATGGTGATGAAAGAAATGCCAAAGTCATAGATCACCTGGAGAAATCAAAAAAATACAATTAAATACACAAATGAGAAGTTAAGCCCAGTCAAAGAGTGTTTCTAGCCAGATGCACAGTCCTCCAGCTGTTTAGCAAAACAAAATAATTATCCAAAACATTTATGGATCACAATCTGTGATAAATCTGTGATGCAAGATGCAAGTACTGAGCCATAAAACCATGTATGTTTTAACTCTTGGACTCTGTGCTATGTTTAACTATCTTTTAAATTACCTTGAAGTCGCTGATTTTACAAAGATTGTGCTCTGCAGTATAATGGATTGTTTAGAGTTATTGTGAACCTTCACGTCCACCTTCTAGCCTGACTGGGCTTGAGCAGAGTGACATCCAGTGTTATCTGACATGGTGAGAGATACAGTACAACACCAAAGAAGTGTTTTCATTTTATGTTGAGAAAAATGGTCGAAAAACTATAATTTAGGAAACTGACACGGGCAGAGTATTGACCTAACTCAACGAACCAAATTATGTGTACAAATGTTAATATGGTGTAAATATAACATGGAACAAGCGCTCAGACTCTTAGAAACCTACAACTGTACATTGATTAGAATTATATGGTAGTGTTTTTGGCCCTGTATGTTTGTTTGTTTGTTTGTTTGTTTGCAAGATTTCGTAAAAACTACTGGACAAATTTTGCTGAAATTTTCAGGAGATGTAGGTAATGGCCCAACTTGAAAATGATTAGATTTAGGTGGTGATCCATATCACCATCCATTAGCGAATGATCATTTTTGCTCAATAACTGTCTAACTAATAATGATATCAGCATGATTCTGAGTGCTAGGTGTGGGTTTTCAGGGTCAAGGAATCATATTATCATGGTCACTTTATCATGGAACTATTGCCTATAGATGTAACAGCAATATGTGAGCTACCTTGGTGGAGGTTTGCACTCGCCGAATGCTTTTAAGTTGTGCTTAAGCTGCTGCTGTAAACGTCCTTGTTTCCTGTCAAACCCTTTGACAAACTAAGAAATTTAGACTTTTATTGTGAAGTTTGTAGAAAACACAATGAGCTCTTCATCTAACTTGACTTCACTTGAACAGAGTGAAATCCAGTGTTATCTGACACGATGAGGAGATACAGTACACCACCAAAGCAGTGTTTTCGTTTTCATGTTGGAAAAAAATAGTCTTAAAACTGTAATTTAGAAAACTGGCACAAGCAGAATATTGACCAAACTCAACAAGTAAAATTAAGTGTTAGAATGTTAAGATGGTGTACATATAACATCAAAACAAGCGCCCAGACTCTCAGAAAACTACTACTGTAAATTGATTATAATTACAGTCATGTAACATCACTCCCTTTTATGACGTAATATGACAGGGTGTAGGGACACTGTCTCATCAGTTTCGAGCTTTTCCTTTTGGGAAAACTTTGAAAATCAGTTGTTACCTTAAAAAATAGACTTTGAAAAAACAAGATTTTGTAAAATAAATTTAGCTTCCACATCCCTCTTTAAGTGTCAGTGATCGTATGTGCAGTATCTCTTACCTTCACACCAGGGAAGGTGACAGCAGAGGAGGCATATGAGCCGATCATCAGGGCGATGAATGTTGAACGAAGGTCCCCGAACATGGTTGGAAGCTGGAGAGGTAAGAGAAAGTGGAGAGGTTGCTTAAGTTTATCACATTTTCACATTATTTTTTCATATTCTCACAATTTATGACATTTTTATTCCACTGTGTCTCTATGTATAAAGGTCAGACCATCTGCTGCTGAGTTTCCAGTGAACTCAGCTGCTCTGAGCATGAAGCTGGGGACAGACTGGGGACACCGTGAGGACTGACTCTGAGGTTTAAGGGGACTGTAGGATCCAGATATCAAGCAGAGATTGGGCTTTAGACAGCACATCAAGGGAGTTAAACAACGTAACACCAGTGAAAGATGCACACAGCTGTCTGAACAAACGCAGTATGAATGAGTTCACCACAGCTGGGGTTGACAGAGGTGAGGGTTTTCTTTTTTCCATCTCTACACCCGTTTTGGAAAGGACAGAGAGTTGAAAGTTGAAAAAAAGAGAAAAAAGCAGACGGTGGGTGGCAAAACATCCGAAACACAAAGGCTTTTGCAGGGTGTCCTGCTTTCAACAGGGTGAACAACAACAAGCAAACCCAAATTATGTAAGACTGGGAGAATCTGAGGAGGAAGCATGCTACGAGTTGGCGAGTTCAAGTTTAGGGAGTATGCATACTAAAGCAGCCAAGTTACAGCAGGCGATAACATTTTTCCTCTTATTCCTGGAACAAAACAGGTAAATTAGAAAGTGTCGGTTAAACCTGAGATAAAAAGGTGACCTGGCAGCTGACACTGGCACAGAGTCAAAGGAAACTGCTGAGATATTACCCAACAGGCCTCAGCTGAGAATTAACGCCTCTGGGTCTAAGGTGGAGTTGTAATTAAGAGTCTAGGGGCTGCATAGAGTGTAATGATTAACCTGACACTGAGGCTTTTAGTATTGTGTACGAGGCTGCGAGGGACATGGCATTAAATGTGGCATAATGGGAGTGCAATAAATACAATATAGGAGATGCCATACACAACAGTAAAAGCCATAGTGGAATAAAAAGGTGGGTTTTAATTAGCAGATTTACTGCTGTAGAGCCCCTCCTTGTGAACAGCATCACCATGGTACAACCCAAGACTTTCAGGCCAAACTGGTGGGAAGAGGGGGGTAACAACAGGATGAAGAAGAGCAGAGAAAGCATGTGAGGAATTAACCTGGAAAGTCGTTAACTCAACTTGAAAAGTATATATATATATATATATATATATATATATATATATCCCTGTCTTGATTTGGTACCATTAAAAAAAAAAAACTCCAACGACCAACAACGACAATGAAAAAAGGGAAAACCATCTCTCTTACTGGAAACGGCTTCTGTTTTTCACATTAAAGAGTTGGCTCTTTGAAGCGGCTTTGTTTGTAACATACTGCTAAGCATGCTTAAGACAGCTCTTCAACTGAACTGTAATTTACATCCACACAGCAGCAAACAAGGTTTATTACCTCAACCAAGGAGTTTATGTTTTGCTGGTGTGTCATGGTTTGTTAACAGGATTTGTTGGGTAATGTTGGTCACAGCTCAAGGAGGAACTGATTTGATTTTAGTGGTGATCTGACTCTGGATGTGGATCTAGGAATTTTTTCAAAGATTTATTAATAGTGAAATGGTGCTGTTTTTCCCATTTTAAAGATAACTCATCCACCCATGCTGGAAATGCCTTGGTGGGGGTACGTGTTTAATGTCATGTTTTGTGACAAAATGTAGGAAGAAAGCCATCAGAGAGTGCTGTTAGCATCTTGGCTTGTGGCAAATAACCCCTAAATATGTTTTCAAAAGTAGAAAAATGTCTTGAGTATGTCACATGTCTTTGTTGTGCCAATTTCAGCCAAACAAAGGGTTTGCTGCTTTGCAAATCATAACATTACATTTTGTTTTTCATATTTCACACAATGTCCCAACTGTTTTGGAAGTAGTGTTGTGCAAAGGGAGTCTGTTGTGTGAATGTCCCTTCAGTCAGTAAATATTTTTTTTCAACTGTAAAACACACAATATCAGCAGCTCAGAAGCCATTAAGTTGCTTCAGTGCTCCAGCTGTACCATCATTATCAACGCAGACAAAATTTATAATAAACTGTTTTATCATCTGCCCACTCCAATGTCCTCCTTCTACAACCAAATAACTGAGCTCAGCTGTGTACAAAAACAGGGTGAGCTGAGTGCAAGGCCTCCCCCACAAAAAACACCAAAACAAAGTGCCAGACACGAGGGGAGGGTGAGGGTTAGGGTGAGCAGGCGAAGGTCCAGAAAGCTATTAAAGGAGAGCAGCAACAGTGACAAAGACCAACAGAGATATAAACTATGAACATGGACTACCCAAGAGGCAGCAGGGACAAGGGCTCTGAGGACTGAATGCACTTACTGTGAGAGAGGTGAAGGTCATACACATGCCCCCAAAGCCGTTAAAAGTCAGGGCGATGAAGATGAGAACAGAGAGCTCTGAAAATGAAACATGAGTTAGCTTCATATGCTGAAAACAACCACAACTAACATTTTTTTAAGTAAAAAAAAGCACAATACATATGTGTGCTCTCAAAGCAGACTTACCATTTGGTTGGTAGGCCCCATAAGCGATCAGTAGACATGACAAACCGAAACAGGTGCTAAGGGGAGAAAAATAATTCACATAATCAAAAATCAAAATTATAACCCATCACTGCCACTTTGGCTTTTAACCCATTAGGTCAATTTGTCCCTTTTATGGATGCACACTTTTGTTTTAAGGGTGATTTTCTGGCGATGCTTCATGGGGCATGTTGTTTGGCATGGATGTACATTTTGGATTGAACTTCAACTCTTAAAATAGGCCTACAATGCTTTGTGATCAATATAATCACACTTGGCCCCTTAAGGCCAAAAAGAGACACATTGAATCCCACAATGTGTTTGTGTTTGTTCTTTGGCTCCCGCAGTATAGAAAACATGTGAGTCTCATGAATTTTTTTAATATGCTGGCCAGGTTTTTAATGTGTAGTTTTTCCTGTATACAAGCAGCTGGTACCACTTTTTCCTTATCGGTTCCCCAAAACTTGCAGTTCTCCTTCTCTTTTTCCTTTTAATGATAATAACTGTCATGTCCCAGACTATGTTAATCCAAAACTTTTTTCTACTAGCATTTTGTATATTGAAAATAATATTTTTTGACAGTTAGAGGCACAATACACAAAAATGGGAAATGGTATAAAAACTTTTTTACAAAATCTTCTTACAGATGGAGCAACTTAAGTTTTTCCCACTTTCCTTGACTGAGCCTTGACTGGTCTGTGCCTATAACATGCAGGGACTTGTCCACAACTGTGGCCGTAATGGCATCCACGGTGATGACTTGATAAATATGTAGCTGCTAAAGCTACTCTTACGAGGGCTGAAGTTGAAGGCCATTTGATGTGTCTTGTGAGGGAAGCACCATCTCATGGGGTCACCCTGCAGTGGGCATGTTTATGGTGGAATTTTGGCACAGCCCCAGAGACTTTATGGGGGACTCCAAGGAGCTTGAAGTTGGCTAGTAATTAGATGGAACTTGGCAGGCATCTGGTAGGCATTTGGGGGAAAGAGGAAAACTGAAGTAGCTGCATCCGTAGGTATTCACATGTAATGGGCTGAATGTGAATTATTTCTTTAAGCTGACTAACACCAAAAAAATAAAAAAATAAATAAAAATATAAAATGCATCAAAATTAATTTCAATTTTAGTCATTGACATGTCTCAGCCTAAATTAATCCAAACATATCTTTCATTTAGCATTTTGTATCCAGGAAATGTATCATTGTTCTTTTTCAAAAAGGGATATTAATATCATGTTCACAAGAAAGCATTTAAAGGATAAATGTTCCTTAAAATACAATTTTACATCATTTAGGCCTGATGACGGTGAAACTATTGAAAAATAGCAATGAAAGTAGAAAAAAAATATGAAAGAATTATTTTTCTGGTATCTTTTAAACTAAAGGGTCCACTTTTTGGACACAATGGGCTAAGTGTGACTTTTTTTCATTAACACCCAAAAATAGACAATAAGAAATAACCTAAGACATTTTTTTCTTTTTATCACTGGCACGTCACTGACTGTATTTATCCAAAGAAAGATTTTCCCTTAAGGACTTTGTATTTTGTTATTCAAAAAATTTCAGTGCACCATGCAATCATAATGGTATATGAGGGGTTAAATTTTGAGAATAAATATTTTCCCTTATTTACAATCAGAACTTAATTTTATCAAAGTATGATACTATGGAATAATAATCTTATGGTGTTTTTCTGGTGCACCCTCTCTTAGCATGCAATGTTCTATATGTATGTTTTTAATGGGACATGAGGGTTAATGATGTAAATTGTTTAGTTAACATGTTTTCTGTTCAAAAATCTAAATTTTTTCCCTTAATCGCTTACCTTCCCAGTAGTCGTAGCTTGCGAGGCCCGTATTTATCCATGACAATTCCCAGTGGCAGTGTGATGGCAGAGAGCAGGAAAGAGCCCACCGTGAAAGCCAGGTTCAGCATCTCATCCTGCTCTTTACAAATCAACCAGCCGTTCATCCTCAAGAGCCCGTCCATGGGGACCAGGGGCCTCATCTCCACACCATCTCCCAAACCCACAACACCACCCTCAGTCTCGTAGTACTCGACGTAGTCATCAGATGTCTGGGGTTCAAGGGGTTGGGACAGATTGTAGCTGGTGCTGTTTCCTGAAGAAGATGTGGGAGGCAGAAGATAAAGAGTTAGACACTTGAGTATGAAATCTTACTTATAATACTCCATCTCACTGATAGATCCATAAAAGTCCATCAGTGTGAGTGACCACATATTTGTGTAAGGTCTAGTTCAAAGGTGCTGTCTTGCCAAATATGAACATTCAAGGAGCTGTGGTTTCTTGACATACAGATGAAAAATCAAGATGGCAGTTCTGCTTATTCACAGCATCCTGATACATCAACACATAGCAGCAACTTGTGCAGTTCACACGTGCAGACGTGGGTGTATGAAATACAAACTCCTAACCCTGCACGATGTATGAGGTGGGGCTAACATATATACATTTCTTGCCTGCCATGCACAGTAGTAAGATACCTCATTTAACCCTGAAGGGACTTTCATATATTTTATTGTTCTGAATACAAGAAGGATACATGAAAAAATATCTTTAAAACTAGAGATAAAAGTAACAGACCAAAGTTATTGGAAAAGGATGTGAACTTGTAAGTGCAAAATTATGAAAAGACTTTTTGTTCAATTAAGGATGAAAATTGTTTACTTAACTCTAGCACAAATATTACACTTTAATAAAGAAAAAAAGGGACATGTTTTTGAATAAGTATTCAGTTAAGGGGTAGGAGCAGGGGTATTCAAAAACCAGGCAGTAGACTGGGACTTGACCTCAGGATCATTTCATAGTGAGCCGTACAATGATCTTTAAAGGGGCTGAACAATATATTGTTTATACATCCCACTTCAATATGTGCATGCACAATAATAGTGCAATAAATACTGCAGCAGGAAAATATACTGCAGTGTTATTATTTCCAAATACCATTCAGCCCTTAATGGTAATAAATGTTGTTTATGTTCTGTGACTCTGCAGGGTGATTTAATTAAAAATAACTAAGAATAACCGGATTTTATTGCATTCATTTGTGCAGCTTCACTGTTAAGACTCCCTGTTTCTGTGATGGCCAAAAAGGCCAAAAACAACCAAACAGTGTGGTTGGATATTTTGGTTCCTCTCCCAGCTATTGACAATAAAAGATAAACAACTGTGAACTGTGATAAACCAGACTGAGTGGCTTGGTGGAAACATACCAAGACCAAGGCATCCTGAGGAAAAGGTTGGAAACTCAATTTAAAATGGGAGCATCAGATGAGGAACCCTTGCTCAGGTGCACCCTGTGCTAATGTGTTCTGGTTTCAACTCCCTGTCGCCTGTGTGATATTAGCCACCCTACATCTTTGTAGTCACGGGAGGAAAGTATGTCTATGGCATCCCTGTGTGAAACACAATGACGCCCTTCATAACAAAGTGCCAAAGTCTTTCACAGGAAACTAGATCATACGCTCCCGGGTGAAGCCACGAGGAGCTGCACGGTGGTCTGGTATACACGTGCACACTGCACATACAGAGATTTGAGGGAAGAGTGACCTGGCACAGTTTTACAAGACAGCATGCTTGTTGGAGCCATTCATCAAGCCTTCACAGACACAATGCATTAACAAAATACAAAAATATACTGGACATTTTGTACAGTGTAGGGATGCAATATGAAACCACCGAAACAAAAATCCTGAAAAAAGCGCCTGTAATGTAAGACCTTTGAAAAAAAGTTTTAGTGTCCTCTTTGTTAAACTGACGGATACTAAGCTACAGTACTCGGTGCTTATGTGTTTTTATCATGATGCTTGATAGAGAAACTACTAATCAAGTACCTCAGTATGTAAATGGTCTTCAATGTAAATTAAGTGTCTTGTAAATTGTCAGATGCATGGTAACTTCAACCCCCCACGGGTGTGAACCTTTAGTTTTTCTTTATCAATAGACCTCCTGATACCTTAAGCCCCCTCATTGACCCCACCCCACTTTGTACCCTTGATCAAGTAACCTTGTATGCATGCTTAATGAACTAATGTCTGTATATAAATATTTCATTCTGTCTTTTGTCTGCTATTGTTCCTCATGCCTAACCCTAAACTGAACTTTGCTGATTTCTCTTCTTAATTACTTATTTGTCATGTTTTTGAGCAGTGTTATTTGTAATGAATACTGAAATGATAGATTGGGCTTGTTAGCTATGAGATCATGGTAACTGACATTCCCAAAATAACATAAATGCCTTGTCAGTCTGATTTATTCCTCTCTGACTACTTTAAATATGACTTTAAATATTAATCTGAAGATATAAAAGTCCAAGGCTTTTCAGGATATCATTCTGGTACTGGTCCTAAGGACAAAATACCCTAGCTTGATATTTTTCTGCGTTGAAGAGTCATGGACCCGCTTTGGCCAAATGCACTGAGATGCATGTAGATAAATGGCTAAATGGTATAAATTTTATGACAGAAAAGCCAATACCTGCAACAAGTTAGTAAAGCTCCTTAGTAATCTTAATTAATATAGGTATGAAATCTTGTTCAAACGCTCAGTCTCAACTTTAATGCAGCTGCCCACCAGCAGTTGCTACTGCTGTGCCACAAAATGGACGCTCCAGAAGGTGCCCTCAAGTCCAGATGTAAATGGGGGACATTGGATTAGGGTTATGAAGCAGGTGGATCACATCGATTGAAATTTGAAGACTTGAGATGAATTTGCAGCTGTGCCAGGTTAAATTTATATATGACCACTTGACAGAAGTAACAATTAACCTCGTTCAGTACCAAAAATATGGAGTTTAAACTATGATAGCACTGTAATCAGCAACACTCCTCTTTAAAAACAACTTCACACCATCAACCTGCTACTGCTGATGCTAAACAAGTGCTCAAATTGACGTTTTCCATGTATGCTCTGTTTACCTCAGGCTAGTGGATTAAATTCATCTATCATGTATGACTTGTGCTTAGCTGAATTTTGGATTACGTGCCCTAACACTTTCATTGTCATCCATCTACATGGTGTCAAAATATACATCAAGAATAACAAACTACTCGTCTTGTGAAAAAACAAACATTCAAACATGAAACGATCGAATAAAATTATCCTCTAATATAATCTTAAAAACTCAAACAGTTCCTGATTTGCTGTATTGTCAGTCGATTTTGTTCTGGTCTATATTCATTCACCTGGACGAGAACACCAAGAGGTGCTGCATTGGTCTGCTTTCAGCCCGAACTGCAGGCCAAAGCTGCTAGTAGCTGCCTGCTACATTGCTAACAACAGCTCAACAATACAGGGTCCAGCTAAAATGGTTATAGGTCTCCCTCTACTAAAGCAGACACATGTATAAGTTATATGTTTTGATTTTCCTGGTGCATGTACATGAGGACAAGGACAGTGTCTCATTTAAATGGCCTAATCAAGCTAATACTACTGTTTGACTCATGTAACTGACTGTCTACAGGTGGTTCTTACTGTAAACAATCTTTTAACTGAGCAGCATCTACTTATTATCAAATCAGCTTAAACATAAACTTTAGCCATATAAATACAACTCTCTTATCCTTTATCTAGTTTGAGAATAAAACCTGTCTAAAAAAACTCTACATGTTCGGCCCTTAACTTGCACACAATTGATCTTTCATGGTGACTTGAACCCGATAAACCATACATAAAAGTAACTTCAAACCAGCCGCCTTATCTGTGCTGCACATTAATCACCGCTAAATCATCATTATCATTTTTGTCCATCATTTCGTTTTTCACCGTCAGCTCAACCGGCAGTCAGTTCATCACTCTATCAGCCTGTTCTCTATCTGTGGACTTTGCACTTCCATATTCCAGTAATAAAACTAGCATGTATGTCTCTGACCCTCAGCTCTGTCACATGTGTGAAAAAAGCTGACCTGGTGCTGTCCTCTCCGTCTTATGTCATCAGACCGAGATAAGACGCAGTGTGGGAGTGCTACAGGACGTCACATACAGATGTGGATGTTCTCTTGTTACCTCAGGGAAGCCTGACTGTGCTCCTCCCACGGTCACTTATCAAACTGAATATCACTGCTGTCAGGCTTAAACCTCTTATCTCCAAAACTGCTGCTGTTTTGGGATGAGATTTAATATCTGCTACAGACTAAAACAATGCAATGTATTGACTGCACATTTTTGCTCTTTATTTTGGTTAAAAGTTTATAGACCTACTCACCACCATGGATGGTGACCAACAGGACTGTTTCACACAAAAAAATCATTTTCTCAACTGAATATACAGTTCCCTTGGTGCTGGTTCTCACTGTCCACATAAGAATGCTTTGGTGAATTGTTTTTAGCATATGCATAAGACTGTAATGCTAAATGAGAACAAAACACTAAACCTGCACAACTGGAAATAAATGAAAAGAGACGCTTTGCTGATAAAGTGCTAATACTGCTGCTACTGCTCCTAAAAAAATGTAAAAATATGATAAACATGGGAAATTTGAATTGATAAAACAAAAAAATACTGAATTGCAACTTTTTTCAAACAGCAGAGGGCACTATATGTATTTTTCTTTTCACCTGTTACGGAGTTCGTAACACCTATACAGCCCCAAACGTGAAAACATTAAACTCAGATTTATGATGGAGTAAAATGCAAACAAGGAAATGTACTTAAATTATTTTCTAGGATCTGAAGAGTGTAATAGTTCACAAATAGGCCTAAATCTAATTTCTTCATAGTAACATCAATACAACTCATCAAGCAAAAACATTTATTTGTAAACTTGAGGCTTGCACTCTGAAAATAAATATCGAAGCACATGAAGAGTGTTCAATATTGTATAAACTGTATGAGAATTAATACAATGCAATTTTAGAAGTACATAACCAATGTTGGCACAAATTTCATATCTCACTTTCCATGTTGGTTAATGGGTTTTATAAACTTTTAACTAAACAAAAGTTTAACAAAAAACACTTGTATTACAATATCAATTCAGTAGTAAGTAGCAGTTAAGGAGATCTGAGGTTTTTGCTCGACAGCGACAAAATCAGCTTGCATTCATACTTTGTTTCAGCTGTTCTTCAAACCCTGCTCCCAACTACAGTCATGAAACCATTTTAAAAACACTTTTTCACAGCTTAATTTGCATCAATTACTTTAAATGGACAGTTCAGTATTTTTGGATTGGGGTAGTATGAGGTTCATGTCATGAAGTGTTGCAGATGGGACCAAGATCGTCTCACATTTACGATATTTTAGGTATAGATAAACTTTAAAACAACAGTTATGATTATATGCTGTACAGAGCACATTTACAATGCTTAACTTTTCTGCTAGCTTGTTTTGGTGCTGCTACGGTGCCTACATGTCCCTCCATCAGGACTGAACATTAGCTAAAGTGATGGGGCATGCTGGCAGAAAGGATAGCATTGTAGATGTGTTCAGTACAGAAAACAATCACCCCAACTTTGTTATTGTAAGTTTGCCCTCACTTACAATACACCACACCATGCCAAGCTCTTGGGCTCATCTGCAGCATGTATAGACTACTTTAAAAGCCAGCTCTTTCCTTATAGGGACAGAGCTGGTCTAAATTATGTGGCATATGTATTGAATGATACAACCCCACTTAAAAAATACTGAACCACTGTACACAGCAGATTATTTTGATATAATAATATGTTAGAGAACAAATGAGACCCACATCAGATTTATTATGCTTGAACTTCACTGGTTTGGGTTCTCATAAACCATAGAGCAAGGTCTAACGAAGGCCTTGAATTTGGTCACATCCTCCATATCAGTGGGGCCCAGTAGTGGCAAAAGTCTGGCTTCAAATTAACCGATGTATAACAAATTTGAAGCACCTAGCCCAGTCTGTCTTTGGTGTTTCTCTTCATTATTTCTGATCTGCTGCCATGTTTACTGTTTAGATGGAGCCACTGGGGCTATTCTTAAACTTTAGACTTCATTGTCAACTTGCCATTATACTGTCTTTAAGTGCTAAGGGTTTTATCTCCTTGGTCCATACTGTACAAACTAATAAACCCTTAAGAGCACACATTTACTGGTCCTGGAGATTAGAAGAGGCAGAGAGGCGGCTGTGTTACGTCATTCAGATCAAACTCTTCAGCAATTAAGGCCATAAACATCCACTACACGTTGTAACCACTCAGACCTATCAAACAGCCTTCGATTTAAAGGGCTAATAAGGATTTATAAATTGTGGTTATCTGTTTGTAAGGAGAGAAAGTAGCACGAATAACTCACCTTCCTCGTTGCAGAGGTAAGAGTAGAATCCCTCTGACTTGAGCATGATGAGGAGCGACCCCCATCCCAGCAGCACGGCCGAGAAGAGCAGGTTTTCAATGATGGCAGTCACGGCCATCCACCAGCGCCTGGCAAAGGCTGTGGCCAGGGTCGGGGCCATGGTGGAAGGAGAGAAGTGGAAGAGAACCAAAGAGAAATATAGAGAGCAGTGAGGAAGAGAGGCTTCCCTGACTGACGCTCGGGATGAACGATCACCGACACTTATCTGTGAAGAGAGGAGTGAGAGAGAAAGGGGAGGTTTCACAGTTAGACCATCAGTGATGTAACAGAGGGATGGCAGTGTTCAGCTTTTATAGGATCATAAGGTGAATGCTCAACTTTGAACCTTATGGAAGATAAAATATAGTTAAAATGAACCTGTGATTAGGGATGCTCGGTGTTATCTGCATGATATAGATATCAGGAGAAAACAGCCTATTGAGTTAATCATTGCTGTTGGCAGTTTATGTGTTGTTTCAAATCTGTTATTTTTCTATGTCTTTACTAAACATTCAGTTGAGTTCAAGGTACTGAAACTTAAGGTCTGATTAAGCTGGTTTGATTTTTTTTTTTTTTTGACCTCGAGTTCATCTTCTTTGGCTTCTATCAAGCAATTTAAAAACTCTGTCAGGGAACAAACTTACCAACCTGATGTTTTATTAGCAGAGTTTATTTCATTTTGAGAGGACAAGCACATTAAAACATACCTGATAATGTCTGCCTGTGACGGGTGGTGAACACATGTAGGTAGTGGCTGTATAACTATGACATAATAAAACCCAGGAAGTAAAAATGGAGTATTTTTCTTTAAGATGCATAGCATACTTCTCTGTGAAGTGAGAATTTAGTGAACGGCGACATGTTCTCTTCTTTTCAAGCCCGTTCTTGTAACATTAAAAGCAAAGGTATTTGATTTTGCAGGGCTTGGTTTTTTAATTGAATGTGAGACTATCAATCTTAATTATTTTTGTAAATTTCTGTCTTTCTATCCTCGATACTCAAAAGTTATTTAAGCATTAATTTGCAACATTGGAGCGTCAAAAAAATGAACTTTTTCTCATTTTTATCTTCAAAACGGCTACTTTTTAGGGAAAAAAAACACTACAACTGAATGAATGAATATTGTATCGTCCTGATTACTAATTGTGTTTTTGGATTTTAATTTGGTTGACTTCCAGCTCATGAAATTCTGGGACTTGTATTCTTGTGTGACCAGGGTTACGATGTTCCTCACATATAACCATTTATATGTGTTGATGTCTTTACTGGCTATAATGCCAGCATGAGAAATGTTGTCAGAACTTCTATCTCACTCATCCCCCATGATGTTTGCTCTGACTTATTTAACCACATGCTTTGGCTGCTTAAACCACCCAGTCTCTCCTTTTTATTAGAAACAAATAAGAGCCAACTCACTAACTTAGAGAAGCAACAGATGGAGAATTATTAACAGTCTTCTTTGTCCAAAGATCATTGCTTCACTCTGCTGCTGCCTGGGACAAAGATCTTACATTACAGGCGCTAATAACCCAGGAGCATCCATCAGTGCTGTTCACTGTACATGTCTAACTGGTCCAAACTGGACTCAGGAGGTAGAAAATAGCCCCCCTCCCTCCCTCTTTTTCTGCCCCTCACAAGTCCTCCCAGACTCATCCAACCGAGACTTTCCCTCTGCAATTACTGTGGAGCATCCAAAACAACAAAAGGGGATGCCAGACAAACAATAAACAAATCTGCTCTCACAGTCAGGCCGCACACAAACACGACACTGCGCACACAATCTGCCTGTTAATTAAAAGTTGCTGCAGAGTTTGGTGATAAACAAGGGATCAGTCCAGATTTTGCACAAATATGATCCTGTTTGATTAAAGTCTCTCCATCCTGACATCTGTAGTAAATACAAAGTACAGATGTAATGTCTCACCTCCAGGGATGAAGCCGCACCTTCCTGTATCAGATCTGCTCCTGATGTCCTCCTGATCCCCTCAGTGAATGCTCTCTGGAGGCAGCCAGGTTATATACCTTTGGTCCTCACGTGGCGCCCCCTATCGACCAATACCTGCATGACGTCTGCGTCTCATTTCCATGACACTCATTTGCATGCCGTCTTTGTATCACCGAGTTTTTGGACCATGTTATTTTTTTAATGGCGTTTTTACCCCTAGTAGAACAATAAATAAAAATAAAAACACATATATATATTTTATGTAGGTTCACTGTGGGGTCAGACAGTAGATAATTTACTTTGCAGAGTGGAAAGGATTAATCAAGTCAAACAGTCTCGTTGGAAAACATGATGGACTTTATCTGATAAGGGTAAGGATGTGACAAAGCCTGGATCGATACCAGCTTCAGGCACTATGGCGCAGGAAATCAGCGTGTTTGATTTGTTACATTAATTTTGACTAGCTATTGTTTACGACCTCTGCTGTGTTGAAGTATTTACCAGCAAAGTTTGAGGTTCAAATGTCAGAAAAGGTCACTGAAACAAGCTGCATCTATAAATAAGCTATCAAAAGTCGATTTCAAATGGACATCTTTTAGTCTCTAGACCTACCTTAAAGGCATCAAACAGCCATAACGCTCCACGGTTAACGGCTAATAACCACTTTAGGGAGAAAGGATAAATATGACGGTGTGCCAGTTTAAAAAGAATCATTTTCGTATCTATTCAACATTTTTTACAGTTAGTTAAAATATAAAGTGTCGGTACCCAAACGTCCAATATTAGTCACACTCAGACCGTTAACTCAAAAATGTACTTTTAAAAAGCAAGCTATAAAAATACTAAACATCCATTTTATATTTTTTTATTGTGTTATTTCTTTCACCTACTTATGACTTAATTAATGTTTAAAGATCTTAACCATTTGAGTGCAAGGTTTTTGTCATGATACCACCATGTTTCCAGATGACTAATAAAAACATTTAATATTCTACATGCGATGTAGAATTTTGTTTTGGATTATTACAGCCTGGGCCATGTCGATAATTAGCAGCGACCATGAGTTTTATTAATATTTTCTTTGCAGTGTGTCAAATACTCACACTCATACCACCATGCAAAAAAAAATGTTTTTCATAAGGTAGCAATAAAAAATACTATTGTGATATTAATTCCAACTTCCTTTAAATGCCATTTTTTGTCATGATGCCAACATGTTTTTAGGTAAAAAATAACAATAAAATATTTTTAGTGTTCCACATACAAAGCATTTTTTTTCTACATTATTACAGCCTGGGATATGGCAGTGATTAGCAGCAACATCAATTTTAATGTATTATAATTTTCTGTGCAGTGTCAAATACTCACACTCACACAACGGAGCACAAAAAACTTGTATTCCATTAGGTAGTTATGAAAAAAAAATATTTACAGTGATATAGGCTTGGTTCTTAAACAAACATTTTATCCTAATCATCCACATCAAATACTCATCCCTTTTTAAAGATTTTAACCCATTTGCCAGGTTTTTGCCACGATGCTGCCATGCTTTTGGAAGAAAAAAAGAAAACAATGCATATTTTTAATATTCTACATGCAATGTCGATTTTTTGTTTTGAATTATAAAAGCCTGGGATATGTATATAATTTTGAAACAGCACTTATTTCTTTTTTTTTTTAAATTATTTTCTGTGCAGTGTCAAATACTCACAGTCATACCACAATGCACAAAAAACGTGCTTTAAATAAGGTAGTTTAGGCTTGATTTTAAACCAACATCAGTCTGAATTATGCTCATCAAATATCCATGTCTTTTTAATTAAAAAAAATAAAATAAAATAAAAAATTTTTAGTCCTGTGTAATTCAGGTCTTTGGCATGATGCCACTGTGTTTCTACAATACAGAAAAAAATGAGCAATTTTTAGAATTCAACATGCACAGTAGTTTTTTGTGCTTAATTACTACAGCATGGGGTATGTAAGTGATTAGCATCAACAATGATTTATGTGCCATTTATTTTTGTGCAGTGTCAAATACTCACATTCATATTCATATGATTAAAAAGGCGCCATCTGTTGGAGTCAAAAACCAAGACTTACACCCAGATGTAATGAAATGATTGTATTATGCTTTAATGGAAGCAAGACCAAAAACTGCAGTTTGACTGGGTTTCAATTGAACAGTTTTTGCCCTCAATGGTATAAGTGTAACACTTGTTTTTCACACATTGTGTTTGAGACATACTGTGGGAGCTGAGCTGGATATAATAAGATTAAAAAAATACACAATCTTCCCAGAATTCGTGCCAAAATGAACACATTTAAAATTATATAAAAAAAAAAAACTTAGAACGACCAGTGTGTAAAATGTGCACAACAGTCCCTGAGGGTTGAGTAAATAACTTACTGTACCCTAGCACTTTTTGACAGGTAATTAAAATTAAAACAATTTCGTCACTAAACTATTTTGGTTGTCTTTACTGGTGTAATGGATTAAGAAGCGATTCTGCCAGCTGGAGGCCCTTGTGTGTCAATCGTTGTTGTGATTTCAACAGGTTGGGGACAGAAGTATGACTAAAAGATGTTCTTCTCTTCTAAACACCAAAACAACTTCATAAAATTAAGAAAAAAATACATATTTTAACGCGTCAGTATTGTAGTTTTATTTAATTGGTGCTGAGGTGTAACAAGCACCCTGTTTAGTTGATTAAACAGATGTAGAGCCTTTGTAGTCCTCCGAATTATCAATTTTATTATTTAATTACAACGTCGACTATGAAACATGTTTGTGTAATAAACGTAAGCCTTGATAAGGACGCAGATTGAGCCTTTTTCAAACAATATCAGGGTACTATTAGTGACCATGTTAAAATGACACTCTTAATCCAAATGGTGAAGACCGAGAATATCATAACAAAGGCCTTTATGGTGGCTATTTTTCAATTAAAATGACAAAATAAAAGAAACATTTCGCGCCAACGTCTGGTGAATCTTTGTCAAGCACAGCAGGCACGTCAGGCTGTAAGTCACCAATTAACACGGTGACTGTTAAAAGCAGAACACCAGTTGAAAAGTGGCCCCATTTGCTTGAGGACTTCTTTCAGCTCTGATATCATTGCTGGTGCACACCGGGTCAATTCTGTCGCAAACTCAGCTCACAGTTATTGATGACTTTGTCTGCTGTTGTTGTGAACACATCGCGACGACCTGCGCAATGCTGCATTCACGGGACAGCACAGACATGATCAATATGTTATTACTCTCCCTTTTCCTCTGAAGCTGGGACAGTCAGCAACAGACATGGTTTCCAAAAGAGCAGGTTTAAATACAAAAGGTCTAGATTTAAGAAAGGACACTTGTAGAAACCGGGGTGTGCTGCAGCCTCCTATTTTCCCTCTCACAAACATTACTCAGAAACTGTAATCATTATGCTAATCGATTACCTGGTGGCCAGAAGTGATCTCATCTGTATAAACACTGATGTGGTAATTTGGGGCTGTAGCTCTAATCAATGCAGCAGATTAAAGGCTGAAAACAACTTTGTTTGGCATGGAAATGGACTCTTAATCTGCCTGTTCACAAGCATGTTGATGGGACATATCACCTTCCCATCACTGCTGTCAATCAGACTGATTGATTAACACAGAGGGTTCCCTTCCTACATGCAAACAGCCTTAAATTCTTCTTGACAGTATTTTTTTCCTGAACGTTATGCAAACATGATTGATCTGATCAGTAAGCTGTAATTCATAAACACCTCTCCGACATGTAACAATAAATCTAATAAAATCTGATTGTCCGTGAACTCAACATTTGTAACAGCCCTTCATATTAAATGATTTAAAGGATTGTTACAAATTTAAATTTAATGGAAATCCTGTTTTAATTAATCAAAAAAGCTTGGTTTTATAGAACTGCCCTCACTCAACTTTGTGTGATATATACAGAAATAATCACTTTCAACATTTGCACAACAGTTAGTGCAAACTGCAAAACCTAGTTGATAACCTGCAAAAGTGTGTAATTAAATCAAAATCAATAATTCATTCCTCTACAGCAAGTATGAAAGTCAGTTTAAGTGTCAGTGTCATTAAAAAGAACCCTGACACCATTGTTTATGAACAAGATAGTCAAATGGCTTTGTCATGTTTTCATCATGACAGTTAACTCTTTAAGTGCAAAAACAATCAGATCTTGGTGACACTACCTGAGAATGCTGAAGACAGCTCTATACACTAATTGCACAGCTATTTAAAAACTAGTCAAGTAACACATTCCTGTATTTAGTGAGGTTACTGAGTACAAGACACCGAGTATGTATGCATCACATTTTTACTGCATATATATGCTCTTTGGAATTCTAATTTGTTCACAGAATTTTGCAAAAAAGATAAAAAAATACACAATTATTTACAACAAACAAACAAAGCATCCTTTGGGTAGAGCAGTACACAACTGTAAACAATGCTGCAGTAATTATTGAACTGAACAAACAACATACACAGAACTGTAAATCATCCATAACCATCAACAGAAATGACACCATTTAACATAAACTCACACTTTTAGACCAGGTAAATCCAATTTAATGGCAGTTCAGCTATATGGTGCTATATTTATCGACATCAGCCCTTTCCAGTGTATGATCATTAGAGGTGGCCATTTTAATATTAGATCATTCTCTCTGTCCATGGTTGTATTGCTTATTCATCCAAAGTAATGATCTCTACAACCACAGCGGCATGAAAATGAGATGCCACATCTCAAGGGGCTAACCTTAAATTAATTTATATTCAACAGAGATGAACATGGTGCTATACAAATATAGACTGATTGTTTGATTGATTCACTGAATCTATATTCAGCAGAAACAAATGTGATGAGGGCAGATTTACGATCGGGGGGTCCATGGGTTTGTCACCTTTAAAAAATATTATTTTTAGTCCCTTTGTCTCCGCCTGGATGGATACATATCTAGATGTATGTGTGTGTATATATACAAAAATATATATTCATATGTATATTTGTATATATGTGTGTCTATGAAATGAGGAGTATGGCTTCAGCCTGCTTTATTGTAAAGTGTCTTGAGATAACAATTGTTATGAAGTGGTGCTATACAAAAAAAGACTGATTGATTGATTGACTAATTGATTGCTGTACATCCAGATGTTACTGTCTGTCTGGCCACATATTTTCATCTACATCACAACGAACATCAGGGATTATGTCCCTATAAAGAGTGTCGAAGAGTGCCCCAAGAAGGGGGATATGGGCAAGGGCACCATTTTCTGAGATGGGTGCACACATTGTAAAATTCCCTCCTCGTTGGCCTGGGACATCAGTGGTTGCTCTTTGTCCATTGACATTTCTTCCATGCCTTCTACCTTTGCCAGATTGAAACCTGCCTCATAAAGGCATGTGGATGTGTGCAATGGTTCCCTGGCCTAAAGCCTCAGTACACAGTTAATCTCAGGAGAGAGAGAAAACCATAACAACTTTCCCTGTTTAACATACTGCTTTAACTCATATTACTGTGGTGTACAATAACAGTGCTTCACACTTATAAAATGCTGCAGTACAGTACCACACTGTAAATATGGCAAATCTTTACTGTAACACTACTATACAGTAAATCTGTGCTGCAGTAAAGCTGTAAGTCTAAATGTAAAATGTAAAGAGTGCACGTTCTTGTTCCACTGTAAGCTTCATATATGACACAATGACAGTGGTGCAGTGCAGTGACAACATGGTCCACAATTGTAGCCCTAATTTCATCTGGGATCTGCTTATGTTCTTGGTCTATTCTTCCTCCTCCTCTCCCTCCCTGGATCGACACCTATCTCTCGCAAAGCTGAACTTCCATTTCTGTGTCACAGTACTGTGGGACTGGCACATACTGTGCCAGGTGAGGGTTGTTACAACTAATGCTTCACACACTTGTCCTCGTCAGTGAAAGCTGGGGTTCACCTGAGCGAAACTGTTCAATTTAGGAGACATTTTCAGGAAAAAATGGTAAAGAAATGTATAAAATTGACTTAACAGATTTTGACAACTGGTTTAAAATGTAAAGATTCAAGCAATGAAAGGAGGACTACTAGTTTTACAGGGAATGACTGTTCAGTATTCATAATTATAGTTCATTTTAAATGACATGACAAGCAAATGATCATGTTATAAGACAGCAAGAATGTATGAAAGCAAACTGATGCATGTCCAAAAGCATTTGTAATTTGCTGGAAGGAATAATAAACTGTTACTATAATTTGCACAAATGACTAAAAATGTTGTGGAGCTTGAACTAACAGTTATGAATATGAATTCTGATCCGAGAAATGCACCAAAACAACTGAGAAAAACTGTACTGCAGCAGTGATATTTGTCCCTGGATATTTGAAGTGCATCGATGACCCCTGCTGTAGTAACACAGGATCACATCAGTGTTGGAGTCCCTTCATTAGTGCAGTCCACCTAAAGCCAGAAGACAGAGAGCAAGAGAGAGCAGCAGAGTCTTCACGCAGACTTTAGTTCCTGCTGCTGCAGCTGGAGAGACAGAGAAAGAGGAAAGAAAGGGTTGGACATGATCACAACGACTGTTTATATTAGGGATGCATCATGTTGGACCTTAAAAGCAAAAATATTTTTTTTCTTTTAACTCTTTTTGACTGACTATTTGTTGTAGAAATAGACATAAAGCATTACCAACATTTCACTCTATTTTAAATTATAAATGTATTCTTATTCAGTGTAAATATTCAGTGAGGAAAACTGAAGGCCATTTCCTTAGACGATAATGCACAAAACCATACCTTGAACTCAAATGTAAGCTTCATCTGCCTTTCTAAGGGCTAAAACAGCACTGTAACTGAGGTTAGAAGGTAAATAAATATATTTATTGATGTTACTGTAACTGGTTATTTGATATACTCATAGCTTTTTGAGTAACCTTAAAAATCAAATTCCTGAAACCTTTGGAAGGTGTTGTACTTTGGTTCATTTCACATAGCATCTGAGTGCTTGATATTTTGAGAAGTACTTTTTACTTTTACTAGAGAAGATATAAAGAGGTCTACTTCATACTGATAAAACATGCCAATATGTAAAGCTTGAAAATGTCTGCATAAGGTCTGAGTCTTTGATGCAAAACCTGAGTGACAAATTTGTGCCTTTGCTTTACCTGAACTGATGTGTCTTGTTCAATATTATTCAATTATAAAGAACTCTCATGTTGAAGGTCCCATTTTCAAAAGACTCCACAAATTCTTCACCTATTTTTAAAACTGCTATCTTATGGAATTTGAGTTTAAGTTTGTCAAGTGAAAAATTGACGTGCTGAGTACAACAATTTTCAAGTGTTGCAGCTCCTAAGCACAGCTTGACCCAACTGATAACTTCCCCTATCTTGAAACAATATGAGCACACTTAATCTCAGGAGAGAGAGAAACCATAACAGCTTTCCCTGTTGAACATACTGCTTTAACCCATATTACTGTGGTGTACAATAACAGTGCTTCACACTTGTAAAATGCTGCAGTACAGTGCCACACTGTAAATATGGCAAATCTTTACTGTAATACTACCATACAGTAAATCTGTGCTGCAGTAAAGCTGTAAGTCTAAATGTAAAATGTAAAGAGTGCAAATGAGACCTTCAACTCTCAAGTTTATAGGCAGCCTGTTTTCTGCCAAAATGTTCAATTTGAATCTTTTTCTTTTGGAAGAACTTTGAAAATCAGTTATTAACTGACATAACAGGCCTGGATGAACAGGATTTTGCATTATTGTCAAAATAAATGTAACCTGTACATCCCTCTTTAGAGTTGACTCATGGGTAGTCACTTCCTGCAGTTAGGCCACTCACAACTGTTGTAGATTGGTGTTTGGCAAAAAGGATCTGACTGATTACAGACACTGAATGAGGTGAATTCAACTGGTGGGCAGGATTATCCATATCACGGATATGTGTCAGTCCTTCTAATGCGTCCTCAAAACAGCAGAAACATTCTGCTCCACAGACTTTAGACCAGGGTTTAAAGCACAGTCAGTTTTTGCATCCTCAGGTTAGGAGCATGGCAGCTTTGAGCCTGATCTCTCCTCATTTTCACACAAACACACCCCTGGGTGCAAACTGGAGCCCATGATCATTTACTATTTTAACGACGTGAGTGCCGGGTGTGTGAATGACACCAGTGTCATACCAAACACTGCACAGGGCACACAAAAGGGCCCATCATCTTTGAAAAAATCCTCAGCACCGTGTACAGTTTACCTGTAACTTTTTGTTCGCTGCCACACTTGAGCATGCACACACCTTTGATGGTGAAAGTGGTCTCCATGCCTGCATGGATGTGATCGGTCACGTGACAATGCAGCAGCCATGTCCCCGGGTTACCCGCCACCATCTCAACAGTCTGGAAAGTCCCGGGGAAGAGGTCAAAGACATCCGCGCGGTGTATGCGGTCCGTCTGACACCCACACAAACACACAGCACAAACACACAAACGCACACAGAGCACACAAGGAACAAAAGAAGAGAAATAAACTCATGGATAAGAAACTGTGTGGGGAAGATTTCTGTGTTTTTATGCCAAGGTCAACATTCAAGTCTTTTATTTAATGTAAACCAAACACAAGAGCTCTGCACCATGTGGATCTGTGAACTATTATGCAGGGATAATGTCTTCATGGCACAGTGTTCTGATAAAACCTGCTCATTATCAACATACAGTATCATTTTCATTCCGTCTCTTTTAGGCAAAATTACGGTGGCTGAGAGGTGCAAAACACTTTCACAAAGGACAAAACAAACTTACATTGTGGAAAACATTTTTACATCGAGACAAAAACAAATTCACATAATCAAAAAACTTGTACAAATGACAAAGCAAATTTACATTTTAGAAAACATTTTTACATTTAGACAAAAACAGATTTACTAAGTCAGACCTGTGGCAGAAGGGGAATGTCCACGTGTGCAAAGTGGCCCAGAAGTGATTGCGTCTGGATTTTTTTAGGCAGAAAAATAATGGCTAAATGAGTGGTGAGCAGTCTATGGTTGTGGATGTTCCCTTCCCGCCACAGGTCTGACTTTGTACATTTTTTTTTTCAACACTTGTAAAACTGTTTCGCACTTTGTAAATTTGTTTTGTCCTTTGTAAAAGTGCTTTCCACCTCCCAGCCACCATACAAAATTGTGCAAAAAAAAACCAAAAAAAAAAAAACGGAAAGATTTTTGCACTTTTGATTACATTTCTAGGAGACATTTCTTCATTTATCCCTATTTATGTCTCTGATCACCCTGGATCTGAAATTTGGGGGTGACTCTTTACCTTGTAGATAAACGTCTCAGCATGGAAGTGGACGGTGTGCATATCCACCTCATTACCCATGCCGAGCAGATACCAGTCGACCTTCTCTCCCTGTGTCATCACCAGTCCTTGTAGGTTTCCATACAGCCTCCCATTAATGCCTGTAAAAGAGAGGATCCAACAAAGGGAAATTCACAAACAGCAGCCAATACAGGTGTCTATTATGTATAAACTAGTTCCACCACTCTTCTCCTTACATAATAACCTCTTACCTTCACTAATCAGTTAATTTAAGCAACCCTAGTACTTTTCAGCTTTGCTTTGTTGTTTTAGGGTCTAGACATGCTGTTGTTGAGTCTTATTGTTTTTCTTTTATCCATATTAAACACATTTTTAAAAGTAATAATCTTTGTAATGTCTCTTAACTTCTATTCTTCTCCTAAAGTGACTGTAGACTGTGTAAAGATGAAACACACTTGGAGCGCCCCCTACTGACTGGCTGCGGTCGAGGGTATAGACACCATCCTCTCCATACTACTAAGTCAGTCAGACATGGGTCAGGGTATTTTGGAAGGGCTAAACAAAACTGGTAAAACAGTAACATTGTGATATTTATTTTCTTGTGCAATATCTAATGTGATATTTTGTCAGTTGTTCAGTTCTTTTATTTTGGATGGATATATTGATACATAGACACAAATAAAGTCATTATTATCATTTTAAAAGTACAAACAATTATTTGATATTGGCACAATATAATATTTATTCATTTATTAGTAGAGCATTTTTTCTTTTCCTGAAAAGTAGCAAGTTTTTGGGAGATTAGAGGTTTGTGCCCGACAGCAACGATATGCTAAGAAGACTTTTTTAATGGGCACATTGGTGTCAGTCCAATCAGGATGGTCCCACTGCAGGAATTTTTTTTATAAGAATCAACACTTCAGTCATCAAGGATTAAACAGTTCAACTTCAAGCCTTTTGCTCTCTCACCATGCATCAGGTTACTCTCCTCGAATTCCTCATCAGGCTTAAAGGTCTCAGGGTCAACACCGAGGTACGTCCTGATGTTGTCTTCCAGGTACCAGGACTGGTTTTCATCATACACCATAAAGAGCAGAGCAAACTCTCTCACCACATCAGTCCTCTGTCTGTCGGACCCCACGCCTCGCTGCAGAGTCCCCGGCCTGCAGATCACCAGAGGGCCAACAAGACCACTGTACAGATCCTGCACATAAACAAGCAACTTCTCAGGCCTCAACATGCTGGCTTATAAAATCCTTTTAACTGCAACAAAAAATAATGTTTTCCTCTGACCGTTACTTCTTCTGTCTTTGGCTCCTGAATTGATTTATAGTTGTTTCTGCTCCCTCTAAAGGCACGATCCTGTGCTAAGCTACATGGCAGAACTGTTGACACACGTGGGAGGGTGAAGGAGCTCGCACAGGGTGTTTATGTGATTGTATAATATTTTTGTACCATTAAATGGACGGTTGGAAAAACCATGCTGCTTGTAAACAGAGTGGAAGGAGAAAATGTTCCCAGAAAATGTAAGCCCACTGAAGAAGCTTGGAATTATATTTTCTTATAAAAAGGGTCTATTTGAGGTATTCCAATTCACCTTAACCTCTGAAGTGTATTGAAAGGTTTCTGATATGAAACCATGTTTGTAAAATTTCTACATCTGCCAGAGAGAAGAGTTTGTCAAAAAGTTTCTAATCTGGACCTTCCAAAATGATGCATATTAGAGGCTGCAGATTTACACACATCAGCCGCTGCTATCCTCTGATCTTAAAACATCCTGAAGTGTTTTTATAAATTCACGTAACTATTTCACAGAATTTGACGACAAAAGCCCACAGTTTGTGCACCTGCATCAACAGGTAACTTGGATGTTCTCATGATATAATTCAAACCTGCTGAGTCAGCAGATATTTTTCTGTATGTCTCTGGTGATTACAAGTATCCTTGTGTATCCAGAGCAAACGGTGGTAATAATCTTTGCCAAAATCGGTAGTTTATCTCATTAGATTGTGGTTGTTTTTCTTCCTTTTGAAGCATGCAGAGCTTCCCCGTTAACAGCTGATCCAAACCATGCAAGTGCTCAGAAAAACGATTATTACAGCCCCATCTGCGCTCATTTTCTTAAGGTTCTTAAGGTGAACCAGCTCATTTTACGGACTCAGTGACATTTTTGTTCCAAAATTAATGATATTTTCTGTTACTGTAGTGGCTCAAAAATGCGTTTCTGCAGTAATTATCGGCTAAAATACATGATGGCCTATTGGCAACAGTGGTACTTCTGCCATTCACAGAACTGAGTGACGTCACGTTAGTGGTCAATAGTCACGCCCTGTTTCAACCACAACAGAAAACAAGGCCGACCTGTCAAGGCTGTTTATTTCCTGATACTAGTTACCTCCGCCAAGGAGGTTATGTTTTTGCTGGTGTTTATCTGTCTGTCTGTCTGTTTGTGTTCAAAATAACTTGAAAAGTTCTGAATGGATTTGGATGAAATTTTCAGGAATTGTCGGAAATGGGATATGGAAGAACTGATTAAATTTTGGGGGTGATCCGGATCACCGTCTGGATCCAGGAATTTTTTAAAGGATTCTTTAACATTGTCAGATAGGACCATTTTCGCCAAAGTGGACTGAAGCTGCTTGGCAGAGGTCTGCGCTCTCTGAGTGCTTTTCTAGTTTTTAATGTGAAAGTATCTGCTGCCACAGGGTAGGTGTCAAACAAGACATTTTACATTATGCCCTCTTTCACTGTTAACATTAAATATACTTACAGTAAGTTAAACATTTACATTAAAATGAGCTTTAAATGTGTACAATAATTTTTTTATCTGTTTGATTGCCTTGTCTAACTCATTTAGTCATTTGCTGATACCAATGTTAAACCCTGGCTTAGAGGTACTTTGTAAATAAAGATTATTTTCACTTTTAAAATAATTTTTTCACATACCTTGATGAAGTTGACACTGGAGTAATAGGCATAAGTGATGCAGTTTGGATCAGAGACCCCTGGACCTGATCTTTCAGGAATATCCCACGTCAACTCGATCATATAGCCTAAAGAACAAAGACCATGAAAAATAATTCAACCCAAATTCTTCTTACAGGAAAATTTTGTTGAAAGACATAAAATGCAACAAATTACTGTCTTACCTGGCTTAACGGGGATATGTGTCCCACTGGCCTGAACTCCATGAGCGCTGATCGAGTACGGCCTGCTGGCTTTGTTTTTGAACAAAACAATGATTTGCTCTCCCACCTCTGCTTTGATTATTGGACCTAAAGATACAACACAGATTCGTTTTCATAATATCTGTTTCATGAGAGTCAATTACAGTTTTTGATTGGTCCTGCTATTTTGCATATCCAAACAGACTTTTCTATTTCATATTGACAGTATAAAGCTAGCCCGGCTGTTTATAGCTTTGGGAATCAAGTGAACACATAGAGATTATTTAATTTGGTGCGGTACTGTCTGGAGAGCAGGAGACAGCATTTGCATTAACATAACATGAAGCTAACCACAGAAAGGAACTGGCAATGAAGTTAAACGTTAATGCTAACTGCAAAAGAAAAAAGTTTTCAATGTAAAAAAAAAAAGTGAAATGTTTGATATCACTATGTGCAGATTACTCTTGATTCATTCAATGAGCTGTTAGGGGGGGGTTTTTATAAGTAAGCTGAGCAATGTTGAAGGTCAATCATAACAGTAATCCATACTCAGATTACTTTCTTGCTGTCACAAGGGATGTGCCAAGTTACATTAACTTTAATTCAACAATACAGATCAATAACCTCTGTACCATATGACATAAAGATTTTGCTCATAGTAAACCGTGAAATGACCAAATTTTATTGTCGGTCGTCAACATGGCACATGTGCTCCACTGTTCTCACTTATCCCGGTAAAATGCATTTGTACATTTGATCTTTTTCTTTGTATTTCTATAACTGGAAGTTTATTCTTTTAATTTCATCTGCATTTATCTTTTAAGGTGAGGTTGTAAACAAGCCCAAATTGGGTCTCTGCCTCAGAGTAGAGTAAAAAAAAGTATTTTCCATTAAAAAATGCCTTCGGTGTTGTCATTTGTTTTTCATTTAATGAAGAAATGTGGTCCAGATCTGTCATCATGCTTGTAGCTCCTGCCTCTTCCTGCCTTAAAGGATGCTAGTTGGACAGTGCTTCTGCAGACTGACCAATCATTCTGGCTTGGAGCTTTGCAGGATGGATCAGTCTGATTACAGATAATGAATCAGGCGAATACAGCTGCTTCAAGGTTACTCAGCACCAGTATCAGAAGAAAAGATACCCTACTTACTGCATATCTTTCACAGTATGTAAAAGAGTACAATAAAAAGTCACTTTTAAAGTATTGCTAACCAACACTGGAAATAAGGAACTCAAAGGAATAGCAGCGTCCTTTTTCCTGTCAGGGAACTAAGAGAAACACTAAAGTGGGTACTAATATAAAGCTGCAGTCTCGCTACCAAAGCTTTGTTACAGTGAGCTTGATCAGCTGTGAATAACTGTTTAAAAATAACAATAAAGCCCAAAACATTCGATATTTGTTACATCCTGAAGTTGAAAAAGTGGTTGGTGCTGTTTTTCTTACCAATTATCCCAAGGTGTTGTTGGCTCGGCTGTAGTTCTTTCTGCACCTTGAAGGTGTCATCAGTGTATTCTTTGTACACCACCTTCTTATACCGGGAGCCGATTCTGTTTTCCCCTTTCTCCACAAATATGCTGCCTGGGCTGGGAGACATGTACCAATTTGCTTCCATAAACAAACAGTAATAACTTTTCCCACTAATCACACGCTCTGGCTGCAGCGCTCAAACACATCATCCTGCAATTATGTTCGTCACCCACCTGTCCTCTGATGTGGTGTGGTGTTTCTCTAGCTCCCAGTGTCTCTCAGGTGAGTAGTCCCACTCGATCTCCTCAGCGCTGATATAATACCGCACTGTCCTGGTGGGCTGCATTTGATTGGTCTTCACCTGGCGCTGTGCACACTGGTTCACCGTGTACTGCTGCCTCATGCCGGCAGAGAAGTGGTCTGTGACTCTGCAGCTTACTTCGAACAAACCTGTCAGGAGGAGGAAAATAGGTTTACACTGATGTGTAGATGTTTCATCAAGTAAAAAGATCATTCTTGATTTATAATTATGTTTTTTTATTTCAAAAATTAAATATGAATTTATTTGTATATCACTTTTCATACAGTAAAGAATGTAGCACAAAATGATATAAATGAATAGAAAAAAACAAAGGAACAGGCAGGACAAATATAAATAAAGCCAATTAGAACAAACAAACAAAAATAGAACAAAACCAATGAAAAAAAGACCTTAATTTAAGAAATTATTTAACAGAAGTGGGGGGTGAAGGACTGAGGAATCCTTCTTGAGTTTATAACAAGAAAACACTGGAGATTATGTTCAAAACACTAAACCTAGTGATCCAATACGAGTAATAATAAAATTAAAATAGTGATAGTAATAATAAATACATAAATAAGGCATTAAAACAAAAGAATATGGGATGATATAAACTATAGACTTCATGTATAAACCAGTAAACAAATACAAACAAGAGTGGGATAAAAAAACAATAAGAAACTTGACATTTAAAATGATAATTTCACAAAATAAATATATTGAGATAAATGATAAAAGATTGTGAGGAATAATAAAACAAACACAGATAAACTGCATGATTGAATAAAACACAATAAAGAAGGAAAATGGACAAATAACTAGAATTAGCTAAAGTAAAGTAAAATTTATTCAAAAGCAAGATTAAAAAGGTAGGTCTTGAGTTTGTATTTAAAAATACTGATACTCAAGGTTCAAGGTTAACTTTATTAATTTGCCCCCTCAATGGGGCAAATGGTTCTTCAGCCAGCAGTCTGCAGTCTGTGCCGCCCTCAGGTCTGCAGGTCTACTGTTTCACAGATATGGGCCGAAAAAGCTGCTGAAGGACCTGAGGGCTCTCATGGGCTCAGATGACAAGAGCAAATCAGAAAAACAGGCTGCAGCAAGACCATTAAAAGATTTATAAACTCAGAAAAAACCCTTAAAATCAATTCTAAAAGATATCGAGGACAATGCAGAGACTTAATAATCAGTGTGACATGAGCTCTCGTTCTGGTCCTCGTCGGCATTCTTGCAGACGAGTTTTGCAGCCGCTGAAGTCTGAAATATTCTTTTTTGGAGGACCGGAAAAAGGAGTGTTACAAAAATCAATTTAACCTTTATCAACCGAGAAAACCGTCTTGCTATTAAAAATTACAAGTGTCCAGAAAATTGTTTTGCATTTAAATTGAATTAAATTCATAAGAGATACAGAATCAATTCAACAAGTCCATGAATTGATTTTAAAAGCACTTCCCTTCATGTGAAGCTGCCCAGCCTTGAAAAGGGTTGTTTTCTTTTGTACAGTTTCTCTCCTTTCTCTGTGAGTTCTTCCTGCTACATGGTGTGTTTTTTAACCTTCATAGGTGGACATTTTTATTTTTTTATGTTTTGTTTGAGGTAGTTTGCAGTGTATTTACATAATTGTAATTAGCCCATAAAAAATAACAAATACACATGTTTGGGTATACATGACTATAACCATGACTACCAACATCAGTCCTCCCCACTTCATATTCATTATAGTTCTTAGTGTTAGTATTAGAATGATCTCTTTACCCATGTTTTTTACTAATTATATCACCACAATAACTACATTTAAAACTACATGGAGAGCAGGACCCTCTGAAAAATGAGATCTCTCATCTTAAGGGGCTCACTCCTTATAACTTCTAATAAATTTATGGTCCTGGTATCAATAAATTTATCACTATCCTGAATTCTCATTTTAGTCCCTTTGTCTCTGCACGCCTCTCTATCTTTCTATATTTCTCTCACAACAATAATAATAATACCAATAATAACAATAATAATCATCATCATGATAATAATAGTATTAATTATAAATGAAAATTAAAAAATAATTGACCTACTCTTTTGTAAAGAGTTGTGAGATAACATTTGTTATTTATAATTTCATATAAAAACTTGGAATAAAAAAAATGTCAAATAAAGATTTATCACTGTGGATCCCATAAACAAAATTTCTTTAAAAACACTGCACTTCACAGTTGACTGTAAAGGATATATTTGACTTGAAGCTGTTCAGAGGCTGAAGCTTCTCAAGGGTTCGAAAACTATAAGTAAACAAAGTGAACATTGTATCTTGGGGGCGCTGGTGATCCCATGGAGTTGGGAGGGTTAATTTGCCCCCGTTTGAGCTTCACATCGCCTTCATCGTGCTCTAAAATTTTGGTGCAAAAATAACTGCACAATAGCTCAGTGACTGCAGGTCATATCTGCTTTTATCTAGGAGGCTGTGGCTGCCATTGTTAAAGGGAAATCCCATGAACCTAGACAGACTTATTTAAGTCTGCTATTTTGTTGCATGTAGGTGTTTTTGTGTTGGAAAAACACATTTTTTCATTGACTGTGCTATCGAAAGAACTTGAAAACTCTACATCTAAGTTATCAAATTCATGAAAACACAGGATATAACCCCATCAAGTGGCCTCGATTTGCAAATGTCAGCTTCAACCTTATTTAACCTGATTTATTGTGGAAATGTCCTTTAATGTTACTGAGAGGAAGCCCTCCCCAATTATCTGATCCTTAAAAAATACAGATAAATTAGACATTTCCTGTTTTTACTGTAGTTATGGACGTTTCCTGTTATCCAGTACTGAGAGATGTACATGTGTCACAGGACAACATTCACAAAAGGCCATCAAAGGAATGAAATCAACTGAACGTTGTGTGTTTATGTTTTTATGAGACTGACCAGGAGTGTTTGGCTCCATGGTAACAGCAGCGGTGGTGTGAGGGAACACGCTGACGGTGTCTCTTGTTGTGCTCTGTTTCTTAAAGGTGTTGCCTTCAAAGTAAACACCGTGGATGTCCACCTCTGTTCCCAGGCCGAACGTGTACCACTGAACTCGGTCTCCAGCACACATCTCCAAGCCGGGAAGGTTCCCGTACATTCGCCCATTTACAGCTGGAGGAGGAGGGAAGATTCAAACAAAAAATGCAAAGCAAATAGAAAAAATGGCCGACAAAGAAGGATCCAGAAGTGTTTTCCTCTGTAGTTAGCTCAGTTGCACTACAATTATTCCTTACATTACAAACAAATATATCATACCATGCATCAAGTTGCTCTCTTCAAAGTCTGGGTTATCTGGGTTGGCGTCAGCACTCTTGATGTTATCGTCCAAGTACCAGCTTGAGTTTTCATCCATGACAGAAAACAGGAGAAAAAACTCCTTATCCATGTTTTTCTGTGAAGAGATGCACACATAGTAGGAAAATTAGGAGGAAGGGTTGCATATTCAGAAAAAAAACAAGGGTTCATCTTTCCATCCGCCTGTCATCTTACTGCTTTTCCTTTCAGGATCTCTGGGGCTGGAGCCTCAACCTCTTTCGGTTTCCAGCCAATCACAGAGCCACATAGAGAGACAGACAACCAGTCACTCACGCATCCACACTTGGGGGCAAATTAGAGTCACTTATTAACCTAATAAACATATTTTTTGGTCTGTGGGAAGCTGGAGTGTCTGGAGAGATCCCACACATCCACAGAGGAGAACATACAACCTCGACACAGAAAGGCCCTGACTAATGCAGGGTTCAAACCAGCAACCTTCCTGCTGTGAGGCATGCACATTATCTGTGTTACCTGTGGGTTCACTAGTTTGGAGTTTCATTGGTCTTTATTTCCAAAAATTCCTTCATATTCTATTTTATATTCAGTTGTTAGTACACTGATTTTTGCACATTTTAATTTTTTATTGCTTAGTTTTGGTTCAACTTTGATTAATTTAAGTCTTGGTTTAAAATTTGGCACTTTTTCATTTTGTTTTGTATTTTTGACCTTTTCTTCAATATTTGATGTTGGCAAATAAAGACCCATGGAAGTCAACAATGAAATGATCCACTATATTGAACAACGACAATGAAAACACCTTTTCAATCAATAAAGGTAAATTTTCCAATTAGTGTTTATTTTAAAAAATATCCCCCGTGGCCTAATTGACCTTCACCTTATTTTAGGTGCGAATGTTTCATCCAAGCTGATATGTGAGAAATGGTTGAATGGTGAAGATTATTTTAAATGAAATCTACCCACAGATGTGTTCAATAAATGTAAAAATTGCTCAAATGCTTCATTGGCTAATTTTACTAATGTGAATGTTTGAGGCTTCAGAAAAAAAACAAGCACCTCCTGCTTCCTCTGAACATCAGTGTGAGCAGTACCTGCATGCCGCCCTCCCCCAGCGTTCCTTTCTTGCAGACAAGCAGAGGTCCCACTAATCCTGAGTTTGTGTCTTTGGCAGGATCTGTGGCAGAGTAGTACAGGTAGGGGATGCAGGCAGAATCAGATGCAGATGGACCTTCTAGCACCTGCCAAGTGTAGGTGAACTTCTGCCCTGGAGCCACATGGGAGCCTGGCTTATTTACACCTACAAAGCACACACAAAACAATCACATTTGCTGTCTCAACAGTCACCTGATTGTGTTCTTAAACACTGTTTTTTGTGTTTTTCTGTGAGCACAATGCATTCAGAGGCTATCTCTCCTACTTCAGGCGTGAATTTTAACTACTTTGGTTGATAAACCAATCCATATGGAGCTTTTTGTCACACCCTGCTGCTTAAACATCCCCTGTTTTACATTTACTACGACAAAGATTCATGGTGAGTTATATATTTGTTAAAATCCTGATAGATCAAGCTTGAAGGATCAATGTTTGTCCACTAGGGGGCGTCAAAATAAACAACAACTGGAGCTGCAACAATTCATGAGGACGGTGACAAAGGACATTTTTCTGAGCCCATTTTTGTCCCTGACTTCTGATTTGAACATTTTCTAGTTCCTCTTCTCTTTCTCACTCCAAGTGTGTGTATATTTGAGTACACAAAACTATTTATAATTGTGCTTTTCTGTACAAAACTAACTTATCTTGAACAGCTATACTGACTACTTGATCAAGTCAGTTTCCTCCCACAGACCAAGAACAAAACAACAAACACATCCCTCTGAATGCCAGCTGACAGCACAGCTACCTTTAAAACTGTCACACTCAGTATTACATAGGACTTTATTACACAAAAATATCTGATAAATCTCAGTATTTAATTTCCTGGATAGGTCTACAAAGTCAAGAGGACGCTTCAATGAGTTTGTGTACCTTTAGATTTTCTCTGCTATCACTGCTGAGGTTTACTCACTACAAACTACATGAAAATGTCTGTCTGTCGTTCCTTGTCAGATTAGTTCATGGTTGATCCACTGAGCCAACAAAAAGCATGACTAAAAAACGATCTTGTCACAGTAAGACAAATTTTCTCCTGCTGTTTAAATCACAAGATTTAGTGTCCAAATGGTCCAATATGCAACAAGAGCAAGCTACTGCCAGCCAAATTTGTGCCACCAGTTAGGCTACAACTACAAAACACATCACCACTAATTACAAACACTAAAATGGTCTATAAAGTTGACTAAAGTGAATAAATCCAATCATTTTTTTGTCTGGGCAGCAGAGTGGAGCAGCAGGTAGAAAGGCTGTCTGTCTCTCTATGTGGCTCTGTGATTGGCAGGGGATCAGTCCTGGGTGTACCCCTCCTCTTACCCAATGTCAGCTGGGATAGGCTCCAGCCCCTCGTGACCTCAAAAGGGATAAGTGGTATAGATACTGGATGTGTGTTTTTTTGGTCCTGAAAAATAAATTGTAAAGCAGATCTATCTGTCTGAATATTTAAGTTTTAAATCCAGATTTGGTGTTTTTATTGCTCAGTCTTTAAAAAAAATTGTTTAATTGAAAAAAAAGTTATCCGTGACATCTCACCGTCCTCGTAGCTGCTTCCCTGAAAGCGTTTGTCATAGTGCAGACCGTGTGGCTGGATGCTGTAATTTCTATCAGCTGAATTCATGAATGTCACTTGCAGGGTGTCTCCTTCCTCTGCCCTCAGGATTGGACCTTAAAATAACACAAGAAAACCAGACAGGGGGTGAGAATTAAGAACTCAGAGGAGTGTTCGAAACACAAAGAAAAGAGTGTAAGATTTATTCTTTTTATACCTAAAATTCCCAAGTGTGAATCCTGTGGCTTTACTGTGGTGAAAGTATCATCTGTGTATTCTTTGTAAACCACTTTTTCATAGACACCTCCTATCCGTCCACCTTCTGTGCCAAAGAACACCTCAGATGCACTGTGAGAAAAGGAGAGAAACATGAGGAACCAAAGAAGTGAAGGAGACAGATGATGTTTTTCTTGGGCTGCAGTTTACAGTCTGTGGCCTGGATGAAGCAGCCGTGTGTAATTTCTTACCACGGAGAAAGTAAACAGAGCAAACAGCCGTCCAGTCAGTTGGCCTAAGTGTGTCAGGTCAGGCAAAAAAACAAAGACACAATAACAACTGAGTCACCGCATCACCATCCACACGTTTACTCCAGACACCACAAAAACTGCCTCGCCACAGGATCACCGCACGCTGCTGTTTAACCAGCCGTGTCCAGAGGCCTGTGCACACACACATACACTTATACACACACAGAAAACTTCATTCAGAGCTTTTTCATAATCCTTAGAGTGAAGGTGCTGTCTGAGAAGAACCAGAGATTTTATTTACTGTTCCTCTTACTAGTGAAGCAGGAAATTTGAAAGGTCATGGATAACAACATTAACTGTCACAGCTGCCCCAAATGAACAGCATTGGTGATGACCAAAATCCTTCTTTATGTTTCTGTATTGTTTAATACACCAGAATGAAGAATCTATTTAAAAGAAATTATATTTTTAAAGCTAAAATATGATTATTATTGTTTCCCATAATTTTTCAAATGTACTGAAAAACACAGAAAAAAGTAAAGCACATTAAGATGTCAAATTAAAGTTATTTACTTGCATTCCTTAACAGAAAAATAGTTTTAGAGGTTAAAACAGTAAATGGTAAATAAGCTCAAGTTCTTGTGAAGTGTTTTTCTATTCTCTTTGACTACTCACCACTTTACACTGCAGGTCACATCTATCTGCAGCATATCTCTCTCAGTTTATCAGTATCAGCTATGACATTCATGCTCTTTCATTTTTACAAACCGGACTCGAACCTGCAACCTCAGCCTGAGCCACCGACATGCTTGTTTAATTTCTGACTTCTCAGAGAAGCCCAGTGAGCTGGCTCAAATTTGGGTATAAAAACGCAAATTCAGGATTAAACAAGTTTTTGAAAGGTTTTTAAATATTTATGTTTTCTCGTTTTTATGTCAGGGGGTCTAAAAATGCTAAGGATTGTTTATATATGTATATATGTTTATTTTATTTCTTTTTTCCATGAGAACTTTTTTTTTGGTATTTCAAATACTTCCTTACACATGTCTCAGAAAACCATCCTGTCATCTGTCAGCAGGTTGTTGCGCTGATTTTAATTCAGTTATTTGTCTTTAAAGGAATGCACTGATCATGGTAGCAAAGTTGTTTGTCTTGATTTATGTCTGTTTGGAAAAACTAATAGACCAACAATGAGTAAGATGCACGTTCCTTTTCAGAGGTGACGTTTAGAGCAGGGACCACCAACCTTTTTGAGCCTGAGAGCTACCCTAAAGTTGAGGAGTGGTGTGGTTGTTTTGTGTGCAAAGTAAAATACAAGGGCTCTGGGTAATACCAGTGGTGACAGAGATGTGGCATAAGCGTCACTGTGAACTTTCACCCCATGCAGGTCAAAATTTAGGAAAAAACAAGTGGTTTTAAAATTTGATGCACATGTTACATTTGTTATTTTTGAATTTATTAAGTGTGATTTATAAGAAAAACATCAAATTGAAATAAAAAAAAAAGTTTAATTTTTAGTTATCTGTTGGTAGTTTGTATTATTTTGAAAGTGTCCCTGGTCAAACTTAAGAAAAAAAAAACATATGCTGTTAACAATGAAATCCAACATTAAAACTCTACCTGGCAGATCAGCAATAAAACCATCTAACAAAACCAGCTGAATCTTGTAATCATCCTTCCTGTAACCTCAGAGTGATGTAGCTGTTCATCATGTCTAAGCTGATCAAGCCTCCACTCACCTGTCAGGCTCAGTCAGTGAAACATTAGTGATCAGATCTTTCTGTGAAGGGGCGTAGCTCCACTGGACTTTCTCTGCTGCCAGGTAATAATTCCTCACAACACCCCCTGGCGTCTCTGCGGAGCTGGCCTCACTGTCGCATGACTTCACTTCATAAAAGGCCTGCATCCCAGCTGGAAAAAGACAGACACAGACCTTTATCAACATTTAAAAGTTATGAGGAGATCCTCGTGGCCACAGAAACAGGCTGTGGAGCAGTGTGGAACAATGGAAAGCTAAAATCAGGTATTTGTTGATCAAAAGTGACACAGTGTGCTCAGTTTCCATAAGTTAAATCAGACTAAAATGTTTTTACTTCCTGGGGTTTATCATGTAATAGCTATACAGCCTCCGCCCACGTGTGTTTTCTGCTCTCCACAGGGAGACGCCACAGCTGTTCTCAAAGTTCGCTCCGTGCAACCCCTCCTCCCTCTCCCATCAGACATTGTTTGGGCAGTCAATTAGCCCATCATAGCCTCTCATAGCCTCCCATCAGACATTGTTTGGGCAGTCAATTAGCCCATCATAGCCTCTCATAGCCTCCCGGCCCTAGCCTTGCAGTTCAGATTGGTCTGCCTGATTCAATGTCTATAATCAGGCAGATCCATCTTGCCAAGCTCCAATCTACAACGACTGTGAGCGGCTCAAAGCAGCTCGGCCCAGTCAGAGTCCTTTAAAGCAGGAAGAGGTGGGAGCTATGAGTGAGACAACAGCAGGAAGCAATTGTTCATAGAGAGATTAGCATAGATGCTTCAGCAGCAGCTTCATTAGATCTTGACCTATGAAGAGTTTGTTCTATGAAATGGCTCACATTCTGTGCTTCACACTGCGGCAGTAATGTACGCCGACTACATTATCTGATCCGTAATGAACGCGTCCCCAAATCACCTGCCAGATATGCTTTTGAAAGGTTCTGCCCTCCCCAAACACTTTCTACGGGCTGTTACCCAGATGGAGCATTTTCAAAGGGGAGTGTGAAAAAGCTTGTTATGGCAAATTACTCTGTATGCACACACCCAAGCTTACATGAACTGAGAAGTTCAGATATGAGACACCTGAGCAAAACACACTTATAGCAAAGAACATCCTGTCTCGCTACCATATCCTGTTTATGAATCTCAAGCACCTGAACATTCCAGCAAAGAGTATATACACGTATCAAAGAAAAGTCAGCTCGCCCTGCACAGATGTGCGAAAGCTTCCCTGGCATCACCCCAGACACTTGTTCTCTAACCAGCCCACGTACACATTTACTGCCTAAAAACTGACACAAGACTTTTCCTGTTGCGTAAATAAACAGATGAATTTCTCTTTTCGTTGAGACAACTTCTGCAGTTCCCCTTTACCTTGTTGAAGTTGTATCCATGCTGCAGCATTTTCTACAATAAATCATTTGCATGACAATCTTTCCCTGATGAATAATCATTTCTCTTCTCCACAGAAGGTCTCCCAGTAAGATTTCCACTACAAGCTGAATTTGATCCCCTACACAGACAAAATTTTTCTTTTTTGTTTTCAACTTTAATCAAATACTTGCTTAATAGACACCAGAGACATGATGTAAACTGTCAAACACACCAGGACATGGGACCTTCATTTTTTTAAAGATTATTTTGGGGGCATTTTTGTGACTTTTTATTGACAGGAGCAAGGGATAGTGGATAGGCTTGTGAAGGGGTTAGAGAAAGAGTAGGGGAGGACACTCTGCAAACTGGCCACAGGCTGGATCCAAACCAGAAGAGGCATAAGTATGGATCGTGCCTGGTTGCTTAACATTTCGCCAAACCAGCACCCCGGGACATGGGAACTTTTATTCTCTTGTTATCTTTTAATTTTGTCTGTAAAGTACTTTGTAACCCTGTTTTAAGAAGTGCTATATAAATGCAGTTTATTTTATTAGTATTATTATTATTATTATTATTATTATTATTAATACATTTTTTGATTTTTTTCTCTCTTTGGGTGTTGGATACAGTTAAAAAAAATTAATAAAATGCAATATATTGCAATTTTAAGAATCACAATACTAAGCCAATTGTAAAATATTAAGAACTAGAATAATGACTAATTGTAACTTAAATACTGTGATAATAGCACCACTGAGTGATTGGACCCCAACTTCCCAAGAGGAAATGCAAAGACAAGGTGAAAAGCAGACAACTGGTATGCTTGTGGACATGGGACAGAAACCATTCTCCCTTTAAATTTGTCATACTAATTCCCTTTAAGAGCATATATTTTAAGGTGTAAAGTTAAAAAATTACGTAAAAATTACTGAAACATGACTAGAGGGGGTGTACATTTTCTTCTTGGGATTAAATCTTACAGAGCTACTAAAACTTACCCGATATGCAGTCTAAAAGGTCAGATTTCATAAACTATAATAAAACAAACATTCCAGGCTTCACATACTCACTGCTTTATCTTTTAGTCCACAAAAGCATCAACTCCCACAGAGGACAATCAGCCTAAAGCTGCCCAAACATTGCTTTATATTGTTAAAATATTAGCACATTTCCTTCATATTGTTCCAGAAATGTGGCTTGAAAAGGCAGTAATGGGGTATGTGATTTAATACAAAGGACAGTGTCAAAATTATTTATATAAGTGCAGCTCAATCAGTCCTATGTGAACTGGACTTTGACCTGCTTTAAAATACAAGACCTGACATGTTCAGAGTCAAAGCAGACCCTTCAAACATTACGCTTTGACAGAAAAACAGGGCTACACCTAAAAAATGCACTTTTCCTTGTCAGGCACTCTGTTCAAGCAGTAAAGGTCAAGAGCCCTACCCTGCAGGTGGTCATTAACCTGGCACGCCAGCAGCCACTTCCCCTCTGCTTTCGGGACCATCTCAGCAGTGGCGAACGTCGCGGGGAACAGGCTGAGGACGTCAGTACGATGGCCTCGATCCAAGACAGTGTTTCCATGGAAGAAAGCAGAGTGAATATCCACCTCATTCCCCATGCCAAACAAATGCCAGGCCACTGCCCGGTCTTGGCATAACTGGATACCGGGCAGGTTACCAAACATGTACCCGTTGATTGCTGTAACACAAAAAGAAAAGCACAGACAGAGGTGAGAGGGACAACAATAGACTAAAACAACAGCTGTAACAAGGTTATAGTCTGATTTTTCATTAGTTTGCATACCTTCATATGTTTTTTAGTTCAGTTTATCTAGAGTTTAAAACTTTAGCTTAATTATTACTCTGTTTTTAGGGACTGAAGTGCCTGTGTTAGTCATTTTTGTTTGTCTCAGTATCATAATTGGTTCTGCAAAGAACCACAAATTCCTTTTTTATAGTACACCACCAAATATTGCATAACTAGAGGTGCTGCAAGAGTACCTCCGCAAAGGCATTTCTGACATTTATAACTGAGTTATTCTGGAAAATGAGGAACACTGGATCCACATTCTGATTCAAATCACCAACAAAATGACATTACCTTTTCCTGTGCCATGACCCTGAAAAGTCCATCAAAATCTGGAGAGTTTTCTTACTCATAGATGGACGAGTAACCAAATGCAGCCAAATACATAACTTCCTTGACATAGGTAATAAAAACTACTTCCTGGTGGTTAAACGCCTCCGCAAAGGTACACAGCTGCAGCACAGTGAGGGTACATTAGTGGGTCAACTGGAAGTCCTGGGAGGGTTCTTGTGGTAGAGTGGTTAGTAAAAATCTTATTCATATACAGGGTAGGTGTATGTTTTGTACCAAAATTTGAGGTCACAGCAACCTTGACTTTTAACCTCCAATATCTTTTCAGTTCACCATTGAGTCAAAGACTAGCGGTTAGTATCCTATACCATCACGGGTTATGCTGTATAGACAGTTGTGTTTTTGACACATACAAACAAGTTTCTGATGTCCAACGAACTCTACACTTCACCTTTACTCTCGCTGCCATGGCTGTGTTTGTTTAGGGGCTCAGCTTGCTCCCTGATTGGCTTTGCTCTGGTCTATGTGACAAAATACAGAGGATGCACTCAGCTGTCCTTGGTGCACTCCACACATGTCAGGATTTCTGGTCATAAATATTGAACAGGTTTAATATTTACAATTTTAAGTTGGGGCAACCCCGATCCTCTTCCAAGACGATGAAGTGACTCCCAACACATTGAACACCACAGAATAATCAGGTAAGATTATCTTTAGGACCAACAGATGATCTGGCCTTTGCTGTGTTTGATCAGAAGCAGGGATCTGAGCAAAAATTCATGCCTAAAATCGTGTAGTGTGTACCCCTCTTTTGTTGGCAACTAAGGCCCTGTGTGCAACAATTAAGCACAGTACAGGTGGAACACAACAAGGTAACGCAACAAATACTGACACAAGAGTCACTGAGCTTTTCATAAATGTGAGAATCTGCTTAAAACTGATTCAAGGACTGTACCAACCTGAGGGATTGTTTTATTGGGGCGTTAAATGTTTGTTTTGGTTCGTGGAAGGGGCCGACCTCCATAATGCCATTCCTCCTATCCACCTGTCCCTACTGCACTGGTTACAAATGATGTCACTGGCACAAGATGATAGCATTCATCATATGGAGTATTTTGGCTTCAATTCTGCTCAGTGGTGGGAGTGGTAAACATGTTGTACAGTTTTTTTTTTTAGTACAGACAATGATTCATTTATGTTACAATGAAACCTAGCAATTCCCTCGTAGTGCCAACCCTGCATCAATTTGTGTTCATATGACAAAGACCGAGCTTGATATAATCTCTGAGAGCATGGACCTGCTTTCAGGTGTAGTTAACAATGGCTTTTAGATGTTGTCCTGTAACTGGGACTCTGATGGTGCTGGTCTGGTCCTTACTAGTTGTAACACAGAAAACAAAGTCTTTGTGGGAGAAACATCTGTGTGGAAATGCCGACAAATGCCCGGGTCAGACTACATGATTTGAGCACAATTACAGCCCAACCCAATGGTCGAGGGGGCTTGGGACACATTGGAAATTAAAATCAGTCATTCTTGTTATGTGGTGTGTCATAATGACCGACAATAACAGATCAGTCTGGGACAACTAACGCAGACTAAGCTTTGTTCTGTAGGGGTAAATTTAGTCAAACAGTCAAAATAAGAACAGACTACTGTACCATGCATCAGGTTTGACTCCTGAAAGTCTGGGTCTTCTTTGTCAACTCCACTGGGATTGCTGCACCTCTGAATGTTTTCATCCAGATACCAGCTCAGGTTTTCATCCACCACGTTAAACATCAGAAAGACATCCTGGTCCACATCATTCCTGTCTGAGTCTAAGAGAGCTTTGGCTGGATTGCTCATCTTCTTTAAAATTCCTGCACCATAGAGGAAGATAAAATGTAGAAAAACAAGCAAACAGAAGGTTAAGTTGATACATATTTATGTGGTCAAGCAAAGATAAGAGAATATTGAACTGTACCTGATTTGTCTCCCCATTCAACCTTGTATTTTATCTATTTAACAGACAAATGTCGGTATCAATCTATGTTATCTGATAGTTTCCCATCATCACCGCTTTTCTGTTCACTCTGTTGTTTTTCATTGTTGTCGTAAAGTGGTTAAGGCCTAGCATTGATAAGAGTCATATTTTATTTTCCCCTTTAGTTGACACTGGGCAAGAGGCAGGGTGAACCCTTAATGGGTTGCCAGCCAATCAAGCCTAACAAGCCTGTTTTTTGGTCTGTGGGGGAAAGCCTGAGTGCCCGGAGTGAACCCATGCATGCATGGAGAGAACACGCAAACTCATGGGGTGTTGAACCAGCAATCTCCTTGTTTTGAAGCACATGCACCAACCTGATGTGCAACCGAGCTGACCTACGAGCAACATGTTCGGCCAAAATATCACCTTAAAAATCAACAGAAATTGTAATATCTGCTAATACTGACAATCATCTTTTTAGGCAATTATCAGCTGATGCTGATATTGATCCGATACTATCGTGCTTTCCAAATATATGAAAAAGGCCAAAAATATGATGAGAGATATAGCCTGATGACCCAAGTTTTATACAAAACCCAAAACCAGTGAAGTTGGCACGTTGTGTAAATCGTAAATTAAAACAGAATACAATGATTTGCAAATCCCTTTCAACCTATATTCAATTGAATACACAGCAAAGACAAGATACTTAACGTTCGAACTGGTAAACTGTGTTATTTTTTGCAAATATTAGCTCATTTTGAATTTGATGCCTGCAACATGTTTCAAAAAAGCTGGCACAAGTGGCAAAAAAGACTGAGAAAGTTGAGGAATGCTCATCAAACACTTATTTGGAACATCCCACAGGTGAACAGGCTAATTGAGAACAGGTGGGTGCCATGATTGGGTATAAAAGCAGCTTCCCTGAAATGGTCAGTCATTCACAAACAAGGATGGGGCGAGGGTCACCACTTTGTGAACAAATGCGTGAGCAAACTGTCGAACAGTTTAAGAACAACATTTCTCAACGAGCCATTGCAAGGAATTTAGGGATTTCATCATCTACGGTCCATAATATCATCAAAGGTTCAGAGAATCTGGAGAAATTACTGCACGTAAGCGGCAAGGCCGAAAACCAACATTGAATGCCCGTGACCTTCGATCCCTCAGGCGGTACTGCATCAAAAACCGGCATCACTGTGTAAAGGATATCACCACATGGGCCCAGGAACACTTCAGAAAACCACTGTCAGTAACAACAGTTCGTCGCTACATCTGTAAGTGCAAGTTAAAATTCTACTATGCAAAGCAAAAGCCATTTATCAACAACACCCAGAAACGCCGCCGGCTTCGCTGGGCCCGAGCTCATCTAAGATGGACTGATGCAAAGTGGAAAAGTGTTCTGTGGTCTGACGAGTCCACATTTCAAATTGTTTTTGGACAGTGTGGTTGTCGTGTCCTCCGGACCAAAGAGGAAAAGAACCAGCCGGACTGTTATAGGAGCAAAGTTCAAAAGCCAGCATCTGTGATGGTATGGGGGTGTATTAGTGTCCAAGGCATGGGTAACTTACACATCTGTGAAGGCACCATTAATGCTGAAAGGTACATACAGGTTTTGGAGCAACATATGTTGCCATCCAAGCAATGTCTTTTTCATGGACGCCCCTGCTTATTTCAGCAAGACAATGCCAAGCCACATTCTGCACGTGTTACAACAGCGTGGCTTCGTAGTAAAAGAGTGCGGGTACTAGACTGGCCTGCCTGTAGTCCAGACCTGTCCCCCATTGAAAATGTGTGGCGCATTATGAAGCGTAAAATACAACAACGGAAACCCCGGACTGTTGAACAAATGGGAAAGAATTCCACCCGAAAAGCTTCAAAAATTGGTCTCCTCAGTTCCCAAACGTTTACTGAGTGTTGTTAAAAGGAAAGGCGATGTAACACAGTGGTAAAAATGCCCCTGTGCCAACTTTTTTGCAATGTGTTGCTGCCATTAAATTCTAAGTTGATGATTATTTGCAAAAGAAAATAAAGTTTCTCAGTTCGAACATTAAGTATCTTGTCTTTGCTGTGTATTCAATTGAATATAAGTTGAAAAGGATTTGCAAATCATCGTATTCTGTTTTTATTTACGATTTACACAACGTGCCAACTTCACTGGTTTTGGGTTTTGTATATTGTTTTTGCTTTTTATAGAATGCTTATGTGTTTTTCCTAATATTTTTGTATTTCAGTAGGTTTTCAGCACTAAATCAAATATTTTCTGTTCTTTTTTGTTTTACATTTTGTGAAATACTTTTACATTTCATTAAATAGTTGTGCATTAATTGAAATGCTTTCATGCTCATGTAATATTTCACATTTGGGAAATATTGTGGCATTTTGTACAAATTTAAACATGCTTACCTGTCATTAATACATTTTGAATTTATTATTTTGTGTTGGTAAGATCATTTTGAGGTGGATCTTCAGGTCCACTGTACAGACACTGACTTTTTTGTTGTCAAAAGTTGGAGTAGTTCATTTGCTCGGAGCAGGCCCACCTTTAAGGGCCCCTGAAAGACAGGAGATATGGCCCCCCTCATTAGCAGATTGAAGCAGGCTCTTCACCAATAAGACCCCTGCTCTTGGGCAGGTGTTGTGAAAGCACTTTGACTTGGGCCAGCTGCCTCTGCTGCATTTGCACAAGCCTCCTTGCTTATTTTGGCCCATGTGGGTAACTTAGATCGGCTGTTAAAGCTAAATGAAAAAAATGCTTCAGAAGATCATTGTCAAATGCCTGTGCCAGTTCCCTCTTTTTCCTCTCTTTTCTGGCATCCCCATTTATGTTCAAGTCCTAGCATTGCTAAAATCAGTCCAGCACAATGTGCAAAGATATAGTATACCACATTTTATAACAGTACAACACACACTACAACACAACATATATATATATATTTTTTTTTTTAACTTTTTATTTTTCAGTTTTCATTTACCATTCCAACAGAACAGCTACATACAAACTCAGAGTAGTATTGAAAAAGTAAGAAAAAATAAAATAAAATAAAATAAATAAAATATAATGATGACCCCATCTAGCACAATGACAATTGTGCTAGATGGGGTCATGATAGGCCATGTCTTTTGTATTCATTCCATTTTTCCCAGCGTTGATCATAAAGTCCTGCCTTCAGTCTTAGATAGTGAGTCAATTTTTCCATGGAGCTTATTTCCTCAACTATATCCAACCACTGTCGTGGTAGAGGAGGGTCACATTTCGCCCAGCTCCTTGTAATGGCTTTTTTGCATGCCACTGTCAAAACTTTGAAAAGATAGACATCTTCCTTTTGAATTATATCCACAGGCAATAGTCCAAGATACATTATTCGTGGGTCCTTGGGTATCTTATAATGTAAAATCTTTTCAAGAATCTGAGTAACACTGTCCCAGAAGATACAAATTTTTTTAGAAGACCAAAAGATATGTGAGTGACTGGCATTCATCTCACCACATTGTCTCCAGCATGTCTGTTGATTACCTGATTGAATTTGAAGAATGCGGGGTGAAATAAAGAAACAAATTAAATTCTTCCAACCGAATTCTCTCCACCTTTTAGAGCCAGTAGATGAATGTTGTGTATTGCACATTGAATGCCAATCACTCTCTGACAGTTTAATATTCATTTCCAGTTCCCATTTTTGTTTTACATACAAAGAGTTCCTACCATTTTAATTTTGTAGAGCTTTATAGAGTTTAGACACAATCTTTGAAGGGGTTTGTTGATAGGCTCCAGTCAATATTTCTATTAATTTATTGCCTTCTCCTAATAAATTATTTTTAATTTCAGTCACAAAAAAGTTTCTTAACTGGAGATACCTATATAGGTCCGTGTTTTCTAGACCAAAATCCTTTTTCATTTTTTCAAATGTTTTAAAGGATTTCCCTTCTTTGAGTGTACATACAGCAGTTATTCCTCTTTCCCTCCATCTTAAAAAGGTTTCGTCCATCTCTCCAGGTTTAAACTTGGAGGATTGAGAAGGCCAAACTAAAAGTCCACTATCTCCTTCTAGTTTGTATTTTATAAGACTCTCTGCCCAGATTTTGAGTGTACCCTCTATGATCGAGTTCTCTCCCAGAAGGCTTAGACTTTCTTTCCCCCCAAGTCTAGTTTGGGGTTGCTTTTGTCCAAGATTCAGCTCAATACATTTCCATCTGGCCTGGTATTTTTTAGAGCACCAGTAGACAACCCATTTTAACTGAGATGCATAATATTCTCTAAAATTTGGTACCGCCAGACCCCCTTTTTCTTTATCAATTTGAAGAGTCTTAAATTTTACCCTAGGCCTGGCCCCTGCCCAGATAAACCGAGAGATCTGTTTATCCCAGTTCGTAAACTGGGATTCTGGGATTTTGACTGGGAGGGATGAGAACAGGTACAACAGCCTCGGTAAAACATTCATTTTCACAGATTCTATTCTAGAGGTAAAATCCAGGAAAAGTGACGACCATTTTGTAAAGTCTTTTTGTAACTTGTCATTTAACATTTTGTAATTAGTTTTGTATATATTATCTATGTCTTGTGTGAGTATTACTCCTAAATATTTTATGGATTATGCTTTCCATTTCACAACACAACATATTTTAGAGTCAAACAAATACTCTGATACCTCTTTTATCAGTATGACTGTATGATGGCAGAGAGCTATATGACACAGTTGTTGAGATATTCTTTTACTCTTCTTTAACTTCAGAGCAAATAGGAATTGCTTCTACAGATATTTAGGGGAACTATGCCATTATTTTCAGGCCCTCAGAGGGTATTTCTAACCTGAATGTATTAGGTATGTCATTTAACCATAAATTAATTGGGTTTATGTAGCATTTTTGTAACAACAGCTTCTGACTAAAGCCAAACAAGACCATAAATTCCAAAACACATGAAGCATCCAGGAAGAGTATAAAAGCAGGAAGAGGGAGGAACAAACAAAACAGAAAACACAATTGCAACAGGCATGAAGCCCATTTGGCAAAGGAAGATTCTAACACAAACCTATTAAAGAGTGTAGACGTGAGACAAAGTAAACAAAGAGGATGGATTGGACTGAAAAGAGATAGCTGGTCCACAGTCTCTGGACTTTGACTGCAACAACACAGTCATCTTTAAGACTGGAGTAAGGGGCTGCCAGGAGGCCCACGTCAGATGATCCCTGGTGCCTGGAGGTTGTGTGAAGGCTCAGAGGGTCTGCTCTCTGAGAGGGGCGGGCAGTTCAGGGCTTATAAGGCAAATATGGCAACTTCAAAAATGGCATTAAAGCATTCTGAAAGCAGGTGGAGAGGGTCTAGAGAATGAGTCATAAGCTACCTTCCTCAAACCAATGAGACACCTGCCTCAGCATTTCCTTTTTTCAGCAGGTGGAGGGAGCTCTCAGTGAGACAGAGCGATAGGACTAATGAAAGATAAAAGTATAAATACTCATCTATAAATATCTGAAAAAGAGGTTCATTCTGGAAACTCTCTGAAGTTACTTTTACATGATTGAAATTGTAAAGGCAGCATAAATGGCACTCTCAGATTTATAATGCACATTGGCATCAGCTCAACATCGGTATCTGATGATTTTTGGCTCTTTCAATGAGCATTGGCCATCAGCAAATCAAGGTGAGGTGAACAGATATCAGTTTTCAGTTGTTTTGTGTTACATCATACCAGTTTCATGCTGACATGTGGTACATCTAACTGCTAATTAAGAGAAGCTTTTTTTTATAGGGCTGTAAGAATGACTTGTTGAAGCTGTGATCTGTTTTCATGATCAGCCAGGAGAGAAAATATTGCACTTGTGGGAGAATTACGCCAAAAGAGGTAATTAGAAAAATATTGGTGGTTGTTTTTAACCCTTTAAGGTGGTAGGATAGTAAAGCAGTGAGACATCAGTTTGTTGCGATTTAGGGTCCAGTATATAAGGCCTCCGATGACTTTAAGCCATATAGCTTTTAAAATCTTTAGGGAAGTTTCTGGGTGAAATTAAGATCTCACTCATTATTTAGATCTATGGAGAGACAGAACTGAATAATGTCAGTGCATTGGGAGATGTCTTACCTCTTATGATGGGGGCTTAGGGCTATCAAGTTTTTTAAAATAATGGTATATTTGCACATTATATATGTTTTTATGGGTTTTTTTTAAACTTGTGCTAAAATGAGGCTGATTGGTAAAATGAAAACTGTGTCTCATTGTGTTCAAGATTTCAGAAGAGCAGCAGAATGATGTTTTTTGCTGAGTGTGCAAAAAGAGGTGGCAAAAAAAGATTGAACATGACAAATATTTTATACAATTTATATGAGCAACACAACATACATAATATTACTGTGTGAAATGCCCTCAAACCTTTGTAGCCCTCTGCATCCAAACGATCCTTGCTTTGAGCTTCAATAAATCGAATATTGCCATTCAGCTAAAAATATCCACATAAAGCCTACATTTTTGTCCATATTGCCAAGTCCTAATGATAAAATAAATAAATGTTACAAAGAAGAATAGGGCCTTGGATGGAGCCATGATGGACCCCATAGAACAGAGTTAGAGCAGAGGGGATAAAATGACCAAGGTAAACTAGGAAAGTTATGTTGTTAAGATCAGTGTTGGGTAGTAACCGGTTACTCTTTATATATAATTGTAACAGTGTAGTTTATTGTGCTACCTGTAATATAAGGATTCCTATTTTTCACAGATTCAGGAAATGTAATGCTTCTGAATAAATAAACCAATAATATGCTTTAGAATAAAAAAAAGTTGGGGCCTTGGACGGAGCCATGCAGGACCCCACAGCATAAAGTTAACACTGAGGGGATGAGATGATCAGAGTAAACCAAGACAGTTGATCAGTATGGGGCAGTAACTGGATACCAACCCCTGCATGCAGCACAGTTTTACCCAACTTCTAGATACTTAACCCATTGGCTGTTTCACCCTGAAACGGTCCCCTGCTGACTGCAGGGCAACATAGAGAGACAGACAACCATTCACACGCTCACCCACACCTAAGGGCAATATGGAGTCACCAATTAACCTGAGAAGCATGTATTTAGTCAGCAGGAGGAAGCCGAAGTGCTCAGAGAGAACCAACACATGCATGGCGTGATCATGCAAACTCCTCACTCCTAAAGTCTTAAAGTTATTTATTTATAAACTGTCTGTCAATGTCAAGCACACATCAGATCGAAATAAATTTTGATGAAAGGAGCAACATGACAAGTTATCCTCATACCTTTCTTGCAGGTTAGCAGAGCCCCGATAAGTCCTGAGGCGATGTCCATGGGTGCGTCCACATGAGAGTGGTAGACCCAGGTCAGACAGTTGGCGTCGTCATCTGTTGGGGCAAATTCAGGTTTGACTTTCCAGCGGTAGGTGTAGCTGCCGCCTGGAGGAACAGAGTCATCCCTCTTCAGCATGTTTGATGTCCCATCTGGATAGAGAGCCCCTGGTAGAAAAATACAAGATGTTCATGCTGAGATCCCCATGTTTCCTCTGAAGTTTAAAGAGCTTTTGACTACAGCTGAATCACTGCATTCAATACTTCTCTCGACTGAATCAGACAACCAGGTTTAGGTATGAAAACCATCAGTCTCTAAATTGATGCAATGCTCCATTAAACTTAGTATGTCCAAGGACGCCACAACTTCAAAGTCCCTAGCTCTTAATTTCATACAAAATCTGTATTTTGAAGGAGCATTTTTTATTCCACATTGCACATTAATGCACAGTATATACTACATAGTGTTAATTTTGATAGCACCTTTTAATTTAGCTATAGTTAGAGTCTTTTGCCTAAAATGTCTTTTAGGTTTAGTCATATTTTAGTCATCTGAATTGTTTTAATTTTAGTCTAGTTTTAGTTGAAATTTCACAGCATTTTAGTCACGAAATTTACTGTAAATTTAGTCGACTAAAATACGAAGTGTAAAGCTTAAGGCATTTTTTATATTTCCTTGAATTTCTGAAGTCATGCTTTTCATTTGGATAAAATGAAACATCTATCAACCCTTTACTGAAAAATAGTAAAATTTGAATGCATAAATAAACAAAAACAAATTTAACTTTTGTGTGAAATGCAGTCACCTTTATTTAGGCTACCAGGCAGAGCATCTCAGTTACAATACCAGAAGTGACAACAAACAGTAAACTTGCTCCAAATGAACGTATCAATAAGTAAAGAGAGTAGATCTGATTGGATCACTCCCAAACTTATCCCGCCACCACGAAGCTAAGGCAGTTGTGATTGGATGTCCCTCTTAACTCATCCAATCTTTCCACACAACCAAAGTAGCTGTGATTGAATATATTTCTAACTCTTCCCTACCTTCTACATGTCCAAATAAGGTCTGATATGATTTAGTCTCTGTCAAACATTTTCGTCTTGTTTTTATTTGTTGATGAAAATGTCAGTTAATTTAGTTTTAGTACTTGTCCATGTGCACTTGTTTTTATTAGTTACTGTCTAGTTTTTGTCAGGGGAAAAAGGTTGTTGACGAAAACTATGACGAAAATATTCCAAGATTCTTTTCCGGCCATGCTTAACTGGTTGAGTGACATTAAGACATGGATAGATTTAAACTTCTTAAAACGTAATGAAAACAAAACAGAGGTTGTCCCATTTGGTCGCCCTGACCTTGTTCAGGTCCTTGCCAGCTGCTTTGGTCCACTAGCTCCTTATGTTTGATCCCATGCCAGGGATCTTGGTGTGATTATTGATGGGGGTTTTAAAATGGACAAACAAGTCAGCTCAGTCGTCAAGTCTAGCTTTATTCAGCTGAGGCTTCCAGCCAAAGTAAAATCATATCTAAGCCAGAGAGACCTTGAAAAAGTATCCATGCTTTTATTATATCTCGTTTAGATTATTGCAACTCCCTGTACGTCGGCATCGACCAGTCAGAGCTTAACCACCTGCAGCTTGTTCAAAATGCAGCTGCTCGTCTTCAAACCGGTACTAAGAAATGCCAGCACATAACTCCGGTGCTCTCTTCCCTTCACTGGCTTCGGGTTAGGTTCAGGATTCATTTTAAGATTCTTTTATTAGTTTTTAAGTCGATCTTCCTTAAAAACTAAAGGAGATCGAGCTTTCACAGTTGTGGCTCCCACTTTGTGGAACACATTACCTTTCACTGTGTGGACTGCGAATAGCCTCTCTACTTTAAATCTCTGCTTAAGACGCACGTGTTCACTTTGGCCTTTGGAGGAGTATAACCCCCTTTCATTGGGTCTTTTATTTGGTATGTTTCTCTCTGTGTTGCTTTGTTTTTATTGGTCGTTATTGTTTTATTGTATTTTATTGTTTTCTGTCTATTTTACTGTAAAGCACTTTGGTAGGCCAATGGCTCTCTTAAATGTGCCGTATAAATAAAGTTGACATTGACATTGACAAAGCAATCTAATCTAGAAGTGCCAAGAAATAGAGTGTATTCACTTCAAAAATACGTCTTTCCTGCACCACATTGTTTTGTAAACACCGACAATGCCACAAGAGCAAAAATTATTCCTTAATTTTCATGTATGAATTAAATCTAACATACTTTGACATTACTTTGGTGATATATTACAACTTCTATTTCAAATGAACTGTCCGAGCACTTTTTCTCTCTGTTGAATTTTTTAATGAGTACATTGGTATGTGAAGGGTTCACAGATCTGGGTCAAATCTTTGCTCTCTATAACTCTTATCTCTGGTAAGCTTTCAGCCTCCACGTGTGCAGCCGTGTGTAATCTATAAAACTGAAATGACCTCATTGCAATTATGTACCCTCTGTACTCACTTGCTCTTGCCACATGATAGTGTCACAAATACAGCTCAAGGTTTTTTTCTGTCTTTAATTGTTGCACCACTTCCTCTTCTCCTCAAACCCTCCAATCTCTCCCTGAACAGATTGCTGTTGTCACAGCTAGATGAGCACCGGATTTAACCTGTTTTAGGAGATAACTTCTGCAGAGGAGTAAATTTAGTTTGGTTTTGGTTCCCATAAATCTCTGGAAAACCCACAGGCAGGACGTCCTGGGAATAAGTAGGGGAGGGGGCTTGTTGCGTAACAAAGACCTGCAATGTTCAAAATACTCAAAGAGATATCTGACAAGGGGATTGGAAGTGAGCAGTTTCACTTCTTGCCTTTGTGCATCAGCATGAGTTGACCTTTTCAGTCTGTATCAAATTTTCTTCTATCGATTCAGCTTGTTGCTATCTTGTTATCAGAGATGGTCTGGCTCAAAGACAAACATGTCAACGGGCCAAACTTTCCAAGACAATAAACAGAGCCTCAGACTTTGGTATAAAAAAATGATATAATAAATAATAATATCTGTTTGGCTGAATGAGCTAAATATTTAGACCCCAGCAATGTTAAAATGCTTTGAGTGTTTGGTGTGTTCTGATTCTTGAGGTTTTACAAATCTTTTAAAACTTTCCACTTTGGCAGACATGTTGAAGGCTTATGTTCTGCAATATGCTTAAAGCTCCTGTGGGGAACTTGCCTGAACTTGTACTGATTTGTTGAGCTGTTTCCACAAAGTTCAGGCTCTTATATTTTGTTGATTTTGTCCAAAAAACATCTTCCCTGCAGTACTTTATGTTAACTGTAGAACTATAGCTTATTTACCCTCTGACTTCTTGTCATAGAAAACTCCATGTGGATGCATAGAGTAGTTCCTGCTCGCAAAGTTCTTCAGGTGGACCAAGATGACATCATCAACCTCAGCTCGAAGTACAGGCCCGAGGAAGCCAAGCCAGGCCGGCCTGGGAGAGAGCTGAGTGTACGTCGCGTCGGTGTACTGTCGAAACATGGCCTTCTTATACACACCACCAATGCGCTGGGGTCCTCTTTCCAGGAATACAGATGCATGCCTGAGATACAGACACAGGGGAAAAGGGGGGAGTGTGGAGGCGGAGGAGGGGAGGGAGACAGCTGTTAATCCTGTTTTGTTTAGGGTTCTTTATGGTCAAGGTCAGGGCACTGTCATATTATACAAGGCAGGGTTACACAAGGATGTGCCTTTCTTGAAACATATGACATAAGAGGTACATTTAAGTGTTTTGAATGAAGAATAATTAATGTTAAGTACAAAATTAAAGGTCAGATGATGAAAAGTGCATCTTAAAACAAGCATGAGACTCTGAGTCCTCAAAATGTTAACACAACTGCATCACCATGGCAACAGTTTACCTGTCTTATTTTGGTCAGGAAGATGCCGGCTGTATGACTGTTACCAACCCTATAGCTGTGTGTAACTGATTCAAATGACAAAAGAAGTAGTAATTAGGTGTGGCTAAGAGGGTGATATCACTGCAGCTCACTTTGTTTAGGTTTTACAAAAAGTTTCTTTATGGCACATTATCTGGGTTTAATTATAGATGTTACACAGCAGAACAAGATGCAGGTCTCTGACAATTAGCCTTGTAATTATTGTTATTACAAGTTTCTGTGGGCTAATAGCCTGTTACTGGAGCTGTTGCTTACACAGATTTACTACACTATACCCAAGCAAAAGGATGGACATAGGGCGTTTCAGTAGATTCACAAATCTGTCACAATAACAAACTGCTGGTGGCCAAACACAAAGGTTTTTGTAAACACCTAGCCACTGGGATTTTTGGCTAATGAGCCCTCTCTTTTCCTTAATAATTCCACTTTAACAGCACAGACATGAGACCAACCTCAAGGCGCTCTAGTCTAAATTTACTCATGAAAGAAGGGTCTTCTTCTTCCCCCTGACTAATGGGATTGTAAACTGTTCAAAACATAAACTACCAGCAGTAGGAACCTGAGCCTGGGACAATGCACACAGCCTTAATATTGATGTAGCCACAACTACAGGAAGTAACTGCACTTATAAAGATTAGTGTAGATGCTAACAGCTTCAGTAGCAGTTTTATCAGATTTACTGCATTTCTTTATTAAATGACAAATGACTAACAACACTTCAAACTTCTCTACAAAAAGGATATTTTTGCTCCACTTCCAACTTATTTTAATGATAATTTGTTTTACGAAGTGCCTCATCTTCTGTAACGCAGTAACTGTAACTGCCTACTACAATATCTGATTGGCCCGTAACAAATGTTGATTGACAGGATGGCCGTCCAATCACCTGCTGGATATGCTTCTGAAAGGTTCTGCCTTCCCAAAACACTCCCCATGGGCTCTTTCCCATATGGACTAGTGAACTACTTTAAACAGTCTGTCTGGTTTGTTAGGTTAAAATCTGATAGCTTAGATTTTGGGTCATGATGATGACAATGTTTCCTTGTTCTGCAGCAGCTGCTAAATGCACACACCCTAAATACATCTGCCAGCTTCAAAAAGCATGCCTCTTAAGTACTGCTTATTTATGTAAGACTATTTATTCCCCTACCAAGGTATTAGAATTGTGATTTTAGAAGCATATATGAGACAGTTAAGTCACAAATCATACACCAGTAATCTGCATAATCACAGTAACACGTGGTTGGATTTTCATGCATTTTCAAGGCACCGCTGACAAAGCCAGAACAACCCTGTTGAGGAAGGCTGGTCGAAGCTGCAACACCAGCATTTTTTCAAACTGCTATTTTTGTATTTATTTGTTCATTAATCTTAATTTTGGAACAACTCAAAGGCAAGTCTTAATGTTGACAAAAGGTATAGTTTGGTACTTTTGAAGTGGTGCTGTACAACTAGCATGTCAACAGCCACAGTGATGGTGATCAGCTCTGCCCCTGTGAGGAGAGAACCAATGTGAAAGCTTGGTTATACATGGCTGCTGTAGGGGCAGGGGGGCTCAAGTCATTCAGTGAGTTTCAGCTGACAATGAACTAAAAACAGTGTTGTGGCGTGTACACTTTAGAAGATACATCTAAAATGCCTTTACGTTTTTTGCTGATAAGCAGCATTGTTTTTTGTACTACTTTGGTTCACCGCATATTGTATGTGTTCTTCCATCTGATGTGAAGTTCTGTAAAAACCAAGGGAATACTGCTCAAGGCACATTGGAAGAAGTGATTAAGAAGTGATTTGGTGGTGATATGGATTCAAAAGTGGATCCAGGAATAAAGAATTTGTAAACATTGTGCGACATGATACATTTCAACATTTTGATAATAACTTGGCAAAGAATGTCAGACAGGCCTAAGCAGAGGTTTGTACTGAACTCAAGGCCAGAAATGTAAACATTATACATTCCAATCCATATTTTACCAATTTTGATTGCAATAAACTTGTTTTATTATTTACTTTTGAAGTGTTTTGTCTTAAACAGTACAACATAGCAGTAATAATTTGCTTTCATATTTTTAGGTAAGTTTAGAAAATTGGTTCTTTAAATAAAAAAAAGTTATTAACACTTAAGAAAATTTTTATTTATTCAATTATTTTCAATCGTTTTTTGCATAATGGAGATGTGGTCTAAGTAACTGTACATGATTGGTCTTGGTGGTGGGACCCAAATTAATGTCTTTTCACAGGGCCCACAATTCCTAGCGACACCCCTGCTGATGGGCATCACTGTGTCTTAACTAATGTCTCAAACTTGTGAACATGTTCTACTATGAGTGACTTTTCAGGAGATTTTCCACACCGACAGGGTTTTTAAAATAAGAGAAAAAGAAAAAAAAGCCAAACATTTAATTTTTAATGGTTTAAAGGATAAGTTCGTTTTTTTGACACCTGGACCTTATTTTTAGGATTAAATACGCTCGTAGACTCACCCAGACAATTATGGCGGAGCTTGGAGCCGTTTTCGAGCAATTTAGATCCATCCAACGACATTTTTCTCTCATGCCATAGTAGCAGACAGGGACAGAAATTGAAGCCCCTAAATTAGACATTATCTGCTGCGAAACTCGCTCATTTCAGCTACATTTTATAAATGAATGGCCAGTGTTATCACCATGTCAGCTCAACTTCGTTGTTATGGTCATCCGGGGCTTTACAAGGAGGGGGAACTTTTGGTGACGTCATAGACATGCACCGCAAGAGCGCAGCTGAGTAGAGCCGCTGTTGTTGCTAGGCTACACAGCTACACGGCTATTTTTGTGCAACATGGCGGAATATTTATCCGATGTAGAAGTGTCTGACGACGACTTTGAGTATAATGGATGCCCGTATCGTTTTGAGCCAGAATATACCGACGAGGAGCTATTTGAAAGGAAGATGCAGAGGGAAAGAGCCAAACAGCTGGCCAGAGAACAAGCAACCACTGCACGTCCACAAATGGGGGCTAACTGGTGGTGTTGTTGTGGACATTGCACGGCAACGGCAACAGAGGAGTGAGTTTCGCAGCAGATAATATCTGATTTAGGGGCTTCGATTTCTGGCCTTGTCTGCTACTACGGCATGAGAGAAAAACGCCGTCGAATGGATCTAAATTGCTCGAAAACGGCTCCGAGCTCCGCCAAAATTGTCTGGGTGAGTCTACAAGCGTATTTAATCCTAAAAATAAGGTCCAGGTGTCAAAAAACCAAACTTATCCTTTAAGACAACATGAGAATGTCAAATGTCATTCAACTTGTTTATTGCTGTTATGAAACATGTACTTTCAGTCGTTGTCTTGAGTCAGCAATTGTGGAATAAAAGAGAATCATCAGCATATCCTCATTTTCGAAAAAAGTAGTTATTTTTGAGCTACAGGGTCAAAACCTGACAGCCACATTACCAATTAAAAATTAAATGTGAAGAACAAATAGCATGATCTCCAGTGAGGACAAAGAGTATTGTTATATGTCTCCTAATTAATCTGAGACAAATCAGTGTTGAGTAAATATGGTTGTTCGTCCATGGTGGCGCGGTTTGCTGCCAAGTTTGGTCTGGAATTTATAACCATATATAAGGATGCAGCTGTAGTGTTTCTGTTCCAGGTTACTCAGCACTATAAAAAAAATAAAATGTGTGATCATCATCACAAATTCACATATGCTGGTGGACTTTTCACAATATGTTTAGTGTCATACATAAAATATCTACCAAATTAATGATAAACTACAGGGGTCATATTGAGAGCAGCAATCTGCAATTTAACAACCATTTGATGTTCCAGCTATGCCTCCAAAATCATAATTGGCAGTCACAATAAAGGAAATCCTGGTCATCCTCAGGCCTGGTTATCTCTATTTCACCCTCTCACATCTGTCAGTTCTTTCTTAAGCTACTCAACACTTGTGTAAAATCACAGTATTTCTGTTAAGTGCAAACTATCTCATGTTTATACAGAAGCAGCTGTCTCTGTCAATGTAACACGGAGTGAAGGCAGCCTCTAATCTTGAGATGGAAGACAGTCGTTCATTTTAAGTCACTAAAATACTGTCATTTTTCCACTGGATCTGTTGCCAGGCAGATGTCAAAGTCCACAGTGCAACAGTAGGGTACGAAGAGAGGTCTGGACGCTGTCACACCTAGAAAACATAAACCAGTCAACTTTTAACTTTTGGGGGTCTTTCAGGTTTTGTCCCAGTGCTTGCAGTACATGGATGGTTGTATCATTAGTGAGTGATGGGTGATTGCCTGGGGGCCTGTGCTCTGAGGGGCCCAAAATCATCATCACAGACAGTGCATCCTTCAGGAAAATTATCATTTCAGTTGGTGTAAGGTAGGTGGTTTGTGGTCAGTATTAAATAGAAATCAGGGTTTTTAACTGTTATTATTATTAACTGTATATATATACAGTTATATATATGTACTGGAAGGGACGACTTTGCTAAGGTGGTCTCCTTACAGCTCTACAGGGAGCACTGATTGTCAGTTACCATCAACCAAGATGTGCATGTCTGAGATAAATGTCAATGTTTGATTCATGTATTTTAAAGTGGCATTGTTTGGCTAATATTGTCAACTTACTCATGTGATCTGGACTATGTCAGTGCAGTGGGGAGAACGGTTAGCCCTGAAACTGCTGGATTCCAATTCAAAAAAGTACCAATGTTGTAATTTTGACCACTTATATATCAAAAATACATATTGATCAATGTATACATGCTAATTTAACAAAATAAAAAGGGTACTTTAATCTGCTGTGCACGTTGAAAATTGAAATGAGGATTTTTTTTTAAGTTCAAAATGTTCATTTATAGAAGCCACCACTTTTGTTTCACATCAGGTCAGTTTTAAGTTCATATCATTCATTTCTATTCTCTTATTTTCTCTGCAACAAAAGTCTGTAATGTTCCTTCAGTCTAAGGATACAGTGTACTGTGGAGCCAAAGCTTGTAAAAGGATATTTTAATGTTAAGTTAATCCCATTATATACACTTGTATTACACAATTTGGGAAAAAGGGGAAAACACTTAAACAGACCTTTACAGGAAAGCAAATTAAAAATGGATTAACTATGTAAAGTGAATGGTTAATAAATTTAGATTTAGTTTAGAGTGCATAATTACCATTCTGTAAAATAATAAATATAATATTATGCTCCTAAAAAAAGATACTAAAAGTAAAAGGATACAATAAGATGCTATACCCGCTGATGTAATTTGGTTTAAGCTTGAGGCAAAGTTAATAGTGCCACACCTTACTGGGCACAGAGGAAAGCAGGGAGGGAATCATTTTGAATTGATGTTGAACTGAATATGGTAAAAATCACCACTATGGGAGATCCTGGTGAAAATATTTAAGGCTCTTTTGTGCTTTTTTATAACATCAGATACTAATATCACAATAAAATACACACAGAAATTTGAACATCAGAGCCTGATAGCCACCAGGGTTTATTTGGCAAAGTGTTATTACAAAATCTTATTACAAAATCTGAAAAACATTCAAAATGACTTCCTTGGTAGTTCAAGTGTTTAAATATCATCAGTGGAAGTCAAATCTGTCATCAAAAAAGTGTTTGGTTTACTTCCCAACTTAATTCAGCACTTCAGACAGTATCAGAAAAACTGCTTGGAATTTTGTATTTTTTTGTACAACCTGTTTTTGTAAATATTACCAACTTGTTCATGCAAGGTAATTGTTACTAATTTTTTTTGGTAAAAAAAAAGAAAAAAAAAAGGATATATCAGCAAATAACCGCACACGGTCTAAATTTTTGCAAATACAGTATGCTGGCAATACTTTTAAAATAATCTGAAACTTTCCAAATGCTTATCTTGTAATGTGATACTGTATTATTACTACTTTTTTTAATTCTTTTAATTAATTTCAACATGTTCTTATTATGTAATTACCATCTTGCAACTTTATATTTGTTTTTATTTTGATATAAGTAATTTCATTTCTTTCTGTTATTACTTCTGAGCTGCTGCTTTAACAACCAAATTTCTCCTAATGGGGGAATTAATAAAAGTTAATCTTATCTTAATATGTAAAATTAAAAACGAAGATGCAAATAGTAAAATTTAATTTCAATGAGCTTAACTTAAAAAAAAACATATTTAGCATTTTCTAAAATCCAGTTAAAGAACATTTACTGGTTGGAAAATAATTTCTTAATCAAATTTTAGAAGTACTTTTACAAAAGATAGTTTGTTTGTCTCAACAAGGAAATTAGGGTGTGGCAGGAATCACAGGCATTTGGCAACAAAATACAATATCAACACTGATCCACTCTTAAAAATAAATAGATAAAAATACATTGACTTCATTAAATAGACAAACAACACACACAGAAGAGAAAAAATACATTACAGGTAAAACAACTGCAGCCAACTACAGCTCTACTGCCTCTAAAAAGCTGGTATTTAACACTGTCATGACAGATTTTGTGACATTTTCTTATAAATTTTTGTGATATATCAGTGATGGCGGGCCGAGCTGAGTGAGTAGGAGGGCCGCAGGTGGCCCCCAGACCTCCAGTTGCAAACCCCTGATTTTGACTGCATGTGCTTTCTTTCTCTCTTAGTTAAAATACGACTTAAAACATGAAGTTTCTAAACATCAGAATTCCCTTTGGAGCTCAACATTTTTGTTCACGCACTTGTTGAAAGTTCTGAATGGGGAAGACCCTCGTACTGGTCTTTGCCTTCAAGCCGCCCCCCCCTCTTTTAGACACTTATCAAAGTTATTTTCGGGAATGTCACCCTTCATAAGCGACATAAATCTGCCCTAAGATACCTTAAAGTATCATAACTCACTCATCATTTTCGACGCTTTCCCCGGTCAGGAGGTTTTTTCCACTGGGTGCGTAGTCCCACTCGTCCTCAATGATCCCCACATAGTAGACCCGGTCCCTGCTGCGCCGCCCCTCTGCGCCGGAGGAGACGAGAAACACGAGAAACAACAAACAGCTCACAAACAGCCCCAAAGTCCGAGCAGCCATGTCCACACGGTCTCTCCTGTGTGCAGAGGGTTTCTTATGGTTCAGTGGAAACCTCCGTGGACTCGTCCGTGCAGACGTACGCGCGTGCTGAGGGGCGCGCACTTATGAAACTGAGCGGAGGGAAACAGTCGGTCTATTCAGGCGAGCAGTGACAGCCTCCACCTCTGCTATCACGGATAATAACCGCTCAGCGAGCTCTCCTGTCGATTATCATAAGGTGTTATTCGAAATGGCTCCTGGGAAATAAGGACTAATTGATCTGCTTAAGTAAAACTGCACACTCATGCGCTGGGGGGGGGGGGGGGGGCGACAATTATCTGTCATTTCTACAGAAGTGATGAGTCAGCATGTTCGGGTAACAGTCATGTGGCTTTGTGTAAGCAGATTTTGTGGATATTTCCGATTTTGTGGCCGTATTTTGCTCATGTTGGCTGTTTTTGACGAGTTTAATGGTTAAATTTAATGGTCCAGCAAAATTAGCTTTTAATGATGTGAGAAGGGGAATATAACATCTTATCTCTCAGCTCCTTCTCTTTGAATAATGGCCTCTGTGTTTTACTTCCTGGGGTTTATTATGTAATAGCTTTACAGCCTCCGCCTACATGTGTGGTTTCTGCTTGCCCCAGGGCCACATCAAGCCCCATACAGCCTCTCATCTGGCCCTCAGAGTAATATTATGCTGCCATCCAATTACATCGGAACTGGGAAGAGGAAAGTGGGAATGACATCATATCCAACTTATCAGCGTTTCAATTACAAATTACACCAGGCTATTGTTAGCCGCTGTTAGCACGCCCTGCATACCACATGAAGAATGTAAATATCACTATAGCAGCATTTCCGTATATATATACGTCAAACAATGCTATGTATACTGCTGTTTAGCATGACAAACAGTATTCAAAAGTGCTAATAAACGGAATATTACAGGAGCTTAATAACTGTTTACACAGGGGGCAGCCATCTTTGAGGGCCAACTCGGAGGTGGTGAGGATCCGCCGACTTCCCAATAGGAAATTCTGACTTCAGGGGACGTTCCAGTTGAAATTTCCCGCTCAGAACAAAACATTAATTCTGATAATAAACTAGGGAAAAACCTGTTGTGGTTTTAAGTAGGGGTGCACGATATTGGATTATTGCTGATATCCGTCAGACAATATTTTTTAATTCATTATCACTAATACCAATACTGACATTTCTGGTCAAGAGCTCAAGCTCTGTACTTAAGAAAAATGTATTTGTTTCTTTCAGTGTTACTGTATATTTTTGCAAGCAACAGATGTTTAACAAGAAAAACAGCATTTAACTCTTGCAAAAATGAAACCCTTGACTTTAAAATGTACCTATGCAGTGATGAGAAGGTGCATCAGTATTGTACATTTGTGTAATTTGCCGAAATTCCAGTCGATATGTGTAGCAGATATATAAAAAAACAAATATATAAATAAATATCGACCGATACCGATACTTAACTTTTTAGGCTGATATCGGCCGATACCAATAGCAAACTGATAATATTGTGCATCCCTAGTTTGAAGGGTATATTTTGTCATTTTGTTCCTGTAAGTGTTTATACAACCCCAACAACATTTGCAATTGGAACAATTTTTAGCTTCATATTTTATTGTTTTAAGGAAATCCATGCCAGCCAATATCAGTCAATATTCCTCAAAATCAAGTCAAAACATGACAGCCCCAAGATCAAGATGCCAAGTTATCCCAACTGGCTTCATGTGGCTTGCAGCTAAATGGATGATAGGGACTGATCTCTCTTTTTAAGGCTAAGAAACATTCAATTAAGGCCATCTGACCAGTACCAACGCTGCATTTCCAAAACTGGAAATCCTCAATAAATCATCCATAAAAAAAAAAAAACAAGTACAATGTAAAAAATGCACCCCCTCACAATGGGAGTAAAGACGTGTTGTAATTTTAGACTGAAGCAGCCTTTTTTTTTTAACCAGGCTGTAAATATGTGTGTTAGGGCCGTAAAAACCATCTTTGCCCCTCATACAATCATTAAGATGTCATTTCTGCAGCCAGCCCCAAGTGGACACTCGGGGTACTACACTCATCTACAGGCCAGGAGGTTGCTGCCTGTCGTCACAGCCAGACGCTAACCTGACACACCAGATGTCCATAGAAAAGCCAGCAGCCCATAGAAAGTGTTTGGGAATATAGTGGTGCAGGGATGACATATTTTTGTAGGCCAAAGCAGAAGTTAGCATGGCGCTGGTTCCCTTGACTAAGACTTGCTAATGGTGCGTTCCAGTTGATCTCAGAACAGGGTTAGTCCAAGATGCAAATTAGATACATCACTAACAACACCCCCATTGGTCAGGATTTCCTACTTCGCAGTTGGACGTCCTTCAGCCTCCCCAGCTTTACCAGCTAATAACTGAAATGTAGTTTTTCTACCATTTATTGATAACTGCATGCTGCAGGTAGGGTGCGATAAGCTTGGACACGGCTCAGTATTTCTAATAATGTGATTATATTTCTTTATTACATATATTCTTAAGACCTTGTGACATAATTTTGAGGCCATATCACCCACCCAAATCATAAGTCACAACAAGATCATAAGTTTAGCTACTCAACAGACCGGCTTTTAGAGGTCACTTAAAGGCTGTGGTTGGAGGTTGGGGAGTCAGGATCCAAATGATGAAGACATACTGTATATTTTTATCTAACATGATTTTGCCACAAAATGTGTAAACTTAAGCTGTTTCTTTGAAAATTCAACCTCTTTATTTTCTTTTCCTGAGACAATAAAGCTTTTTTTTTCCACAATAACAGGGTGATTCCTTGAGATCCTTGTGAAAAAAAGACCAAATTCATTGGCCTACAGAATCATAGAAAACAGAGCATTTCCTCACAGGTCCTCTGTAATGATACATTTTTTGTCATTTGGTTTGCGCTGAAAAGACCTGTTGATAACTGACAGAAGATGGTGATATGCTGAAGAGAGAGAGAGAACAAACACAGACAACAGCCTCAGTGCAATTCGTGGGCGGCTGTAATCACTATGCTACTGGGACATTTGTTGTCTCCTTAAGACATGTTTGTTTGGTCCTCTGCTCTTTCTGCCTTCACATGGGTCCCAGAACAACATTCATCATAAATGAGTTGGTTGTTCAAATGATTCAGAAATTTGTGTTTAGATTTCTCATCACTGAAGTGGTGGTGAGTCCTAAAAAGACCGACTGAGAACCCTGGTTAAGGAGGACTTACATCCGTAAAATGTCTTACACATTTTCTCAGCGGTCTAAAACGTATAATAAGACTTCATCTCATCTATCTTCTTCTCTCAAGTTAAAAATTCAAGTTATTTTTTAGTGATATTTTCTGCCCTCTGCACAACCAGCACTGCTATGACCTAATGACATTAATAAATCAAGATATTCAGAAAGTGGTTAGAGCATACTGAGGGAAGTTGAGCAAAACACAGATGGTGTGTCTCTGTAGGGCTTCAATACCGGACATTCTTACTTTGTTTCCCAGGGATAGTGAGTGCAATTCAGTCATTCTCAGCTTTTGTTTCATTTGCTTACACTTGTTTTCCTGAGATAACAATTTACTTTCTCAAGATGTGGATAAACAACCAAAATGTACTCCCTGTCACTGAAAATGGGGTGAGTATGATGTAATGCTGTGTTTTCAGCTTTCTTGGTTACTGTGGAGCATTTTTTTCACTAAGGGCTTTTATTGAAATTCAGAAAACTATTGTAGCATATAAAAGTGACCATCTTGTAAAGCTTTGAAAGGATGACTGAGCATGAATAAATCACTTCATCACAGTTTCAAACACTGAAATTGCCAAATAATGAAAAAAAAAAGAAAGTGATGATTTTCAGGAATTTCTTACGTTGCAGCAACAACGGAAACCCCCGCCTTTCAAAAGTGGAAGTTCAGACTTTAAGTTACCTCATCCAGCACATCCCTCAACACTGAGCTGTTGTGTCATACCACATGGGTAAAGCTGACACCTCCTGGCCATTTTTAAGCACTAAAATGTAGAGATCATGTTAGGAGAACTGTAGAGCGAGACTTCAAGAAGTACATGGAGATCCCTGATAACAAACTAACAGTAAAACAAAATGACTCTTGTACTGTCTTCCTGTTTTGGTCTCTTATGCTGTTGCTGCAGCCCAGCTGGGCCACTTCAGAAGCATCAGATCTATGATAAAGCAAACAAGATGCCTGATCTTACTATCATTGCTCTGTTATGTGACTGTAAGCCATAATTTGACTGAAGTCCCAGGATAATGATTTGAAGATCAGATGTCATTCCCATGCCCTTGGGTTGAACTGTTTTTTTTTTTTCTGGGACATAAGAGCATGTCCTCCCTGTTATTATCTCTGTTATCTACCCACAGCCTTACAGCATAAACATGCAAAACCCCTTGTAGGCTACACGTGCCCCAACTTGTGCAGCAATAAGGCTTTGAAAGGTTTTACAGAATGGCTTAAATCTGGTGTCTGATTAAGCCAAACCTCACTCCAAATTAATCCAATTTAATTGAAGATTTAGGCAGATTTACATATTTGATTGAAGTTTTATCTAAAGTGATAACATGAGGAGCTGAACCTGGGATGTTTGTAGCTTTAACAAATGATAAAAGTCTTCATACAGAGCTGCACCCTCTTGTTGGTTGCCCTAAAGGCCATTTGCCAATGCCAAATTGAGCATAGCGTCAGTTCTTGCTATCATGCCAGCGTTCCACTGTTAAACAGCTGATTGCCTCTAAGCTGATATTGGCTAAATGCACTCAGACCGCCTTACTTAAAGCTGCAGTATGCCATTTATTTTTGTGTCACTGGCTCAAAGGAATAAATTGTCAACATCTTATTACTAAAGTCACATGAGATATCATTAGACATCTGTGCCCCCTCCTTGCTCTGTATTGACGTCAGAAGTCAGAAATTCTGTCACCTTAGCCACGTTTTTTTCTTTGTCCTGATCTAAAAGGTTTCTGGGCGGGTTATTTTACTACTATGTCAACTGTTCTTGGGGTAAATCTCCAGCCTTGCCCTTTGATTGCTATATTTGGGATTCCTGACTCTTTACTTGCACTTAAGTCTATACAAACGGATATTATAGCTTTCACATTCTTACAAGCAAGACGTTTATTATTGTTGCATTGGAAGTCTGCTAAATATCCTTCTAGCTCCTGGTGGCTTAAAGATATCGTGTTTTTTCTAAACCTTGAGAAAATTAAATTTACGTTGAGAGGATGTACAGCCAAATTTTTCCAGAAATGGCAACCTTTATTTCATATTTCAGTGATTTAGAGGTACTACCCGACTGAATGTGTGCCTATGACTGTTGTACCTTTTTATATTGCATGAATAACCAATAGTATGTGTGTTGGTCATGACTGGTTGTTACACTGCACTCTGTTATTTAATTTGATTTCTTTAATTCAATTTACTACTTTTTTTCACAGTGTTTTTTGTTGTTTGATTTTCATCTCCATATGTGTATATATGACTGTGTACATATGCATATATGTGCAGAAAAAAGAAAAGGTAAATTGTATTCTGTGATTGGAAGTATTGTATTGTCCTTTTTTCAATAAAAATATTTGGAAAAAATAAAAGAAGTTGGAAATTCTGACATCCCAGTCCGAAACCATCATCTGAAACGCCCTCAAAAGTTGGAGGTCCTGCTGGGAAACTCGGACTACCCTCACAGACCCCAAGATCACGGCACAAACGAGAAGTCGAGGCATTGCATTACAACCTAAAATAACAACTTAGGATTGTTCTTATGCACTGAAACAACATCATGGATAGCAATTTACAGAGTCTACATGGAGACACATTGTATGGAAGTATATATGTGCCACCTGAGTTTGAGTTTGAATTTCTAAAGCTGAATTTTTTTAGCATCAAAATCAGACTTTGAATTTTAAAACCACTGAAAAAAAATTCAACCTAAAAAAATTCAACGCCAAAAAAAACACTGCATATTTGATTTTGCTTTTTTTTTTATTAAATTTTTAAAAACTGAATATTTTGAGACATTGAATATTTTTTACACTGAATTTATTTTATCATTGAGAAAAAAATAAGTGGCAAAAATGAATATGCATGCTAGACTAACAATGATAACTGCAGCTGGACCTCCAATGGGCTGGTGTTGATCAATTTAAAGTGCCACAAAATGTGACAACTTCATTAAAGTTCTACTAGTATATGATTTTAGGAAAAAGTGTTTTAGCGCTTAAGTTAAAAGAACAGTTGTTATTTTATAATGTAAGTTTTATTAACGTGGAAGTGCTATCTTCTGTTAATGGATGACACACTTTAACTCAGACATGATGTCATTCCCAGCTCCCCAGTCAAACCATAAATAGCATGCAGCGTCAACCTTTACACTTTTCAGCCAATCAGGGCTCAGTGCAGGAACAGTGTTCTTATTGGATGCTCTATGAAGGTATTTGTGCTAGTTACATGAGCTTGGATGAGTCTGGATGCCACACATGAGATTGACAAGCTTATGGTAAACTTGCTTCTTCTCACCCTGCTGCTCGCCTTGTCGGTTTCCGTCCTTGATGAAAAAACCCATAGCAGATCAACTGTGCTCAGCAAATATTTAAAATCCTCCATCTGAGGAAGAGGCAGCCTTTCGAGACACTGCTGCTTTCCCTTGCTGAAGATCCAGCCTTGCAAATAAAAGTTTTTACTCCCAGCATCAATAATTGGCCATTGCTTAGGCTTCTGCTAAGTCAGTATCACTGTTCCCGCGGGAATCTTTCATGCAAACTTCAGGTTGCAGGTCTAGAGTCTTCTCTCCCTTCTTATGGTTCTGATTTATAGTAATTCTATGCACCTAAAAGCTAGAACTCAATACAAACGTCAAAAAATGATTGGTATTCTAAGTAAACACAACAAACATCTACCACCTCCAAGAACGTGGAGAGAATTTGGGAGTGGGAAAATTTGATGCACTTTTTTTTGTCCCACTTCAGATTAAAAACAAACTACTAAATTAACAACAGATCTGCTGGAGACAGAGTGGAACTCTGAATGCCTATCACTCACATGTTTTTTGGATCCGTCCAAAACCACAACATTTATGGGACAAAATTGTTCAGACTCTTGAAAGATTTTTGTTTATAAGTTCCTAAGACCCACGGATTGTGTATTTACACCTGATCCCCTGTTGTATTATTCAAAAGAAGGATGTGGATCTGTTGAAAATCTTGATACTCACTGGAAAAAAGGCCATCACCAAGAACTGGTAGGAATGCCCTTTACCAAAAAGTAAAAAATAATTGGTTGGATACAGTAGAAGAGATTTTCTCTGTGGAAAAAGGGACTCATTCCTGAAGGACTTAAGCAAAGACTTTTGATCAGTGCTGGGAAAAATGGACTGTCTTCCATACATATGTGTCATGTTACACAAAACTACCTGTATAAAAATAATGTGAGGGCCTCTGAGGCAAATTTCCACCTGATCTGGACAAAAACATTTATTCTATTCTTTTCTGTTTTATCCCTGAATGTGGACAAAACTAAAGAGATGATTGTTGATTTCAGGAGAACACGAGACGCCCACTCCTCCCTGAGCATTAATAGAAATGAACACAAGACACAAAAACAAGCTCTTAAACATGGTCAAGCAAAGTTTTGTTGTATAATTGCCCTGCTATTAAAGACTTTGGTGCCTTTGGATTAAGGCTTTAGCTGGTTATAAGAGCTTTTAAAATATTTTTGGCCAGTTTAGATGAGTAAAAATTACTTGAACTTATTGTACATGCAGACAAAATGTAGCTACAATTGTTGCATAAAACAGGGAAAATAACATAGGTTAGGACATTCAGTAATAGCTGTGCATTCTTTATGTGTTGTTGAATTATCCCAATCAAAGTCTTTATCACAATATTAAACAATGTTACTGCACATGGCATGTTTTTGTCATGTCATGCAGGCCTCATACCTATTATTGTTGAAATTCATGTTGGGCATTTTTAAATGATATATAAAAATAGTCATTATCAAAATAAATAAAATCTCTTCAGTTTGTATGACTTGACACAAAAAACAAAGATTAACTGACTTAGATTCTCAAACCTCGATGCTCGTCTCCTGTAGGCAGCATTTTGTGTCAGAAGGGGGCAGCAGAGTGTAGCAAATGCCAACTGTAAAATCAAGGGAAGTCTCCCTTCAGCTTTGACACAAATTTTGATATAAGTTGCTTTACCATCCATCCATTATCTAAACCACTTCTCCCATTTGGGGTAGCATGGGCTGGAGCCTAACCCAGCTGACATTGGGCAAGGGGCCGGGTACACCCCGGACCGGACGTCAGCTGATCACAGGGGCACTAAGAGAGACAGACAGCAATACACTCATCCACACTTATGGGCAATTCAGAGTCCAGATAGACAAGCAACCATGTTTTAACTCAATGAAAACATGGATGTTTTTGATAAATTTGATGTGTGATTAGTTTTTCTGTTTATGTACCCCAACACTCTCGGATGCTCTAACAGCCTCCCTCTGAGATCAGTCTTGTTGATGTTGTCCTTTGGGCTGCAATTTTCCTTCAGCCCTGCACAAAGTTCTTACTTTTCCATGTTATGACATCATGTGAAGCATGAATAGATTATTTTGTCCTCTTCTAGGCCCAGTGTAAAGAACTCGATGTTCTCTCAGAATCTAATCAGTTATAAAAACACACACAGTCTGTAAAGCCAAACGAGAGATCAGGAAGGACGTTAAGTGGGAAAGTAACATTTCTACCAACCATGGACATGACCACTCTGCAGAGAATCCATCACTGTGGCTCTTTTTTTCTTTTCTTTTCTTTTTTTCATCTTAATCTGTTGATGTAGCTCATGGGTGAAGGCCCTATGGTTTTCCCAGGGCAAAACTCTTCGGCATGAAGCAGGCGTGAAACATGTGTCTTCCCTAATTTATGCCTGACGCAGCTGTTACATATATGCCCAGCTCTCATGCTGTTAAAATAGCTAATGATCATGAGCTTCTGTTTCCTCCCAGGGGTGTGTTTGGCTGAAAACAAAGAGTGGTCAGGCACAAAGCTGGTGTGTTCCTAACTCGAGGAGGCAAAAATTGACTGCGCTTGAAACCTCCTTCTACCTGGTCCAAAGTGTAAAGTTTGTGGCACAGAGTGTTTCTGCTATTTCAGGACACATTGTGGAGTTTAGCACAAATCTGCTATATCAACATACTTTACTCAACGTGTTTCTCTCACATGGGACACACGGCAGCACACCTTAAAGCAGCGGCTCTACTGTTAAATATCGGAATATTTGTTGAAAAATTCAGTTTAAAGCTCAAAATAGGACAGGGAGCTGAGAGACACCTGGCTTTTTTGCAGCGCTCCTTGGTGCACCAGTCCTGTGCGCTCCAGTGCCCGTAATACTCCCAGAAAAAGTAAAAACACACAAATGACTTATGAATTTCCCAAAACACAAAGCTATATTTCTAATACTTTTATACATACTAATGTATCTCACCAATAATAATGCTTACAAATAATAAAACAGGGTATTCAGTGTATTTCAAGCGTGCAACAGAGAAGAGAGCCAAAGTTTCCAGCATTAAAATTATAAAAACAAACAGTTATCAGATTAACAGTAAACAGCTCTCTCATAAACATACCCCTGTTTGATCCTGACCACTTTAATTGGAGATTTGAATAATTAATGAGGATTCACGTTTTTGTTTATGAGGGAGTGTCTCACTAATCCTTTTGATAATTCCTTATGCTGCTGATGCTTCAGTGAAAAAACACTGAAATAAAATATTAACATGTATCATACAGGGGCAACACTGTGGCGTAGCAGGTGGTGCACGTGCCTCACAGCAAGATGTTCACCTGTTTGATTCTCCGGGTTGGGTCAAGGCCTTTCTGTGTGAAGTTCGCATGTTCTTCCCGTGCATGTGTGGGTTCTCTCTGGGCACTCCGGCTTCCTCCCACTGGTCAAAAACATGCTCATTAGGTTAAATGGTGACTTCAAATTACCCTTAGTTATGATTGTGAATGTGAATTGTTGTCTGTCTCTCTATGTGGCCCTGGGCTTGGCTGGCAACCGGTTCAGAGTGTATCCAACCTCTCACCCAATCACAACTGGGATAGTCCAGCCCCCCCCCGTGACCCCAAAAGGGATAAGCGGAATAGAAAATGAATAAATATATCATAAAGTGTTCTCTGTGTGTTTTTGAGTATAGTGGCACAACAAAAGGAGAAGAAAAAAAAATCTATCGGAATGTCAGACCAAACAACTGCATACAAATATCAAAACACACGTGCCCCAGCACACTGATTTATAGAGAATGAGAGCTGATACTCTGTTTGGTTTGATCTATGTAAACCAAACACACCCATTTATAATCTAGGCACATAAACCATCTCCTTTACGTCTAGCTTTGAGCCAAGAACATGCGTCCTTAAAATATGAAAATGTAGGCCGACATGCAACAAACCATCATGTACCTAGGGCTGCAGAGAGTGTGCTCATTGACAGTGCTGTTTTTCACATTTTTTACAATAACACACAATGTTGGAAATGCCTCGGCAGAGGTTTGTGCTCTCAGAGCCCTTTAAGTTGTAAATGTGAAAAACTGCCCTATCTCACAATGTTACGTAGTCCTTCAAAAAAATTCCCAGATCAGGATCTGTGTTCAGATCACCACCAAACCCTAATCTCCTCTTCTTTGTGCCACGATCAACATCCCCTGAAAATTTCATCCAAATCTGTTGAGAACGTTTTTAGTTATCTTGTTCGCAGGTGGACAGACAGATGGACAGACAAACAAAATGCAGACAAAAGCAAGACCTCTTTGGTGGAGGTAATAAATAATTTAGACCGGTCACGGCAAAAGACTGGACTGAGGAAAGTGGATAAGTGACCCAAAGTCTGATGAGCCAAAACGTGAAATCCTGTTTGGAAAACTTGGACCTCTTGTTAAGACCTGCAGGAAACTGTTTCTGAACAAGCCAGATCCTGAAGCAGGTGGGCTACAGCAGCAGAGGATCACACTGTGTGCCACTCCTGACAGCTAAGAACAGGAAACTGATGCTACAGTTCGTATGGACTCACCAAAGTTGGACAAAGAAGACTGGAAAAATGTTGCCTGGTCTGATGAGTCTCAACCCCTGCTGTTACATTCAGATAGTAGATCCACAGAGGTGTAAATAACATGGACCCATCCTGCCTTGCGCCAACTATTCAGGCTGGTGGTGGCAGTGTTGTAGGACTCAAGTCCAGGACTCAGACTCGAGTCGGACTCGAGTCCGAGTCCTACATATCCGAACTCGGACTGAAGTCCAGATATGCAGGACTCGTGACTCGACTCGGACTCGTGCTCTAGCTGCATTAGGACTCGGGGGAGGACTCAGAGGACTCGAGCTTATTTATCAATGAATCCTTTGTATTTTTATTATTTTTTGATTGATTATTTCTTCTGGTATAAGGTCCTCATATCAGTCTTAAAGCCCACGGCGGGCATGTGTGTTAGTTTACCTGCATGCGCGTTCACGCGCTGATGTCGAAGGAGCGGCAGAATGTCGCAGCAGGTACCGCGGGCTGTACGGTTAGCTTTCAAAGATTTCACCATAAATGCTGGTAAATGCAGAGCAACGTCTTCATTATGTAAAAGAGCCATTGAAGAGAAGACGGGACAACGTCGAACTTTAGCAGACATCTGTCTAGGATGCACCCAGTGAAGTGAGTAACTTTACAACCGTTTATTGTAGCCACTTACCGATTGTTTTGACAACTTAGCCGTTCCGATGAGTCCTTTGGTGCGATCGTAGCTCTTCCAGAGGCTGAGATATCTCTCCTGAAACATCAGTGTCTTTTTGGAGACTTCGTAAAAGTAATCCGTCATGATAAATCCAAAATTTGGGTCTTCTAGGTATATTATTTAATCCAATTTCTGTATCAAACGACGTTACCGCAGTAGATAATCGCCATGTTGTTGTCACCCGGATGCAGTTCATCTACTATTTCCTGTGTCTTCTGACAAAATTATAATAAAAAACGTTTTTATTTACCTATTTCCATTTGGGTTTTATTCCAAATCGTGCGCCTTGTGTGCGCAGATTTTTTTTAAATTTCTATTTAACCTTTATTTAACCAGGTTGGGCCCATTGAGATTAAAAACCTCTTTTTCAAGGGAGACCTGGCCAAGACAGGCAGCAGCAAAAAACACAAAGTTACAGACAGAATACAAAAGAGACACAAACAATTTACAAGGACAACATCATGGATTAAAAAACAGAGACATCTATGAGTCATATCTTTGGATCATTTGTTCAACAGCCGAGCTAAAAACATTGGCATCTTATAGAATCTGCTTCCATGTCTTTCATTTTCGATTTAAAACATTTGAGGACACCAGCTCCTTGAGCTTTAAGTCATTCTGCAAAAGACTGCAGTCTGAGGGTGCAGAGTACCCAAAAGCCCTTTTCCCAATTTCAGTCTGTGCATTTGGTCCTGTGAACGCAAGGAATGCTGTCCGGTACTTCTGTCAGATACCTCATTATTGAGGACTCAGACTTAGGCTCAGGGAACTTTTGTAGTACTTGGGCTAAGGTACTGAGGACTCGACCTGGACTCGACTCAGGTGAGAGGACTCGACTCGGACTTGACTCTGATTTTTTTTTTGGTGACTCAGACTCGACTCGGACCCAAACACTGAGGACTCGGACTCGACTCGGACTCGAGCTATGGTGACTCGACTACAACACTGGGTGGTGGTGGTGTAGAGGTGTGTGGGATATTTTCTAGGCAAACTTTGGACCCCTTAGTACCAGCTGAACACCATTTAAACCCTTATCCCACCTGAGTATTGTTGTTGACCTTGTCCATCCCTTAATGACCATAGTGTATCCATCTGCTGATGTCTTCCTCCATTTCACAAATCTCAAATCATCTTAAAGTGGTTTCTAGAACATGAAAATGCATTCACCAAACTCCAATGGCATTCCCAGTCACCAGATCTCCATCTTATACAGCATTTGGTTTGTGGAGGAATAGCAACAGACAACAAATCTGCAGCAACTGTGTGATGCTATCATGCAAATATAAGCAAAACCTCTCAGGAAGGTTTCCAGCACCTTGTTGAATCAATGAAACATAAAGTCAGTTCAGAAGGCAAAGGGTCTAAAATGATAGCAAAGTATAGATACAATAAGTGGCTATGAATGTACCTTTCTTTATATATCACCTCTGTTAATTACTATCTGTTCTACAATCTTAATTTTATTTAATTTGGGTCTCAAAAATATCTTCATTTGATTTTAGGTGTGAAGGAACCCTCTCCAGTCTAATGCCAATGGAAGCCAAACATTTATAAGTAGTAATCTTTTCCTCTGACTAATGTCAAGAAAGCAATCTGTCATTTTCCCCCAAAGGTAAACGACTCTTTAAATTCAACACATCACAATGAAAGAATACTTCAAAGAAAGCAGAGGGTATAAAGGAGCAACTTTACTGTATTAAGTCTGTTAAAATAAACTGGAAAGTTAATTTGGCCTCAGCATGAAGATGAGATATTTTCTGAGTGTGCACACAAGGACACCCTGACATCTGAAGTTTCAGGGCTCTACACCAAGGTCTGAGAAGTTTTCATAATGTGGAGGAAACCTCATTTGCTACTCGAATGTTTTTATCTTGTGTGTCCAGAATGAAAAAGTTTTTATTCTGCTTGGATTCCTTGAAAAGTTCTGAATGAAGGACAAATTCAGTGTATTTTCAATGATTGTCAGTTTGTATAGCTTATTGCTATCTCACTCCTTGAACACATTTCTGTGAGCTTAGTTTGTTTCGTGGACTTTATTTGACAGAAATGAGCCTCATTCAAACAAATGTTTAAAGTGGGAATGAGTCATATCTGGGAGCTCAGCTGGGTGATCGGCGCAGCATCGCGCTAAAGCTGCAGCCAACAACCTAGGTGTTTAAAAGTTACTCACTCTTGTTCTGAGCTCAAAATTGAAAATAATATTTACCTATCTTATCTTATGAGCTGTTTTATTCAGGATAATTGCTGCTAACTTAAAGAGCTCATATTTTGCCTTAAATCAGATTCACATATTCATTTTTGATTTTTCACTGCTACATTGTGTTTAAGACCAACAATGTAAAGAAAACCCCCAAATCCCTGTAGTTTTCACATTCAGAGTAGCCCTGATAGTGCCGTGTTCTCTCTCTGTCTATCTGTTAAAGCTCCTGGCACTTTACGGCTGCCTTCCCAAGGGGACCCAGTTCCCTCTGATTGGTTGACTGGCCAACTCTGTGGTAGATGATCAATTCAACACTCCTTGGTACTATGTTGTCAACAACTCTTAATTCATTCCAACATCTAAGCCCTGCAGTGAGCTTCACAGCCCCAACCAGTGTGTCATGATCCGGCTCTCACATTAGTTAAGTTACCCATTTTGTTCTTGTTTCATGTCTTGTCTCTGTGTTTCCTGTTTTATTTTAACAGTTCACCTGTCTTTCCTTGTTTCCGTAGGTTTTGCCTCCTGTATGGCGTTGTCACAGCTGATCCCTGATCGTGCTTCCCCAGCTGTGTCTCGTCACCCCCAATCACCTCATGTATTTAACCCTTGTGTCTTCCCCTGTCTTGTTGCCAGATTGTTTGTACCATTAACGTGACTTTCCAGCACTGCCTCAAAGCCTAGTTTTGTCTTGACCATTTTTGCTTAGACCATGTCTTTTTGCCTGTCGCCTGTCTGTACCTTTGCCTGGAGTGTTAGCTTATTAGTGTACCGGATCTGGACAGCCAAACCAAGCCTCTTGCCCCTACCCTGTCTGTACTTTTGCCTGGAGTGTTTGCCCAACTGTGTAGCAAACCTGGACTGTCAAATAAACCCTGATTTTTGGATCACGGACTGTTGTCTGCCGTTGAGTTCTTTTGTGCCACGAAGGTTCTAAACCACGACACAATGGGCTTAAACTGATGATGAAACAATGGTAGGATGTCACACTGGTTGGTCTATTCTAAGGTGCAGAAAGTGACCGGCTGGTAAACAGTCCAGGGTGTAGATTAACTAGCCTTCAACCCCTGTGACCCTGGAAGGGATTAGCAATATAGGTAATGGATGGATGGACTATTAAATCACCTAAGTAACAAAATATGAGCAAAGGAGAAAAAGAACTGAGTCGGAAATCTGTAATACTGAAGGAAATCCTTTGGCATTTTGTAAAATATGTTTCAAAGAAAAAAATATGCATAGAGAGCTGCAAACATGTTGGCCATTGTTCAAAATGTGCCCAAATTTAGCTGAAAAAGCTTTTCACCTAAAAAGCCAATGAAAAGGTCTGAGGCAGCCAGAGGGTTTTATATTAAAATGCTTTTGTTTCATCAAGGCTAAAGACTTGTTGAATATCACTTTATTGGTTGGTGATGTGATTCACTTTTTTAAAATAAAATTTATGGATAAAAACATTGGGCAAACTTTCAAGAATCTGTGAGTCAGTGATGCATATGTATAATGCATCACACTTCTAAGGGAATAAATGAGGGAGTGAATTATTAAATTCATGTTTCATGGTCCTGTTCCTTTAAAGTAATGGCCAGAGACTAGAAGAACATCTACCAGAACACCCTGAAACAGATCAAGGGGAGAATAATGGAGTACAAAAGCTGCCACCCGCAGCACTATGAAGCTTTTATCAGCTCTCCTGCTGCTCCTCAGCCCATGGAGCAGTAAAGAGACTGTCAGGCTGCTGCTGGACTTTATTTTGTTCTGTTTAGCTGGAGGAAATGGACCTCTTCTGGCAAGATGATCAGACTCTGACTGTGGAGACAAATCAACTAAAAAGAAGTGAAGAAATCCCAGGGCTCTGAGGGACGACATGTCTTTTTATTGATCCTTCAGGTGCTTCTGAGGTTGTTCCTGTACAGAGATCTGCTTTTATTTTTCCACCTTGTCCTGATCTCACTGTCTGATGTGTGTCACGATTCAAAAATCAGTTATAAAAGATTGCAATGTAATTTAAAGGCCTTTTAGTTCTGTTTTTTCCTTTATAAGGAATAAATATAGTTTGGACAGATTTGCCCCCCAAAAGGTCAACTTGGTCTAAGCCAGGGATGTCCAAACCATGGCCTGGGGCCCAACTGCAGCCTGCAGTCCAGTATTGATTGGCTCACAAATGAAATGTTGCCTGCACTAAAATGCAAGGTCTATGCTTCTCTGGCTCATAAAAACAAATGAATAAAGGCAGCATATCTGATAAATCAAATTCATTTTCCTTTCAGTCGGCAAAGAACTATACACAGCAAATTGAGAAGAGTTAATATTTTGGTGTTGTAAAAATTTCAGCAAGAGCAGAGTTATTTATATTCTGGATGGAGTCAAATCCCTGAAAATTTACTCTCAGCTGAAAAGGAGTAAGTTAAAAAAAATGTGAAACTGTTGTTTCAGTAAATCAAATCCATAGGTGTCAAAAACTAGCAGTGCAAATGCTTGTTTTTTTTTAGTTTATGCGCTTTCATCAAACGTAATATATTTGTTTCAGCTAATTTTCCCTATGACAGTAAACACAGTAAATAAATACAACAATATTTACAATATGCAGTGTTAATATATAGTTAACACTTAAGTTGTTAAAGTATACTCTGAGAGTGTTCATTCCTAACATTACATAGAAGTGATGATCAAAAGTCACTTATTTGTTACAAAATTTAACATTTAAACCAAAAAAAGTCAACAATTACAATGGAGAGCTAAAGCACCAAATCTTGAGAAAGAGTGAAAACAACACTTTGTGATGTGAACACATATGGACACTTTAGAAGTGTCAATATTTACTCTGATAGTGTTAATTTGTCAATGCAGATTTTGCTGTTCTGGTCAGATTTTCAAATCTCATGGCATGTACCAACTTTCCTAAAAGGTGAAGCAGGATTGTGCAGTTTTCTCTTGTTTTGTATCTGAATGTGAAAAAAAAACATCACCGACTTCCCCCTGCTGCAGTTAGTGCCGTTCTCATCAGGCTTGAACCAGTGGTGGCCGTGGTTGACCAGCTACGTTTTCGGCCGTTTTCGTTGTTGTGTAAACGGGGCCTAGAAGAGAGAGCTGGAACATGACTGTGAGGTTCAACGAACTGGCGAAGAGGCAGGGTGAGAGACAAGGGGTAAAATACACGAAACAATGGGAAGTAATGAGACGCGGGCACGAGAAGTCACAATCAGGAGCAGGTGCGCACATGACAGAGGGAAGGGATGGGAAACAAACCTGAAACAGAGACAGGGATGGACTTCATAATAAAACAGGAACTACACCTGAAACATGCTTAACAGACAGACATGATATAAACCTAAAATCAGCCAGCCTGGTTTACATTAGCTCACTTAGATTAAGTACAGCATCTATGAAATGGATGAAATCAGTTTACCTGTTTGTTTAAAACTCTTTAAAGCTTTTTATTTTTCTCACTTTTCTTCCTCTAAATCCAGTCTTCAGACAGCAGAAGGAAACAAGATGTCTGAACATGAAGTGCCTCAGATCTTCAGATTAACCTCAAAGTCTGATGTTGACGTCTGGAGACCACAGTGTGTTTGAACAGCAGCGACGATGACGATGTGTTCACTTTTTCTGCTTGAAGATTCAGACAGATCCTTTCATATGTTGGATTACCGAGTTATATGGCTGCTGTGAATGGATCTTTTATAGTCTGATTAGAATAACATGGCTCACTCATTTTCTGAGAAGAAAGAGGTTATTAAGTGAACTTTGATCTACACTGATGCATTTAAGAGCAGTATGGAAGAATGTGTGCTTTAGAATTTATATTTTAACATTTTATAAGTTATAGTTGGTACATAAACTGACTAAGAAATCATACTTAATGACTTTAGTATAACCTAAAGACTCGCCACTGCAACAAGACATTAAATTTACTGCGAAACTGACATACAAATGCAGTTATATTTCTGTTGACAATATTTTTTTGGGCAAAAAAACAACATAGTAAAACCAAAAGCAGCAGTGTTCTCAGACACATGAGTCTAAAACATATTATCTTTATTGTCCTTTATCACCTGTAATAATGTTGTTCTAGTGACACTCCTTCAAGTATAGTTTTACCTCAATCTGCTGTTCAGCCCGTCAATCATTCACAGAGATCTTTTCTACTGAATGAGTCCAAATTCCTCCCGACTGACGTGTGCACCCGTCATGAAAAAGAAAAACAAAAACTCCTTGACAGGTCGAGGAGGAGCCGTGAGGAATTTCAATCAGGAAGGAGGAGAGAGTGCAGGTATGCGAGGTATGATTGAGGTATGATTTTTCTGAAACCTGGTGGCAAAAGCATCAATAGAGATCACAAAAAATGTAGCAATTTGGAAAGTGAACACATTTTCCCATACGTATACATCCTTCAGTACATTGTGTATATTTGTTGAAATGCACAGCAGACAGATGTGCTTTTAATTTATAAAATATACGGGCAAATATTTACATGTAAAACGTCAAAATGCAATAAAATTCTTTCTGAGGAGCTTAATCTGTTGAAATGATGTTTACATTCAGGGTGACGCTTGGATGTAGTATTTAGCTTGATGTTAAGCTGAAGTTCAGCTCCACCCAGGTCGTAGTAGCGTGCAGAGCTGTCAGCATGCTATGCAAACATTTAACTTTGCTATCTTAAGCTTGCTGTAGGACCTGTTAAGGAACTTTGGCCAACAAACATGAACATGCTGCTGAGGAGACTTTTACCTGTTTGTTTACATTGATGCTCTTAATCAGCAGAGGGAGAGACACACCAAATGCTTTAACATTTGGACTTTGTTATTTACTCTTTAGGCTATAGACCAGTATGGGATGTTAGAGACACTCCACATGTGACAGTTCATATTTGTTTGGTGAAATACTTTTTCTTTTAAATATTATTTACTGTTCAATGCCATCAAATTCGTCTTGCTTTAAAAAATTTTTCTCTTTCTCTTTTTTAGAGATTTTTTGTTGGCATTTTCTAGCCTTTATTGGATAGTGGATAGTCTTGTAAAAGGGGGCGCTAGAGGGCAGGAGAGAACATCTAGTAAAGCCAAAGCGAATATGAGACATGAGTAGTTGCTTACCAATCCACAAGACCAGCAACACTGTGTGCTGTTTCTTAGCAAAAATCTGCAAGATGTTTTAGTCTGAACAAGAAATGTGTGTCAAAGTTAAGCCGTGTGCTCAGAAAGCGTAAGTACTCATATTTTGAGTGCAAGTCAAATCACATAAAGTTATCGACAGCACTGTCAGTTATTGCATTGCAGTGTGTTCTCAGCAATACCCCTTGCCTCAGGCATGTCCATGGCAATAAATTAGATGTTTGTTCCTCATCTAATCCTGTATCCCTCACCACCACCACCACCAGTGTATCGACTCCAAAGTAGGTATGCAATCCTGCTCATGGCCTCACTACCCCTTCAATAAATTAGTCTATCACAATGGATTCTAGACATCAAAGATATACTAATCACCTAGACACTGCAGATTAATCAAAACTTACAATTAAGTAATTGTTCACTCAAATCAAGTCTTTCATAGTTGACGTTTAAATGTGGTGTGGACTTAGGAAGACTAGAATAGGTGGTGCAACAAGCTACAGAACTACTTTCATACATAATAGTGAGCAAAAAACAAGCTCACCTCCTTGAAATTAAGAGAAGTTGCTGCATTTCCCCATCATTATTTTATCATTAACATATCACATACACAGAAAGACATTTACAGCCTTTTAATAGACTTTGATGATTGAAAACATTCAAATCCTCCCTTAAAGTATCAAGATCAGCTTTAACAAAAAACTTCAGTTGACACTTTAAACGTTTTTGTAAGAGAACCACCATAAAGACATGCATGAATTTAGATCCATCAGTTCTTTTACATAAAACATGAAAACAGAAGTGACTATCAGTCATTTCTTGTAAAACAGTGTACATTCAACACAACCAAAGAGCAATGAGACATTTGTTCAGAATCACAGAACAACAAAAAGAATAAAACTCTACATTCATTAAAATATGATGTGCCTCAAGAGCAAACACAAACAATCTGAACTAGGCTCATTACAGATTATCTGTCAAAGAAGTATTTATACATTCAATTAGCGGTTTAACTATTTTCACTGTCTTCTATACTGTGATCTAACTGCAGAGCAATCAATGTGGAGTATTTGTAGATTTAGACTGAGCTTAAATACTGAATCACAATCTCAGTTTTTCATTGTATCACTTTTTCTCTTAAAACTGGAACCATATTCCCTTAAATAAGACTCTTTAAATAAATCTCTTCAAAAATCTATGATCATAATTCACAGCTTTAATCTTATGTTCTTCTTCTTATTAAAATCTAAGGTCTTCTTTCTGTGTATCTGGCCCTGAGACTCCATCATCAATATAGGCCAAAAGGTCAAAAACAAAGACATTAGAGTTGTTTTATTACATGTACTCATAACCATGCAGTCTTTACAAGCTCCCTGTAACTTCCAGTTTAACCTGTTAGAAATCTTTGGTCCAAATTTGGCCACTTGTACAGTTGTTATTTCCTGGTAAACCAATAAATTATCATCAAGAACTGAACAGGAGAGTAAACAGACAGAAAGCTTTAGACGGAGAGCTCAGTTTCATTAGCAGAAGCTTACATATATTATCAGCCTTTGTAAACATTCAGCATCTTTGTGTCACTTGCACCAAGTATATAGCTGTAATAGTTTTTTTTGTTAAAATATCAGGACATATTAAAATAAACGTACGCAAAACACAGAGGGTCCACATGCACACTAAAAATAAATAAAAGACAGACAATATCAGGAACTTCCTCATACAACATGGTATTTGACTACTGGGAATAAAACTGGTGTACAGCTTTTTCTTATGCCAAGAAGTCCCTTTAAATTCCCTAAATAAAATCAACAAAACTCTCATTCATTCATGGAGGTCGTACATTTTGTTGGCCAGTGTTTTTGACCCACTTTATTTGGCTCAGCTCAGTAAGAGTTTGCCTCTCAGCTCTTAACAGCTCTCAGTTCAGGACCATTTTGACTTTTAATTAAACAGCAAATTTAGCAAATCCTTTGACCTTTATACTTAACTAATGTATGTGTTTTGTGTTTGGACGTAAAAACATATTATGTGGTTGGAGCCTAAACCTGTCACTGTCAGCTCAGAAGGTCAACCATTCAATTTAACAGACAATTTTATTTTAGGACAACACAATTTTTAATATATATTTTAAGTTTGTCTTAATGTAAAAAAAAATCTGATGTTATGCGTAATAAGAGTGGACATGATGCCTGGTGTAATGGTTTAAAAAGTAACCATGCTACCTGCTTACTTTTAGCAGAATGTGCCCATTATCTCCATCATTATAAAAGATGTTCAAAATGTTAAATCTTTTTATGACTTAAAGGTCATAAATACATATCAGTTAAAGCTTCAATGACAACTTAAAAGAGAGACATTTGTTTTGAAACTTACAGTCCTCAACATCTGCTATAAAGGCTTATTCAGCTAAAAATCACTACGCATGGTCACACTGTCCACCGTAACACCCAGCTAGCAGCAAGAACAAAAAACACTAGAAATGGGCTCTCAAAGACAAATCAAACAACTCCAAACTGATGGTAAAAATACCTTTTAGAGCTGTGCGAGTATTAACTCTTGTTAATCATGGTCACTGAGTCTGAACCTCATCCGGACTTTTCTCAGTGAAGGATCTTTTACAGTGCTCAGGTTTTGCCAGGGTGTATTCTCTGTTTAGGGTCGAATCATATTTATATTTGCTTTGTTTTTTGTTTGCCTATTCCTATTTTTCGTTGATTGATAACTTGGTCTAATTTGATGGTTGTGGGAGTCTTGAATCTAATTTCTGATGGTTGCTGCGGTCCTGGTGCTCTAAGGCCAGTTCATGCTAACGCTAACATTACTAAGATTAGCTGTTTGCTATTTGGCCCCCTTAGTGCTTTGCATTGCAGCTAACAGCGCTGACAGTAGATAGAGTAGGTGGACTGGCCCGATGCATACTGCAAACTTTACCAAAGTAGTTGGAATACTGCAGATTTACCAAGTGTTTGCATAATGCGTGCTGCATAATACATACTACATTTTTGGAAAATCAGTAAGTACTGCTAGTATAATGTGTGGTTTCATAAACAGCCATGGTGTCCCAGAAAACTAGGTTAACTTTACATGTTTGCAGTTTGTCCTAACTTTTCAGCTATAATGTGCGATTTAAATATGTTTCTTTAGTCTCCTCTCAGTTTTATCGTGTGTTTTTCTATCTCTCAACTCTCTGAGGACAGTTCACATATTTCAAGTTTAAGAACCATCTTGTTTGCAACTACACACCACAATAAGGCTCCAACCTGGCAACCCTGAATAAAACCGACTTCCCTGATGTCTATAGACACACATAAGGGTAATATAACTTGAGGAAACATCGAACTAGACTGTATAAATCTACAGGCTTCACGTATGTACAGGATAATTTATATGCTCCTCAAACATTGACATAAAGTTGGGTCCAAAGTCTGAGTCACTGGCAGGAGGTGAGACGTATATTTCTGAGTCACAAACTCCACAAAAACATTCATCCTTCTGTCCCACCTGCTGTCCTGATCCTCCTCACTCTGCACCTCCTCTTCATCTCTGAGTGAGAACATTCAAAAGCTGTTATTTCCAAACCAAAGTCCGAGGAGGAAGACGAGGAGGTGCTGCATGACTTCCCCTCTAAATCTCATCTTTAATAATATCTCAGCTTCAAATCCTGCAGCTCTCCTCCTCTGCCTCAAATAAGCCAGAGCTTTAATAAGTAAAAAGGAGAGGAAGAGGAGGAGGAAGATTCTTTTAAGCCATCCCTTTATATTAGTCTGTCTGTCTCCGCCTCTCTTCTCCGTGAGCGGGGTGGAGATCAGACGAGCTGGAGCAGCAGGTCCTGGAAGGTGTCCAGGCCCTGGCAGGAGTTCCTCAGGGCCCCGTCGGAGCCCAGCTGGGCAGCCAAGAGGAACAGCTTCCTCTCGTCTGTCACAGAGCCCAGAGACAGGGCTTCATGCAGCTCGGACACGCTCACGGCATTCGGCTTATCCTATGAAGAAAGAGAGAGAACAGATCAGCCAAGTTTGACAAGAAGATACTCTGCTTTTTCAAGGACAATGAAATGTGTACTATGAGAAACTGCACTCAGTTGTTTTCTAAAGCTATATCCACATGAGGACAGTTATGTTTGTAATCAGAGTTTTTAGAATAATAATATTTGTCTCCGCCCCAGTGAAGTTTTCAAAAACAACTCCGTCCATATGAAGACGCATGAACACATAAATACAGCTAAACCAGGGCTGATTAGCATGCTGCATTAGGATGGTCAGGTAGAAAAGTCAGGTGGTTGATCAATACAGTCCTGCGTTGATGGTCAAATGCCATTTTGAACTGTAACAGAACCATCCCTCACTGAAAGCTGATGTTGGAACAGTAGCTGTCCACTGCCCCAAATTTATTTTACTTGGATGTAAACAGTGATGGGCAAGCTACTGGTGAAAAATAGTGAGCAAAGTTATCAGTTAGTCATGTATCTCACATCTTATATCCATCCTTAAAAGTGTTCTGGACTATGAACAAAAATAAAAACAGCATATAAAGATTTGCAAATCCTATTTGACCTATGTTCAATTGAATACACTGCAAGGACAAGATATGTAATCTATAGCTCCACTGTAAACAAATAATCCAATATGATAAATATTTCCACTTAACTTGACCTCTTGGGAGTCTAGCTTCATCTTCACGTATGTAATTCTTCACAATTAGTGTGACCACAATGAAGTCTAAATTTATCTCCACCGCCTACTCAGACTATTCACAGCAGAATCTATAAAGGTCCGCCTCGTCGTTTTCTACACAAAGTTTCAGCAGCAAAGATCCTTTTGTGCTTTTTTTAATTGAGCAAGTGAGGAGCAAAGCAGAACAAAGAAATGGGGGGTTTAACGCTCCCGTTGACAAAAATGGCTCCTCTACCAAAGATATTTATTCTCTTATTTCATATACACAGACTGAAATATGGCAACCAGGCACTGAAAATGGCATCCAAAATCCATTCAAACTAAATCCAAGGCAATGGATGAAGATTTTCTTGGGAGCTGTTCACTTCCATTCATCTAACTTGGATAAACTCTCAAGCAGCTTGTTCCATCTTGAGATTGATCATCATTTACAACAAGCAGCTTGTCTTTGTAAACTTCAATGAAATGTATTTTCCAGAAAAATGAAAGTGAAAGTTTGAACCAATCATTTGTTTCACTTAAGAAGGCAAAAATATATGCAAGGACAGACCTCTATTGAAGTGATTTATACATGTACAGGATTAGATTGTAGTGTTGGCCTTCCCCTTAGAGCAGTATCTTTTATAAGGCTGTTTTTAATGCTGCCATTTATTAAATAATGCTAGAACCACTCCTGTAGCAAAATACACATCTGTACCATAAAACAACATTTTTAAAACATTCTCTCACCTCTTAGTTATGCTTCTTAGACTCAGACACATATAAGTTTTAGTTTGATTGAGTTTTCATTCATATGACCCTGGTAAAATAAAATGGGACATATCATTTTGTCAAGAAAATTGGGCTCAAGTATAGTTACACTGTAAACAGTTTATCCATAGAGTCTTCAGAAATGCCCATTTTTCAAGTGTGGCTGAAAGTGTGTGTAAACTTTGCTGATTAATCAAACTCATTTAAACATCACTTCACTAAAGCTATTAGCATTTTAGCAGGAATTGGATGCAAGTGGGGGAAAAGGGGAAAACTGAACACTTGGGTGACAAAGCACTACTGGACACTTGGGTGGATGGCCGACAAATGGGCCTGTTGATTTGTCATGGAAGAGGAGTAGGACAGCTGTTTGCACATCATTAACACAGAAAGGTCTTGCTTTTTTATTTTGCCATCAGCGGGGTGGAGCCCAAAGTGCCTTCAAAGGGTGGCTTTGCAGTTGTAAGACTACATGGTTTGTATATGAGAAATGCAATGTAACTGCATAATTTTTAAACCTTTACAGTGTGGACACACAAATGTTTTTTGGTTGGTTGAAAAAAATAAATAAATAAATAAATGAAATTTCCCTTAGGGGACAATAAAGTTGAAGTTGAAGTTGATAGCCGGTTGGGTTGTGCTGGAAGAGCTTTCTGATGGATTGGGAGGTTCACAGCTCTAGGTGCATTAATGTGCTGCAGAACTGTATATTTTCTATTCAAATGTACAATTTACAGTTCAAGTTCAGATTTTTACCCCCATGCTCCAATGGATATTGAATTAATATAAGGTGACAGCCCTATGCTGGTGTGTAAAGCCATGGTTAGACCTTCAACAAACTCTTTTTTTAGTGAAGTCCAGTGCTGACAGGAGCCTGGCCCTGGAACCTTAACAATACTGATTCCATGCCAACGCTGATATAATTAAATGACAGAGTAGGGCCTTTTGTTAATGATTTTTAAGATGCTGGCAGATTTTAAAAGACAGAGTAAAATCCTGAGAGACTTTCTGGAGTAGAGGTGCACATCCTGTGATTGAGGGTGGTCTATATTCACAATTTGTCTGCCTTTGGAGCATCCGGTCCTCTTTGCTGCTTTGCTCCAGCCAACAGAGAATGTCTTCACCCAATGAAGGGTACAAAAGCCCAGCGCAGCGGAGCGCAGCCCTGAGCAGCTTGAAACATGAGATCTAGATCATGAGCAAACTACAACTTCATGAGGTAATGGTGAGACCACAAGAGAACAGGGGAATTATTTCAGTTTACAACGCCCGCACAAAGCTGATTTGCTGTCTGCATAGATATTCTTTCCCCACATTGCTGCTTTTTTACACTCCCTGGAAACTCTGTCTTGAGTCGATCTGCTGACGTTGGCTTGAAGCTGCTCCCACTGAAAACAGATTTACTGAGTATTTCCAGCGAACCAGTGTGGAGCCACGCTGCTGATACACACCAAAGACAGATGCAAGATGCGGAATCAAAGACTAGTGAGACTAGGGGAATTGAATAATCTCTTAATAGAAATAATAGAAGTTTATTTTGCAAGTGTAGTTGTTAAAAATTAAACTTTTTTTCTGAATTTTTTTCTACATTACTGTGCAGGAGCCTCCTTAAATCCTTGTACTTATCTCACTTTAATAATAATTCATAAATTGCACTGACATTTCCTTCATCTTCTTCCTTATAATACAGTGATTATGGGTAAAGGTAAGAACTTCAGCACTCTAACAGTAGATGTGACAATTACTCCGTCTCCCTCAGAGGGTCATGAATAATTCTCAGAGATCTGAGCGGGGTGAAGAAAGATGAGCCGAGGAGGAAATGTAGAAATGTTTATTTCAGGAGGATCATTTCTCGTGGTTAATGAAGAGTGAACAGAGTGAACCTGCTGCCTCTGGCATTTTTATCAGAGTGTTCTTCTGCTTCAAAGATTCGACCATGTGTTTTTATCTTTATAAACACATAAGACTACTGAATGACATTTCATTAAAGGTTTTATTAGACTGTAATCCCTCTGAGTTTTAAGGCTTTATACAGTGGTCCTTACAGTACTAAAACATTTTATTAAATGCATAGAAATGAAATTCTCTTTCTTGAAACAGAAGAACAACTGAAGAAACAGTAAACGCATTTCATTTGACTGAAGGACATATAAAACAATGTGAAAATGGTAACATTGTGTGTTTTGCTAGATGTTTTTCTTTGACCTAATAGAGTGGTGCAGTCCTAAAACATGAAAGTGAGTTAGCATTACAACACTTCAGGTCCCAAGTTCCAAAGTCTGTGAGATTTAAGAGTAGCTTTTTCAGATAAATACCTAAAATAAGGTCAGCGATGAATGCCTGAGGTCTGAATGTTTCATTTTACAACATAAAAACATCAAGTCCTGACTGAACCATGTTTGGAAGTTGGTTTGATAGCTGGAGAGGTGCCAGCTGACTTACTGGGCATTGCTGAAGTGCCATTGAACAAGGCGCTTAACTCCAAAACTGCTCGGTAGCGCATCAACTTGGTTGAGTCATATGAATAAGAGGAAATTCTCAAACAAGAGGTTTTAGTGTGATGTTGGAGTTAAATGTTAGAGGTGTCATATTCCATCAAAGCTTGATAATAGTTTTTTACTCTTGCTGATTCAGTTAAAGCTTAAAAAAAGGAAGTTAGTTTTCTTTATGTAGATTATAATAATAAATTTTTGTTCACCCAACCTTATAATCAGCAATGATCTAGGAACACACTGTAAAATCCTATGGGCTTTAGTCGAGAGAAAAGGCATGATGCTAGCTTTAAGACTGGCCTAGAAAAACTGCATCTTTACATTACTCTGTAGACCTACCAGTGTGGCTAATAGCGACATTAATGACCACAACATTTTGAACTTTCATGTGCACTCAAAAATGACTGGAAAACCACATTGTACGGCGGCAGAGAAAAAGCCTGGCAGATGCACTGTTATGGAGAAAAACAAAGGTTTTACTTTGTTGTTACTCCCCTTGTCAGCTACTGGTGCCATAAACTGAAGGAGAGGGAGAAATCCTGATGCAGCTGACTTTTTGTCTTATGCATAGAAGTTTGCAGCCACACAGAGGAGACATGTTGAACACATAAAGGGGGGTATAAAATCCGTAACTAAAACACTTTTGCAATTTACCTCTAAGGCCACCATACCAGTTGAGTATTCAGTTATAGTGATTGCTAAATTAGCACTTTAAATGTTTATGTGTTGTTATTGGTTTCTCTCCAGTTTCATGCAGCTGTTGATTTCTAATCTTAGTCGGAATAAATCACTTTGTAGAAAAAAACTATGGGTTTCGGTGGTTACTATAAAACCAAAGTTCGCTTTATTATGTTTTACTTTGGCAGTCCAATATATGCTCATCCCTGGCCCAAAACTACTTTAAACAAAGAAAAAGTTTTTTGTAGATATCATATAGGATATTTTTAAGTTTTTGTCTTCTGGGAATAAAGAGGAATATTGTATGCTGATGACTCATCTTCAACACGAGGGTGTATATTATTGTTGTTCTTCATAAAAGCCTCAATAAATGTTCACGTCCCCACACGATGATTCACAGAATCAATGAGCCTAATAGTTCACAGTTATTGAGTCGGCACTTTTTGCTGCTATAAATACTATGAACCCACCCTAACTTCCTACACATAAGTGTTTTATAGTGCTCTTAGCTGTCTCATGTGAATTTAGAATAGCTGTTTGTTATCACTAATTGTTTGTTAGCTTAACAAAGAAAGTAACAGCCTTTGGCTGACCTCAGTGGAAGGAGTTCCTTCCTTCGCTTTGCATGGTAGAGTTGTAACTTTCACTCGTTGATGTAGCAACAAACAGTGTAAAATGAAAATAGTTTTTTGAGATGTTCCTGAGACCTGAGATAATAACCTTTACAGAGTGGCGCAAGGCAGTGCCCCCTGAGGAAATAAAGGTCATGGGCATTCAGTGTTGGTTTTTCCGCCTTGCTGCTTACATGCAGAGATATCTCTGGATTCTCAGAATCTTTTGATAATATTATGGACTGTAGATGAGGAAATCCCTGAATTTCTTACCATTGTATGTTGAGAAACATTGTTCTTAAACTTTGAAGGATGCTCTTTTTATACCCAGTCATGAAACTCACCTGTTTCCAGTTAACCTGTTCAACCTGTGGAAAGGTGTTTTTGGAGGACTCCTCAGCTCTCCAAGTCTTTTGTTGCCCCGTCCCAGCTTTTTTGAGATGTGATGCTAGCATCATATTCAAAATGAGTAAATATTTGCAAAAAACAATAAAGTTTATCAGATCAGATACTGAATATATTGTCTTTGTAGTGTAGTCAATTGAATGTAGGTCGAAAAGATTTGCACATCATTGAATAATGTTTTTATTTAATTTTTACTCAGCTTCTCAACTTCATTGGATTTGAGATTTGTGTTTCAATCAGATGCTCCTGGCTCCTCTAGTGTAACTGTGCCCCCCTGCTCAAATAATGGGGGCCAACAACAAATAATAACAGGTACAGTAACTGTGATGTTTTAGGTGTTGGATTATTATCAGTATTAGTGCATCACTATCACCTATTGACATTAAAGAGCATTTTGTATACCTGCTTGTTTCCCAGGACGACCACAGGAAGCTGAGGCTTGACCATCAGCAGGCGGTGAAGCTCAGCTTTAGCTAACGGGAAGCGGCTCCTGTCTGAGGAGTCAACCACATAGACCAGCACATGAGTCCTCCTCAGGTAGTCCGACCAGTAGCGTCGCAGATCCTCGCCTCCACCGACTGCAAGACAGAGAATATAACAAACTTTATAACAAACTTTTATTAATCCGGACAAGTTTATGACAAAATAACAATAACAATTCAGAAAAAATGCAGTTTTAGTGGCAAACAGACCAAAATTGATAAGAAAAAGGGGAGGTGGTTGAGCGTGTTCATAACATCAAGTTCTTGGGCATCCACATCACATCTGAACTGACTTGGTCTGTGAACACCGCCCACCTGGTAAAAAAAAGCCCAACAGAGACTCTTTTTTTCTCAGGAGGCTGAAGAGGGCTGGACTCTCCTGTCGCCTGCTCACAAACTTCTACAGGACCACAATCAAATCCATCCTCTGCCTCGGTGTGACAGTATGGTATGGGAGCTGCATGGCACAGGACAGGAAGGACCTGGCTAGGGTGGTGAGGACTGCACAAGGGATCGTGGGGGGTCCTCTCCCAGACCTGGACTCACTTTACGCTGACCGGGTCTGGAGAAGGGCCAGCCGGATCACTGCAGACCCCACACATCCTGGACATGGACTTTTTGTACCTCTCCCCTCACGGAAAAGGTACAGAAACATCAGATCCACAACCAAGAGACTGAGAGACAGCTTCTTCCCCAAAGCTGTGAAATCAATCACACTTTTATATATACTTTTGACTACCTCTGCCGGGAGCTACCGCCAAAAATTTCTTTATGTCCCCACATAATGACAGTAAAGGATTCTTGATTCTTGATTGATTCTTGATTCTTGAAAACAAGCCCAAACAATCCAACTCAGAAAGATGGGCAGAAAGCAGCACACAAGTCCAATAACAGAAGTTCTCCAGTCCTGCAGGGGGCGCTGGAGCAGGGAGAGTGGGTCGGAGAGAGACTGCAGTCAAGCAAGCCGCTCCTAAATTTGAAGTGCTTGTGCATTTGAACTTTTACGGCAAATGCTCTGTGCCGAGCAGAAGGGGGGATGACAGGCAGGCTGCACAACTTTGTCATGTTCCTGTTTTCCTTTTAACATCAGAAGTTTAAATCTAGAAGTCTTGCCTTAACGTTGGCTAGAAGATGTCTTTTCTTCCAACATGAATGAACAGAACATGTAACGCTTGGCACGGCTTATTTTGAGCCCTTTTGGCAGATATTTAAATGAAATGAGATCATTTTCTTCCATTAGTACCTGCTGAAACTATCATTGTAAACGGGACCCTTTGGACTATCTGTGCAAGCAGTACGCAGTGTACTCTTTCTTTTTTGAGTAATCTAACCTATTTTCTAACTGCTACTAGCCATTGCAGGCCGTCTGCCCTCGTCTGCCATGATCCTTTTCAACCTCAGGAATAATTAGAGCCCTGAAAAAGTTGCTCCGAATCATGACTTCTTGTTTCAAGAGAAACCAACATTGGAATCCTATCAACCCATCATGACATCTTGAAACATCCACCCTCTGAATCCTGACAACCGCTCTTCTTTATGGGGGTGTAATGTTTCCCCACATTCACTGTTTTGTTTTGAAACTGTGAGCTATCAGAATTAATGATGTGTTAAGAAAAACAGGAGCTGACAAAATGCTCTTTAATTGAGCCATAAAAACAAACTGTCTGCATGCTGAGTAAAACCTGACTGTTGGCCTTGGCGTGACGCTGAGTTGGTGTTTTCTGTCCCTCTGCAATTAAACAGCTCTCAATCAGTCAGTAAAATTAGATGATCGGTTGAATTCCTCTCATACAATTAGTCCAAGGATCAGTTCTAAATATGCTCTGCGCACAATAAAACTACAAATCTAGTTTCTGTGGAGGGATGAAATGGGCTCAGACATCTCATAGATATTATTTATGTGCCTGTTTGCCGGCTGGGAAAATTGGTCTGATTCATTTATTCTGTCTTGCTGCCTCAGGAAATGATTTGTCAGCGAGGCTGGGGGCAAAAATATAACCATGCAGATATTTTTCCTTCTCTATTTTTTAATGACTCTGAAGTGATTTAATTTTTTTACCTTCTCAGAATCCTTCCCATATTTATCCTCTTAAATATTTGCTCTTTTACTGCGTGACTACAGAGGCAGTTTTATGGTTATTTGAGGGGTGGTTGTTGGTATTGAAGTGTGTCGGTCACTCGCTATAAACAGAGGATGAGTCCTGTGTTGAGAATAACTTTGTGCATGATTGAATGATTTTTTCAAACACAAAAACTTGTGTTGACATTTTGAAGCATGAAGGACTCAGCTCTGAAGCTGGTGGGTGGCAGATTGTTGTGTAACTTGTTTACAAATATGTTTAACCAGATTTCAGCCTCATGGACATCTGACTGATTGATTTTGTGACATTTAATGGTCCAGTCTAATAGAACAAGACTGTGGATCATCATTTTGGTCGCATGATTTGATTCTATCACGTTAACTCTGTCAACGATTCAATTTGATTTGATATCATGATGCAGCATGATGAGTTTCCTCAAATGTCTGCACATGGTACAAGAGTATTTCACAGTTTCTTTTGGATGTATGTTCACCTCAACTAAACTTAAGCAACATTTTTATACATAGAGAATGCAGTCAATGGTGTTTTCCAGAGGAATGATGGACAGAAATAAAAACAAATGAGGTGAACACTACAACAAGAAGGTAAAGACGCATCCATCCATCCATTATCTCTACTGCTTCTCCTTGTTGGAGTTCTAGCCTATCCCAGCTGACACTGGGCAAGAGGCTGGGTAGACCCTGAGCTTGATCGCAGGGCTACATAGAGAGACAACCATTCATGCTCACACTCATACCTTATGGCAATTTGGTGTCACAAATTAACCTATCAAGCATGTTTTGGTCTGTGGAAGGAAGCCAAAGGGCCCGTAGAGAACTACTGTATAGACAATGGTGGACGAAGTACTTGGCTCCATTACTTGAATTACTTGAGTGAAAGTATAGATACTCCTGGTCTAATATTACTCTAATACAAGTGAAAGTTTTTCAGTCAATTTTTTATTTAAGTTAAAGTACTGGAGTACCGGCTTTTGAAAGTACCTAAGTATTAAAAGTGCATTTTCATTTTGATGTCAACACATTATTGTGTTGTTGCCAAAATGAGTTTACAGAAATGACTGAAACCACCTATTGAAGCATTGACCTGCGTATAGAACCTGAGGAATAAAAAGCTTGTCAAGTATGTTATGAAGCCTAGAAATGCCTATTGAAACACGATTAAATCAACAAAAGGACAACAATTGCTGTTTTCAATTTTTTTTGAAACTCTGGTGTAGAATCGTCCTTTGTATTCGCTGTAGCCATCATACAAACTGTTACCTGAGCAACGTTAGCTCAGTGTTTACCTGCCCATTCTGAGTAGCACATGGTACAGGTACGGTATCACCACTTGAACGAATCACATTTAGAAGAGAAAAGAAATTCCATCCGCTGACTTCAGAGCTATACTTGAAAGTAACGAGTAATGAGACCCTTCATATAAATGTAGTGGAGTTAAAAGTACAATATTTGTCTTTCAAATGTTTTGGACTAAAAGTCATAAGTTTAAAAAATAATAATAATACTCAAGTAAAGTACAGAAACTCAAAAAATGTACTTAAGTACAGTACTCAAGTAAATCTACTTTGTTACTGTCCACCTCTGGGTATGGAGAAACAGGAAAACTCCACACAGAAAGGCCCTGACAGACACAGGGATCGAATTAGCAACCTTCTAGCTGTGTGGCACTCCGCCCCAAAGTAAAGACGTGATAAAAAAGAAATAATAACACAAGATTCATTTCAATATTTGTCCACATGAAGGTGGATATTTTTTTAAAATCTGAGGTTTTCTTCCTGTTATCAAAAATATCCCCATCCATATGAGAACACAAAAATGCACGAGTGTTAAATACTGTGTATTACCTTGTAACTATGTCCATGATGTGCAACTTTCTTTTGGAATTTCTGTGCAAAAGCTGTTTTATTTTTATTTCTATTCATTTCTATTCTTACCACAATGAAAGTTCTGACTTGATAACATGTTCACTGAAATGATTCAGGCATGCACCACTGCTGTCATGCAAAAACGCATCCATTGTGGAACAGGCCTTAAAAGTCTGCATCGATATAAATGTCTCTCTATAGAACGGGGTGATGAAGCTTGTTCCAGAAAGAGTAAAAGCAGAATTTGTACTTTAAGAAGCAGAAAATCAAACCAAACCATTCATGGTCTGATAAATAAAAGCATTGTGAGCAGAGCTTAATCTCATAAAGCATTATCAACGCTTCAGCAGACAAAGAAAGCATTCCTCAGCAGGTCTCAGGTCGGAAGCAGAGAGAGTTTGATAGTGACCAAAGGCACTAACTTCCCACAATCCTGCTGTGCAAGCTGATCTAACCTGCAGCTTCAACAACCCTTGGCTCTCCGCCGCTGAAAACAAATCGTTCCTCAATAAGTCGGGCAGGTTTGACTTCAGGTCGTCACAGCCTTCGAGTGAGAGAGCCGCGCAGCAGGAATTCATTTATGCCGGACTTAATGGAGGATGTTGCTAGGTAACAGGGGCAGGGATGGAGCTCCAGCCGATGTGAGGTGGCAGAAATAAATACGCATTTACCTGGAGGTGGACCTGACGCTCTGTAGAGAGCAGCTGCTGGTTAATAGTCAGGAGGGAGCTCAGTGGGAGGTCAGCGCTGATGCTCTGCAGGACACCTTATTATCCACACACACACCTCACACACTGAGTCCGAGAGGAGGGAAGGATGTGTTTAGTGAATGAAGTTATACCCATGGGGCCAAACTACAGATATTTTTGATGAAGATTACAACGTAATGCCCACATACAAAGTTATTTTTACATCAAAATGGTTGAAAAGGATAGTTCTGATCAAGTGATCTGATTGGCCGAGAGGCCGAACATGAGCGCTGATACACACTACATCTGAGCGAGGGTGAGAGGAGGGAGGGAGTGCTTCATTTACCATACATGACAGAATGTAATGTGGCACTGTTATTGTCTCATGCTGGTTACCTTGTTTTTATGAAACCAGAATTGCAATGAAATTGGGAAATAAAAACAATGATCTGTAAATCTTTTTTGGCCTGTGATCAATTGAGTTCACTACAAAGCCTGCAACATGTTCCAAAAAAGCTGGGACAGAGGCAACAAAAGTCTGGGAAAGTGAAGGAAAGCTCAAAAAATATTCTTTTGGAATATCCACGAGTATACAGTTTAATTGGAAACACATGAGTGTCATGATTGGGTAAAAAAGGAGCATCCCTGGAAGGCTCAGACGTTCACAAGCAAGGAAGAAAGATTCACTGCTTTTTGAACAACTACATCAGCAAATAGTCCAACTGTTCAAGAACAACATTTCTCAACATATAATTCGCAAAGGATTTCATCCTCTACAGTCCATAATCTTATGAAAAGTTTTAAAGAATCCAGAGAAGTTTCTGCACATAAGCGGCAAGGCCAAAAACCAACACTGAATGCCTGTGACCTTGGATCCCTCAGACAGCACTGCATCAAAAAATGACATAATTCTGTGAAGGACATTATCACATGGGCTCAGGAACACTAGCAGAAATGGTCTCCATTGTTCAAGAGACTGTTGGCAAATATTGCATGAAAATTTGAACATGATAAAGGCTTGTGCAAAAGTTGTCCTGAAATTTCTGACTCCTGTTTACAAGAAAACAAATGTGGAGACATTTTGAAGCAAATTGAAGAAAACAGGTTTTTGTGAGTGATTACATGTGATGATCCTGAGACAGTCAATGCATTGGAATATATCACCATCACCAAGGATGAAGAAAGCACGACAAAGCAAGTCCAAACTTAAGGCTGTGTTGATTATTTTCTCTGACTTTAAGGGTATAATTTTGGAGGAGTGGTTTCCAGAAGGGTCAACGTGAATCAGCACTATTACAAACAGAAAAAACCAAGAGAAAAGACTGAAGGGAGAGACCACAGATGTGGGAAATGGTTTCATTCTTCATCAAGTTAACAAGTCAGCTCACACTGTGCTCTCAGTAAGGTCAAAAAACAATTCACAGTGCTTGATCATCCTCCCTATTCTCCTGATCTAGCACAGTGTGACTTTTTCCTTTTTCCTGAGATCAGATCTGTGCTCAAAGGAACATATTTTGAGTTTTTGTCAGAACTATAGAAGACAACAACAGAGGTTTTGAGAAAACTGTCTGAGCTGCACTGCTTTGATCAGTGGAAAACCCGAATACAGCGGTGTGTTGATGCAGAAGAAGAGGAGGTGGAAGGAGAAAGAGATGAAAAACTTCGGATGGCTGTATAGCTTCCATGCTGGCTGTTATGTACAGATGCAGAGCTGATCTCTGTCACTGTGGCTATTGTTCAGGCCAGTATTTCCTTTAATTTAGGAAATACAAAGGAAATGTTTAAAATAAAAAAGTGTGCAGGAAATCAATTGTGCACGGAAAAGAATTTCCAGTTCCTCTTCCATTGTTGCTTACACTATTAAAATTCTATTCCTCATTTTTCATTGGTCAGAAAGAGAGAAGTGCGGGTGACAAGTTACAGAAGTCAAACTTCAGGAGTTTGCACAAAAAAGAGGAAAAAGCCTTCGATAAGGAAGTGTGCTGAAGATGCTCAGCACTGAATGTAACCTCCTTTATTCAGCACAGGGAATAGATGCAGCCAGCTTGCATTAAAATAAAAACTGTCAGCAGACACAGACCCTGAACCCTTCCATGTGTACCCCCTCACCTCAGAGTTTTCTGAATACAGTTAATTACCAGTGCAGCAGATGGTCTTTGTCTCCATTGATTAAGCAGTGCCTCAGAATAACAGAGCAGCTGTCAGCCGACATTTATACTGATTATAAACATACAAAACATGAATATTGAGTCAAGTCCCTGGTTTTGGAGAGTGAGATAGACAATGATGCATGTGCTCAGCAGAAATTGTTATCTGCACAACCAGGCTTTGAGTTTTTCTTTCAATGCTTAAATACAAGTTTAAAATGTTGGGATAAAGTTAGACATGCTTCATCAAGCACAGTTACCAAAATTAAATGAAGCACAAGAATAAAAGGAGTATTTTACTGAAACTCTTGGGTAATGTTCACAACTAGATCATTAGGGGGAGCCGTTCCAGTACACGTGGACGTTCTCTGTTTGGAAAGGTTTGTTTAGATGTATATGAAGACAGCAATCGATCCCTGTTTCGCTACAAACTACAGTGCCAAGCTTGCCTCAAAAAAGGTGGTCTTGGCTCTCTGCACTGAGGACACAATTGACCCTGCAATCAACACAAATAGGGTGACAAGTTAACTCATCACACCAGTGTTTATGTTGTATAAGCAGTAGCTGCTGTAACAATAATAGTATTACAGCAACCAGATTGATGACAAACTACTTAATCGTAATTATTTGGAACCAACAGAGTCACTTTCTGTGCACAATATATCATGAAAATAACAGGTTAAACCAACACTATGCAGTTTTTCCACTGTAATATAATTTTTCTAGAGTCATTGTGATGGTACATCACCTTACAACAGGTTGAATGACACCTCTGTTATAGTCTGAGGGGTCTGTATTGCCTTCACTGACACAATGTAACTTCGATGTGGATGGTAGGAACCCTTCCACACTAAAAAAACTACACATTTTTACTGCTTTGACGGCTTTATGGCATACGTCACTTCCCCCTCCTTCCTGATTCATTTAAAAGACGGAAGTCGAGGTGAAAGCTAAATGTAAAGTTGTTTTCAGGGTGGAAGAAGCAAAAAATCCAAAGAAAAGAGAAGTTTTATTGGAGGAGACGAAAAAAAGAAAGCGGGAGAGTAACAAGCTAAATGTTACTCTCCCGTTTACCTTACCTGCCTGTTTCAAGTAAACGCCGGGTGTAATTCATTAGGCACAGCCTACGATCTATGGTCATAGTTACAGAACACACATGCAAACGCTGAGCTAACAACTGGCAGCTGACGCTTGAAAAGTGATTTATTCGAAAAGAGACATGGTCAGACTGTACCTTCTCAGTCCACATGGTTTATTTGTCTCTGGGGACGTCCTGTCGGCTGGCTTCTCCTTCCTCTGTATGTCAACGTATGCACGCTGGTGTGAGGCACTCTGTTTTACAACAGTGCAATTACACACAACGTCCATAGATGCCACTAGAGAGCAGAAAGCCAGAATCTTACATTCTCACCACCGCTACAGCAGATCTTCTTAAGCTGCTTTTCAACATGACTGACAGTTTTCCTGAGGACACTTCTACAGGTGTTACCAGGTAAAAACTCACCATGCTATCTGCTGCCTTTTTTGTTTCACTGTAAATGGAGTTGAGCTTATATAGCTCTCTAGTCTTTGAGCAGCTCTACACCATATGTCACATCTACCCATTCACATTCATTCACTCACTGATGGTTGGAGTATCTATGTCGGTTGTCCATCAGTATCAGCTGACACATTCACAGCCTTTCATGCCCATTTATACGACACTGATGCAGCAGTGGGAGCAACTTGGGGTTAAGTGTTAACTGTCTTGCACTATCAAACTGTGCCACCGATGCCCATCTAAATTAGTCCTTGCTTGGCGGTCACCAGCACAGTTGTAGGCTTGGTCTGCCACCGGCTTGAACATATACCAGTATGCTCCTCTTGTCCGTCTATCCTCTGTGTCATCTCAGGTCGAAAAATCGTCTGACTTAGTTGATGTCTAGGGAAGAAGTCCTCTACAGCTGAGTGTAGGCTGTTCTCAGATATGCTTGGCTAACAGCTAGCTAACACCAGAGGTGGAATCAATGCTTGCTGGCTGCTGTCAGTCACCATCCCCAACAAAGCTCTCCCCATGGTGCCTAGTTCACAGGAAGCCATCCACATCAGGAATCACATTGACTGCTGCTTGGTGTTTCACCACATTTTTATGAATTTGAGTTTTGAATAATTGAGGACACTGTTCATTCTACTACAGATTTATGCCCTCCTCAACTTAACTTATTGATATGTTATTAGGCTAACCAAATGGGTTGTTTTAGATAGTGTTTTCAGCATGGCAATGGTTGCAGATTAGACTCAAAATCCCCCTCTGTAGTCAAACAGTTTACGCCATTCAGACATTGCAGCCTGTGATTGTTCTCTCTTCTCTACAAGTTTTTACCTTGGGTTGAGTCAATTCCTCAGATCAAGAAGACATCAAACAAAAACCCTGAAAACACATGCTCTAACTGTGCTCCTTAAAATATCAGAAACTTCTTGGAGATGTTTTTCACTCTCGTTCTCCTCAAACTCAAATCTCAGTGGCTCAAATCTCGGATCGACTCCTCTCCCTGATCTGCATCTTTTCATTCAGGGTTTAGAGACTTTTAGCTGGATGTCCCTGACGGACCGTACAAAGACCTCTCGAGCATCCCTGAGCACTGAACGGCTCTGGAGCTGTCAACATGCCTCTGCATCAACGTCAGGCAGACAAAGACTCCGACGTTCACCCTACAGAGACAGGGAAAGATCCGGAGAGAGTGGGCGGTGACATGTGCTGCTCTTACTTTTAGAGATGAGAGGGAGATTTGAGACACCCGCTGATCTCTGTGTTCAGATCATGAATAAACCAGCCGCCGAGCGTGACACATTTGTACCAACACACCCGCAGAAAAGAAAATCATTGTGAGGCTGAATGTGGCTGAGTGACACACACTCCAACCTGTCTGAAGTCATTCTGATCATTTTTTAAGCAGCGTGATGGTTTTAGAGAAATGCTAATAAGCAGGATATGTTTGTTTTTCTGCAAAGAAGATGTCTGACTCCCTTCAGGAATTGCATAATTTAAATTGAAGTATTTACATTTGAGAGGTTACAAACATCTGCATAAACAGAGAGAAAGCTGCAGTTTTTAAAATTCTTTGTGGGTACAGTTAATCAAATACCCATTTTAGTTTACCCTTCGGGACTGTTGTGCACATTTTATGCTCTTTTCATTCTTCATTTTTTGATAACTTAAGTTCAGGCATATTGCATTAATTTTGCAAGATGTATTTTTATTTGATCTTGTTATTGCCAGCTCAGCTCCTACAGTAAGTACACTTTGAACACTGTGTACAAACAAGTGTTACACTCATAGTGTTAAGTGCAGAAAATGAAACCCAGTCAAACTGCAACTTTGACCTCACATCCATTAAATTAAAACATGTGCATTTGCTGATATGTAATCTGGGCTTTTACCTTGAAGTGGATAATTTTAACTGCTCTTCATATGATGGTGTCATTCTAACTACATGATTATGAGTGTGAGTATTTGACACTGCACAAAAAATATTAATGTATAAAAATCAATGTTGCTGCTCATCATTAACAAATCGCAGGCTGTAATAATTCAACACAATAAGTTAACTTTTAATGTGGAATAGTGTAAATACACATAGACACACGCACACGCACACACACTGACACACACCGACACACACACAAATATATCTATAGATACATATATCTAGATATATATCTATATATATATATATATATACACACACGTGGACAAAATTGTTGGTACCCTTCTGTTAAAGAAAGAAAAACCCACAATGGTTACTGAAATAACTTGAAACTGACAAAAGTAATAATAAATAAAAATTTACTGAAAATTAACTAATGAAAATCAGACATTGCTTTTGAATTGTGGTCCAACAGAATAATTTTAAAGAACAAAATAATGAAACTGGCCTGGACAAAAATGATGGCAGCCTTAACTTCATATTTTGTTGCACAACCTTTTGAGGCAATCACTGCAACCAGGCGATTTCTGTAACTCTCAGTGAGACTTCTGCACCTGTCCACAGGTATTGTGGCCCACTCCTCGTGAGCAAACTGCTCCAGCTGTCTCAGGTTTGAAGGGTGTCTTGTCCAGACTGCATCTTTCAGCTCCTTCCACAAATGTTCAATAGGATTTAGATCAGGGCTCATTGAGGCCACTTCAGGACAGTCCAGTGTTATGTTTTGAGCCATTCTAGGGTGTTTTTAGCTGTGTGTTTTGGGTCATTATTCTGTTGGAGGACCGAGGACCCATGACCTGCGACTGAGACCAAGCTTTCTGACACTGGGCAGCACATTTCGCTCCAGAATGTCTTGATAGTCTTGAGATTTCATTGTACCCTGCACAGATTCAAGACACCCTGTGCCAGATGCAGCAAAGCAGCCCCAGATCATAACTGAGCCTCCTCCATGTTTCACAGTAGATACATTGTTCTTTTCTTTTTATGCTTCATTTTTGCGTCTGTGAACATAGAGCTGATGTGACTTGCCAAAAAGCTCCAGTTTTGTTTCATCTGTCCGAAGGACATTCTCCTAGAAGCTTTGTGGCTTGTCAATGTGCATTTTGGCAAAATCCAGTCTCGCTGTTTAATGATTTGCTTTCAACACTTGTGTCCTTCCTTTCAGTCCATTTTGGCTCAAACAGTGATGAATGGTGTGATCTGATACTGATGTACCTTGACCTTGGAGTTCACCTCTAATCTTTTTGGAAGTTTTTCTGGGCTCTTTGGTTACCATTCGTATTATCCATCTCTTCAATTTGTCATCATTTCCTCTTGCAGCCACATCCCTAGGGAGGTTTGCTACAGTCCCGTGGACCTTAAACTTCTGAATCATATGTGCAACTGTAGTCACAGGAACATCAAGCTGCTTGGAGATGGTCTTATAGCCTTTGCCTTTAACATGTGTGTCTATAATTTTCTTTCTAATGTCCTGAGACAACTCTCTCCTTAGCTTTCAGTGTGGTACACACCATGATACCAAACAGCACAGTGACTACTTTTCACCCTTTAAATAGGCAGACTGACTGAATACAAGCTTGGAGACACCTGTGATGCTAATTACAGGACACACCTGCCTGTGAACATGAGTTACAGGTCCTCTTCTATTTACTGATAACCTCTTAGTGCTAGTTAGCTAATATGTAGTACATCAGTAGCCTTTACTACCACGGCGTAGTGCTAGGGTTAAGTGATACAGACAAAAATTCATGACTTGATATTTTTTAACTGAATAGCAATATTCAATATATATCCTACATTTTTTCAACATAAATAATTATGGAAAACAGGCTATAAAGGCTCAAAAAACTGAGTTAAAGGGCTGCAAAGGCTTGAGGTTTAGGGTTGCACATAGTCTTCATATTGTACTTTGTGTTGCTAATGTAAAAGGTGGAAAAGATTCACTATGCTCAAACTTTTTGCCAACTGATTTAGCATTCTCAGGAAAAACATCATTCTGCTGCTTGTTTGAGATCTTGGACACTAACAGCCACTTCTTTTTTCATTTTACCATCCAGCCTCATTTTAGCTCAATAACAACTGTATTGATATAAAGGATACTGTCTACACTCATGTCTTGTTTGTAAATATATTGATATGTTCAAAAAAGCTGATCAATTGCCCAGTCCTACTAGCACTTGTATTCACACTGAAAATGCATCTTAGAATTTCTTCCCTTCATTCTGCTGCTTCGTTAAATTGTTAAAATGTGACTTTAATGACATGAACTGCAGTGAACAGAAGGTTTTAAAGCTGCTTCCATCACTGTGCCTTATGTTCACACATTAAACATAAAATCTCCACGTGTGGCTTTTGATACCAAGGAATAAAAGCAGCCTTACTCTCCAGAAAGTCGAGCTGACAGGCGGGGGCATTCAGGCTCATGAAGTTAAAGCCGCGGGTGGGTCTGCAGCGGCCTCTTTTAGCCGCAGACTCCCCGGGGGTCAAACCCTGCAACATGCTGCTCTTTCCAGCCCCGTCAAGTCCAAGGACGAGAACCTGCCGCTTCCCACGCTCCTCTTCCTCCTGCAGAGAGAGACAATAGAAGAGTAATATTACAGAAATACAGAGTGAAAGGGCATGTTGCTAAGAAGTTAAAATCTTGGAGAATTGAAGAAGAACTGATTAAGTTTAGATTCACATAATTAACCAGGATGGCTAATTTAGTTAAGCATGTTGACCACAATTATTTTAGCCATTTCAAGTCAACAACACAACTTAAATAACTTGAGGTCTATGATGAAGGGAAGGCAGTTAGATCTAACTGATCTTGCAAAGTGTCTGAATTCACCAGATCCATGTATGTCATGGATAAGTGAAATGGTCCCTGCTGTGTGGGACAAAGACCGGACTCCTCTTGTCTTAAAGATCCACAAGAAATGTCAAAAAGATCCACCTGTATCAGATCATTTATTGATTAAACAATCCTTAAACAATCATCATTAGCGGCCCTGAAAACCCCAATAATTCAACTTTCAAATAAGAAATCACTTATCAAATAAGACTAAAGACTCAGTATGTTAGACAGTTTGGACTTTGCCTTTGCTCATGATGGTCTTCATTTTGTTATTTTGAAAATAATCATCTCCTGCAGACCTCCAGAGCTGAAAGTCCTTAGAATAAACTTTCATAAAAGAAATCACAGCGCAGCAGCATAATAACAGATCCCTCCTCTTAGTCTCTGATTATCTGGGGCAGATCCAAGCGAGGACCCACACACACAGAGTTTACAAAGACACTGTAAAGGTTAGCAGCTGAATCTAAACCTCCTCACTCTCTCTGAGACGCCTCCATCCCTCTGAGATCCAGCACATGTCAGTCAGCGCTGCTCCAAAGTCCCACCAGGTTGGTTTTTATTCATGAACTGTGCTGCTGCGGACCTTCATTAGCAATTCACATCATCCTTCTTGGAGCTGAGCTGCATCACTTTGGAGTTTGAAATTAAAAATATCACATTTGACTTCAGTCTGTGGAGGTCTGGAGATGACTTTAACCTTTATCAGAATCAGGGCCTCTGAATGAGCTCTCATTAAAGTCCCTGACACAGAGAGCTGCATCCTAACAGCTGATGAGAATGACACTAATGCTGAAGATTTCAGCCTCGTTTGGTAAGCCTCAGGCCAGGGCTGGAAAAGATGACAGTTTTCAAGACATATTGATAAAATCTTAAAAGAGTAAAACAGTGTGATTTCTGTCAATATATCGATGGTGATTTTTAATTTAAAGAAGCAAGGTCTAATGCTGAGTAAAAATACAGTCTACAGTGAGAACCACTGACAAAAATGTAAGTATTTATCACAAGATAATTATGAAATGCTTAGTCTAGATGGGGAACTGATACTTTATATATGACATTAATTTAAGGAGTATCTATACTACAATGAAAGAGGACAATCAGTAGTGATATCTTTCTGACAGCATGGCAACAAAAGTTAAAGTCCTAAATTGATATTTTGTTGTTTTTATTTATGAAAAATAGTGGAAAAATTCCTGCACACTGACTAAATACTTCTAATATATTTTGTTAACATTTAGCAGATGTGGAAGAAACTGGCATGGATCCCTTGCTCATCGACATTTCCACCCACTTCTCAAAAATATTGCAAATATTCACTCACCGGCTACTTCAGTGTAATCAAACAGGTTCAATTCCCAAGCTCCAATCTACAACAATTGTGAGCGTCCCAAAGCAGCACGGCCCTATCACAACCTTTTGAGCAGTAGAGGTGGAAGCTATGAGTGAGACAACTGCAGGAAGTGACTGCTAATATATAGATTAGCATAGATGCTAACAGCTTCAGTAGCAGTTTTATATGGTTTGGACTGCAGCTCTGAAGCAAAAAAGGAGGCCAGTGGCAGCAAGGTGTACCTTATAAAGTGGCTAGTGAATGCATAATGTGGATTTCCATTCAGCTGAACAAACATTGATTTATGATTTTTTTGTTCTGTAGGACTCAGCTCTATTTCTGTCTGCAATCCCCGCCTGTTTGTGGGTAAACATGGACACTCCGTCAGATCTGCAGCCTCCTCTCTCTCGAAGTGTTTAGAGATTTATGGCGTCTGCGGGGAGACAAACTTCAAACCCTGACAGCTCGGAGCATCTCAGAGCCTGCTGAGGCTGCAGAGATTTGGGTTTATCTCTGGTTTTGCAGAACGTCAGCTTGGACTTTGTTCAAAATGATCAATGCTTGAAAACACTCTCTCTCTGAGAGTGCACAGGAGAAACTTCTGTGAGGTTTGAACCAATAAATTGTTACTGCTGGATTAATGACTCAAGCTTTAAAGATAAAAACCAGAATGTTCACTGAGATTCATGCAGTAAAATTACTAGAGCAAAAGCATATTCGTGTTTGTGTGAGTCATTCAACATGTAAAGACCTCCCGTCCATTGCTGGTGCAGGAGGTGCCACGCATGCCTCACAGCAAGAAGGTTGCTGGTTTGAACCCTCTGTCGGTCAGGGCCTTTCTGTGTGAAGTTTGCCTGTTCTCCCTGTTCATGCATGGGTTCTCTCTGGGCACTCCAGCTTCCTCCCACTGACCAAAAACATGCTCATAAGGTTGACTGGGGACTCCAAATTGCCCTTAGGTATGAGAGTAGGTGTGGTGTCTCTATGTGGCCCTGTGATTGGCCGACGACCGGTTCAGAGTGTACCTCGAGTGAGGCGTGTGAGCTTTCTGTGATGCACATCCTCTCTGAAGCAAACAGGGATGTCAGTTTGGAATCTGTTGCTAATGCATGGGTCTGGGAGGGGAAAAGATTTAGAGGATTATTGGCCAAAGTTGAATGACAGTTAGACAACTGTAAGATTATTGTAAGATTTAGATTTGTGGTATAACTCATCTCAGGCTTTAAAGGGTTAAAGTACACCTAAAAACTGTCAAGCTCATACACTTCTTTGAGTTTCTACTCTAGAAAAAGTGCATCTACTTCATGGAGGCTTTAAGCCTCTGTGAAGTTTAAAATGCCAGGGAGTAACAGCACAATGGTGGGTCACTTGGCCTTTGACCTTATACCAGGGGTGGGAAACTTTGATTACCAAGAGGGCCACATGATGTTTTTTTTCAGTGCCAGAGGACCGCACTGGCACTTTGAATGAGGATAAAAATATTTAAGTAAACAAAATAGCAAATATAAAGCTTCAAAAAAGCATTATACCAACATAAACACATATAAACTCAAACACAATTAAATTCAACATTTACTGAGCATGAGGCATAAGAAAGAATGAATGTTTACTAGTATTTAGAACACAAATACATTACCTTACCATGTTTTCAAATTAAGTTTTTACTAATACTATATATTGTATATTTTAAGGCTTCATAAAATATACTTAGAGATCAATCATAACAAAGTAAGTTCTTGAATGACTACTAAAGAACAAAACATGTGTCAGACATCTAAGGTTAGCAGAAATATTTTAGCACCTATCCTAATTTGTGCATTATTTAGTATTTTGTACTCATGTGTTTTCTTCATAATTCCAATTTGTTTGGCCTTTTTTTGTTTTAGAAATGATTGGTGGGCCACACTGATAGAGGTGAAGGGCTGTTTGTGGCCCGTGGGGCACCAGTTGCCCATCCCTGCCTTATACCGTAATTCACTTAAACCAGATCCCAAAAAAGGGAATGAAAGGTTGACCTTTAAAGTCAAAAATTTAAGTGAAACTAAAATTACGGGTGCTTTGCCCTTTGAACCTGGCTGAGGGCAAAAATTCTGCCACTGTAAACTCTTATGGTCCTTTTAAGTCCTTATATCGGCAACAAAAATACCTTTAAGACCTTTAGCACAAAAACTCCTTTTTATTAGATATCCTTTTCTCTGCTTCTTCTTTTATCATCTAGTTTAAAAACTCCTTCGTTTGTTGTTGGACCTGCTGTTTTTTTATCACTACTCTTGGATTCCCCTTGTCAGCCTGCAGTACTTCCCAGCTGTTTCCATTTCTCATAAAGAGAAGTTACTCCGTATTGATTTGTCTTTGTTTTCTCCTCTACACAGGGAGGAACAAAACTCGGCTCACAGCTGCACATCTGACGGAGATTTAACTTCTTGCTGAAGGACACTCCAGCACAGCGGGCGTCTGGAAACACGCAGGCTTTATCACAGAGCTGAGTCAAAGTTGGGAAACTTTGATCCACAAAGTTGGTCAGAAACCATCTATCCTTCATGTTCAACGCTCCAGGAGTCCTTTGGTGGTTTTGTTTTAACCTATAGTCTGTTTATACTTTGGTTAGAGAATTGCTACATGACCCAGAATGACTTTCAACTGTCAGATTATGAGCATGAACCTGCTGAACAGCACAGAGGGCTTTATAAGCAAACTGAGGACATTTCATAGATAATAATGACCTTCCTTCAGCGAACCCTGTTTCTCTATGTTACTCTGGTTCATTTGATTCAGGGTGGTGTGAATGTTTAAGCAAGAGGGGCCAAACTTTTGTCATCAGGGCCACATATGGAATAATACAATCATGACGGGGCCACTTTTATACATCTCACCTTGAGTATTGTAGTATATTAAAGCATTGGGTCAGCTTTAGCTTCTCATCATGACACAGCCCCTTTGTTATGATATACTTTTGAGGAAATAGTTTCTGGAGTTCAGGGAAGTCGACCTACAACCACTGCTATTAAAACTTTGGGTTTTTGTCAAATGGTCTTAAAAGAACATCCACAGTCCACAGCAGCAGTCTGAAATTTGTTATGAGTTTATGTCTGAATTGGCGACTAGTTTGTATTCAAAAAGAAAATAACAGACAAATAATAAGTGCCTGATTGAAAATGTAATCTTAAAGACTGTGTTTTTTGTTTCCTTGTTTGATTTTAAATGATGCAGACAAAAATGAAAAAAATCTTTAAAAGAGTTAAGACAAGACAAAAGTGTGAGACTTACAGACAGAAAAAATGACTTGATTTTCCCTAAAGGTTATTTACTACTGTATTAGTGTATTCTCTTTCTTTTCTTTGTCTTACACTTCCATTATTGTTATAAGTTTTTTTTTATTTATTACTGTTTAAATTAATTATTTTGTTACTTCCTTTTAAAATAATTTATTTTTTATTTTACATAGAAACTGTTATTAATTGATCTTCATTCTATCATATATGTATATTTTTTATTATTATTACTTTTTTTGGTTATTATTATTTATTTTAATTAATATTTTTTTACTTCTTGCTGAAGGACATTTCAGCACAGTGAAGTGTTTTTTTTTATTAATTTCTTCTTGCCATTATTGTTGATGTCATTATTTTTATTATTATCGTTTATTTGATGTGGGCTGTCTTTAATTTTTTTATCACTACTGTTGCCATTGTTGCCAACTGATGCAAAAAATTCTTTCATTTCCTTAACCTGTGCATCTATATGTTTTATTCTGTGCCTGCCTGTTGGAAGTAAAATTCAATAAAATTATATTAAAATAAAAAAACAGACATGAAAAAATTGCCATAAAAATATTAGAGAATATTAAAGAAGGTTGTTAACAAGTGTTTAGTTGTAAGTTATTTTTAAAATATTAATTAATCATTGATTAATATATAAATATATATATTGAAATCCTTCCTTGGTGGGGTGTGGGGAGGTGCAACAGACATTTCATTCTCACAGAGGAGGCTCACTCTTCCTCACTTTGAAAACCCCTGCTTTAGAGCATAGTCAGGTGTGTGTGGCTTGCTGAACACTGTGGGAATCAACCCTAAAACTGTGATTTCAACACAGTTTTGACCCAAAGTTCAAGCCGCGTGTCTGCCTTTGAAGTCAGGGCAGATGTCTGCCCGACTGTGCGTCCCGCAAGCTACACAGAGACAGGACGGCTGATCACTGCCTGACCCGACACTGACCAACGGCTCCCAGCCAGTCGGTGGATTTCTGACATGTTTGATGTTCTGGTTGATGACTGCATTCACTCACAGTGTGAGAAACGATGTGGTTATCCTTCAACTTTGTTTTCTTTTTGAGATGTCAGACAGCAAGAATGTCCCTGTGATGTGAGTCCTTGTATCACGACATAATAACAAGCAGGAAAACATCATGGAGTTTCAGATGACAAAGGAGTATGTTTATGATTTTCCTACTTACTGTGTTGGCTTTTGATGCCGTGTGTGTGTGTGCGTATGCGTGTAGGTGTGAGTGTGCGTGGGTGTGTATAGGGGGTGTGCAAAAAAAATGTTTTGCATTTGATTCAAATCACATTTATGAAAAGATTCAAAACCAAAACATCCATGAATCGATTTTTACAGTTTTTTTAAACACACACATCATACTACAGTGTATCTAAATTATTGAAAATAAGCTGATACAAACATTACAAAGACATAACCTGTTTATCTTGAGCACAATTTATCGTGTTTTTTTAGTCATATCATATTATCCAGTCTCTTAGGCTACATTCACACTGCAGGCAAAAGTGGCTCAAATCTGACTTTTTTGCCCATATATGACCCACATCGGATTTTTTATGACTGTCTGAATGGCACAAATCAGGTCTTTTCAAATCAGACCCAGACCACTTTCATATGTGGTCCTAAATCAGAAACGTGATGGTTCTTAAAGCAACTTGACTCTGAACAGTCACGCCACATTTCATCCAACTTTTACATTATTAAAATGAGACAGACGTTACAAATCTGTGCCGGAGGAGGCGCAGAAAGATCCAATGTAAAGAATGGGCTTAAGCATTATGGATGAACTCTGCGTCAGTGAAGCCCCTCACGTCACAACTCCTGGCTCAGACTCTGCATCCGCACATACAGAACCTCTGTACAGAGGTAGAGGCTACTGCTTCACAAAAGGCCATCATTAAAATGTGTGCTCTCTTCCTTCTTAATCTTTTTTTTCTCTTTATTACTTTGTCATAATTTTGTTTGCTCTGATTTCACAACAACTTTAAAACTGATACACACGCTGACGTGTAGCATCCATCTTTACGTCCATAAACACAACGTGTGATTTCATTTTTTCTTCTGCACATGTTGGTAACTTCAGGGTCATAGTAGGTTCATACTGAAGTCTGACGGCAGTCACATTTATATTAAAATGTGAACAACACAGTGTTGATTATGTCGACAAATTATTTTCTTCATAGTTTTCATAAACAATTTTGTTTCCCCTGACGAAAACTAGACTATAAGTAAAAATAACAAGTGCACATGGACTAAAACTAAAACTAAATAAACCGACATTTTTTTCAACAGATAAAAACTAGACTAAAATGTTTGACAGAGACTTAATTTGGTCATGTAGAAAGTAGAGACAAGTTAGGAATATATCCAATCACAGCTACTTTGATTGTGTGGAAAGGTTGGATGAGTAAAGAGGGACATCCAATCACAACTGCCTTAGCTTCATGGTGGCCGGATCCAACTGTAAAACATGACTTCAGAAATTCGAAGCAACATAAAAAATGCCTTACACTTTACACTTCATATTTTAGTCGACTTAACAAACACTATTTAAGTCTACTAAATTTACAGTCGATTTTGTCGACTAAAATGTTGTAAAATTTCATCAACTAATACGAGACTAAAATTAAAACAACTTAGATGACTAATTTATGACCAAAACTAAAAGACATTTTAGGCAAAAGACTATAACTAAAACTAAATTAAAATATGATGTCAAAATGAACACTGGAACAACACAACAGGGATGTGTTTTGGATACTGAACCTGTTTGAATCAAAAACTGATTTTGAATATGATCAAGGCTGCTAGAACTGGAACTGAATTGAACTGTAACCTACTGGAAGATTCCTCCCCCCTAGTAGGTGGGCCTTTGTTCCAGAGCCACAGTGGGTTTTTGTTATTTTTTGAGATGTGTGAGTATTTGCAAAAGTGATTCAGGGTTACACTTTGTTGACTTTTGTCAATGTCTTGTCCTCTTCATATCGTCTCAGGTCATTTACAACAATCAGGTTGTACAGTATAAGCACATTAATCGTGCACGTTGGTCATGCATCATCAATGATTCAGTCGCACAGCGTGAGTAGAAATTCCTCCATGATTGTTGTACCATCTCCTGTCCGGCTTTAGCAGAATCTGGTTTGTGTGGCTGTCTCCTTAAAAGTCTCGGCAGGTGAATCTTCAATATTTTCTGCTGTTTCAGTGACTCTTGTAAGAAAACATGTACCTGGCTAAATAAAGCTTAAATACATAAACAAACCTACACAAATGCCCTGAGGCCACAAACACACTTGAAGTTAACATTATAGAACCGAGGCTGGGATTACAACAGACTTCGGTCCAATGTGGCCCCCGGGGTTAAGAGCCTGAGAGTCCCCTCTGCAGCTCACTGCCGGCTCAGCACGCTCTGACAACATTAAAACCTGATCCTCCTCGGTCGGACTGAGACAGATAACACAGGGTAAGCTCATTAAAGGCTGCTGCTGCTGATTGAATTAAGGAAACAAGATTAGAGACATGCAAATAGATTTCATGAAGAGATGGAGGCTGGAGAATCGTTCATTAAGATGCTCGGTCGCTAACATTTCATCTCCGGCTGTTTCTGTGTCTGTCTGCAGGAGGAGCAGAGGACACAATCCTCTGATGAGACCCTCAGATATCATACGCTACAGCTTTGAAACTCAAACGTACTGCGAGCATCAAAATATATGAGGAGCTGGAGCTTACAATACTGATGGTTGTATCATTAATACATTTACCATTACCCTTTATTTTTATCAGTGTTTCCATCGTCCGATGTCTTTATTTCATAATTTAGTCTTTGTTGGGTTTTTATCATCGCTTTCATCAAAACAGATGATAATGAAGTTGATCATTATATCATTAGTACTTACATTCTCATCTGTAGCATAATCGTACCATCACCACTCTTGTAATCAGCATTATTGTCTTCATCTCATCATCTTCTATGAGATCAGGGGTTCATAAACTTTTTCAGCTCTGGGTTTAAACAAGATCTTTGCTCTTTTTCGAGGACCAAAACTTGTAATTATATCATAATCATATCATATTATATTAACCTTTGTTAATTTCTGAGACCAAAGGGTGTTTTATTTTGAACGGGTGACCAGACACTCGCATATATACGTCTGTGTAGCTCGACTGTGCAGACTTTACACTCAGGCTCTCTGTCCCTGCCACAGCCATGATGAACAAAAAAGTAAGATGCACTTATGGTTCAACCTTGTGCTCATGCACTCTACCAGTTGAGCTCTGGATGTAGTTTTAAATATGTTTGGCTCTGCCCAATGAATGTAACTGGGGGACACTTGAGGCGCTTTTTATGTGAAGGAGTGCCTCAACCCTCATGCTAGATCATAGGACCTGTTTGTGCATGCACAGTTCACCCTATCCAATCCAACCCACTTTATAACTATATCACTAAGTCAAAAACAACGAAGTTTGTCAAAGTACTACACAGTCACTACAATGAGAAATTAAATTTAATAAAATAAAAAATGTATGCATGTATAAATAAAACCAAGCAATTAAAAACAACTTAAAACCATGAAAGAGCAGTAAAATCAAGAACAAAAGACAAAAAACACATAAAAAAAGAGCTCAAACTGAAGACATTTGAGCACCGGGTGACTATTTCCTTTTTCCTGAGATCCAATCGGTGCTCAAAGGAACATGTTTTCCTTCTTTGCCAGAAATCAGCCAGTAGTTTAATTAATTAAACTACAGCAGTCTGAAGAGGACCTACTTCACTGTTCTGATCAGTGAAAGTCCAGAATGCAGTGGTGTGTTGATGCAGAAGAGGAGGAGACTGAAGGAGAAAGACATTGGAAATGTTTTATATTCAAGAAAATTGTTTTACAAGGTTGGTCTAGTTTTTAATAACCATACCTTGTACATTATACCAGCATCTTTATTAGTAATTTTTTATGACTATTAACGTCTTTATCATCAACACTGATATTTTTAACAGTTTCTTCTTAGAAGTTTCTATCATCTTCATCATCATTGCCATCAAAACATCTGAATGTCTGTACCTCGCTATGACCCTCCTCTTCATCAGCTCCTTTATTCTTGTTATCTTCAGCCCCTGCATCATGACCATCATACACATCAACCTTTTGCAATCAATATTTGAAACGTTATTATCACTGTATTCTTCTACTTCATCTTCATCACATATGTATACTTGATGTGATATCATCATAAGGCATGTGTTTGACAATCAGCAGCAGCTCTATCCTCCTCTTCATCCTCTTCTTCATCTATACCTCATTTTACACATTTATCCTCTTCACTTTCACTTCACTCCTATCAACTTCTTTTGTCCTCAATTCTTATATCAAATCCATCATCACAGTCACCGATGCCCTTTCTATTTCACAAAAAGGGGAATAATAATCTGTAGCATCTTCATCAACAACACCAAACCAACATCATCATCATCATGCTTGTTGTGGTGCAGTGTCCTATGAAAAAATGAAGGCTTCCTGCATCGTTGTTTCAACACTTTTCAGAGCCTTTTAGTGTCAATATTACCATGAACTTTTGCACCCACACATGCAGCTCACCTGCTCTGATTAAGAAATTTCCAACATTATCAGGCGAGGTAATGTCAAAAATGTGGAAAACAGCCTAGTCTTGCACTGCTAACAATCTCTTTAAAAATTTCTTGATCCACATCTGGATTCAGATCAACGCCAAAATCACTTCTGCCTTGTGCCAAACAAAACTTCTACTGGTTGTAATGGAATAGATATGGAAGTTATGAAAAAGGTTTTTTTTTTTTATCTCCAAACACAATTCTGACTTATCATTTAACATTTCCAAATAAATGAAAGTGGCAAAAGTCACGCCCATGTACAAACTGGAGACAGATAAAACTTCACAAGTTACATGCCTGTTTCCCTTCCCCCAAAATCCTCAAAAAAATCTGGAAAAACTCTCCAATGAAGGAGACAGTGACAAATTTATCGATGAACTTAAAACGCTCACTTGCAGTCTGTATGGATTCAGATCAAACCAATCAACAACACTGTCTTTAACTGAAGTCATAGAGGTTATCACAAGTTCCAAAGACAAAAAGAAAACAGTAGCTGGAGTATACACTGACCTAAAAAAAAGCTCTTAATACAATTGATCATAAATTATGAATCAATAAACTGGAATTGTATGATATACGGAGGGTTGTCCTGAATTGGGTAAAAAGTTAATTGGATAATGGGTAGCAGTGCGTGAAGATGGGAGAATGCTGCTTGAACATTGTGTGTGACATCCCTCAGGGATCTGTGTTGGGACCAAAATTATTCATTTATTACATCAATATTCTGTGCCAAATTTATTGAAATTGTTTTATTTGCTGATGGCATATATTTTTTTGTTTTTAGTGAGAATGTACAGCAACTTTTGGGATCCCACAATTAAGTAAAAACACACAGGTAAAAGCGAAGGGTGTGAATATAAAAACGGTTTTCATGAAAAACTTCTTGAAGTGATAACTGATCATAGTATTGGTGACTGAATTATATTATTTAACATCATCATATGAGGAGATCAAATATGTCTCAGCTAAATTATCAAAAAGTATTTCTTGATTTCTTCATATTGCTTGACCCTAATATTGTGATCTATCTAGAAACAGCCTCTGTTTGTTATAAAGATCGAAAGGATCCTTTACAACTCAGTAAAATAGGATTAAAAAGGAATCCAAATAACTTTATATTATTTAGGATCTTTTCAGTTTTCATCATCAGCAAACCAAAATTAAGCCTATAAATCAGCATCCTCATCATCAGCATCATCATCATCATGATCATCGTTGCATCATCATCACTTCTATGGCTGCATGTCTTTGCAACCATCTTCCAGTTTAGCTTCATCAATTAAATCAGTCAACTTCATCTATTAAATCAAGTAAATTACATTAGATTTGGGCTCTCCTCCATCTTCATCATCATCACACCATAATAGAGCCACCACCATTAGTATCATCATCATCATCATTGTTGCATCATCATTATCATCATCATCACCATCATCACTTCTATGGCTGCATGTTCATCTTTGCAACATTCTTCCAGTTTTAGCTTCATCAAATAAATCAGCCAACTTCATCCATTAAATCAAGAAAATTGTATTAATTTGGGATCTCTTCCATCTTCATCATCATCAGACTATAATAGAACCACCATCATCTTCTTTATCATCATTTCTATCACTCTATGTTTGTTTCTGCCATCCTCGTTGCCAAATAAATCAGCCATCTTCATCACTAAGATCAACTTGATAATACAAAATATAGGATCTTTTTCAGTTCAATCATAATCAAACCATAATGGAACCACCATCATCATAATCATCATCTCTTCTATAGCTCAACATTTATCTTTGTATCCTTCTTCCACTTTGGCTACATCAAATGAATCAGCAATCTTCATCAATTAGATCAAGTCATTTGTACATAATTTAGGATATTTTTTCATTCTCATCATCATCAGACTACAATAAAACCATCATCATCGTTTCAATGAGTCCATGTTTATTTATGCCATCTTCCATGTCAAATAAATCAGCCATCTTCATCAGTAATATCACTTTAATAGTCCAAAATTTAGGATTTTTTCCACTTATCAGAAAATAATGGAACCATCATCATCATCAGTAATCATCATCATCACTTGGCTCCATTTTCATCTTTGCAACCTTCTTCCACTTTGATATAAATAAATCAGTCATCTTCATAAAATACATCAAAACGATTATATATTCAGATATTTTCCATCTTCATCACCAAGCTACAATAAAGCCATCATCATCATCATTTTTATTATTAATGGGCACCATCCTTCAGCATGATCCCTCTCATTTTCACACCATGGACATCCTTTTTTATAAAACAGCAACATAATGGGTAACAAAACCAGAATGATATTAGTTTTCTTCATCATCATAATCTTACTAATTATTTGTTGGCATCATTACAACCTTCCTCTTTATCATAATCAGCATTGTTTTTCATACCATGGACTGTCTCTTGTTTTAATGTCAGCAGCATAAACAAAATCAGCATGTAATATTTTCATCAAGGATTCTTAGTCATCTGATCTTCATCATTCACAATTCTTGATCACTCAGTCCTCCTGCTGGAACATCTCATCTTCTCTCTGAGTTCAATAGTTGACTTAAACCCATAAATATGACTAAAAAATGGAGTCCGTACCTCTTTGATCGTGCAGTACTCCTTCTGTGGAGACCATACCCTCCTCTTGTAGAAGAAGTTCAGCGCGATGAAGAGCGCGGAGCCCAGAGCAGCCACGGCGGCGGTCAGAGCGATGGAGATGTGCCGGAGGAGAACCATAGAACCGGCGGCACGACCCAGCAGCTGGACCCGGGGTACACTCGGTGCTGCACGGACACAGGCTGAGCTCTGAGCCGCTGAGGCTGCTTCCTGCTTCCAATGAGCCGGTGGTGAGAGAGAGAGAGAGAGGCTCTGACATGTGATCTCTCTCTCTCTCTCTCTCTCTGCATGTTTTTGTTTTGAGACGCCCATGAGGAGGAAATGGTGCGTTCTGTGTTGCTCGGAGATTTGATCATTTTCACGCTTTAAATTAACTTGCAGGAGAATCAATTTAAAGGTCCCATGTCCTGCAAAAACACTTTCCTTTGTGTTTGATGATGTTAAAAGCAGCAGAAGAAGTAGCAGAAGAATATGACAGCTTTTATTAAACTCTCTGTCCACAGAGAAATGTGCTGTGTCTCTTTAAAGAAAATGACCTTTAACCTTCCTCCTGTGTTAGGGTCGGTACCGACTCTTTTTAGGTTTTAAATGCATAAAAGAACCACTTAATATTTGTTTATTGCATCAAGGCTTTTGACTTTGTCATTAACTTCTATTTAAACAAAAAAAAAAATAAAAAAATAAATTATAAGTCCTCTGTTGAAATAGTGTCATCTGTGTTGTTAGGGTCGGTTTTGACCCAGTAAAAAAAAAGAAGAAGCAATAATTCGATACAAAATTGAAATCATGGTGCATCTGTGCATCATGGTGCAAGATAAACAGATCAACGTTCATAAATGTCACAAATATTTATGCTCATGAAGTTCTCCTGTTAAAAAAATGTTTTGCCTTTTTCTTTAAGTAAATATATAAGGGTCGAAACTGACCCATCACACCTTGGATGTTACTATAATTAATATATTAGAATGGAAAAATGTATATATATATATATATATATATATATATATATAAACCTCTACAATATGTGTTCAAACAGCCTCACTAGTAATAGTGAGGCAACAATACAGCCTCTATTTTATTTATGTGATTCTCCTGAGGTTCATTTTACATTTTTTTTTATTGAAATCAAGGGGTATACAGACAAAGAAAGGCCTGAAGGCTCACACCAAAAGATATTGAAACCAATATTTTCTTGGATAATGAAGCCTGACACGGTAACCGAGAGATAAGGGGAAAAAAATGCATGACAGATAATTGTTTTTAGTGTAATTTACAGCTGATTTAAGGCACGGTTCAAAATCAACCCTAGCATGGAGCGTCTATAGAGATAGCTAACACAGTACAAGGGTTAAAACACTCCCTTCTTTGCTTCCTGGGGTTTATGATTTGATAGCCTTACAGCCTCCACCAAAACAGGTGTTACCAATCAGCACATAGGTCATTATCATAACCTCCCAAAGTCCTCCCACCTCCTCAGATCTAAGTGTAACCAAAGGGGAGGGAAATTGAGCTGCATCTGGTCCCCTACAGGGGTTAAATTCATATTTTTTTGATTCAACATATATAAAGTTCTTGCTTTATATTCACCCAAGATATGATGTAAAAAAAAGTTTAAAGGCACAAATATTTGTGAATTAAACAATTTCACAGTTGATGAATAAACATTATAACTCATATTTAAAGAATTACAGCTTCTGGTTGTTGCAGGACAGCGACAGCTTTCAATCATGCTTGTAAGACGGACTACAATTCCTGATTTTTAGCTTCAGTAAAAACACTGACAAACCTTAAAGATTGTTGCTGTTCATTACCAAACAGTGCCCAATACATACGAGTCAACACAGTATACTGCATACTGTATTTTGTAACTGCTATTATTTTGTAGTTTGCTAGAACCAGCAGTTCTCGGTTATATGATAACTTCCTCTTTTTTTCTGTCTCACGTTTGAAATAAACATTCAGAAAACATAGTCAGGTGCATTCATTATTAAACAAACCTATATTTCTCAGGAACACAAGATTTAAGGTAACTTGTTTCGATGCAAATGTGCACAAGAATAACCTAAACAGATTTGCAAAAGTATGAATGTGGTAATCAAGTGTTTGCACAGTCATAGAGCTCCTCACTGAAATACAGACTGAAGTGAAGAGCTCCCTCTAGAGTTGGTTTTGAGGGGGGTTTTTTTGCCAATAATTTTACTTGATAACATGGCCCATAGAAAAATATGTGAATATCTCCTTTTCTTTTTTCTTTTTTTTTTTTTGTTTTGACGTTTTGGTAAAACCTGCAAACTACTTACAATTTAAATTCTAATTTAGCATCACTAAAAGATTGGGAACTTTATAATCTTTGAACACATTTTTTAACCATTTTTATTTTCATTAAGGTGAAGTCATGGATTGGTATAAGGGGTAATGGAAAAATATATATGGTCAAACTGCATTTTTAATTCTATGGAAATAAAGTCAGAATTCTTACAAAAAGGTCTGGCTCTTGCTTTACAAGTTTAGAATTCTGAAAAATAGTCACAGTTCTTCTTTAAAATCATATGAATGAGATTAAAGTCAGAATCATGATTTTTCTGGGGGGGGGTGTACAAAATTTACAAAAGTCTCAGAATTCTGACAAGACAGGAGATAGGAGGGGAGTTTCTTTAAAACAGCTTTATATAAGAATATATTAAAATGTTGGTCCCTCCTCACTGACAGAGCAGGCAGGCCTGTTTTTGGAATAAAACACAGTGCTGTGCTCTAAAAGTCTATAAGTGTCTCCTGAGATAAATCTCTGTACAGAGTGATTCGCTGCATCTGGAGGTTTTAAAGCTGTTCTGGTAGCTCTTCCATAAATAACGTCACCATAATCCAGCACAGAGAGAAATACAGCTTTGATTATTCTTTTTCTTGAGAATAAAGGAAAGCACTGTTTGTTTCTAAAAAGAAAGCCTAAATGTATTTTGAGTTTTGATGAAAGCATGTCTATGTGTGTTTTAAAAGAAAGCTTTTCATAAATCCATATTCCAAGATATTTATAAACATTGCACCCACTCTATAATGTTGCTGTCAGCCAACTGAATAAAAGCGCTCTTTTGATGAGCAAATCTGGCATTGGTGAACAGCATTCACTTTTTTTTTTTTTTTTTTTAGCTCAGGACCAGTTTTAAGTATTACAAGTAGATTTGTTTGCTTTTTGAAGCTTACTGATGGATTTGGGTGGTATCATGGATGGATTTGCAGTGGTATAAAAACAGTGTCATCAGCATACAGGTGGAAATTACAATTGATTAATAAAGAACTAATTTTATTAATATAATTTGTAAATAACACAGGTCCAAGGACAGACCCTTGAGGAACTCCCTTAGTAATACGGGAAAAACAATAATGGACATTGTGTAACTTCACACACTGCAACCGGTTTGACAGGTAATTTCCAAAAAACTTAAAACTGCTATAATTAAAACCTATATTATAGAGAAAGGAGCAGACTGTGGTCAACCTTGTCAAAAGCCTTGGACAAATCTATGAAAAGTGCTGCACAGTTATACTTTATCCTGAACTTTTTAGAAGGTGCATGCTTATTTAAAATTGAAATAAGTGAATTTGCAAGATGGTTTAGAGCTAGTTCAGGATCAGAAATTTTGAGGGTGTCAGTAATCTGACGGTTATGCAGGTCAATTAAAATGCCTGATCATTTATCACAACACAATGCAACCCCTCCCCCCCAGTTACATTAAAGCCATATATGTCTGATAAGATATGTGCTAAACTGAGGGTTCTGTTTGAAATAGTTTGTATATGACAGCTGCTTTCTAGGGACAAACAGGTTGGGTTGGAAATTCCAAATAAATATAATTGTAGGAGTTGCAGACTGAAAAATTTAGGAACTCCTTATATGACATTTATTTACAAAAGGTCCAGTTCATTTTCCAGTAAAATTTCTCACCTGACTTCAGATATAAAACTGTCTAAAAAAGAAATTATGCTTTTTTCAATCGTAATGTCTAAACAGGAATAAACAGTTCACAGAATTGTACATATCCAAAGCTATGAACAGACAGAATCAAAGGAAATTAAAAATTAACTTGGCAGCACTTAGCATAAGCTAACAGAGCTGCTCTAACTATGCAAAGTGTGGTTTCATGTCTGATAAACACACAGACAAAAGGTAAAGCATCAGCAGCAGTTTTTAGAGGATTAAACTGACACAAAAGTCAAACTACGCTGTCTGTGGATGGATTTGAGTTAAATGTTCAGACTTAATCCCTGAACATAGTCCAGTCTATGAGTGATTAGCATGAGCCATTCCTCTGATCAGCCTTCATCACTCCACAGTGGTTCAGCATGTGGCCCTGCAGAGGGCGCTGTGGGTTTAACTGTCCTTTCATGCAGAGGCCTGAGGAAAAGAAGGCTGCTAATTAAGAAATTAACATAAATATAAGGAATAAAAAGTCAAATATAAAAAAGATTTTAATGTTCAAAAGGGCAAATGCAGCAACGCATAGAAGAAAAACTCATACATGAAATAAATTACTCACTTAAATAGAATAAAATACCCATAACAAAAAGCGTCCCTCACAGTTGAGGAGGATACTACATCATAGACCAGGGGTGTCGAACTCATTTGGGTTCGGGGTAAGACTGGATAAAATTAGATCTCCTGCGGGCCAGACTCCCCCACCTCCAGCAACAGTACTTTTGTTCAAAGTGGCAATTGATTTATTTATCAACCGATTACATCTTTCTTTGCATATTACACGTTTGATGGAAACTGAGGGAAATATGCATAATTAATGTTGATATTTAAAATCTCAAATCAATGCATTTTTTAAAATCAATTATTCCAAAAAGGCCCACTTACAAAACATCTTGGAGGGCCATATTTGCCCCCTGCGATGCATGTTTGACAATGATGTGACATATTCTTATTCTTATTATTATTATTATTATTAATGTCTTTAGATTTGTTTTGAATCTCGATATTCCATCATATACACCTTTTTATTTTTATTTATTTATTTTTTAAGATTTAAGGCATAGACAAGATGCATACATACATATAAAACACCTTTATAGTTAACCAGTGGCATATATTAAAATAATTAATAAAAAACAATCAAAATGATTGATGAGTACATCTTTTGGAAGATTCAAAGTGCCTATGGCTGACAGGGGCCCCTAACAATGATCATACTGTCAGCCATAGGTTTTTAAAGGTGTCTCTTTTCATAACAAAATAAAATATGTTTTCTTGTTTTTTTTTAATTGCAAAAAGTGCAAAGAAAAAATTAGGAATCTTTTGAATTGGTTAACTCCCATAAAATAACTATGTATCAATATAAAAAGGTCTTTTTGAACATTTAGTAGAGGATGTTGGTTTTGTAAATGCTCTTGTTGTGCCAAAAACGTTTTTCAAAATCTTTGCATCTTTAGAAAATGAGCTTATAGAGCAAGACAAATGTACAGTCTGCAAAAGTTTTTAATCTTTTGCAGGATTAAAGAGCAGAGATTCACAAGGGATGATTGTACGATAAATACAAACATTTTAATTGCTTAAAATGGTTCAGACACTAGAAAGTTCTTTATTGTACCTAGCTTAATTCACCAGATATTCTATAATTTCAGATGAAGAGTGTTTTCTACACTGTTTTGGGCTAACTTGTGTCTTCAAATAGAATAACTTGACCGTAACAATTACAAATGATCCCTTAAAAATATTGTCATATTTATTTATCAAATGATGTTCTGAATAATCACTTTAAGAAGCTGCCCTGCACTTTTCTTTTTTTTTTTAGGAAAAAGAAGTAAAAAAAAAAAAATTCAACCAAAAAATTAAAGCATACGTGGTTTAATTTCTTTCCATTTATTCATATAATTATTATTTTTATGATGATGATTGGGTGGGCCACCTGTTAATGTGTTGAACTGCCCCTGGCTAAATTTTATATCTTTTCATTGAGCCCAATGGAGGCGCCCCTGTCTGTAACAATACTACATAAACAATGTAAAAGTTTTAATTCATTTATTTATATTTTTATCCGAGATTTCCTCAGGAGGAGACTGCTGCATTAACACGCAGACGTTCAGACAGCTTTAATTTAACCGGAAGTTGGATTTTTATTTGCAGATTTTCTATCTTTTATTATGAAAGTCAAACCGGAAGCTGTACTAAACGACAGTAGCTTGTCAACAGTCGACCCGGCCGAAGTCATCGGGACTGAGCAAAGACTTTACCGCCGCCGCTGCTGCTTCTACCCTCCTGTCATGTTTATAAAGGATACATCCACCGAATTACCCTGAAGTTTGTGTGGAATTAACCGGATTTTACCGCCTGTGAGTTTCCAGCCGATACTTTGTCCTCTCAGCGGCTCAGACTGCTCGGTTTCCCCCGCTGCTGGCGGTTAGCATCGGTTACTGCTGCTCAACATGGTGGCCTGTAGGCAAGGAGACGGAGAGGAGACGAGCTCGTTTTGGGGATTTTAACGGATTTAAACGACACTCTAAAGGACCCTGGATGGTTTTTAATTACTTTAAAGATCTTCGGTGAAGTTTTTATCCCTGGAAAAGTTGTATAAACAGCGCTCACGGGTGGAAAAAATAGCCACACTGTTTGGTGTTTATATTCCGGTTGAGTTCACATCGAAATGAATTGGAGCACAAGCAGAGGCGATTTTAGATTCATTTTAGGTGTGCTGGGGCACCCTTAAACTACATTTAGGCACCCTAAATATCAGCATTAATGGCAAATATCTTGTAAGACTTGAGATAAACTTTTTCTAGTTTGGTTTTCCAGCTTTCTTCTTAAAGAATTTGACGGACTTATTAAAACAAAATGCAATGAAAGACATTATTTTCTGCAAGTGGTGGAATTTTTAATACCTTAAAGGTAGTGATCAAGCGCACTGTATATTTACATTGAAACATGTAAAACATTCAACAGTTTGTTGAGAAAAAATAAAATTGGCATGACTCAACAATAAGAGGGATTTCTTATAGTACGAACTGAATAAAGTGGTTCTTAAACATTAGTAAAAACCTGTCAAAATGAATAGTTGAGCAAAAACAGCATCATCCATTTTGTATTTTCATACGCATACTATTTTGTGAAGTTATTGCTGCATGGTGCGGTTATTTTGTTCACCAAAACTACCCACGTTGGAAAAAATTGCCTTCTCTGTCAGATTGAAGGCTTTCTAGAATAACCACAAACATCCAATGTTGGCGCTGAGCACATCTAAACTTCTGATCTCAAATCATCCCTGTGGAACTTTTTAACCCTCTGAGATAGCTTTCCTCCATCCCTTTGAGGTTCGATTCATTGTTAATCTGTGGATTATTATGGATTATTATTATGGCCTAAACCAGACCGAGCCACATTAATGCGAAGCAAGTGCTGGTATTGATGATGATGATGAGAGAGAAAGCGATGGTTTCCCTGCGTTGTGATTTTGACTAGAGAGGACTTAATTACATGGAGACTCGCCTGACATGCCAAGGAAGGAGTTGCCACTACCTGAGGGTTGGGAGGAAGCCAGAGACTTTGATGGCAAAGTTTACTACATTGACCACATCAACCAGTGCACGAGCTGGATCGACCCCAGAGACAGGTAAGTGTGTGTGTATATGTAGGGTGTTGTTGCACTAATAACGCAGGTGTATGACCTTTGACCTCCCGCAGGGAAACATCTTGAGTCAAGCAGCAAGACTGCTGATGACAGAAATAAAATGTGCAGAGGCGGTAACTGTGCTTATTGCCTTAGGGATGCAAAGATTCTTGTGTAAGATAGCACAGCTGTAATTCTCAGTTCATCACTGCAGCACACATTTGTGGGGTTGAAGGAGCTTTTTCTCTGAGGACTTGTGCTGGGAACCAAAGGGTCACTGGCTCAAGTTCTGGTTGGACCATATGTCTTGACTTTTGCCAGGCAGCTACAAAGGCACCAGGTTACCTCCTGGGCGCTGCCAAGTTGCCCTTGCAAGCATGGTACCATATCCTCAACTGTTCAAGCACGTGCATGTGCAGCCGCCCACTCTGTTTTCTCCATCAGTACATGGACACGGGACCCTTGTCAAACCCTGGCCTATGTGTGAATGCACTTTAGCAGAGTTAAAGGACAATTTCCCTTTAGGGCAGGGGTAGGCAATTTTGATTACAAAGAGGGCCACATACATTTTTTTACAATGCCCGAGGGCTGCACTGCTACATTTTGTTGGGCACTCTCAATGAGGAAAAAAAAACATAAATAAAACAAAAAATATCAAATATCAAGCTTCAAAAAGGATTATACCAACATACATATAGTTTAACTCTAACACCGTAAAAAATCACAATTTAATGAGTATGACGCATAACTAAAGCCAATTTAAGCTTCTTGTTAATGTCATAAAAGAATGAATGTTTACCTGTTTTAAAACACAAATATATTACCTTCACCATTGTTTCCAAAATGTAGTTTTTACCAATACTATAAATTATGTTTTAATGCCTCATTAAAAAGATATTTAGAAATACAATCATAATAAAGTAAGTTCTTTAATAACTTGTAAAAATCAGAGAACATTTTAACACCTATCCAAATTTGTGCATTATCTAGCACTGATTACTCATGATGAATCATATTCAGCACTTGTTTTGTTTCCTACATATTTCCCATTCATTTTTTTCTTGGAAATGATTGGTGGGCCGCATTGAGTGAGGTGATCCTGCATGTGGCCCGCGGGCTGCCAGTTGCCCACTCCTGCTTTAGTTTATCAGTAATGTGTAAAAATAATCTATTGCTTTTAGTGAATTAAAGGAATAGTTCAGTGTTTTTTGAAGAGAGGTCGCATCAGTTTCATTTTACTGATACCCTGTAAGGCTGTGAACATTAACTGGCCCTTTACACCTTCCCATCCCATCATCCAGAATAGTATAACATGTAGAAAGTATGAGGAGAAAAATTTTTTTGTGGTTTTATGAGTATCTTTTTGTTGTTAATTCAACCCTTTTAACAATCTGGATTGAACCACTTTAATCAGAAATGACTTCATACTTGACTGAGAACATGACAGTCCCGTGTAAGAAAATATTGATACAACAATATGTTGTGATATTTTGTGGCAAAGTACTGCATTGATTTTTTTTGATAGTATTGAGCTATTTCATTATTCCATAGTTTATAGAAATTTAAAGCATTTGTTGTGCACTTGAGTGAAGTCACCGACCACTAGTTGGCACCAGACATTCAGCCATTTGACTTTAAGTTATGGTTTATTTATAGGCATTTCGTCCACACAGAAACAGCCTTTCATGTGCCCGAAAATGCACTCTTTTGAAAACAGGTCCCAGAGTGGATAAATCTGAAATCACTTCACTTGGGTTTCTGTGTGGACAGTAAAACAGATAGCCCCATCTCTCCCTTAAACTACATGCGTTAACTCTGACAACAGTGGTGGAATACGGTGTTGTGCTCGTGTTGCAGAAGCAACTGCACTTGTTTTGGCTTTTACAGCAAAATCTTCTGCTCCTCCATGACCACTATGAGCAGCAAGAGAACGTGGACAACAGTATATGCCAGTGTTTGTTGACATTTTTCATTATGTATGTGCATGTCTTCTTCTGTGGTTTTAGTATGTCTGCAGCGGCGTTACAGTACCACTTGCAGGCCTGGCATATGTACTAAAGTGTTTTCAGTGCCTTCATGTAAATGGACACATTTCTTGAAACAATGCATGTTTTCAATATGACAAAGTTTTCGTCTCTATGTGGCCTGGGCCTTAGTTATTATAACAAACTTTATAGCCCCATTAATGCTGTAATATTTACGCTCCTGTGAAGCTTCATCTCATCTGTGAATATTGCTGAGACGGAATAGGGAGAACAAGTTGACTCCCCATTAACTCTGTCCCCAGAGGTTGTATACGAGTTTAATATTTGAGCTTGGGGGGCATGTAGACTCAGCAGGAGACAGGAGTACTGCGAGTGAGTGCATCTGCCTTTGTGTGTATGTGGGGGCTTGCACCGTGTTGCCTTATCCGAGCAGTATTGCAGCATGAATTGACACATATTACAGCCTGATGGAATTAATGTGAATGTCTCAGGTGTAAAGATGATGGAGCGTTGTTGCAGCACTTTTGCATCATTGCTCTGTGAAAATATAAATATTACAGGGACCAGTACTTATATAAATAACACTGATTAAACACTGCACAATTTATTCATTCAATATTGTGGATTCTCACTGCTATTAAAGAAGAAGTACTTTTTACTGAACAAAATCATGATGTGTCACTGTGTTCATAGTATCACAATATATCATGATTAATCTTTTCATCATGTTTTGTTATATGTATTGTGTCACCAGTTTTTTGCCAATGCACACCTCCTGTATGGGTGATAGGGACTGAACTCACTTTCAAAGGCTTGAAAATAGTCAGAACTTGTAAAAACAGAAAAAATTAAAGTAAGTTAGGTGAAAATAAAAAAAAAACAGTGAAGGGTGATTACAGTCAACACTGAGCATGCCTTCTGTGCTTTACACCTTGACTACTTCTCGACTAGCCGGTTATTTTGCCCCCTTTCCTTGTGGTGATGGGTAGATTTGAAGTCTTTTTATACACAATTCAACTTTTTTAGACATATATAAATTTATAGGGAAATGAAATAAAGTCAGATGTTAATTTGCAGTTTTAACCAACTCAAGATCAAAGGTTGAAAAATGTCCACATTTTTGGTCACTGTTTCATGTTGTAGTGTTTTTAATGGGTCCTTAAGCTTGACCAGGGCTGTGACATGGACAGTTTCCATTAAAAATCTTTCTATTTATTTTACCAGAGCACAGAAAAAATATTAGATTTTGCCATTATCCAATATGACGGCATTTTTCAGCACACTATCATCAATACTGATTTTTCTTGTCAAGAGCATAAAGCCTCTACTTTACTAAAACTGACCTGTTCCTTTCATGGTGACTGTCTGTTTGTTTTGAAATGTAGAAATAAAGCAAGAAAAACATTTGAGAAAGTAAATGAAGGTTTTCTTTCATAGAAGTGGACAGGCAGTAATGATGTTGTAAACCATTCTGCTAAATTTGTACATTCTGCCAAAGCCAGTATGTATGGGTTATATGTGGCCAATGTGTACAGCAAAAATGTCAGCAATGTGAGCAAAAACTTTTAATATCTTCCCAAAACAGTATGGCCCGGATGCATCTTTGGACCAACTTTAATTTTCTTGTTCAAATTGATGTCCAAATCCCTCCAAGATATGTAGATGACAAGCAAAAAATGCCAGAGAAACTCACACCTGAGCAGCTGAAAGAGTGATGCTATAAAAATTACTTTAATAAAAAAATTAACCTCTCTGAATGTTGGTAAAAAATACAATTTTATTTAATCAGACTGTTGGGTATTCAGCTGGCCTGTCCCCACTCAGCCGTGAAGCTATCCCGTCTGTCAGGGAGCCTGATAACCCGTGATGTCCTCGTCCTGTCTGTTTACACAAGCTGTAGGAGTTGGACACATGAGTTGAAGCCATAAGTCATGTCGCACAAGTATTTGCACATAGTCAAAGGTGTTAAAATGCATGCTTGCTAGATAGTTCTAAATACCGCCACTTGTTGGGGCTTATTCATTATTTAATCAAATAGTTTTCAAGCCTGTTCCTATTTAGCAAAGTCTTATTTTATTATTATATAGCTGTTTACATGACATTTTTCTCAAGAATATAGACCTTTCCTCAGATGGTTTTGCATTTTTTTTCTTCATCAGCAGTGTTGGATACCCCCACTCTCCAGAAAATACGTTTGCAAGTCTTCCAACATAAAAAGGGGTCTAGACGTTTTTTCATTCCATTTATGGAAAACAATATTAAAAATCTTCTACACATTTTTGAAAATTATCTAGCAAGTTTGTCTCAAAAACCTAAGAAACAAGCCAGTATTGCAACATTTACATTAGATCAGATTTAAAGATATACTTAAATTGTATCATGGTAATAAACAAGAAGCCTCGATGTCCTCAGTCACATCCTAAATGCATTTTAAATGGTTAATTTTTGTTGGATGACATCTGTTGAATGATTATTCCATTTTGGTTTATTTTTCCAGTTATTAAGTGAGCAAACAGAAGAAAAAATTCCATCAAATTAATAAATGGTGTCACCATCCTTTACCTTAAAACTGCATAATTTCTTCCAGTTCTAAGTACATCTGCCCAATATGTGCCGGTGATCATCAGTTTTATATGATAGTTAAAGAACAGTCATTAACTGAACAGAAACAGCCAAACTCTGCTACCAAGGTGAGGCTGTGGAAGACTGTTTCAAGTCACAGGTCATGTACTAAGGCAACACTGAGCACAGCAACAAGGTACTACATGAGGTATACTACTAAATGAGGTATACTACGTCAGCAAAGTCTCTCCCAGGCAAATATTTCAAAGCATACTCGGGTTTCAAGGTGTACTGCTCAAGCACATTTGAAGCAGTAGAGGGACATGGGCATAGTTGAAAACCGAAGACACAGTGATCAGCCAAAAACGTATTGTTGCACATGGAAGACATGTCATGCTTCCTTCCCGTCTAAACTGGAAAATGTCAAGCAGTGCCATCAATTCAGAACTGGCAGAATGATGTTGGACTCAGGTGGACTAATCTACTGTCACAAGTTATCTGGCCAGAAGTGCTCCTCGTGGGAGAATCATAGCCAAAAAGCCATGCCTTCGGTGTGGAAACAAGGCCGAACAATCTGTGATGCATGGATGGATGAGTCCAAATTCAAAATATTTGGCTGTAACAGAAATCGATTTGTCCGCTGAAGTACTGGAGAGTGGTACAATATTGAGTGTCTGCAGACAACTGCAAAGCATGATGGAGGTTCCTTGCAAGTTTATGGAAGCATTTATGTTTGATTAACCGAAGGAGAAGGGGTGGGAATCAATAAGTTTTACTTCCTCCCACTCCTTTTTGAATATATTCTACGTTATGACTACACTATATTCCTCTATTTCTGTTTTTATCTTTCTTTTGAATATATTATAAATAAGGTTCACTTCAATTCAATTCAAGTTTGGTGCTGTGTAGTTTTACAATTGGAGTTGTGGATGTGGTCAGGATTAATGGTATCTTCAATGCTTAGACATATAAGCAGTCACACATCCATAATGCAGGAAAACAACCCTATTCATAGAGCCAACATCATTAAGACCTATCTTCAGCATTAAGAAGAACAGGATGTCCTGTACGTGACGGTATGGCCCCCACAGAGCCCTGATCTTAATATGTCAGGAATAAAATCAAGAGACAGAAGGATCTGAGCCAGACTACACCCACACAATGTCTATGGTTGGTTCTCCAAGATGTTTGAAACGACATACCTGCTGAGGTCCTTCAAAAAAAACCTGCTGGTGTACCTAGAAGAATTAATGCTGGTTTGATGGCAAAGATTGATCACACCGGTATTGATCTGATTTAGATTTCTCTTCTTTTCATTCACTTTGATTTTATTGATTGATGAAAATAAAATAAAACGTCTTTTTATTTAAGCATTCTTACTCTACAGCATCTTTCCACACTGCCTAAAACTTTTGCACTGTGGTGTTAGCATTACCATAGTTGGAAAATTGATCAGGCTGTACGTAAAGACAGATGCTTGAGTATACACCATCTTCATACTGCTCCAATGTTATCTTCCTCCATATTTTATTAGTCTCTTAGAATCTGGACCCTGCAAATGTTCACTAAACATGACCAGAAGCTATTAGTCGATCTTTGGGCTGATCAAGCAAATGAATTTTATTCCCACTCATGGTCAAGGCTTTTTCTTTTTGAGACATGACAACAGAAAGCAAAATTAAACACAGCCTTAGTGAGAGGCTCATAGAGCAGGCTGTTGATAAAAGGATAGCATCCAAATAGCTTCTTTCTCTTCTGTAAGTTCAGTGTTTGGCCTTGGAGCTTCTCACTGATGGTTAAAGCAAAGTGAAAGATCATAAAGGAAATGTTTACATGGAGCGCTCTGTTCATAATTGATGTTTTATTGGCCTTGAAAGAGGATACACAGAATAACTAGGAGTCTCATAAAAACGGTAAAAAATAAATAAATAAATAAATGTATTCAAAAGCCAGAGAAAATCCCAGATAATACTCTCACATAGAACATTTTTAAATGTAGCCATTATGGTTGCTAAAGGCATGGTAACGGAAAAAAGGTTTGCAGGATTGAAGTCAGTATTTATGCATCTCTACAACAGATTACCTGGGTAAGTTTCCAGGATAATTTCCAAGTTTCACTCTAAACAATCGGGAGCAAATCAACATGAGTCGACGTTCAACAATGGCTACGTTTTCATGAGAGCTTTAATTCCCGTTTAATTCAGAATAAAACTTTAAAAAACTTTCTTTAAAAAGATCAAAACTGACCTTGTAAACACCTAATTCCGAATAAATGACCATTCTGAATTAAATTCAATTCTGAAGTAGGTGGCTGGTTTATTCTGATTTTAAATCCGAATTGATTAATTCCTCAATCATGTATACTTTCATTGTGCTTTAAATTAATTCCGGTCATTCTGCACATGCTTGTTCCCTTGTCTTGTCGCAATGATGCACATATTCCATGCTGATGGGAACAGGATGTCCGCGCGAAGCAAGCTAGGACTCAAGCCGAGACAGTTTATTTCATTAGAGCCTCAGAAGATTTGGAAATAATGGAAAGAGTGGATGGACATAATCATAAAAATACGACCTTTTTAAGATTGTAGTGTCCAAGTTGGACCAGGTTTCCCTGAGAGAGACGCTGAACTGGAGTTTGTTTTCTTCTGGTAGACGTAAATACGTCGGGTCCGCCCCCTGTCCAATCAGAACCATTCCCAACCTCCAGACCATAAGTGGAATTGAATAAAGGTGAATAAATGTGTTTTCCATGTAACCCTCAATTCGGAATTACTATTTCAATGTAAACGCGAAGGAGAATACTTTAATTCAGTAGTATGTAATTCTGAATACTTAATTCTGAATTAAAAAACATCAAGTAACCATGGCCAGTGGCCGATATTCCATTTAGCACCTTCAGGACGGGATACAAACTCATTAGTGTCTGCAGCTGCTGTTGCTACTCTGTTATTGTCTTGTAGAGACTTTATAAAATCCCTTTTCAGTGTTTTATTAAAGGTGTTAATCTGGTGTTGAAATCTTAGTGAGACTGACAGGATACAAACTAGTTTATTATCTAAAACAAGTGATAGCCTCCAGGATTAAAAGAAGGCGCCCATGCGGACGTGCCAAAAGCTGTAGTTCGTCGAGTATCATTAGAGACGTGCTGCGGGAACTCTGGAGATAACATAATTGCGTCCGGCAAACAGACATTTTTATGGCCTAAATAAATATCTTTATAACTTGGTTCAATAAACAGCTTCAAATTTTGGATTTTCGAGACAAAGCTGTGCCATATAGACAATAGTTTAATTCTGTATTTTTGCTTTCAGTCGATCTGATTGGATAACTGACTGTCAGTTGATATACATCAGTGGTGTTAACACCCCTATTAGTCAGGCAGAAGTGTCTTTACATTTACTTTCAAGAATATGTAAACTAGGTTTTGCCTTGGAACTTGAATTATTAATAATTTGAAGAGGTGAATTTATTAGCAGTAAACAAAATTTGATCATCTCTGTAAAGTGTGTGTCCTCTTACTTATAAGGCTATTTGCACTGTGTAGCGTAAGTTTATAGTTGTTAATTATGATATTACACAAATGAATCATCACACTGTGTTATTCTGTCATCCCCTCTACAGTATACTTGGTTTTATTGCTCCATAAGAGGTTTTTGTATCTGTTTTGCAAACACTCAACCAGATGTTTTAACAAAACCAAAAAATAAAATCAGTATTGGCTGACCTCACCCAAAGTGATTGACTGGATTGATTGGAATTGGAAGCAATAACCTGCTTTGGGCATCTCTAGCCACAACCTCTTTTTCCATCAGATCACTCAAGTTGTCATTGAGATAGTGAACAATTTGCTAGGGGATATAGGTTTGAGTTATATGCTTTGTTTGGAGTGTAATAAAGAAAAATAAAGTGTAGGACAAGAATTTGTATGAATGCTGTGAATTTTGATTAGACTTTGTTTTGTTTTTGTTTTGCTGATTTTCTTTCCTGTACTTTAAAATCAGGTGTTGGAGATGTTTTTGTGCAACGTTTTTCTCCTCCTCTCTCTTATGGAAATCCATCAGAGTAATAGGCTTAGAGTGCCAAGCATGCAGCGCTACATGACACAGTACAAAAAACAGCAAAGTGGAGGGGAGGGGACTCGTTTTTCATCTTTACCAGTTACTTAAGACCCCTTGGACTTTGACACCAAATCCCTTTAATGGCTTATGTCTGGAATTCTGGAGGCTTAAAGCTTGTTTTTTTGCTTTGGTGTGAGAGAACACACATTCTTATTGCATTAGGTTTTTTTCTACATTAAACACATGTATAAAGTTAATACTAAAATCCACAAGGACAATGAATGAACTGTACAATAAACCTCAGTCACTGGATGATTAAACAGAAACATGCAACACACTGGAATGAAGAGTCAGAGCCAACATTATTACACAACATCTGACTTAACGTGTACTCTCATTTGAATCATCTTCAGTTTTATTTGCAATAAAAATAAACATTTTATATAATGTCCTATATTATTTAATCAGAAAGGTATTCTCTGACTTGGATATTATTTTGTGTATTTTATTTTTTTATCACAAATGTCTACACAGTTAGTTTGGCAGTCTTACACGGAGTGGTAATTATTACACTATTGTATGTATTTGCATGTTGATTGAATAAACCAGCAACAAAGTGGAACTTTCTCCTGAAATAATTATATGTTAATATAACAGTCGTTTAGTGTGGGTTTTTGACGTTTCAATATAATTTTTTTTCAGGTTTTCTTAGATTAATTTCTAAAACTTAACTAGATATCACTCAGGGAGCACAGACCTCTGCTAAGCAGCTCAGGTCCGGCAGTGGCTTTTCCACAACCGCTGTAAAAGATATTATTCTGGATCACCAGATCAAGACTAGAGCCAGGATCTGGGCCAAACTCAGCACATACATGGAGGTAGTTATCCTGTATGAACACAACAAGTTTTGGGAAAATCACATAATATTTTGATGTTATATGAATTATTGAATGTCATCAATGGGATTTCCCATTATAAAGTTAAATGATTTTTTTTTTTTTTGTACATCAGTCTGGATCGGACCCAGATGAAATTTACCTTGATGACAGAGACATGGACCCGACATTATCCTGTAACGTTGGAAGAGAATCTGTTAAGAAATGGCAGAGATATGATTTTTAAAGATTCTGCCCAGTGTTAACCTATGGGATTTTTTTAGATTTGGTGATTTTTTTTTGAAGCCAGACAAAGATCCGTATCACCACCAAAGTATAATGGCTTCTTCTTTGGACCAAACCACACCTCTGGTAAAAATTTTCATGTAAATCCATCCTGTAGTTTTCCATAACCTTGCTAACAAACAAACAAACAAACACATGCTGGCAAAAACATAACCTCCTTGGTGGAGGTAGTAAGATATTAGGCTCAAACCTTAGATTATTATTTTCCAGGAGTATGGATGTTGTCAAAATTCCCAACACCACACATCTTCATCATTATACAGTACATTAATTAGATGAGCCATAGTAGGAACGGGAATTTTAAATTATTGAGAGGGCCACATAAACACCAACCACTCTGTTAGAGGGCCACACTACAAACTGCAAGCCACTCAATTATTAAAATTTATACAGTATTTACTGTAAAGATGAAAATATAGCTCCTACAAAAGATAGCTTTACCAATGTACATTTTGTCACCATTTTTATAATTTAACTACAAACAGTATGACTTTATTAAATGAGCTTAACTTAAAATTCAAGCCAATTGAAACTACTTTTCCAGTGAAAACAATCATAATGTTAACTTTTCTTTTAGTACAGGTCTTCTTATTATCTATAGAACAGCAGCAGGTTTATTTCAGGGTAAAAAAAACAAACTGCTGTTTGTGTCCATGCATAATGTGATGCCTGAGCCCCCATGACAGACACAACTTGCAGAGCCTGAATTTTGGGGTGGGATCTACGAAATTTGGCACCAAATATTAAATTCCCACCAGAACGCCACTCATAATGTTAGAGGATTCTGCACGAATAACAGCTCTCTCCAGAAGTCACATGTAAGAGGTGTGCACAGTCGAACAGATGGACAGACGGAAACAAAGAAAATGGGTGAAAATTTGGATCATTTGTGCAGGTTTAGAAGTAAAGAGCAGAGGTAACTTTAAGATGCAGTTTTGTCTAACAGGCTTTCTCTTAGCTTTTCCCTGGTATATTTGCTGTCAAATCAGTGATATTGTTTTTAATAGTTCTGCGACAGTGATATATCAGTGGATGATCTCCATATTTTCTCTGTGCCTCTCCTGCACTTAGGCCATGCCTTGCATGCCTGACAGAGGTGCATTTTGCAACCTGCTCTGTTTTGTCTTTTATAAGCCTCTTCTACACAGAAGATGACCCTTGACAAATATTTCAAACTTTAGAAAACACACTAATGTTGTCAATGTCTTTCTCTCACAAACAGAGGCAATGAGGAGTTGAAGTGTGTAGTGAACTTAAAGAAAAGGGTTAAAGGGTTAAACAGTAGTTAAAAATTAAAATAAAAGCACAATTGTTCAATTAAAGATACTTTGATGTTCATTAAAGGAGAAATATTAAACTCATTTTCAGGCTTTTGTATTTGATTTTTGAACTCCTACAGAGCAGCTACACATGATTGCCTGCACAGAAAGGGTTGTAGATCTTCAGGACGCTGTGAATTTCGCTGCACTGCTTGTATTTCCTGCAACCTGTGAAAACGGTCTGTGTATTTTACTCCACCCCCCAGCCCTCCTTGTTAACTGCAGCCATGTTTATTTACATTTCACACATTGACTTTAAAACACTGTATAAGCAGGAAGATATTCTGAATCTCATAATCTTTATTATTACAATAAAATAGGCTGCTTTGTATGCTTTTTACATAAGACCCAAGTCATATTTACAGCTTCTGCAACACTTTACATTAACTTTGACAAGTGAATTGTTACAATCAAGACACTCTGGTTGAAGACTATCACACTCATTATCTTGAATATGTGGAGAAACTAATTGTTTCGCCTAAATCACCCAATAAATATTGGATTGATTGGCCTACATGAGCACCTTTCTGGTATAGCTTATAGTTTCTTTTTTTTGAGTACTCATGACTTTGTAATCTTAAATCTAGTGACAGAGTTAAAAATCTGATGGACCGAGCATTTATGTCTTGTTTAGTCTGTTGCTCTGTGTATTCTGTTAGGTTGGAACATTTTTCACAAAGGGCATCTTTTCCAGTCTATAGGATTTTTTTACTGTTCAGAAAAAAAAACTCCTGGCATTAATGAAAACTTAGTAGAAATGTAACTTGATATTCATCCACACATTTGTGTTGTAAATGTTTTGGACACAATCGCTAATAGGCAAATTTTCCTTAGTCCTTAAATAAGATCGATAAAGTTAAGTCTGATGAAGTAGTGAAATTAAGTACATTTGTGACTTTAATTTCTTTCTTTTCTTTTTTACAGTTCAAATAACAGGAATCATAAAATACATCATGTTTTAAGCAGTAGTGACTTCAGTTTTTAAGATGGAGAGACACTAAAAATATTAAATTAATCCCCATACTCTAATGAATCAATTGATGCTAAATGTGATGCTAACTCACAGGTAAATGCTTTTAAATGTTGCTACAAACTGTTTTTACTGCAAGTACATATTTTAAAAAGCTGTGTTAGATTTTGCATAACGTAGCAATTTTTTTCTCACAGCTCACAGTTTTGTCTCAGCTTTCTCCTCTCTCTCTTTTTTCTTGAAACTTTTGGTATTGCTTGGGATTTTGTTAACTTAGGGATCAGGCAAGGTGCGCTCATACTCCTCACTGAAGGCTGACTGCAAGCTGTGCCTGCCTGTCCAGGTTCGGTTCTGGCTCCCTCCCTAACTTGCACATTTTCTCACGTAAATACACACATGCGAACGCAACAATAAAATACGATAATGTTAACGCTAACAATATACTGTTTTTGATGGCGCCTTTCAGGACACTCAGGGTCACCTTACAAAATGAAAACGATTTGATTAACACTGTCATCATCATGACTGTTCATTGGTATATCACGTAATTTAAGCGCAGCAGCCTATGAACGAAGCAGCCATAGCCATTGCTTTGAAACTAAACACAGCATAAACATAAATTACTGTCAGAAATGAAGGACTAACTTGATTTGATTCGTGGTAAAATCAGGGGCGTTCATACATGTCTGGTAAAACATACCATAATTAAATTGACAAAAGGAGGAAGTGGACAATAATTGCTACAACTATGGGTGTCTCCAAAAGATAACCTCTAGGCTAGTTTAGCTTCAATTGCCTTTTCTTGTTTTTATGGTATCTTTGTTTTCACTGAATAGACGTGTTTGACAACTTAAGAATACAAGCAGCTGGAGTAGAGACCCTGGGTGTTGTAAATGAGTTTGTCAGTGTGTGGTGGGCCCTTTAATCATCTTGTTACACACACACACAAAAACAAAACTGCTTCACTTTCTGTCATTATGTGTGGGCTTTCTCACTGTTTAAAATATGCTTGTGAGGCTTAACTTTAGTGCAGCCACTCTTTAGATGTCACTCACTCACACTGTTTTCCAGTGTTAGCCCATCAAGGATGATGGCCTCTTGTTTATATGTCTCTGCCTGCCTTGTTAACCACGGTTGTTGTGCCACAAATCCTGGATTTTAAATTTGGTTATGTAACTAGCTTACAAAAACAAAAAGTAAAGGTTGTAAATGTGTGCTGTAAATTGTGATTTATAGGTTGTTGTCCTGCTCATTCACCCATCATGTGTGAAAAGGAACGCATATTCTTGTCATCAGTGTACTTTCAGTCCTCATTCAGAGGCAGGTGGAATGAAGACTTTCCTCTTCAAGTGAAACTCCTCTGCTTACTCTATACCTAAGAGGACACTTGAAGGCAGCTCAAAAGATGAGAAACTTTCCCAAACAAAGTCCTTAAAAAACACACACACTCTCACATTCCTGAAACGCACGACGTGAAGGAGCGAGCATCGCACAGGCTCGCCATCCAAAGGCCTGATTCATGCAAAATCTCTTTCAGCGGCTGCCAGGGTGCACACGGTCAAAGTGCAGCGTGAGGCCCTGTAGACCTGCAGACCGCTCTGTGAATGGACAGACGCTCAGCACTACAGTGTAGTTTTTTTTTATTTTAATACATAACCAAACAGGTTATAAGTTATTTATGTGTGGAAGCCACATCGAGGGCTTTCATACAGACCACAGAGACGATTCAGAAACTGGCACAGAGAGAGCACTTCCTGGGAGAGCTCCGAAACAAAACAACACATTTCACAGAGGTTTTGTTTGTGTGCATAAATAGAAGATCCTCTGCAGATGCACATTATTCATCTACCCTTCTGTTCAGAGCAGCTCTGACTTCATTCATCCAAATAAAGCGGTGAGGACAGATGTAGTGTTAGAAATGAGTTGATCTGAATTCTTTAGAAACGTTTTACCATCTCTGCTCTTAAACACAAATTTCATCATTTACTGCCCATGCTTATTGTAATACACCACGGCTATGCTGATTGGTATTTGGATAGATGTGCAACATTTTGAATTTTGATTTGATTTGATTTTTATTTGTCTCAAACAAGCACAAGCATAAAAACAAACAGGATAAGTAAGAGAGAAAAAATGGCAAACTGTGATAAAGTGCAAGTTCGAGAAGGGGCTGAAGGAAGCAAAAATGATCAAGATCGGCCCCCCTTACATTGTCATACTTTCAAGATTCATAAAACAAACATAATCCATAAATCCATACATTTAGAAGATTAAACTTGTAATTTCCTGGTATGGGCTCTAAAATGAAAAATGCATTAAAAAGTCCTGAATTTGATTCAGAAAGTGTTGAAGGAAGCCTGTGTACGTCTGAAGTATGAATGCAATCCAGATGCCAAAACAGCACCAAACCATCGCATATGCAATGTTATTTTATCAAAACTTTTGTCATTGTAAAGAAAGTTTGAACAGCATCAGTACAACCATACCACTGTCAAACAGATATGATGTAATACCCCTAATTAGGAATGAAACCGATGTTTCGAAAATATTTCCTGCATTCAAACTGTGTTGTATGGCTCGAAAACTTGATAGATGACCACAAATATCTTGCATGACTGTACTGTTGACTCTCTGGTGATTGATGACATTTTCTGTTTGCTTTGGATTTCAAAGCCAGCTAAGCTTTTCTGCTTGTTCAGCCTTTAACATTTACTCTCTTGACATCTGTATTAATCTTACACCCAAATAATTGCTGCTTTCACAAGAGTTTAGATTAATCTGTTCAAGAAAGGCTTTTTAATCCAATTATGCTTTACTGCCAGTGTTTAATCCTTTAATAGATCAGCATTAATTGGGCAGCTATTTTGAATTTAGTACAACTTTAAACTGCGAATGATCTGAAAACTCTTAGGTAAAGTTTAAGTCTACAAAAAGTCCAACATGTATATAATAGTCATAACTGTCAACTGATGAATTTTATTTTTTTTTATCTTTGTTGAACTCTAAAAATACTTAAATAAATCGATATTAATTGATGAAAATACTAACATACCTTGAGGAGGACTTTACTTGAAGTGGGGTATCCCCCCACCTGGTTTATTTTACTGATAGTAATACCCTTATGGATACACTATACAGAGAAGTCTTCATAAGTGTCCCTATCAGTGCTTTTTTATTTTTCAACAAAAGATGGGACAATGTGTTTCTTATCGAAAACATTTATAAAAAAGGATAAGTACCAAGATGTTCAATACCTTTCAAAGTAAATAAGAATGTATTTGATGCTTTATTCTGGTACTCTTTAAGTTGTCATATTTTGCCCTAACTCTAAGGGACTATCCACACAGAGACAAATTAAGGCGTATCTGCACGTTTTTAACCATATAGGCATTTCGTCCACACAGAAACAGCGTTTTAAGTGCCTGAAAATCAGAGATAGGTAGATAACACATCTTCCTAACTGAACACAGATTTTCCTATTGTGAACATGATAGTGTAAGTTATATGATATCTTATTTTAAAATCGTTTGTTTTATGAATTATTGATGTGGGATAATATGCCAGTTTCAAAGAGAAGACTGAGCAGCACCAAAAAGTTGTGATGCCTTGTAACTTAAAGTGCAGACTTGCAACAGGAATACACTGCTTTTGCTTCAATCAAACTGTGCATATGGTTGAACAGGACGCTGTATGTAAATCACAAAAAACACACACACATAATGTTGAATGCAGTCTTTGCTTCACCACAGTCTCCATGAGCTGTACATCAGAAACGAATGCACACCGAGACGCTAAGCCTCAAAGTAGCTGATCATTGCTTTTTAGTTCTTCATCCATACAGGAATATATCTGCACTTACTCCATGCCAGTAGGTGTACCGAAACAGATTTTACAGAATCAGATTGGGAGCCTATCCCAGCTGACTTTTAACAAGAGGTGGGCATCACCTTTGATTGTTTGCCAGCCAATCACAGGGCTGACATCTACCAATTAACCTAATAAACATGTTTTTGGCCAGCGGGAGGAAACTGGAGTAACTAAAGAAAACCAGCACATGCAAAGGGAGAGCATGCAATTTCCACCGATGAGGACCTGACCAACTCCCAGCACCCTTCTTGCTGTGAGGCACAAGCAGCCTAGAGAAGGAGATCTCTGGTTAATAGACAATCACTGCTATGATGATTTCTTCACATTGGTATTATAATGTGCACATTCATCTTTGTGATTCAGTCGTCATTGTGAAGAAAGTTTACAAGACCCAAAGGCAGAGCACTTAAGACTTTGTGAGTAACATCAATAACTAGGCTATTTCCACGGAACTCGTGAGGGGGGTTCGGGCGGCGGCCTGGCATTTCAGTATCATCACAGCCTGAAGCGACATGCAACTGGACAATGACAAGGTGAAATAGTTAAGAAACACAGGAGAGATGTCAGGAGAACTTATTCACGTGTTTCAGTCATGTGTGGCTTGATTAGCTGATGCCAATCTGATCTTCAGCTGTCTTCATAAAGTGTTTGGTGACTGATGTCTGACATACTCTGATGGATATTTGTCCTCTTAGGGCCTCCATGAAGACATTTTTGCCATAGTTTTACCTGATTTATACACCATCCACTGAAAACAGCTCTGAGACCCACTTATTGGCCTCCCCCTACAGGTTGACCGCTGCACTAGTAGATTGTATTTGAAGCTTGATTCTTCAAAGATTGTGCTTATATCATGAAGAATAAGTGATCCAGGATACTTCAGGATGAATTTATCATTTAGAAAAAAGTGAGTGAGTAGAAACAGCGGCTACAGCATTCCAGCCACATCTTAAATCGTGTGAAAAATTAAGTGATAGGATTGAGAGCCAAACGTGTGGGATTTAATGGCGGTTTATCAGTATTTTCTGTGTAAATAATGTAAAATTATTGAATACAATAGCATCAGTATGATTCCGGAGTGTTTTCTTTTCATTCTTTTGCCGTATTTTCTATGTGTTTTGCCGTATTTCCTCATGTTTTACCATCTTTTTTGTCATTGATCATCTTTTTCATCATAGTTCATTTTTTATGGATTCCATAAATAGTAATTTTAGAAATATTGGAGGAAGAAATGTCGAGATCTCTGTCTTCAGGAACTGCTTCAGAGACTGCCATCAGTAAAAAAATGCCTGGACATGGTCTAATTTAGCAGGCTGCAACATGGACCCTAAATGCTGTAGTCAAACAAAAATGTTTGAGTTTATGTAAAATAGGTGAAGTTTATTTTTGGTCATCTCAGAAAATTTCTACATGTTCATTTACAATTGTCTATGAAGAGAATTCTGTTAAAAATTAAAATCCGTTTTTTTCTTTTCTTGTAATTACACACTGTTTTAGGCATTTTTAACATAATAATGACGAATACTTGGAAGAATTGTTAACTTTTATTTCTCATGAAAAAAGGGTGAAATTGTATTGAAAGGACAATTCCTGACACATTTATTGACAAAAAAGACCAGGTGGACATTTATAATTATAGTATTAACTGTCATGCTTTTACTTTTGTACTCCATATGCACAAATAAGTTATTACTGTGCAAATTTTTATTTTCAGATGTTTGCTCAAAAATATGAGGGGACATACCACATATGTTCACATTGGCATCAAAATAAAAATTCAAAAATTGTTAACAGGTACTCTATTTGTGTATTTCTACTTCTTACTGAATCGATCGAGTCGCCACCTAAGGAATCAAATCAAAATGAATCGTGAGGTTCTTAACAATGCCCAGCCCTACTCGCTTTTAAAAAACCGTAAGCCCTATTGTCATGCCGAATACATTCCTGAAGAGAGTTTGAATGAAGTCTGTAGGTGAAAGTATGGCGAAGCAGTAGTGGTGAGATTTTTTTTTTTTTTTTTGGTGTGATCAGGTGCTGTCCCCATTCATTTTCAATGGGACTTTTTTCGCCATTTTTCGCAAACAACTCGGCCAAAGATTCGCGAATCTATTGGAGGAGTCATAGCACACTATTCCCAAACGAGTTGCACGTTTTGATATACAAGTTGTGGGGTTTTCTCAAAGCCCTAGTAGGAGAAGCGAACCGACATTTTGTCCGAAAGAAAGAAGACAATAAATGCATGGAAGAGCGTAGATTGGCACGAGCCACTCTTCCCATAGCTTTGCTATGGGGGAGAGTGGCTCGTTGCAAAGCCCGAGCCCCCCCAAAAAAGACAGTAAACGCGCAGAAGAACAATGGTGGCTTGTGGCTCATAGCTTTGCTATGGAGAGAGGCTCGTGTCGAAGCCCGAGACCCCAAAAAGACAATTAATGCACGGAAGAGTTTCGCCACAAGCCACTCTCCCCCATTGCAAAGCTATAGGAACAGTGACTCGTGTCGAAGCCCGAGCCCCCAATTAAACAACTGGCCCATGATGCCAGAGACGTAAACAGGGACTTGTACGACTGTGTCCTCTTTCGATGTGCAGTTACATTTTTGCGGATGTTTGGCTTTGTGTAAAGCTTTGCGCTTGCTCAGGCGTAGCTTCAGTGCAGATGTGTAAACAAGTTTAAGTGTTCTCCTTTTACTTTTCTTATGTCTAACATTTGATTACGTACTGCAAAAAACAGAAAAATAAATATATCAAAGTCATTGTGCTGGGCATGTGACTGTGTGGTATTTGTTTCCTTTTTTATGGGGGGGATTATGGGTCCTAAAAGGCATCAAATGTAAAAAAAATTATGCAGAAGGCTTTAGTGTCATAAACTTCTTCAACTCAGCATATTTTCAGCAATAATCCATAAAACATCAAATTTAGGTTAGCCTTAAAATGATGTCATCCTTGCACCACTTTATGGTTCAGACCTTTTAGGCGGACAAAATTCAGTGAAACAAAAAGAGGAAGAGATAAGGAAAAACATCCAAATGTTTTTGAGATAAGTGCATCCACTCGGATGTCCTTTATAGATCTTATAAATTCTTGTGAGCGCAGTATCATCCATGCAGCAATAAAGTGACGCACTGTGTGCATGTCGTCAGGTTCAAGAAATGTTATCAGTAAGATAAGGTGCTTGTATGAGGGGGGTAATGTGCAAAAGATCCCTGCTGTAAAGCTCTTTACGATACATTCTTTTGTATCATAAAAGAGCATTATTTGATATTGAATCTGTATCAGTAAAGCTTAACAGATTACACTGTTAGTGTGAAAAATGCAGAGAAGTGTGTATTTGATGGTTTTACTGTTGGACCTTGAACTGCTGTAAAATGCAATCTAAAGCCTCATAACTCGCGCTGAGGAATTTATATGCCGCTCTGAATGAACATTTCTCTGCTTCATCGTCGTCGTCTGACTCATCGCTCAGATATGCAGCTCGCCTCCCTGTGTGTTTGCACTCCGCCGCACGCTTTGTCAGTTTGCATTAGAGCAGCAGGCCTGGCCGGCCTGTTTACCTTGGTATGTGAAACCTGGGGGAGTGTGTAAATATGTGTGTGTTTGTGTGCGTTTGTGTGTGGCTGCTATCGGGTTTAAAAGGCTGATATGGCAGCGGTCCTACAAATTAATTTTTGACCACTTTGAAGCCAAAAACATCAGAGGAATGCAGCATTTTCCTTGAAGAGTTTTTGTCCCAGCCGGGTAAGCTTCTTAAAAAACATGCAGACCCTCATGTGATGCTTTCCACTGAAACACACACTCAGTTATTTGAAGGGTGAGAAGTTACATAAGACAGGGTTAACTTCTCTGAATTTAACAGGAAGGTTAAAGATTAACATCACTTCTGTTTAGGATCAGTGCTTACCTTGTAAATAGTATTAAAACTTTGCTGATGGTTTTTACAACCAGAGCTAAAAAGTTGAAAAAATGGTTGTCATGACACCAGATTGTTCATCTTCCATAAGATACAATTAAAAAAAAAATAACATCTTCCGCTAGTTTGGATACTGCAACAACAACATTAAAAGCCACAGACACCCAATATTAGGTAGTCTTTTTATTACCATTAATTGCAAGGAAACTCCTTCATACTGTCCTAACAAGGGCTGTAACAGTGCATACAGTGTGCAAAAGTAAATGGCGAGTCTGAAAAAATGCTTTAAAGTTAAAATGCTTTGACAAAAAGAAGTGTTAATATTTTATTTTTTTTCAGTCAACACTGAAAAGTGAATGAACCGAAGATAAATTTCCGTCAAATCAGTATTCAAAATGAATCCCAATTGTACCCCTTAGCCCTGACTATAATCCTACTATATCCCTGACTTTGCGTATGTGTATCAAGAAGATTGGTCAGTGAGTCAAAGAAGTGTGTAGATTGGGCCAAAAAAATCTGGTCCAGCCTTACCCAAGCTCAATGTAGGCTATCCCCTAATCTATTTTTATGGTCCAGAGCCCGATTCAACATCAACATTTTATAACATTTGGCTTCAGTTATCCAAGGCCTTTAAGTGCAACTTAACAGTTGTTTCATAGCAGAAATCCAGTAGGATGAGACCTGAATGAGCGCATCATGGAGGCATGTGTTTTATAACAATACAAGTTGAAACTGAAATCATACCTCCAACTTTCCTCTGCACTGGGTCAGCCTTAATTCTCCAGATAAGAATTTTCTTTATGCATCTTTAAGCTCCATTTTGTTGGTAATCTGTGCACTATGTGATGAACTGCTGTACAGATGATGCATGAAGCTGAGTGCAGTCAAAGGAAGAACCGCTGAGCGTGTGCCATGTGTGGACACAGAAAATAATTTGTTAAAGCGTGACTACATGTGGACTGTATAGTATGGGTTATAGAGTTGGTTGCTAAATACATAATTCATGATTATTGGCTTGACTCGGCTTTGAACCGTGGGCCAGGTTGGGTTGTATATAAAAAAAATCTAACCTCTAATTCAAAGGAAATTCTGATTTCAGTATTTTAACATCTAATCTAGCTGTTGTCGCAACATGTGAAGCCGGTATTGTTTTTTAAATAGCTGTCTGCTATTGCTGTGTGAATGTGCTTTGCTTATGTGCGGTGAACTGGCTGTAGACTGAAAAGTTTAATGCAGTAAAAATCATACATTTGTAACTTCATACTGCGGGTGCTGGTATCATGGAGCGTTAAGCAACCAGGCACAACCCATACATCGTATTTTCCAGACTATAAGTTGCTCCGGAGTATAAGTCACATCAGTCAAAAAATGCGTCATGAAGAGAAAAAAAAAACATATAAGTCACACCAGACTATAAGTTGCATTTGTTTAGTGCTCTGATAGAGAGGTGGTTGCCTTGTATGAAGCGGTCACACCAAGAAGGTCCACTGCGTCCTTTCTGTTGGCATTGCTGTTTACCAATACATCCACCGGGGGGGCTCGAACAAATCTGTCTCGCACAGACCTCCACTTCTCCCTCGCTACCGGCCAACTGATATTTAATTGCTCATCAGTCTCCTCCCAGCTGTTTTTTTTTAATGTATTTGTTTATCTTGGTGTCCAGGCGAAGTAACATCATACAGATGTTTGTCATTTCTAACTGACTCGCAGAATTTCTCTTCAAAAAGTTCCGCCATTATTATTTCTTCTTCGTGTCTTATTAGAGCTATGTAATGGGTACTAACAGCAACAATGCCAACCGTTTCCAGTGGTGCTGCTCCGTTTGGCCCGTATCCGTAAGCTTTATGGAAATGTGCAGAAATACAGACGAAATGATCGCAGAGCATGGACAGGAGGCTCCATCTGTATCCGGTTCTGTCTTTAACGTAGAGCATAAAGGGGCCTGTAACAAGTCTCTCCCGGCAGCATGTTGTTCAAGCACCCATCTGTGGACTCGTTCCTCCAGCTCCTGGGAATCCAGCCTCTGGCCAGTTTGCAGGGTGTCCTCCCCTACTCTATCTTGCCCCCTTTCACAAGCCTATCCACGGTCTCTCTCTCCTATCAATAAAGGCGCAAAATGCCAAAAAATAATCTTAAAAAAACCCTTCACACTAATGTTCAAATTGATATTTTGTTAGGTAACATCATGTAGTGTCATGTCACCTGCTTATGTAAATATCATCTGTACCCCACATCATATTTTCTCAATGTTTTATGGTAGTTATGCTCTAAAGAAGTGGTCAACACCTCTACACAAATGTGCAGGATTTCGTTTGACTGCTGCAGAAGTCGCACTCCTTTCTGCCCGCTGTGTGTCTCTGCTCTGCTCTCTGTTGCAGCTGCATCTCCAGTTATTGGATTCACTGGTTGGCAAGTGCATCCCATTGCATCTTTTTAAGATGCCTTAGATGTCTCCTAGATCTCCCTAAAAGTTTTTGTTTGAGTGCTGTTGTGCAGACTTTTGACTGTTCACACTTTAGAACAAAATGCTGACACCCATAAAACATCTTCATAAATTAGAAAATAAAGACACATCAGAAATGCCACACCAGCCTCAGCTATGGTATTGTTTGATATCTATTACTATAGATAAAGATTTTTGTATCATGACTCTCCACAGCCATGTTTTTGTTTTCTTTGTGTTTACTGGCCAGTCTCTTAAAGCATATAATATACAAGGTTAAGCCATATCCTGTTTCCACATGTAATAAGTTTTTGCCTTTTAAAACTTGACTTACCAGCAACAAAAAATGTGCACTGCTCTCGCCAGTCAGCATCCTGCAGGCTGCCGGTCCACATGGACTTCTGGCAATGCTGCGGATGATCCATGACAACAAGCTGTTTGATCTGAACAGTCTGAAACCAGCCTGCTGTTTGAGATATCAGAACCATAGTGGTCAGTTTTAGCCGTGACAGTCTGCAGAATCAACTCATCTCTTGCAAGAGCAAGGCTTGAGGAAACAACACAGTCCAAGCCAATAGCAATAACCATTAAGGGTGTTTATAGCCAGCCTTTTGACAACTTGACCCTTAAAGTCCCTTAATTTAACTTTTATGTGAAAATAAAAAAAAATACAAACATCCTTATTGCAGTTTGTGGTGTATATTAAAAACACACACACATTGAAAAAAAATGGCCTTTGCAAGGGGACGTGATATTTTTAGTTCATAATGCTGATGAAACAAACAAATTAAATCCGCAAACAACTGTAATTGTCAAAGTTTTAGGCAAACCCATAAATTTCCCTTTCTTGGTGTTACATTTAAACACATCATGATGACGTTTTACTTAATTCGTCTAATTGTCATTTGTTTGAGTTGTCATTGAACACATATTATAACCATCATTAAAGCCCAGTGAAGCTCATTAAGAGCTTTTTTGGACTATCGTCGTGCAGACTTTAATAAGGATTTTAAATGGCTAACTTTTTCTAATCAATGGAGCTTATGATTAAGTCTTGCTGTGCTGTTCCAGGCTGTTTGGATCAGCTGTGGCCAGTATTTGTGGAGTTACCAGAGTTTTTTTTTTAATCACAGATAGAGGTGAAAAGAAATAAGCTCTTTAATTTAATGCACAGTGCTGGTGTGCTTTGAGATTTTGATTCCCTGAAAAACCTGATGGATGGTTTAAAAAATGAAGCTGTGTTTCAGAACCTATGAGGCTTCATAGCCTTATTGATAAGCTCAAAAGTTATTGATTATCAGGTTTGGCAATTGCTGAACAAACTTTCCCTACTCTGGCCATGGATAAGATGAACAAGGCTCTGGCAGATTTCAAGTGTGGATGCACATTCTCTCTTTTCTCTCTGAGGAGTAGTCTCTTTTGGCTCAACTTTAGCGCATAATTGCTAGGAGTTTACTCACCCCTTGCACTGCAGCAGTGCATGTATGGAGAGAAAAGCACAGCAATGAATGACAGCTGATTCTGCTCAGAACAGGAAATAGTACAATCCATGTGTTCATATTGAGCTGTGAATTTTGCACGGAGTGGTGCAATATTTTATTGTAAGTTGCTGCATCCTTATTGTGTGACCACGGTGACACTGTTTTTTGATTCATGCAATAAATTCAGATTGCTGCAATTTGTTTATTCCAAGGGCTCTTATTCTCTTTCACTTGTGTTCAAAGCATGTTTGCACTGTCTCACAATGGCGCTTAATGAGACAATAGTGCTCTATAATCACAAAGGCAATTGCACTCACTCGTTTCAGAGGACAAATTTACGGAAGTTTCTTAAAGGCTAAACTTCATATTATTTCATAAACAACAAAAGTGTCTGGGCTGAGTTCATAGCCCTTTTCATGCTGTCGTTTCAAGTCGTAATATTTACACACTGCCTCCACACTGAACGTCATAGAGACAAAATAAGGAGAACAAGTTGACCCCCCTTTGCTTCAATCTCCAGAGGTAGTATCAGCAGGGTAACACTGGTGAGAGGGGAGCACTTCAGGAGCATTCTGATATACACTGTTTCCTGCTCACATGCACCAAAGCCGTGTCTTTCCATGAATGGAAACAAATACAAAACCCTCATGAAACTAAAGTGAATATCTTGAGGTGCCATGTTGAAGGAGCTTCTTGTCTCTATCAACCTGGTTGAGCTCCTTTTATTCTTAACAAATATACTAGTGATACACGATATGAAAAATTTCAACCGATACGGATAACCGATAATTTCCTGCTTCTCATTGCCGAATTCTCACCGAACAGGTTGTGCAAACAACAATGCTGTTGTTATCTTCTGCCACTGAGAAAAACAACCACACTGGTAAAGCCATGTTCACTTTTGGTCTGGCAGAGACTGGGGCAGGCTTGGGTCCTTCTAGTAAGGCGATAGATGACGTAACCAGCGCGACATGGCTTGTTTTGGGGCTTTGCGGCCTGCAAACAGTTTCCCCAATTTAAGTAATTTGTTGGATCTTTTTATCGGATAAAATATACGTATTCGGGTTGATAAAAAATGTTGTAATTTTCCCCCAAATCGGCCGATATTGTATCGATCCGATAAATATCGTGCATCCCTAAAATATACATTCATTCATTCTTTGGCCAAAGTTGTGAGCAAAGTAGAAAATATCTGCCTCCACACTTGAGTGCTTCTTTGTATATTAATCATAAGACATATTTAAATCACTTGAAAATGTATACCAGTGTTTGTGGATGGTATGCCGTAGCCCAGCACTAATTGGCAACATTATGGTACCAAAATGATGTCTATTTTTTTTTGTGCAACCTCCATATAACTTTTGATGGTTTTATTCCCTCCTACACATTATTCATATCTAGTGGATAAAGTTTTGGTACATTGGAATACAGCGTCTTATGAAAATAAATAAGATTGTGTTGTTCTCGCACACCTAATATCTTTACAGATGATGGAAGTAATGTACGCCTAATAATTTGCATCTAAGTGGTGATAAGTGATAAATTGATCAATTGTTGTCATTTCAGTCATAATTGTGCAATGACAGTGAAAGTTTCAGTGTTATGTAACACTGTGTTCCAAGTTTCTTATCAGCAGAGTTAAGGTCAGTGACTTCCTGTGGCTGAGTATCTGCGTGTTCGGACAGTGTGGTAAGAAAAGAAAAACAAGGAAAGAACTTTACAACAGTTTTTACATATTATACAGTGAATAGTCTGTGCACAATGACATGCAGAGCTGTATTTATGAGACAGAAATGTGCACAGACATGTTGCTTCAGTGTTGGTCCTCTACCTGTCCTCCTCTCAGCCTGCAGCACTCAGAGCTCTAAACCACTGAGCCATGTGAGAAGCTCTACAAGTGGCTATTGAATGACAGACAGTGAAATGGAGGCTTGGCTGCTGCTGCCAGCTGGTCCTCCGCTCAGAGAGGAACGTTGACGGCAGAGCGAGGAGTTTAGGTCATCTGTTCCCCTCAGCTCAGCGATTAGAGGACGGGATTCAGTGAGAGAGAGCGCAGAGAATCAAATAATGGGACGAGGATACACTGCCAGCCAACCAGCCGGCTTTTTCTGCCATCACTGTTTGGCAGAAGCCTCCCCGTCCTCCTGAGCTAAATTTAGAGCGACGCTGAGGGGGTCTTCTCCAGGCCCCTTTCATTATTCATCATCTGAAAAAGGACCCAGTTCAGTGTCTCCCTTCAGCAGAGAGCTGCAGCTCTGTTTGTGTTTGTCTGAATCACCAGAGACAGAGGAGGACAGACAGAGACAGGAGTCAGGCTCATACATGTTGAACTCTGCTGCTTGCGAAAATCAACAAGAATTCTTATGTTATCTCTTATGTTTCTCTTATGTTTGTTTGTCCATTCATCAGGTATTTTAGAAACCAGCTGTTGATTTGACTTAGCTTCAATAAAATACTTATCTGGTAAAAGCAGCATCCATGCCAAAACTTTCAAGGTTCAAACGTTTAATGAAGGCCGTTATTAAGAAGACTAATATCTGTATCAGATATTTGCTTTAACAGTTGTTATCTTTGTTGGCACTTGTAAAAGGCTCTGCTGATATTCGTAGTACATCATCAACCAATCAGAATTTCTGATTGTCTCATAATTAAACATAAAAGATAAAGCATGGCGTTTTATGGAGTTTCAAGAAGAACCGTCAGATCTTCCTCAACTCATGTTTTGTTTTCACCTTCAGCTCTCAGCAGATGATAAATTTCCCTTTTAGCTGCATTTCCATTATTGTTCTTTATGTGGACAATGCTTTTTGTTAAAAGACCAATTTGCATAGAGGATTTATCAGAGTAGCTGCATTATGGCTCAGTATCTGTGCACCATGCGTCCCTGACACACAGCTCATACTGATGCCTTCATCCTTGGTGGACTAAGGTCTTCATTCAACCTTATGGGTGTGTGTTATGAGATTTATACAGTGGCCTTTTGACCCATTTGCACAGCTTTGATCGGACCTAAAGCAGCCTTGACCAGTTGTAAGCTGGTGGTTTTAATTACAAAACATCACAACTTTCTGTGCTTTCTGACTGTTTGTGTCTGACTTTGTTTATTCCACGTGAATAATTCATAAAACAAACAGTTTTCTTATAACTGATTTTATACAGCTTATAAAATCATGTCAACACTTTGCAAATCTGTGCTTGGAGTAAGGTAAACATGTAGACTAACCAATGATACACACATTCCATTTATTCTCACAGACAGGACAAATTCTAAGATAACTGGGCAGGAAGCACTTTTAACTTATGACTGAGTTTTAAGGGGCATGTAAAACAAGGCAAGGCTCTCTGAGTGATGGATTTATCATAACTACAAGCACTCTGCTTGTAAAGCAATTTGCTTAACAACAAGGGCAGCTCCAGCATCCTGTGACTAACCTGTAGGGCTCACAGCTCCACAATTCACTGTCAGCATGTGGAAAGCATGCCACATTCAGCACCTCTGGGTATCTAGTGGTATTGCCCTCTGACTCTAAGGAGGGTCTTTAATTGCATAGTGTAATTTCTTGATTATAACACGTACTTTTTTGCTTTTAAATCAGCTCTGATTTTTTGGGTGCGTATTATACACGAGTACAAGCAAATACTTAATATTTTTCATCTCGCCAACATTGCGATTGCAACACATCTGATACAAAAAGCTAAAAGATTCTCTTTCTCTGCGCAACATTCCCACCAAACTGACTGTTAAACTGTTCTAATCAAATATTTTGGGTCTTAATTAGTTTAACTTTGTGTAATCATTGTTTAATTCTCAAGTGTTACCACTCACCCGCAATCACAGAGCGCTGCCATCTTGTGAGCAAGGGGGCGCAAAATAGCTGCACTGTGATTGGTCAAAGACATGGGCATGTTGATAGATGCTGTCTGATTGGTCAGTACACTACGACTGAGCATGCTTAAGCAGAAATCGAATAATTGCGCATGCGTGAAGCAAAAGGTGTTTCTGCATCCATTTGAGGGCGAAAATCATGTATTTGTAACTTTGAATAAATGTAATTTTTGAGTTGTCTGAGAGATTAAGGTTTGGGCAAAATGTGGGGTGCGTGTTGTATTGGAGTATTGTGTTTTTCAGGAAAAATCGTGAAAATATAGGGTGTGTTTTATAATCAAGTAACGGTTTCAGAACCTTCAGAACCGTTTCAGAACCATTTAAAGAACCTCCAGAATGTATTAAGTGTGCACAACAGAGAGAGATTGCATGTGTGTCTGCTTGAGTGCAACGGCGCACTGGATAGATAGAAGTACTCTAGTGGATAAGGTGTAAGACTTAAAAAGCATCGTATCACTTCTTAAGAAAAAGAGCATTCCTATCATTTTTTGCTGAATCAATTTTTTTTCCTGTTTAGTCTGTTTCTAAAACCAACAAATATCAGTTTCACAAAACCCCCAATTTCCACATAATGCAAAAGCGCAGAGCAGGACCTCGCCGAGCCACGGTCTTGCTCCAATTGACAAACCCCACTGGAAGCACCACGCTGCAGTGCGCAGCCCTGTAGGGGAGGGCTGATCCCTGGAGAGCCTCAAGCTCTCGTGTGTATAGTGATGTCACACGATAACAAAACATGTTATAAACTGAGAAAAGAAATAAACAACACCTCACTTTGCTTCTCTAAGGTCGCTTTGCTGGTCCCAACCACACAGCTTCGTGATTTATTTCACTTCTATCTGCCTATATCCTTGTACAAAGGACGTTTGGCGTCATATATAATGTTATGCATTTCTGTACCTCCACAATTCACTTTTCTTCGTCTATGTTGTCGTGTTGCCTCTGGGACCCTCTGACCAACTGTTGACCTGATACTCGTGCCTCTGGTTGTGACATAATGACAACCTATTGAGGAAATTTACGTTCAGGGGTCCGTGCATTGGGTTTTATTTTGAAAGTACCGGATACTCCACACCTTTGACTTCCTTTCTGGTGCTTTCTGAATGACGGTGAATTTACGAGGTTTGGAAACAGCCGTGCAGAAAATAGACCTGAAGCGAATCTCCAGCGCCGTGGCATGCGTCGGAGATTGGGCAGTGGAAATGCTCTGATAGACTAGATTGGGAGCGAAGTTCTCCGCAGTATGATTCAAGACCGCAGCGCGGTGCTTTCGCGTTATGTGGAAATTGGGGGCAAGAGAAACAACACATGTAGTTAGTGTGTAAATTCACGGTTGTATGTATCCCCAAGTTCTGTATTGTGTCTGTGCAGCATGAGGTTGGCGCAACTGTTTTGCGTCATTACCAAGTGGGTTTGTTTTCACAATGCAGAGAAAGGCAGAGCAGCTGGATCATGATGTCACAACATGTAGAAAAAAACAAGACAACAACATAAAACATGTCCCACTGCCTGTCCAGGGTTTATTTGCAGTTTGTTGGCTTCTTGGTTTGATGATATGTTGTCAGGAAACAATGAATATTCAGCGAGTTCCATTTCTGACTTTCTGTTTACGTTGATCTGCTCTGTCTAGCTTGATGTGTGCCGCAGCCAGGGCTGCTGAAAAGGACCTGTTGCATATTGGGATGGTTGACTATAGTGGTGCTTTTGGATGTGCCAGAGACAAATGGTGTGTGGTATGTAGAAACTAAAAGATCTACTAGAATCAGAGATTTTCGATGGAGTGTGTGGCAGTATGGCATATTGGCTTTTGGCAAGTCCAATATGAAAAATCCCTGTAACCAGTTAGAAGTTGTTAACTGAGTAATAGAATAAAATAGAACAGAATAGAATAGAATAATTCTTTATTATTTAATCTTTCAAACCTTGATAAAACAAAAAGTAGCTCTTCAAGCTGCTGTATTTGGATTCATATTCAGTCTTTTCCTTTAAAACATACAAATAAGAGCTAAAGCTTAAAGCAAAACAGAATATTTGCAAGAAGACACCTTGAACTAACTCTCTGAAGTCTGAATTTTATATCAGACTGAAAGGACAAAGATTGATGTTGATTAAAAGAGTTTTATGCTGAATACTTTCACCAAAATGAATTTTAACAACCAGTGGATCTAAAACAGGTCTTGAGGCACTTTGAAAAGTTTGTACAAAAACTTTGAAATGTTGGAGAAAGTCTAACCAAAGTCTAACCAAAGAAAAAACTGTTTCAGACTGTTCCTTCCTGACATGATTCATATCTTTGGCTTGCACTCAGTTGTGTGTAAACAAAATGTAAAGTGGTCAAAATTCCTGTCCGACCCGGCTGCAGTGAGCTGGCTGGAAGGCCGCTGCAGGACGAGGGTTGCCCCAGAAACCTCCAGGCGATGCGTCAGCATGGCCTGTGGAATGTAACGGGCCCGTTTCCTCCTATTGTGACCAACAACACCGACCCCCTCCTCTTCTCCCCCTCAAAACTTTTCTTCTTCTCCCCCCTCAGAGGTGAATAGAGGACTCACACCAGATGACCCACCCCCATCCCCTTGTCACACACACAAACACTCATACTCCACCAGACATCTCCTGAATATATCCACAGACTTATGGGACTATTCCACTATGTGGTATCAGTTGAACTCTGCTCGACTTTTCTCAGTTGTTCAGGTTTTCCATGAGGGGTCTTGCCCTAGTACCTGGCACAGTTTTTTGTTTTATGTCCAGCAGGGTTCTAAGTGAACTGAGCCAAGACTAAGGCCCTGTTTACACGATAACGAAAACTGAGAGTTTTAGTTGCATTTTCGCCTTCCATTTACTCGAGAAGGGTGCCTGGAGTGCCTGAATCTGCAAACTTTCGAAACCAGGGTCTAGAGTGAAAAATTTTGAAAACTTTTTTGTATCCGTCTCCATGTAAACAGGAATCAGCGTTTCCAGGGAAAACGCTGACGTACGGCGTATGCGCAGTACTCTTACAGCTAAAGGCTGCGCACGCATTCCAGGAACAACAACTACAACAGCTTCTGCTGTCTACCGAGCAACATGCGTGCTGCTTACCGTGCTCTGTTTGTTATCCTGACATAAATATCCAGATACATTTGTTGTCCAGACAAGAAACTCCTGCGTCTTTGTGCGTCCACTCGCCATTGTTGTTTGTGAAAAGTTTGTCTTCACCGGAAAGCATATGCATGTTGTGACACCACTGTTTCACTACAAACCTACATCACCATCTGCTGGCCTGGTATGCAGGCTACAGCGTTTTCAGTTGTTCTTGCGTCTCTGTGTAAACACGGAGGCTTTTGAAAATGCAAAGGAAAAACCTTTCAGTTTCTGGTGAAACTGTTCAGAGAAACAACACACTCTTTAGAGAGTGTGTTGTTTTGCTGCTTGCAACCGGCTTTAGAACAAAATTAATCTCCAAAAAGCCACAGAGTGGCCCGCAGCTCTACCGCCTCTGTTTCCTCTTTGGTCATTGTGAGGATGCCATGGTAGTTCATCACAGACACCTCATAAAGACCCTGCTTACATTAGAGAGGTACTGACAAAGTCCAAACTATAACCCCCCCCATGGATCTTGATGCACCTTGGCATTGAATATCAGTCAGGAGTGCCATGTGCTTGACATTGCTGATGCTGGCAACCTGTCTGTCCACAAGAGTTTGATAAGGGAATCAGTACAGAATTTGATTGATAGGTGAAATTGATGATAGCATTGAATTCAATAAAATCTTATCAGTACCTATCCGTACTTAGGACCACCTCTAGCATTTTGCTCACATTTTTGTCAAACTTTCTTTTAGATCGTTAGAGATAAGTGTTTTTTATTGTCTTTTGTGAGATACATTTCAAATATTATTTCAAGTATTTGTTTTTATAAGCAGCATATTCTATGTTATGATCTCTCTCTGTCCATATGACTGTTTTTGATAAGTACATTTGATGTATGTTCTGATATTTTAATTATAACAATAATAACACTTAATTTTTAAAAGAGAGACTAAAGTTTCTGATAAGGTCTTTTTTTTAATTAATTCCTGTGGATTTGTCTTGTATGGGTTCTAAATCTATTTCCAAATTTGTCTCCTTCAGGCAGACGAAGCCTCTGACGTTTGCTGACTGTATTGGGGATGAGCTGCCGGTCGGCTGGGAAGAGGCATACGACCCCGTGGTTGGGGCGTACTATGTCGACCATAACACAAGTGAGTTAACTGTCTTTTTGCTTCTTCTACCAGGGGTCTCAAACTCAAACTGACTGGGGGCTACACTCAGTTGGACGGCTAAAACATTCAAATTCTAAAAATGTAATCAACTTTTCTCTGAGGTTCTTTCTGGTTTCCAGTATGCACGTTTCTCTCATACTGAACCAAAATACATTAACAGCAGTTTTAAGCAGTTCTATTTACGTTAGGTTCTAACTATTTACTTGTTCTTTTCATTTTATTCAAACTAACTCAAATGTTTTACTCAAGCAAAAAATGTAAACAGTTGATTTTGAAGTTCACTTTTTATCCAAATTTTCTTTTTTTTTGTTGACTGCAAACTTCTTCCTCTGATATATTCATTAATGAGCAGATTTAGTCATTTTTATTACATCACAACTGTCAGAGGTATGGAAAGCAATGGTCTAAAATAACACTGAATAAGATAAAGAAAATATAGAGCAGAATGCAACTGGTTGCACCATATTTTAAATCTGAAATCATCCTTGAAATTGTACAATTATAACATCTGTTCCTTTCACCCTTTCGTCCCTCAGAAAGCACTCAGCTGGAGGACCCGCGGGCGCAATGGCAGCGGGAGCAGGAGTCCATGCTGCGGGACTACCTGGCGGTGGCGAGTGACGCACTCAGCGCTCAGAAGGAGATCTACCAGGTGAAGGAGCAGAGGCTCCGCCTGGCGCAGCAGGAGTACCGGCAGCTCAATGACGCATGGAGGGACAAGTCCACATCACAAACCAGCTGTGAGTTTCAGTGGAGGAAATCTCTGACTGAAAGCAGAGATGTTAGAGAGAGAGTTGGATAAACACGAAACTGGCTCAAGACTGAAATAAAAGCCTGTAGTTAAATTAAATATCAAGGAGAACTTATAATACCATGTTTTTCTCTTCAGTCATCCATTCCAGCTGTTGAAGCACATGTCAAACATAAACCAAAGGAATACATTTCTTAACTTTTTTTCTAAATGTCCGATCTTTCCTGCAGTGAATTCCAGGTCGTCCTCATCCAGTAAATATGACCCTGACATCCTTAAAGCAGAAATCGCCACAGCTAAAAGTCGGGTAAGACCCTCTTGTTTGCCTAGAGCTGACAGATAATACGTCTTCATTGTTTTGGCAAGGTTTGATTCAATTCACAGAGCCACAAACCACAAGAAATCTTTATTATGTATTTATAGATGCATTTCACCAAGTGGTCTTGCTGGGTTCAATTCAGTTTGGTATGGATGGGTCAATAAGCCCTTATCCTGCTTACATTTCACAGCCAGCTGCAGTAGCAGATATGCTTTTTTCAAGCTGAGAGTTAAAAAGTGCTGCATTTAATCAAATTTTCCACAGACATTAGAGTGACTTTAGTGGTGAGATTACACCACTAAAGTCATGATTTATGCACAGTTTTTGCCTGACCTGACAGCCTTATAGTTTTGGACCCAAAGGCCATGGACATCTGTGGCAGCATGTCATGTATTGTCATAGTGAACGGCAACAAGAGATCGATCTGGAACATCTCACAACATTTAGAGGGACAAAAAGAAGTAGGGTATTGTAAATTTAGTATGTTTGTTCACCGCTCTTGGTGTTGCCCATCCTTCCTGCATCATCACGTCAGTCATGATATGCAGTTGTTTCACTCTTGTAGTCTGCCATGCCTGTTGGCCAAGATTGCATATCTCTGTGATCACCTAGTCTGACACAGTGACCATTATAACAGACCTTGGCATATGTAATTATCCTGATCAACCAGTCATGATTTTTTAAAATAAAAATTGGGCAATAATGTTCATCTCATCCTCAAATGGGGTGCCTCTAATTTTTAGTCACAGATTTTCTTTCATGTCCAGGCCCACATCAGTGAAACAAACTTGACTCAGAGAGATCATTTTCTGCTATATCAAGCTTTATAAACCCTTTGGTGTGTTTATACAGCTCCACAAAACAGAAAACTCTATGCTCTTGACAATTAGTCTGCGGCATCTTCTCCCTCTCCTCCTGTAAACAGTGCCAGTAGCTGCCTGAAATGCGTGATTCCTCCTAGAGTAGATCTTTCTCTGTGACGTCCTCCCACTGTTACATTAGTAGTTTGAGCAGCACTGAACTGATCAATTAACGCAGAGAAGATGGAGATCAGCTAAACAAAACTGGTCCAGCATGGGGAAGGGGGCCTTAAATTGAAGGAGGCTCGAGCAGAACATCTCAGGTGGAGCAAGAATAGTGGTGGATCAGGGGTACTCTGTACAGTATGTGGGAAATAGAAGGCATTAAACAACAGTGAATGTCCTCCAGTAGTCATCAAAATTGAGTGTATGAACCCAAATTAAGGCAATTATGAGCTCTTTAACAGCAAAACAAAGCTTGGGTTGTAGGTTTGCCTGTAATGTGACAGTTGCTCTCATATATCTCTCCCAGGTGAACAAACTAAAGCGGGACCTGGCCTGTATGAAGCAGGAGCTGCAGTATAAGGAGCAAGGCTTTGAGACCCTCAAAGAGTAAGTGCTGCATCCTTCAAACTTCTCCTCACTGCTCCATCTCTCTCCTTCTCCTCATCCTAAATCCTCACTGAAGGGCACTCTGACTGCTGTTTTTGTTGACAGTGGACTCATTGAGCTGATCCCCAGGCTTTTTGCTGCCATCAGCTCCTTAATATAATGTGACGAGCAGAGCAGGACGGTCGGAATCTGACTTGAATAGCAAGTGTGCGTGTGTGTTTATGACCTTCCCTCTTGTTCAGTCTCGTTTTCTACTGCAAAATAAATGCTTGATGCTTATGTACTGTGAAGAGAGAGAGAGATTGAAAGTGTGTCACGGCATCTTCTGGAGGTTTACTTTTGGTCAGCTTAAAATCCTTGAAAGTGCTTTGAATATTATGTGCATTTCAACAAGTCATTTTATGTAATTTCCAGGGGAAATTGTCCTTTTTCAATGTAAAACTGCCTTTTTTAAAAAGAGCCCCTAATTTATTAATGCTGGCGCAAACAGCCAAGCACAATTAAGAGAAAGAGATTTTTTGACTGTTCAACAGTTTTTTAATATGACTGACTGAACTATCACAAATCTAACCTGAAGTTACATTTCCTGTCATTTACACACTAAGCCTTTAACGCATGATTGGGATGCAAGCGTTGTTTTTTCTCAATTTGCTTGGCCTTGCTCTATTTATTGGAAGCTTTAGTTTTCCTGTAGTTTTATGAGATTAAATCTTGAGGAAGACAATAATAGCAGATAATTAGTGCTAACGGCATGCTATTTTTGATCTATTTGTGGCAGCAGTTGTCTTTAATCAGTCTTTAACCTATGTGTTTGGGAAAGAATCTATGGAAAGTTAGCTTTATACCTCCGCCAAGGAGGTTATGTTTTTGCCGGCGTTGGTTAGTCTGTTTGTCTGTTTGTTTGTGTTCAAGATAACTTGAAAAGTTATGGATGGATTTGGATGAAATTTTCAGGACATGTGTGGAATGGGATAAGGAAGAAATGATTAGATTTTGGGACTGATCCGAATCACCATCCGGATACAGGAATTGTTTAAAGAATTCTTTAACGTTGCCAGATGGGACCATTTTCAAAGTGGACTGAAGCTGCTTGGCGGAGGTCTGCGCTCTCTGAGTGATTTTCTAGTTTTTGCAAGAAAATATTTCATATTAACTGAATCATGTCAGTGTAATTGGACTTAAGCTTATGTAGCGTTATTCTGGCCACTAAAAGCACTTTTACACTGCAGTTCACATCTACCCATTGACACCCATTCACTCTCTCATCACTCTCTATCACACAATGATGGTTGAATATTCTATTCCGGTTGTGCATTAGCATTTGCTAACACTTCCATACCCTTTCATACCCATTTACACGCCACTGACACATCAGTGACAGCAACTCGGGGTCAAGCATCTTGTCCAAGGAAATATCGCCATGTGACCCCCAGAACTGGGCTCGATTCTGCAACCTTCCTATCATTGGTAGAGTGTCCCATCAGTTAAAGCCTCTGTTGCCCCAATAATGAAAACATTCTTGTCAAATGCTTTCATTTTTGTCCATCTTGTGCTGGTCCAAGAATTTCACTTTTAGTGGTACAGTACGAATGCCCCAGGTCGTCACTCTTAATCATGGCCCAGTTCAGAGAGAAAACTGATCCAGAGTCCTATTACATTATTCTTAGTTGCAGTATTCAGGCAACCAGGCCTGCTGAACACTCTAACTTATTCAGAATAAACATATTGGACCCCGTGGCACACTTAACTAAGAGCATTGAGAGTGCGCCGAGAGTGACAGGAATAGATGTTAGCTGCCTTGAGGTGGACTGTCGGCTCAGTCCCAAGATTCAACTACAAGAATGAACTTTTTTGCCTACCTGCCACTGTGGCATATCAATTTAAGAACCTGCCATGCTCATTTTTCTTTTTCACACCATTTATCCCAACAGTCTGCACAATAGAACGATGTGTAACATTAAAATAATGGATAATAAAATTCAAGCAATATGTTTTTCTATTAGGACAATTGTTCATTACATCAACAAAAACGTTACTATCAGTTATGAAGTAAATTATGCTGGATGGTTTGAGTCTCCAGCTGTTGTATTTATATGCCTGTGAAACTTGATTGAGAGCCAAGGTAAAAAATGAATAGTTTTGAAGGTATATTATTTTACAGTATGTGGTGACAGTCATAACAGTCAAAAAGGATTATGGTGGAGGTAGTGAGTTGTATATTGTGTCTGTGTGTACTCCTATGCTCTTGTGTAAAACATTTTGTCCTCTCTTTTAATATGATCAGGACTTGTATTTTTTTTATTAATGTTGCTGAAAGGTGCTTGACATTTTTGAAATTACATCTTGAAAGCTCTTGAAAAGTGCTCAAACTTGGCCCTGGACTAAATGTACGAACTCTGGTGTACACGCAACTCACATCATCCCTCCTTGTTTTGTTGAAATGTGAGGGCAGACAATGATATTACTTCCACCAAGTAGTAACACAGTGACAACAATCAAATCATTTTGTTGTTAATAAGAAATAGGGTGATTGTTATGATATGTCAGTTGTTGGAATTTGCTCTTTACAGATTGTGTAAACAGTGAATGTTGCTCTCGTGCAGGCTGGTGAGAACCTTCTTATCACCTGAACGACTGCCTCTGCAGCCTTATCACACATTCCATCCTGTCATTAAACTCAAACACCTGTGTGAACGAATCAATATAAACCACAGAAGAAGAATGCTGATGTGAGGAGGAACACTCCTTTGTGACCTACTTCTGCCCCTTAGAGGATGAAGTGACTTAAGAGTGTTGTTGTACTTTGTCTCTGACACTTTGTCATTTTCTGCTCCAAAATCCACCTCAGCGCTCCGCCGCTGTACCGCTGCTGCTGGATGTTGAATTGAACAGGAATGTCCGGTCTGTTTGTCTTGCCTCCCGCGGCACTGAGAGAGAGAGGGAGAGTGTGTGAGAGGATTAAAGAGCAGCTGAGGCAGAGCGGTCGGACAGCATTCCTCCGTGACTTTCCTCTCCTGTTACAGTCATCAGACAGTGTTCAGCAACCAATCAGTGTTTGCAGAAATACGAATAGGCTTAGAAAGGAATGTAGCTGAACACTCAGCTCCTGATAAGATTTCACTAAATAGTGCTACATGACAAAGAGAGAGTTTAATAACTACAGAAATGTGAACTTATGAATCATAATTTGGTCAAAGTATGTGTGTACTCTTGGTTTGCTTTGTCAGGGTCTGTGTGTCTCCATCAAAACTTTGTCCTTCAGCTCAAGTGAAAACATGATTAGTGCTTTGTCAAAAAAATGCACTACAGACAAAAATGTTCACACACTTACTGTATACTCTCTTAAAATGTATTTGCACAAGAGCATGCAAGTAAGACCATTTTGAAAACAATCATAACTGGTGTTTATTTTGCACAGTAATTTATCACTTTTTTCCAGTGTGAGTCAAGGGGGGTCCGACTCTTTTCTGGTACAACTACAGAGGGGCTTCAAGGAACCAAGTTGGGAAACACTGGGCTAGAAGACCATTTGTGGCATAGAGAGTTAGAAAACTATAGAATATGAGAGTGTGGTATTTTTACACATGCACAAAACTGAAAAAATATCTTTTTTTCTGGTTAGCATGTTTAAATTCAAGTATACACATTTGTCACTGGACTTCTATAGTCTGTTACAACAGCTATGCATTAAGTATTATGTTAAGTTCTGGTGTAAAGTCCACACTTAACCCTCTGTTAAACTTGTTAAGTTATAACTTAGAATGTATCTTAGTTTGGTTGCACTAAGGAAATGTAAGGTTCATCTTGACCTGTAAAAATAATTTTTGGATTTTTACACAGTGAAGCCCCCCCGATTGCTGGTGCAAATTGAACGCACTGTCTCTTGGTGCAGACTAACAGCTAGGGGTGGGTATCATTAAAAACCGCACCCTTCGATTCGATTGTGGTTCTTTAGGTTGCGATTTGATTTAATATCGATTCAGTAAGAAGTAGAAATACACAAATAATTAGAGTACCTGTTGACAATTTTTGAACTTTTATTTTGATGCCATTGTGAACATATGTGGTATGTCACCTCACAGTTTTTAGCAATCAAACATCTGAAAATAAAAATTTGCACAGTAATAACTTATTTGTGCATAAGGAGGACAAAAGTAAAAAACATGACAGTTAATGCTGTAATTATACATGTCCACTTGGCCTGGAAATAAAGAAAACACTCCAGAATGATACTAATGCTATTGTTTACAATATTTTACATTATTTACACAGAAATTACTGGTAAACCACCGTTAAATCACTCACATGTTCGGTTCTCAATCCTATCACTCTGCTGTTCGGCTGAGCAGACTTCCAGCCCGTTCCCCTCAGTCCAGGCAGCCTCTACCGCAATGTACTGTATATCAATGAAGCTCTGCTCCGTTGGATTTATTTGGATCGCGTGAATACTTGAGTAGTTACGGTAATTTGAATCGTGCATGTCTTCTTCTGTCATCGGTGACAGCTGGATAAACACTGAAAAAGTGCACAGCGCCCCCCACTGGCCAGGAGGTGAATTGTTTCAGAGGATTTGCTGAATCAGTATTGAATTGGGAGGGGAAATATTGCACTTCATTGATGAATCGATATTTCTACCCGCCCCTACTAATGTCTGGAAAAAAAGTCAGGGTGACTGACTTTAATCAATGTTAACAATCATATACGGCTTTCACGGTAAAATTAGGGGGTCAGTGCAGGTTTTTCAACGCGGCATAACCCACTAACAATCGGCAAGGGACCCCTTTCCCACTGCCAGCAGAACCGGGTCTAATCGGCAGCAGACGAGTTGCATGGCTGTTTTTTTTTCCTCTGGCGCATCAAGCTGATGTCATCACGTTGGTTACATCATCAGCACGACGAAACAAGACCACGTAAACAATGGAAAGGAGCAGCGAAGACGGGGACACGGTTTACTGTACTTTGTACTTTTGTCCCTCTTTAAAAATGTACAAACTCGGCGCTGATGATATGAAGGCAGATGGAATTTGTTTCTGAGATGGCAAAGAGTCGCCTAAGTTACAGACGGAGGAGACGGGCCCAGTATTATGCCGTGGGCACGTAACGCCGACGTCATCCGTAAATTAGCGGGTTGATCCAGGTGTGATATTCTCACTGAAACCGATTGGAGGCGAACTGATAAAAACCTGTGTCACTTGCAGGGTCAGTCGACCCGGGTCGAAATGCCGATTAGACCCTTTGAAACTGCCGACAAGAGCCGATTGTTACCGGGTTTAAACAGGTTTTTTGGCCAGTCTGAAAGGGGTAATGGAGAACACCCTGCTGACACCTGACAGCTTCTTAGACCCTCTTTTCTTGCTCATCCTTCAAGTTGTTCCAGCTTTACAAAAAAGCTTTTCTAACACAAACAGCCTGTCAAATTGAAAGAAACAGGTCAATTTTAGTTTAGTGGAGGCTTTGTGCTCTTGACAAAAAGTATTGGTATTGATATTGGATCAAGCAATATTGAGATAAAAATGATTAATTTTGGTATTTCAGCAAAATTTCAAAATTGTGCTGTCTTAAAAATAGGATGAAATATTCTTTCAGATATTTTATAGGGACACACATGGGCAGCAGTAAAATATATTTATGTATGACCCTTAGCTTCATTTATTCATTTAATGAAACAAAAAAAATGACAACAAATGTTATATTTAAAATAAATATACATTTTTAAGTAAAACACAAAAGTCTAGAAGAGCATTATATTAGTGAAGACCAAAAAAACAAAATCAAATTTTAACGAAGAGAGAAACAAGAACTGATGACGTCCAGGTAAATGGACAATACCTGGTTTAAAAATACATTTAAATCATTTTGTTAGAGAGAAAAAAAGCCAAATATATTTCTCAAGCCAATACTGGTGAACTTTCTCTCTGACTGTGTAATTGTGAAGTATAAATTATGAGGTAAGAAAAAAAAACTATATACTGTATACATTTTTTTCAGTTTTCCCCTGCATGTTTGTGAGGGTTTTGTGTAGATTATTTGTTCTCTCAGCCTGTTACAGACAAGTGCCTCTCTCTCTGTCTCTCTCTCACTTCCTCATTCCCTCTGCACCTTGTCCTCTCTCTCCCTCTGTCCCTCCCTCTCTCCCCCTCTGAAGAATGTGGAAGGACCTGTTATTCTGATGCGTGCATGACTTGCTGATGACAGTCTTTACTCGGCAGCGGCGTCCTCTGATGGCTGCCTGATGCAGCGTCTCCTCGCGCTCTCTCTCTCTCTCTTTCTGTTCTCCTGTAGACAAATACTCCAAAAACAAACTCTCATCTGTCTTACTGGGAAGTTACAAGTTGCGCAAACAAACTTGCGTCCAAACAAAACTACATTTAATTCCTCAAGCCAGTTGTTAAAACATTTCTTAGTTGTTGTTTTTTTGGACATTATGAGTCACCTATGAATCAGAAAAATACACAAACCTTCAGTTCCAGCCTGTGCTGCGGAAATTTTATTGTCTGATTCACACAGGAGAGAGATAGCCCAGTTAATTCTTTTAGGTCAAACTAGTGATGATGTTTACTTCTCAACTGACAGTCAGACCATTCCTCTTAACATTTTCACAACCGTAATCCTTGCTTTTATTATTTTATTGCCTATTACAATAGGATTTATGTCAAAGATTGACAGGATACTTGTTGCATTGTTTTTTTAGAGCTTTTTGCACTTCTGTGTTGAGCAAACACTTAACCTGTTGTCACAGTGAAGCACAAAATATGATCAGAATGGGTATCAGTAGATTAGTATTGGTCACACAAACCCTGATTAGGACATCTCTTCTGCCCATCCATCCATCTATCTATCAAATCATCCATCCATCCATCCATCCATCCTTTATCCAAACCGCTTATCCCTTTCAGGGTCACAGGGCGCTTGAGCCTATCCCAGCTGACATTGGGCGAGAGGAGGGGTACACTCTGAACCAGTGACCAGCCAATCTTAGGGCGACATAGAGAGACAGACAACAATTCATGACAGCAATTTAGAGTCACCAATCAACCTAATGAGCATGTTTTTCGGAGTGCCTGGAGAGAAACCACACATGCACGGGAAGAACATGCCAATTTCAAACAGAAAGGGCCTGCCTGGCACAGGGATTGACCCGACGACCTTCTTGCTGTGAGTCAGGTGCACTACCTGCTGCGCCACCGTTCCGCCCGTCTATCAAGTCAATTTAATTCAATTTAAAGAGTGGTATCTATCTATCTGTCTGCTTTTCTATCTTGCAATCTATAATTTATTATCTATCTATCCGTCTGTCTATCTATAAAACATTTGTTTTTTCATCCATTTAACTTTACTTCATAACTTCCACTCATGCCAACCTTCAGGGTATTTCACTCGTGCTGGAAAAAAACAGAGAAATCAGGGCGTCTAGGATAGGCCTGGGCTCAAAATATCGATCTGGCAAAATGCCGTCACGCACTCTTTGGGGATACGTGAATCGATACGGCCTCAATGTTTGACAGTTGTTGTCAATACACTTTAGGTAATGTTAACAATGGCACAGTTCAAAGTAAGGCGACCATCTTTGAGGACCTAAATTTAAGTTTCTTAATTAGTAGAATCATATAAAGCTCATCCTTGTTCTTTTTCTTCTTGTAATAAAAACAAAACTTGTCGAGAATTCTGTTAATAGCGTAGTCAATGTGCAAAATTTACGTGTCTCGGGATACATATTGTATCGTGGCCTCAGTGTCAGGATACGTATCGTATTGTGAGGTTGCTGGAAATACCCAGCCCTAGCCTCGGAGAAAACATGTTCTGGTACATTTTCTGCAGGCCCAAGATTTAAGAGACTGCAGTGGTTCATATGCGGCAACTGACGTTGTAATAATCATAACATTGTACGATGATCAATAAAGTACGTTTGTCTTTCAGGTTCTAAGTAAAACAGTGCTTTAAATCTGCATTTATCACACTGCCATTAACAACATTATCAGAGAGATTAATGCAATGGTGTGTTTTCAAAGAATGGAAAGAAGAACTTTAAAACAACTCTGTCACACTTTTCATGTGTGAGAAAACTGAATGAGTAACACCGTCTCTGTTTGCTCCTCTACCTTCACGTTTGCACTGAAGCCAGCTGAGCGTTTGTAAAAACCTGTGGTCACATTTGGCAGCCTGTCCCGTCTCTTAGTGTGTATCTGTTTGACAATGAGTCAGAGAGTTTCTGTAGCGCAGCACGCTCGTCAGACCCACTTCACTGTGTAACGCCAAGAGAAAGGAGCTGATGAGAACAATGAAGGAGGTGATCTGGGGACATTTGCTGGGCTACTGAAACTCTTCTGACATGAATCATCATCTATTGACCTCTTATCTGTCTCATCCTCTTTCTTCTGTTTACCAGGATCGACCAGAAGGTGTCAAACAGCCCATATGGCTACAAGCTGCAGGAAGCGCAGGCCATCCTAAGTGAGGTTCGCTCCATTAGAGACGCCATCAGCTCCGGGGAAAAGGAGAAACAGGAGCTCATGCAGGTAAAAAAAAAAAAAAAAAACCCTTCACCAATAGAGGAAATAAACACTCAGTTCATTTATGGCTTCCTGTTGAACTTGTGCAGTTGAGACAAATAAGAGTAAACTAAAACATATGAGAAGTAAAAGCTGAGACGTGAGAGGATATCAGACTGAAAGCTGAGCAGAAAAGGATCTATAGAGACTCCTAAGACCCTGGGTGGGTATTAAAGTACTTTACGATTTATCTTTCTGTAATAAAATGGCGCTAGATGTAATAAATCAGTTTGAAGTGACCCACAGGAGCTGATGCTGCAGGGAGGCAGGTGGTGTTTTAGTACCAGCCCTCCATTGGTGTGATTACAGCCTGTCAGGGTCACTCAGGGTCTGTGTTTCAGAGGATCAGTTTGAGATGTATTTTCAGGATCATTTTAGATGATGGTGGGACAATTTTTGCCTGTGAGGTTTCATTCCCTGCAGAGTTATTCTGAGTGGGTAATAGCTCCTGAGTAGGTAAGTGGCAATATTGCAGAGCAATTTCAGAGACTTTGTTATTTTTGCAAGGTATGATATTTTAGAATAGAACAGCTTTTTATTGTCACTATATAAACACTCATCAGGTAGCAGAATTTGTACAGTGAAACATAGTTTGGCAGCAAAGAATGCACAAAAGAAATACAAATATAATAAATAAATATTAGTTTTATACACATATATATATATATATATATATATATATATATATATATATATATATATATATATATATATATTAGGTGACACTATAGTGTCATAAATCAGAATCTTGTAAGAAAGTCTCCATCTGAGCAGATCAAGATCTATTCAGTTGTTTATTTACTCTTCTTTAGTTTCTTAATGATTGATTTAACCACACATGGAAGAATGCAGAGTGCTTGGGCGATTTTCCTGCACCCAGCCTTTATCCTCATCCCTTTTCAACAAGAGAAGATTATGAAACCCAGAGGGCATGTTCAGTGTTAGATCTCTCTAAAGTAAGACTACAAAATATTGAAATAAAAGACAAATATGTATATAAGAAATAAACACCAAAAAGTATATGAGGAAATATAAAGTAAATGAGGCTTAAGTGCAGAGAGAGGCTATGTCCACACATAAGTGCGTTCCCTTCTGCACACGTGAAGTTTTCAAAAACCTCTTCGTCCACATGAAAACACACAAACGCCCTGATACATGCTGGTTATGTAACAATGTTCAAGACATGCAACAATTGTTTTTGCAATTTGTTTGTGAAAAGTTGGTTTATTTTTAAATTGATTTCAACCACAAGTCTCACTGATGTTTAAACAAGTGACTATGTTAACTTGTGTTTGCAGGCTTTTTGAGCTAATGTTTATTTAGATTTCAATCCGTCACATCTTAGTCTAATCAGATCCTACTAAAGCATTCAGGAGTACCCCTCGACATCTGTTGTAACCACAGTAACAATGGACACGGGCAGCTATGGGTCTGCAGTCAGCATGATCACTTGTGAAACATTTACACAAGATGTTGGCAGTATTTTTATTGTCAGAGCATTGTTTAAAGCAGCATCATATTGAGGGAACAACTGAGAGTATGTGGAAGCCTGCGAATAGTCCAATTAGGAACACTGAAACTAAGTTTTGTTCTCTTGGCTTGAAGGATAAACTGATGTGATTTTAGAAGACTTGGGACAAAAGTGAAGGTCATAGAGCCTCAAGTTTATCCTCAGTGGTGAACATGACATTAAGAACCTTCAAATGGATTTTCACCACTTCACTCCAGCTCTCTGGCAGATGCATATATCATGGAGGCATAAACACCAGACGCTGGCTCCATTTTTTTTCTAAACTTACTAAATGCAGAGACGAAGATTACGTCTCTGGGGGGGATCTTTAATACGCAGTGTAGAGTTCCAACTACCAAAATAATCAAGATAGCAGCATCCCAGCCACCACCATGTCACATTTAACATCCCAGTGAATGAAAGATTCATCAGATTGGCTCGAATAGCTTTTTTATGAAAAGTTTAATCACTTGCAGGCTGAATATTTTGTGTTGTTTGATATGTTTCTCTGGTCTGCTTCATGGATTACAGTCTGTGTCTCTCCCTCTAAAAGTCTCTCCCCTTGTTTCACATCTCCCTGCCCCGCTCTGTGTCTGTGTTCACTCATCCATGCTTACACCTCAGCTGCAGTGTGAATTAAAGTTGCATGATGGGATTTGGAGGTTGTGGACGTACAGTATATTTGTCTGCTGGAATGAGAAGAACAGAGGAAAAAAATGAAATCTGTGTCCTAACGGATTCTTTTCTGGTTCTGATGCAACAAGGATGCAAACCATACTGCATTGTTTGAAGCTTCTGATCATAAATGCACAACAGAAGAAGTAGATATAGTAGAATTTATGAATACTCTGTCACAGTTTTTAGCATTTTGGGCTCCACTTCTGCATAAAAAATGCACAAAATGTGGACAGAATAATTTCATACATCCTCATACTTTCATAAAGATTAGTTTTAGCTGCTGTTAGGAGGATTGGCTGGTTCTCGATTTGTGAGCCTGGTTTTGTAGGTAGACAGAGTGCGTTCAATAATACATAATCTGCTCTGTGGACTCCCCCACTCTCTCCTGTTCCCCTCCCTCCTTCCCCAGTTACCATCTGCAGCTGACAGCTCAGTCTGATTGTCTGTGTCACATATACCCCTGAGTGTGCGTCTGTGTCTGTGTGTGTGTGTTTATTTGAGGTTTAACTTGTATTTGTCTTTAAGATTGATTGCCTTAATGTCATTAAAGTGGATAAGAAAAGAAAAAGGTAGAAATCTGCATTATTATTTCTGATAGATTTAAACACCATGTCCATCCATCCATCATCTAATCCGTTTTGGAGTCATGAGGGGCTGCAGCCTATTCCAGCAGTGTTAAGTTTGTCTACTAATTATTTTTGTCATAGTTTTCATCAACAACCTTTTTTCCCCGACGAAAACTAGAGTATAACTACAAAAAAAACCAAGTGTACATTGACAATAACTAAATTGACAGAAATTTTTGTCAACAGATAAAATTTAGACTAAAATGTTTGACAGAGACTAAATCCAGTAAGACCTAATTTTGTCATGTAGAAAGTAGGGACAAGTTAGGAATATATCCAATCACAGTGACTTTGGTTGTGTGGAAAGGTTGGATAAGTTAAGAGGGACATCCAATCACAACTGCCTTAGCTTCATGTTGGCGGGATCCAAGTGTAAAACATGACTTCAGAATTTTAAGGAAACATAAAAAATGCCTAACACTTCATATTTTGAGTTTCCATTGGTTTGATTGGGTCACTGCTTAACCAATCGATGTATCGATCCAGATCGTTGGATCATTACACCCCTACTACCTACTGCACCAATATATAGCCCTATATTTATACATTATGAAGGAAACCTGTGCTGTAACTTCATCAGTTGATGCCGTCAGCTGGAAGTTACAGGTTAACATAGTAACTAATTTCTCAATAATACTTTGACACTTAGAGGATGTTTCAGCTATCAAAGTGTAAAAATGGAAATGCTGGTGGTGTGTTTTGTCCATCTGTCATCAGTCTCCTTCCCTTATCTGATCATGAGTATTTTTCCATTCTGTCCTACCTGTCATGGTTTTACTGATGAAACATGATAGAGCAATCAGATTCAGGATTTTCTTTTATTCCACAGGGCAGTTGGATTTTGACAGTGATCCAGAGCATTAAACAGTTACCACAAATGGAACATAACAGATGAACTTGGGCGTGCACAGACCAGCCATTTTCACCCATTCACAGGCATTCACTCACTGATGGTTGCCCTTTCTATGCACATCATCCATCAGTATTAGCTAACTATGTTCACACTCTCTCTTACCCATTTACATGCCTCTAACACAACAGGAGCTGTAATTTGGGGTTGTGTCTTGCCCAAGGACACATTGAAGTGACAGCAGGAGCTGGGCTTTAACTGTTAACTTTCAGACTAACAAACAAGTGACTCTCCGTCTCCAATCTGAGCAACAAACAAAAAGCAGACAGGAGTATGTCAGAGATGGGAATAAACAGTACATTGAGCTGGTGCCCCTTGATTAATCCCTTCAGGTACTGGAACAAAACACATTCTTAATTATTATTTTTTATGGCTGAGCTTTGGTAGTGGTCAAATAGCTCAGCTCTTTTTGATTGTACAGGGTAATAAAGCAAACATCCTCAACCTAAAAACGGTGCTGAAGACATCACTGTTGATCTGGGAAAGTGATCATGTTAGATTCTTTTGTTTTAGATGCTTTACTGAGAGGAAACTTGTGTTTAATCTTCAGAAAAATGACTGCACTGTAATAGCTCTTTAAAATAATCCTATGTTTCAGCTTTAATTGTCTATCTGTATTCTGAATCAAAAAGGTCAAGTTTATTTATTTATGTAGAGCATTAGATAAGTTAGGTACATCTGATGTTCAAACTGTCGCACTGATAAATACTGCAACCTCTGATTGCATACAGGCATTCAATGATTATAAATAAGGTGCATAAGCATGCCATGTTATGTAAGAATATTCAAAATATGGAGTCAAACACTATCACTCTTCGTAGCTTTTAATGCTGAAGCGAGGCGGAATCAATTCTCTTTCGGAGGTAAAGAAAAGTCTGGTGAAACATTTGTGACTGTGTATCTTAAATATACCGAAACTCTTAAATTTTCATAGCGCGACGATGATATTTTTCTGCTCCATCTGAAAAACAGAGATAAGGTGCATTCCTCAGCTTGCTTCAAAACAAGCTGCAGAGTCATATAAGATTTTCATCACAGCTGTAAAGATGAAAGAATGACTGCTGCAGACGTCACTGCTTCTGCATCACTGGAGCAAACACACAGCGGGTTCAGTGCCACATTTCACAGATTTTTTTTCCCCCCTTTGCCCTCAGCAACTCTCAGTCATCGACTTTCATATTTTTATGTTATATTCCCCTGGGTGATACTGTGTTTTATTGTCTGTGTGTCCTTAATGACTTCCTATTTTTACCCTCTGTGTTTTTATTCCTGCTGCAGTGTCCCACTTTCCCCCTGCAGTTTGTTCTTCGTGTGATTTCTGTTTGTCTCCTGTGCTCATGCAGAAACTGGCCGTGTTGAAGGACAGTTTTCAGCTGGACTCGGGCTCACAGCAGGAGCTGTGGGGCAGCAGTCCCTCGCTTGCAAACTCTGAGCTGTTCCTGCCTCGACTCTACTCGGACGCTGGCTCCCAGACTGACATCCCGGCAGAGGTGAGTCCAGAGTAGGGTCTCAGTTTTATTTGTGCTCCTAAGCAGCGTTTGGAAAGGTTATATTAGTACACTATTGTTTAAAAAACTGAGAAAAGAGTCACCTCTGGGGTTTAACTCCTCCCGAATGCCATTCAAAGCTGTACCAGCAACAAGACAACAGTAATTGTGCTAACATTTGAATTTTATTTTAACAATAGAGTAGCATTTATGAAATAAGATTACATGGAGCTTTTGGATTTTAAAGTCTGTGAAATAATAACATTTTCCCTAAACTTCACTGGCAACAAAACAACTATCCTTTCACTAGTTTGACTCGGGATCTGAATTTGTTGTGACACAATGTTTCTGTATATTTTGTGTTTATTATCCAGTTCATGACGAACACCAACAAACTGGCAGAGAAGGTTCGACTGAGTCTGAAGTACGAGGAGGCGAAGAGACGGTACTCTTATCTTTTTTTTGTACTCTTTTATACCATGTTTATTTCATGTTACATGTTGCTTCTGCACTCCTCACTACAGTTCTTTTTATTAACATGGGCTTGTTCTTCCACAAGTTTATCTTATCTTGAAAGCTAGTTATGGAAAGCAGATAAATTCCTATTTTTAGCAAACATACCAGTGGCCAATAATGCTGATAATGATTCTGATGATGAAGTTCTGATACGATAATTAACCTCTTTAAATGCTCAATTTTGTTTCCAGTTTGGTCACTGTGTTAAATTTTAATACATTTTTATCTTGTTAAAACCTGAATGAACTTATATTCACATGAATTAAGCAATTATATCCATTTGAACATATACAGTTAAACAGTTTTTTAAATTAAAATTATGTTTAAAAAATAGGTCCATCTTTGCTAACAGTGGCTTTCATTTTTGTGACAACACTGTGATATGATCCTCTTTGAGCAAATTTATCTAGAGTCATTTGAAGAAGTTGAGGAAATGATGCCTCTTAGAGTGCTTACAGGTTGAATAATTCAGCATCTTATTTTTGACAAAGCTCAATTTTAGCGTTTCAGAGGAAGGCAGACAAGAAACACAATCTATTTTTGTTGAGAGGCTCATTGTCTGTATTGTTGAACAGAAAAATATTTTAAAAATGATTGTTTGATGTTTGTAGATAGTGATGTGTTTAATTATGGTCACTGAGTTGTTGCTTTCAGTGTGTCAGTCTGTTTATGCAAGGAACAGATTCAAAACAAGAAAAACAATATTTCATTCTTGAGTAGATGATACTGCTGATTGTTAAATGTACTCATGCAGTGATGATAAGGTGACTTATTATGATACATTTGTGTACTTTCTTAATATTACAGCTTATATATGCGATACATATGGTCGATATGTATGACCGATATATCAGCTATAAATATTGGTACAAATTTGAATATCTGAAATCATGAAGATAATATCATGCTTCCCTTTTATATACTCATCATCACCCTTGATTCTCTCCGTTAAGGATCGCAACTATTGAAGTCCAGATTGCCAAATTGGACAGTGAGGCATGGCCGGGGTTGCTTGACCCAGAACGAGACCGCCTGATCCTGATCAACGAGAAGGAGGAGCTGCTGAAGGAGCTGCAGTATGTCAGCCCAAGACAACGTCTGCAGCCCAACGATGCAGAGAAGCTCGAGTCTGAGAAGAAACGTCTAGAGAAGGATCTGCAAGCAGCAAGAGACAACCAGAGCAAGGCTCTGACCGAGAGGTGGGGCAGTACATTTTCACGTTATTTATCCCCATTGTGTTTATGTCCACAAGGAGACTTTGCATTTTACCTTAGGTTCACCCTTGTTTACATGGTGACTCATAGGACAGTTAAGGCACACAAGCAACCTCTTATTGGGAGGTGAGTTTGCTGAATGATATCATTTGGGGAAAATCCTCAAATGCCTGTTTTTGCATAATTTTCCGTCAGGTGGAAGAAGCAACAGGCCATGGACATACATTTTTGTTTATTTAAGTCTGTTTTTCATTATGTTTTTCTTGTTGTTTTGACCGAATAATCTGGAGAATAACATTTATGAGAGCACACATGACTTAACATTAACTTTACACAGCTCTCTCCCTTAGTAACTGTTTCACAGTCTGGATGTTTGATTAGCGGAAAATTCAACAGTGCAAGCAAAAGAAAATGTCTCTACATTGACCGTGCATGTAAACATCTATGTTAAAACGATCAAACAACTGAGGGAGACACAAGCGACTGTGGCTCTGTGTTTTTGTGAAAAATGTCATGAACAGCAGATGAAAAGGTCACAGACGAGATGACAACAGTGCAATGTGTTTAGCTGGTGTGTCTAACTGTGGTTATTATTTGTCTAATCTGGTGATGAAGCCGCTGACCTTTTACTTCTGTTTGACCTTTCGAGACGTCAAACCTCCTCCACGATTATTAAAAACAGCAGATGTACATGACCCACCTTTACTCTCCAACTTTACCTCTCTCTCTGAGCCCATATTTTCCGCCGCTTTTGAACCTTTTATTCACTTTTTCAGGCTTTTTTCTCTCCACCACTTTAAAATCTCTTAAATAAAGGCAAACCAAGAGCCACAAAGATCCTGCATCCTCTCTCTACCTTCTCTCTGCACCTCTAACAGGCCCATCGTTGTTCCTCGTCCAGGTCAGACTCTACCTGAGCTCAGTCTCTCTCTTTGTCTATCGCTTCGTGTTCCTGAAACCTGAGAGGCTGCAGAGCTGCTCACAAAGGAAACCTCTTGTAGTCCTCCTACGCTCCTGTACACATTCACAAATACACACTAATACTAACACACAGTAACACACACAGCAGAAATATGCTCTCTCTTTTGTATGCAGAGTTAAGATGTCAAACTCTCTAAATCAAAGTCCTTGAGTGCAGTCAAGTCTTTTAATTAATTTAGAGGTTTTAAAAGCACGATACACCTACGCTGCTTTTTATCAGGGAGTCAGTTTGACCTTCATTGAGTTAGAGGAAGTTCTGCAGTGGCTTGTGTAAACTCGTGATAAAATGTCAGTATGTAAGTTTACTCTTTATAAAACAGAACTTTTAGGACAAAACTCAATCCAAAACTACACAGTCATGGATTTACAGACTTAAAATGGGTTTACTGCTTAAGGACTTGTCAGAACTAATGGTATCCTCAGAGCTGACAAATACACGCAGATACTCATCCATCATGCAACACCATCAGGGAGGCATCTGGTTGGCCCCAGATTTACTCTGAATGAGGACAACCACCCAAAACATCCAGCCAGTGTTATTAAGAACTACTGACAGTATTGAGAAGAACAAGGACTATGAGAAGTGATGGTGCGGCCCCAAGTAAGCCCTGATCTCAACATCATGAAATGTGTCTGAGGTTACAGGGAAGTCAGAGGGAGCCCGGCTACATTCACACAAGATCTGTGGATAGTTCTTCAAGATGTTTGGAACAGCCTACCAACAAAGTTCACTCAAAAAGCTGTGCATGCTGTCTTGAGGGCAAAGGAAGGTCACACCAAATATTGATTTGACTTAGGATTCTCTTCAGTTCATTCACTTTGACTTTGTTCATTGATAAAAATAAACTATCAAACTTTGATTGTAAAAGCATTCTTACTTGACAGCGTAGTACTCCTTTTCTTCAGGGACTGATCAAAAACAAAATAAATCTGTGTGGACATTTGATGCCAGCAGCTTTCTGTAACCTGATCAAAAAGCTTCCCCCTCTCTGGCCTGTTTCCATTCAAACCATAGCTCCCAGTAACAGCCTTTATGGACCAGTTTCCTCTCTAACAAAGCTTGTACACACAAATGACACCGCTGTCACCTGAACACAAAGCAGCAGCTTATAATACCAGAAAACATCACAGCCTTCATGTCAGGCTTGTTCTCTCGTTTTAAAGTGCCCACATCTCTGGTGTTCAAAGAGATTGTGTTCAGATTATTTTCAAGGTATTACTTTACACCTTCAGGTCTGCAGCTGACTTATAAGAGCTACAAGTGTAGTTTTTTTTTAATGATGGAGTTATTGTTGGTGATTTAACTTTTATTTTGTCCTTTATTTCAGACTGAGGCTTCACTGTAAGAGGAACAAACTGGTTAGAGAGCTGGAGGAGATGGTTCGACTCGCAACATCACTACACAGTCAACTCAAGAGGTTTGCTCTTTTCATTTTATTTCAGCTCTTTATACCTTCAAGTATTTATGTTGTTATCACTCTTAATTATTGTTTTTGGTACTCACTGTTCACAGTGGTCCAGTTGTACCTTCTTTGGCTACATTTTATTTAGAAAATAACAAAGTAAATATGCAAGAATTCAATTGAAAAGGCACAAACTGTGTTGAAATTTGCTGCTTATTATGCTTTAGATGGCTGACGTTACCCCAACAAAGCTGGATTTTTTTGTTAAATAGCCAAAGCTAAAAAAAAATTAACAAAGTGTGCATTTATAATTCTCTCTAAGACCACCAGTATTTGTTTGTGTAGTTTATTTTCTGTTTTGCTTTGTGTTATTTCCTGCTTAACTTCTGGTTGAATCACCACTCTTCAGAACATGAGCTCCCTCCTTGCTATACACAGTCTTACCAGAGAACTGAGGACAGGGCCAAAGCTTTAGCACATGTGTTCTTTAAATAGAAAATAGCATGAAACTGAGCTGTATAGGTCTTCATCTTGGACCAGCCCCATGGTTCATCTAATTCCTACAAGTACCTAATCTGGCCATTTGAATCTTGATTGGACCTATTTATAACAATAGGGCCCTGATTTAACAATAATGTAAACATATGAATCTGTGTGTAATGCAAGAACATTTCATGTAATACTTTCACACCCTACTCATTTGGTTTTATTTGAACAAACTCTTGTGGTGGGAAGTTTGTCAAACCTGGGATGGTGTGAATTTTCCAAAGAACCAAAACTGTGGTCAGCTGGAAAAGGGAGGTCTCTGTTTTTTTCCAAGTGCACCGGAGATGGGTCAGTTGTGGGTGTGAATGCAAGTCAGACCAAAAAAGAACCAAACAAAGGAAGAGAACTAAAAACAAAAAAAGCATATTGTGGGTTGAATTTGGCCATATTTTTCAGAATTAACAACAATGGGCTGTCAGAGTGAAACGATATCAAACAGGGCAAAGAGTCTGGCTAACAATAGCATCGCATTTTTTAACACTAATGAGGGAGAAGTGCCATTAACAACAGTTCCAACAGTTTTCAACTGGGAGCACGGCTACAAGAAGCAGCTGATTCTGAGGACTGTTTTTGCTGAAGGTGCTGAAGTTGCCCTACCGCATAGGTTTTTAAATAGGAATCAAGCACTGCCATTGCAAAAAATGGCAGCCATGGACACAGGCACTAATGTTTACAAGTCTGTTCTAAATGTGGTTACATGCTGCTCCAGTCAATATGCCAGTTTTATCTGAAACAATCTACATCTAAATTCATTTTTATTTTATACCTGAAAATATTGTCAGACTGCTTCCTGCTACTAAATGCTCTGCTGCGGGTTGCACCAGCTGTGTATAAGTTCAAACATAGCCTTGTTTGAATGTAAGTTCTTACTCTCAAAAAATTTTACACTCTGCTTACGTCTGAGGTGTTGCACCAGCTGAGATTGTTTTTTCCCTGGTGCAGCTGAACTAAGATACAACTGAAGTTAGGACATATCTGGTGTCAACATAGGGATTGGTGTGGCCTTAACACCAGAACTTAAGAGAGACAGGGGTCATAGCTGATGCAACAGGCTACTGGAACTTACAAGATCTTCACAGTGCTGCTGTGTATCTTTGGGCCAAAACATTCAAATTAGAATGGATTAAAGGTGCAACTGACTGCAACTACAGCCCCAACTGATGGTGGGTGGCTACAACCTTTTTCATGGTGCATTTACGCAAAAGTGCTGCAACTAAGCCCAGCCAATATCCACACCATAAGACATTCAGATTAATTAAAAAAAAACATAATCTTACAGGGTTCCCACTCGTCCTGAAAACCTGGAAAATGATTGATCAATTTTCCAATCATGGATAACACATGGAATAGAGGAAAAGAGTAAAATGTCCTGGAAAAGCTTGAATTGTCCTGGAAAATGATTTATCTTCCTCCTCCCTAGTGAACAAAAATCAAACATAGGAAATTGTTAATTGTACTTGGTAACGAATGCACACTTAGCCATAAAATATGAGTAGATAACATAATACAAGTTAAGGAATAGAATGTAAAAACTCGAAACAATGGTGACAAAAAGAAATAATAAAAATGGCAAGATAAAATTTAAGCTACTTAAACAGTAAATCAACAAAATATATTTACAAAAAAGTAGGGGGAATAAGGAAAGAAATTTATAATAGTAAGACACTACATAAAAGCCAGACTAAAAAGACAGCTAGCAGACAATGTTCATGCCTGAGAGAAAATGTCCTGGAAAAGTCCTGGAAAATGATTTCTAGAAAAGAGTGGGAACCCTGATTTTAGTATCAATTCACTGTATAAAGGGGCTTTGGAGTAGCACAAGGAAGAGTGAAAAGGGGTGTGATGCTCACACATACACTACTCTCCCCTGTTGGATCCGCAAGCTCCCTTCTCACCAATATCACACCTCAGATACCTCCACTGGAGATGGAGCAGACGGGGCTATGAATCAGGTTGAAGGGAGTGGATGATTCAAAAAAGGCTTTTAAGTTAGACTGAAGTGATCAAAATTCCCACATGAAAGCCAAAACGTGCTCAAACATGATTGATTTTTCTTTTTCGGGGTCTTAAAAAGTCTTAAATTTGATGCTGAAATGTCTGCAGCTACCCTTAGCACAGCCCCTGAGCTTATAGTGAAGCTACAAATAGAAAACAAGTGTCCTAGCAGGGAATGTTCCAGGTCATTTAGTCTTATTTGAAGCAGAAATTTACAGAGTAGGAGTTTTAGTGCCGTGGTTTATACTGCCATACAAAACGCTCAGCAGGCAATGCTCTTTTAATGTGAAGATGTGTTCTGACCTCTCTGTTGGTAGAGTGATTATTAAGCTATCATATTAAAAGCAGTCAGTCAGAGAGCAGAGTGAAGTATTTGTTCCTGTTAGAGCTGTTCTGTTCTTGTTGTCTTATCATTCCCCTCATGATCTGCAACAAGTCATCTTTATTGGCCAAACCCAGCTCACATTTCAGAACAGCTCTGAGAATTACATTCTTATAAGATGATGCAACTCCCCTGTAAGAGCCGTACATGTTACAGCATCCTTGAATACTTAACAGAGCTGTTTGTATGTTCAGAATTTGAATGATCATAGCGGTCTCCTCCTCAGACCAGTTTCTCTCTGTTGTGTCATTGTAGTGTCTGTCCTCCACTCTGATGGACATCAAACATCTTCCCGGTGGACAGGATCTCCTCTCTGCCTGCGCTAACAACTCCTCCTGCTTTAATTAGAGAGCAGCCCACACAGACATAGGCAGGGATATGAGATGAGGACAGACAGACAGACATAATGACTCTGCGTACACCAAGTCTAGAAAGTAGTCCCTCAGCTCCAATATTTAAAGTTTCTGTCTCTTCACACTTTTGGTTTAAACTTTTAATTGGTAATAAATTTGACTGATGCAAGCTTCCGTCTTGCTTGTGCAGCTGAAAGTAAAATAGATTTCCAAAAGAAAATGCTTTCAAAACAGGCGCAGATGCTGCTCATTTTCTAGAAGGGACTTTCATTTACAGGTATGATGCATCTCTTTGTGTAGTCAGCTTCACAGCAGTGTGCAGACCACACTGTTTCAGCTGAATTATGATCAGATTGTGTCCTCAAAGCCCCCTGTCAAACATTGGCCTGATTATGGATGCCAGGAACAGCTGATCCTGGGTCAGTGTGAACATGGGCTAGCTTGGGATTTGCTAGCCAGGGGTGGGTGATATGGAAAAACATGGTATTAAGATTTTTTCCTGGCAGTATGACGATCTCATTGTCATCCTGATTCCTTGGTTCTCTCAGTAAACACTTATTTGCTATTTTCTGCCCAGAACCAAACGTATATTCATTAATTTTATTGCAAAACTTTACTGCAAAAACACCTGAACATACAGTTTGTCATGAGACCTAACTATCTTTGTTTTCTTTGCAGCTTGTCAGCAAGCACTCTGTCTTGTTCGTCGGGCAGCAGTCGAGGCTCTCTGACTTCCAGCCGAGGTTCTCTGGCCACCACCTCCAGCCTGGGCTCTACCTCCTCCCTTAGCTTCACGGACTTGTACCTGGAGCAGCCCGAACTGGCCGACCCCGACTTCCAGAACAAGCTGGACAGCCTCCTGCAGGAGGGCGGCCAGGGCGGCTACCGACCCTCCAGCTCCATCACCACCATCCACGAACACGAGGTGGTGATGGGCAGCGGTGGGAGGGACTCAGGGAGGCCTGAGGGGAAGGTAGATGCTGCTGGAGGAGGCGCGGGTGGAGGAGGAGGTGTAGGAGTGGAGTCTTCCAGGATCCAGGCACTCAGACTGTCAGAGACCCCTCGTTCTATGAGCTCCTTATCCCCACGTTCCTCTCTCTCCTCGCTGTCCCCACCTTGCTCGCCGCTCGTCACAGACACTAGTTTCTTGTCAGGAGAGACATTTGCAGGTCAGACCGGGCCAGGCAGCCTGAGTCTGGACCTGGAGCTCCACAGCAGGTTGGCAGAGCTGGAGCTCAGTCTGGACTCCCAGGAGGAGCAGCAAGAGGAGCATGGAGGTCACAGAGGGCTGGGGGAGAAACAGAACCACAACACAGTGCTGAGCGACGTCAAAGGTAAAGAAGAGAGATTGAGTTCTTTTTTATTTCTGTCGTTCTCATCCAGTCCACAAGTTCACTTCAGTAGATCTGAATCAGTCAGCTGTCTGATCAAGAAGAGTTTATCAGCACAGGCTCTGGGAGAGGATTTATTTAACTGTTTTTGTGAAGCTTTTTGAAATAATGAAGCAACTATCGGATTTGTTCAAGTACGGTGAAAATCAAAAGATCTAACGTTAAAGATCTGAGTAGGTGTCTCGAGATGCTGAGCAGTTTGAATTTGTGACATTAAAGTTTTCAAGGTTTTATCAACAAAGAGAATTGTTCCTTTTTGAGGGTTCCCTGCTGGGAGGGCTTGTCAAGGCCTTCTGCATCAAACCAGAGAACTATTTCTTACTCTCTTACTTCCATTGTGAAGTTGTCTTTATTCACAAGAGCATTTTTATTTTGAAAGAGGAAAAGACAAAGAAAACTTCTCAAAGTCAAGATAAAAAAAAAAAGAAGTTTGGTTGTAAGATGAAGCAGAGGAATTCCCCATGACTGCAGACAAAACAGGAAAAAGTCCCAAACCATAATCATACAAGCTGCAGGGGGATTTGGACAGGTCTTTGTGAGCAACCACAAAATAAACTTTCCCATATAAGAAAATTTGTTTGATGTGTCAGGGGTGCAAGAGCCTTAATTAGCTCTCAGCCTCCTCAGAGTTTTACCAGGGGTGGAAAATAACAAATAAAATGTACTTAAGTTATTATTACCAAGTTGTAAGGTTTTGATATTGAAGGTCTTTCAAGCCACTGGGAACACAGATCAACTAAAACGTTCTTTATAGCATATTTATGATCATATATAGACGTACTGTAGATTATCAAAAAATGTATGTGCTGATACATTTTCACATTTTTTAAATTATCAGCAGTAAAGTCCTTGAGCGTGCTCAGAAACTGGATGTTAAGTCCGTGGGCTTAAGAGAATCATGTCCTACCAGCTCTGCCACATCTGGGCTGGGCCAGGCACTCTCTGATGGACGGAGGGCAAGATTGTTAGCTTTTTAAATATCAGGCGTCAGAGTAAATTAAAAAGTAATTAAAGAAAGAAATAGGGTTTTCACAATATTGGATTTTCACCTCATGATTATAGTGGCCAAAAATATCGCAATAATGACATCATCGTGCTATTTACGACAAATAATAAGTAATATTGATTTACAGCCTTATTTTTTTGTCACTGCTGTTGCAAAGTACTCTTAAAAGATACACATGGAGTTGAGGAGACTGTCTGCAACCATACCTGTACAACATACTGTACAAGAAAGAAATGATAATTATTGAGTGGTAATGGGGAAAAAAATGACAGGGATGGTATGACCTACTTATTCTTCATTTCTTCAGTTATTACCGTAATTTCTTGATTATAACTTGGCCTCGATTATAACACGCACCCCATATTTTCACGATTTTTGTCTGGAAAAACACTGTACTCAAATATAACACACACCTCAAAGTGATTGTGTGTTTGTTTGTGTGTATATGTCTGCTTCACTTTGCTGTTTGTGTCACATAAATCTCTCTGTTGTGCTGCTGTCATGTGCCTGTCTCTGTGGCTGGAGGGTTGAGTAGTGCCCCAACTACAAAGCAAAAAGTTGCATCGTGTTACGTATGCCTGTTTTGGCTTAATTTAATTTTTGCAGTTTTTAATGAAGATAGTCATTGTCCATACTGGTATTTTGTGACCGTAAGAGTACGAAATTTTTAACTATTGGGTGCGTGGGATGTCTTTTATTGTAGATGTCGTAATACACCAGCTATCATTGTTGTTCTGTCTTTACCAGAATCATATTCAAATTAAATGATCTTCTACTGGTACTCAAATGAAAAAATATGTTATGACTCTGAACCTCTTTTCCATGAAGCAATTTGTCATATCACTGCAGTGGTAAAATTATGTTTGCTTAACAACTCAGGAGGGCTGCAGGTTAATGACTCAAATAATAATCACTGCTAATAACATGACATTCATGATCAGTCATTTACTATTGAATGATCTGCAGTGAGAGGATGAGAGGAGAGCACAGAGCTGCTGCTGATGTAACAAATCCGTCTTTGTTACTCTAAACCTCGTACAAAACACTCCAACTTTATTGGAGAGCAGGAAACCTCCTCCTTGATGTGTGTGTGTGTGAAATGTAATACTGTGTGTGAAACCTGATTGCTGTTGAGGGGGTGGTGAGGAGAGGGAAGGCGAAGGTGAGAGAGGTGTTGGATTACAGCTGCTCGGTTGCCTTTGAGCTATTTGATGTCAGGTTTTGACTTATTTTGTGGCATTTTTTATTTTTATATCATAGTTTAATCTGTTTGAAGAGCTGTTTGATATAATAGCAAACATACTGTAGGGTTTACCAGAGTTTACACTTTAATATGATATAAGTGAAAATCTAACATCTTTGATACCTTTTTTGATACCATGGCACCGAAAAGGAAGTCCAGCTCAGAGTTACACCACTTCTTCAGGGCTATTCACAACACAAGTTTAACTTTTGTTAAATGAGGCCAGTGTGTGAAAAAAAACTGAAGCTCCTCCAGTGTCCGCATGAGGCTATCTTCAGAATCAAGTGAAACCACATTAACACCCCATGAAAAATGTCCAGAAATATACTATCAATATTCTTAATCTTTATAGTTGCCGCAGGATTTGTTTTTTTCTTGGCAGCTGTGATGACTGAGCTGCCATGAAAGACAGGGCTTGCTAGTCATAGCCATAGAAACAAAGACAGAAAAAAAGGAAAAGGAAGTTTTTGAGTAGAGACCAACTGTCCTTCACCTTTATGATTTACTTCTTGGTTGAAATCAAAAGCTTTGATAAAAAACAGCCCTCCTTCAGGTGTATTGACTTGAAGGCAAACTAACATTTCTTCTTGTCAATGAATTCCATTCAATGTGGATGGAAATCTGTTAAAAGTGTTTTTTGTTTTTTATGCTGCAGTGTAGGATGTTTCCAGATGTTGGAGGATAGACGTCATTTATAGAGTTATTCTCAGTCTGGGACAGTGGCTACCAAACACTTTCTCCAAAAATATACTATCACTATTCTTTGTCTTTATAGTTGCAGCAGGATTTGATTTGTTGTGGCAACTGTGATGACCGAGCTGCCATGAAAGACAGGGTTTGCTAGTCATAGCCATAGAAACAAAGACAGAAATAAAAGATTGTTGGAAAAGGAAATGGGACCTGCTTCTCAGATTTGCTGTGTTGTCTGTATCTCACGTTTTGTTTTGCTCCCTTGTAATGGACAATAATTATAATAATTTCAACTTTTAAGCGTTTTGTTGCCAAAACTCCTCCTGTTAAGTCTAATTCCACCCTCTGACCTCTGTGAAGAAATGACCGAACTAGATATTTCCAGGTTGAGTAGAGACCAACTGTCCTCCACCTTTACAGTTCGCTTCTTGATTAAATCAAGAACTTACAGCCCTCCTTAAGGTGTATTGACTAAAAGGCAAACTGACAGTTCTTCTTGTCAATGAATTTTTTAATGAGGAAGTAAATCTGTTAAAAGTGGACTTTGTCTTTTTATGCTGCAGGTGTAGAATGTTTCCAGATGTTGGAGGATGAACATCAGTCGTAGAAGTAACTGTCAGTCTATCTAAGACAGTGGTTCCCAAGCATTTCCTACCAGCCTCCTACTGACAGAGGAAAATATTTTAAAGCCCCCAAAGCCTTCACCATACATATTAACTCATTAAATGCTAATTCACATTAAATGCTAAATCAGCCATGCCCTTTGCTTTTCCTGTAAACCCTAGAATTATCTCATCCATGCCTGCCAACAGTAAAGACCTGTCTCTCTGAAGAAGGCACTGTAAGGTCACGACAGGGCCAGCAATTGTCATTATTAGAAAAAAGCCCATGGACTGTTGCTCCTGCTCTATGGACTGATAATTAGGAATAAAGAAAAATGCAAAGATTGATTGTCCTTGCCAAAAAGTGCACCAGCCTAGTCCAGCCTGTGACTGACCACATGCTTGTTTTTGTTGTTGTGGTGTCTGGTGAAGTTTCATCATCAGCCTCACATCTACATGGCAAAGTGTCTGAAGTGTCAGTTTTAGTCTGAAGCTGATTTTGATCTCACTGAAGCTGAAGGTGACTCAGGTTGCAGCTCCAGGTGAAAGGTGGACGCCGTGGTGTCTGATTTCTTGTTCACTCTCTATTACTGCTGCCCAAGCTGAACATCTTACTAGACTCTGTAAGCTTCTGACAGACAGCAGACATCTCTATAAAAAAATAATTAGAAATAGTGTAAGACCTATGAGATCAAGACAAAGGTCATCCCGATTTGCTGTCCCACAGCTTAACTGAATTTATTAAACTTCTGTACTGTCTTGTTTAAAAAACTGTATTGATACTTACTTTAGTAAATGCAGTAATAATTGCATTTTGGGGGGGGGGATCAGAGTTACCACTCCAAACCATACCAAACTATAGTAAACCAAAAAAGACCACTCAGTTTAAATGCAGCTAAATAAACTCAAGCAGCCTTGACAGTATTTGTGGTTATATTTTACCCCAAATGCCACATTTGTTCCTTCTTACATTTTGAGTAATGTGAGCAATTTCTTTACAGCTCATAGACTCTCTTGTGCCACCAGATGAGAAGATGTTTGAAGGAAGATTTCTTTTCTGTAGCAGCTCAAGGTTTCCTGAATGAACAATGTTTGAAATTCTTCTCACAAAAACAGATTCTCTCATTTATACAAGTACACATTCACCAATGCCTTATATAATCCAGTCATACACCTTATTTTGATACTTTTATCCCCTTAACATACTGTACTGTCTATTTTTACATTTTCTGATATTATCATGTCTGGATAATTCTGGTATAATTTTATGTTTTTATCAAAAAGTTCTACAAAATGTCAAAAATTCAGGAACTTGAAGTTTTTATTTTCAATACAGCCTGACTTCTCAGCCCCATTTGTGGTCGACTGTCTCCCAATCAACATTAAAATCTTAATATGTATAACAGTAGAAATGATTCAAGTTCAAACTGGGTCAAAAAACAGAGTCTATTTTCATTGGTGGATGAACACATGAAGTAGTTTTTGATGAAACATCATGTATAAATCAGATTCAGTTGTATCACTGGTGACCATCTCTCCTCTTTTTGTCTTCAGACTCGGCTCCACAGCTTCGGGGGACGGGGGTGGGGCCAAAGAAGATCGGCGTGACCTCAGCGGTGTCTGACGAGTCAGTGGCTGGTGACAGCGGCGTGTATGAGCCAACAGAGCGCAGGTACATTAAGTATAAACATGACTGGTATAAGTGCTGAAGGATACTGGGGTAAAAAAAAAAACCTGCTATGTTTCTTCCTCCTGTGATCACATTTCTTTAAGGGGTATCTGCTGTGTCTCTTTGCTGTGTCACTTGCATAGCTTTTTACGTACATCATCAAAAATTTCTGGAGATGTTCTTTGTGAAAAGCCCCGAGTTTTTAGCTTCTATATCTCACCGTTTTGTGCAACTGAGCATGTGTGGTTGTCCCAGATAAAACCCTTTTTTAAAACATGGAGTGAACGAGTGAACGTCTTTGTTTTATTATTTTGATTTAAAGAAAGCTAAGGGAAAAAAACAAGCTGTAAGTCTCCACTTAAATCTGGGGTGTGTAATTTTTAAGAGACTGGAATAGAAGCAACATTACCTCCCCTCCGTCCCTTCCTTCCTTGCACTTTAAGCAGTGCTCCTCCCCTTACATTTACTCTACTCAATGCACACGGTTGTTGAATGTGTCTCTGGGAACGCAGAAGCCATATTTCGCAGAGAAAACAATGACATATTTGCTTAACACATTACTATAAATGACAACGTAATGATGCATGTTTGTGACGATAAACCACAGTCAATATTACATTCAGTATAGCAACACAACACCTGCTTTCATGATACAACAAGTTAGATGGATTAACCATACATTTAGCACAACGTAGCTACATGGAAGAAGAAAATGTGCAGCTTCAAAGACCATAAGGCAACATGCAATGGTACCGCACACAACTTTCCAAGACAAGCAGAGCCAGTAAAAATAAAGTTTATCTGGAACCACGGCAGCGCTGCGTGGAGAAATACGTGACTTTATTTTTCCGAAAAGTTAATGCACTCAAAAAATATTTTAGGTAGCGTACTCTTAAACTGTGGTATTATTTTTTGATGGGAGTTCTTGTAGGCGGAGAAAATACCCTTTGTATTTGGTATAAAACTTCCCTGTTTGTGGCTGGTTCTGCGTCACAAACTTTTACAAATCGTGGCTTACTGAGGGAGAGGTGAGAACTTTCTACTGCATCTAATGTACTTAGTGGCCATATGGAGCTCATACAACCCCACTTCAAAAAACTGAACTATCCCTTTAAGTGCATGCACATATCCCTCAGTAGAGCAGCCTAAAGGATCACTCTCCCTGATTGGCTGAAAAGCGCTTGTACCCTCAGAGTATAGCCAATGGAGGTGCTCTTCCTAAACTGAGCCCTAATTGACTGGAAAGTATGCTTCTCTGAATGCTTAATACAGGGCCATTAGGGTGTGTAGATGTCTTGTAGTCTCCCAGACATCTTAAATTACAAGATCCTGACAGATTATGATGGTTTGTTGGAGCCAATGACACAAGAAATGAACTGCTAACTGCAGCTTGACCTTGGTAACGTAGCTAACATTGCACATCCTGCAATGTGATATTTCACATGAGCACATTGTCATGTGTAAAAACGATACATAAGTCAGCCCAATTGACATCTATTAAAAACCAATTCTTAGTAATTATGAACAAGAAGGAAATATGTATTTTTTTTTTACTTATTTTTTATTTTAACACAAACATATGACGAAAACATGACATATTCACATGCTATTCTTTTTTTAACAACATATCCTGTAGACATGTTCCTTATTTTCTGAACATTCCAGCTGCAGCAATTGCTTCTTCCTAGTGTGCCCAACGCACTCATGCAGTATTCAAAAATAGTAGACAACTGACAACAAAAGAGTTTAACAGGACAAAACAAATAAAAAGGGCCCAACCACAAGAATCCTACCTAAGAGTCACAGTGTAAGTGATGTTAATTATATTACATCAAGTCAGCACTCATCCAAATTATTGTAGTAGCAGAGGCATTACAGGTGCCCATTTCTTTATAAATTTTGGCTTCTGGAGCCATAAGGCGTGTATGATTTTTTCCATTTCATATAACTCTGATACCTTCTGGATCCAGACGTAAATATGTATTTTAATGTCAGTTATGCTGATATTATACTTCCCTGTTATTGTTGTTATATTATTTGAATACAAATGTCAGAGGTCAAAGCATTCAAGTTATTTTCCCCAATAAAAAATAAGGTTAACATTTTTATTGTTAATAAGTACTTCTTTTTTGGTCCTGTTTTATCAAAGCAAATGCCACTGTTTTTTTTACAAATCAAACTGTCGTTTAAAATGTTGGTATTGTGGCGAATCTATTACTATATGTGTTCCGTATGTGTGTGTCTCTTGCAGGCCGGGCCTCCCTGCAGACCTCCTCCTCAGCTCCTACGAGGAGAGGTTGGCACCGGGCTGCTCTCAGGTTCAGCTCGGCTTCCGCTACGAGTCAAGAGACCAGCGCTTCACCATCTTTGTGATGCAGCTGTCCAACTGCAGCGCCATCTGTCTGCCTGCTGAGCAGAAAATGTATGTCCTCATTCCTCTCTTCAAAAGCTTGTTTTTATACTTCTGTGTCAAGTCCACACTGCAGCATACTTTCCAGGCTGATGCAGGTGTTACATGCACCTCCTTAAAGTTGTAACTAAATGTTGGAGTTATGCAAACGGCACACCCTGTGATTGGACTACCAGGTATTACCAGGTATTGCCTGTCTATAAATAATGCCTACAAGAATATTGTGTTTATTATAGTTGACTGAATGGCAGCAGAATACAAGTCACTTCATTTAATCTACCCTTCTGATGTTTCATCTTTTCTCCTTTGCCGTAACTACAGCAAAGTCAACTACTATTAAAATGTATCAGCTGTAACTCCAACAGAATACTCTTGGTTTTACTCGCCGTGCTCTCCTGTGTACAAACAGAGAACATTTCAGGACCAGAATGTAAATCACACTGCTGACAACAATTTTTTGGGGAAGCATTGCAGTGATACAGGGACACACCAAAGCACAAGTCTGAGTTTTTGTGAGAGTGCACTGAATCTGACACTGAAGTAGAAATAAGGCTTCATTGTTTGTCGAGGAATTATTCAAAGTAAAAGATTTAAACTTTCACATTTAAGAAATAACAGACAAACCTATCAACAAGAAGTATAAATAGCAGTTTGGCGACTGCAAAGCGAAAACTGTGTTGGAGATCAATTAAGAAAATATGTTTTACGAGAAATTTATAAATTATTAAACAACAATGAGATCTGGGGTCATTTTTGTATGTTTAGCTTATATGTCTTCTTTAACCCTTACTTAACCAAATCCCACCGGCAGGATCAAAATACCACTTATGTTTAAATGACTGGCATTTACAAATGGGTGAATTTCATGAAAAAAAAAGTGACTGAGTGTTATAAGGTCCCATTGTGGCTGGTATACTAAAAAATGTTCTGTTTGTTCAGTGTGCTGATAGCTGTGGGCTAAAAACTGTCTCAGAGTTCGTGTTTCTCATTTGCCCATCTGTAATATTTGACTTTTGTGTGCATGAGAGCAGAGAAGGATGCTTGTGTGTCACTGTGTGAAGTTCATTAGACCAGAGGAAGATGTTGGTGTTGATCAATATTTACAAAGTTCTGGCAAAGTTTTGCTCCTACCTAAGTCAGTGAAGTGCAGTGTTTCTCAAGGTCAAGGACAAGATAAACTTTATTATCCCCAAAGGGCAATTTGTTTTACAGCTGCAGCACACACACGAGATAAAACACTGAGTCTCAAAAAAGCAACAGAGCACACTCATCCTCCCTGCTGGTACATTCAGACTGTTTCTGCTGCTGTAAACATCCCCAATATTCTGCTTTGTTTTAGCAATATTGATAGGAGGCATCAGCACTGTGAAGAGATACAGTATGCTTGTCATGTTGGTTAAACAGTGGACTAGATGTCCTCTCAACTGGAATTTATACAAGAGAAACAAACTGAAATTATGACCCATCTTATCTACATGTAAAATGGAGTGTAAGGCTGTTAAAACAATATAAAGATAAAACCAAACAAGTGTTTAAACTCTCAAAAACCTACTATTGGACATTGATTTTAACCAGCATCCGAGAACTCAATCCCCTTTAGTGACACAGTATAAAGTGTAGAAACAAAGAGCTTTTTTAGCATTTTTCTTTAATTTACAAATAAGGTTTGGTTTTAAGGTCAAAGATATTTAACCTGCAAATTGCTCTTTAAACACTCAAATCAGAAGTGATAAAATACAGCAAAGATAAATGTTCTGACAAAATAGAGAGCATTTATCTCTTTGTGTATGTGTTTGGGTAACACACAACAGTTTGTGGTGTTTGTTTTGTCCTCAGGCGTGTCTCGGTTGTTACTCTGCATGCTTAACGCTCGTGCGGACTCTGTTTGCTCATGTAGGTTTAACACAGGGAGGGTGCTTTTCTGCTGTTGTTTTTCTACATGTTTATGAGAAGTGTTGCTCTGTTGTTCCTATAAAAGTTTTAGTCAAGAGGTTTTCTTTGGTCATTCGCTGGAAAATTATCAGTACATGATATGGCTGAGTGATATTGGTTAAAATGTTAGTGCAGTGTTCTGCAACATATAATGGGGAAGGAGGGAGGAGAGAGAGTGTGGTGATACATTTCTTTATAACTTTAATGAATAAACTAAGACTTTCAGTTGCATCTCTTGAAGCCAACATTTTTAACCATTTCTGATGGCGATGCATGATGTTGGATTTTTTCCAAGATCCAATATAACATTTCAAAGCTTTGAAATATTGGCAATACTGAGACTGATACCATTGAGGACTGGACAGTATTGACCAAAAATGTATATCTCAATATTTTTTAGCTGATTGGTGATTTGTGTTTGTCTCTGCAGGTATGTGCGTGTGGCCGTGCTGCCCTGTGTGGAAACAACCCGCTGCCTCTTCAGAACACGCGGCGCCCTGCCTCAGGATGTCGTGGAGATCAACGAGGTGTTTGGCATGCAGATATCCCACAGTGCACTGCGGCAAAAGACGCTCAGGGTTGATGTGTGCAACAAGAGCAAGTCGGGCCATGAAGACTGTCTGGTCAGTGGGAATATAGTTTTTCATCCATTAATCAATGAAATAATCAAATGTTATTTATATGCTATTTTTATTTAACCACTTCCTACTGTTGCCCGTTGGTGAGCAAATTCACAAGCCACTAGGGATGCAACAGTACACACAGCCCGCAGTTCTGTGTGTACTTTGCTTTTTAATAAGGCCTGTTCAGTATTGACAGCCTCTGATTTTATTCGATTTCTTTCTGAGGTGGTTTAAGCAAATTTTACAAGAGGAGCATGTAAAGGGGAAAAGGTATATTTCATATTCTAACAGTTTTATTCTAACATTTTTTCTTTAACCTTGAAAATCCCTTGCTGTTAACATCCTTGATATTGTTTATAATATACAATAAAATAGAGAAAAAACATTTAAAAAAAACAAAAAATTGAAGTGTTTTAACCCCTGGTTAAGGTCTGTTATAGCTACTTTATGATGCTGGTAAAATAAACAAAATATACCTGAGAATGACTAGGTATTAAAGGTTTTATACAATAACACTATTTTCTATCTCTTAAAATTATATTTAAACACACCGTGGCAGTATATCCAGTTGTCATTTTTCTGAGCTGTTACTGAACACATCAAGTTAAAGCTGTTAATGTCTGTTTGTTGTTTGGGTCCCTAAGTTTGTTTCAAATGGTCATCCTGCTGACTTCAGCAAGAATTTTAAAATGGATTATGGTTTTTAAGCAATGGGACTTTGGATGAAGTCTGGGTGAGCTTTCCACAGCCATTAGAAGCAGATGAGGAGGATTTTTTCTTGCTGCAGAAGTCAGTATGTTATAAGCCTGTTGTGGAGGAACCACGTTTCTTTTTTTGAGGCCACGGCGAAATGCAGTGCTCAATTTGATTGACAATGTAGATGAGCTTGAATTAATATTCCAACAGCAAAACCCTTATGAATGTTTGTGCACCAGCGGTTCGATATGATGATGCTTCATCACAGGACCCCTGAGTCTCAATAGCAGTTTTTACTATCTCAAACATTATTGACTTTCAGGTTTAGCAAATGCTGAACTTTCTTCGCCCCAACTCACAAAACAGGTAAAAGGAGTGTTGCTCCCACATATTGCAGCCTGTCCTCACAAAGAAAGGTGGGATGTCCTGGCCTTTAGTGCATTGCCACCACTTGCAGCAGAAGTTTACAAAGACAAATGGGCAACAATAGATGAGAGCTGTTTGTACTCAAAACAGAAAATACTGCAATCCAGAAGCACACAAGCGTGAACATTGCACCATACGGTTCAATATTTTATTAAGAATTGTTGCATCCCTTCTAACCATGGCACAAAGAGAACTGCAGTTGTTTGTAGCACGTCTAATTAACTATTCAGGGGTCTCCTTTACAAAAGCATGCATAGAATCCAAGCTAAAAGTATATTTACAGCAAATCACTGAATTTGAAATCCATAAGAAATACTTGAGACTTATCAAAACCATGCACATGTACACATTCTCTCACAAAATGTTAAAGACATTTAATGAAAGTGTTGCCTCATCAATGTCATCTTCGCAAGAAAACAAGAACAAAAGAATAGAAGTCAGTCCAACAAAGACAGTTTACCATAAATCCTTAAAAGACGCTGTCAAAGTGCCTCATAAAATGACTCATTAAAACATCTGTTATGTTTTATTTTTATCATTGTTTGTTCCTTTATTGAAGGACTGACTTCTCTGAGCAGACTTATTTATGTTCTGCGGAGTTCTGGATATTATTTTTAACATAACTCCCTCTCTCTCCTCTGTCTCCCTCCCTGTCTTCTCCCTCTGCAGGCGGGTGCTCAGATCAGTCTGGCTGACGTCAGCTGTTCAGAGGAGAGATGCACCAAGTGGTACAACCTGCTGAGCCGAGCCTACATGCCCGAAATCAGCAGCAAGGACAAAGACAGCAGAGCAGCCGGCAGCTCTGACAGGGTACAAATGACACTATGACCTTCAAAGATTTTTGAGTTCAAATAAATCTTACTGATGCTTCATACAATGTGGCTACTTTTTCAATAGATAATCCAGAAAAACAGCTAAAAATAAAGACCACCTGCAGGGTTTTACACTCAGCTTTGTTGTCAAAAGCTAATTTGATGGGAATATTTCTCTCTCTGCTAAAAAAGAGTGGTTAGACTGTAGAAAATAGTTTTTGAAGTAGGTATAAAAATTTAAGTAGTATTATTATAGAATTATGTAAAAGGGTACCTGTCAACTGATGTGATTACACCTCTGAAACTGTTGTGTTTTGTTGTGAAAAGATTTTGATGTAAAAATGTAAAAAAAGTCTGATGCAGTTTGTTCCCTCACAGTAAAAAGAAATTACTGTATTTTTTAGTTAGATACAGAAAAATACTTGTTTGCTATATGTATCAAATCTCAGAGCAATTCTCTGTGAACTTGTTATTTGTTGTCAGAAAAGAAATGCTCTTCTTGCATCGTCTGACTTCAAGTAAAGTTAAAACTGGGTATTCAGTGGTTCTTAGAGCCAAACCTGGGTTTTCACTTCTTTTTTTTTTTAAAGCCAAAACTGGACGTTAAAGGTGTTTTAAAGTGAATATTAGTTTAACATGTTTTTGTAACGTTACAACTGGGTTTTCACTGATTTTGTGAAGCCAAAACTGGGTTTTCACTGGTCTTCTACAGTGGTTACTGTGTTTTTACTGGTTTTGTAAAGGGAATACTTGGGTTTTACTGGTTTTAAGGGTCCAGAACTGGTTTTTCACTGGTTTTATGAAGCCAAAACTGGGTTTTTTACTCTAAACTTGAGATTTGGTCTCATTATGACTTCTTAGGCCTCTCCCTCTTTCACTTGATGTCACATGTTTATAGAACGCCATCCTAGCAGCAAAAACTTCCTTCTGTTTTTTTCCTATGGAGTTGCTGATGGTCTCGCCTTCCAGCTATGTGTATTTAACAAAACATGTTTGTGGTTTTTAAATGAAAGGTGGTTGTTTATCAATGGTTTGCACTTCCCTTTGAGGAGACAACTCTGGATTAAACCTCTACAAAACCCCATCTATTAAAAAAGAGGGGTAAATAGTGGATTAATGCTTGTGGATGTGCTGCTGCCCCTTAAAGGTACAATAGACAGAAGCACCAAACAGACCTCTCCAAACCCTACTATAAGATATTGCTATAACTTAATCAGAGTATCACTGTCTTTCAGGGGTTACTGCTGAAAATATTGATTGAACGTGGCTGGTAATGATGGTCCTTGTGTTTAACAAGCTAGTGCTATAATGATGAAGAATTTCTTGCTCTTTAGTCTCCCAAAAGCAGCACTATTGATCCAAACAACATCACTGAAATGAGATTCTGGTGAGAACAGTGCTGTTTGTTGTCATTTAAATAATGTCTCTGCTGCTGCAAAATTCAAAAGAAGTGATACGCAGATTGTGAACATCAGAGCAAATAATTATTATAATGATAAATAAATTATAATACCTGTGATTGAGATCACAGATCAGCAAATGGATGATACCAATGCTGGTGTTTTTTTAAAGTTATTTCTTTAGGTGTCATCTTCTACAATCTCAACTTTTACTCTCATGTTTGACCTGAGTTTGTCCAACATTTCTGTCCTTGAATCAGCTGTTAGGCATGCTTGGTGACTGAAATAATTGATGTAGCACAGCAAATAAAAATCTGCTATCCAAATCAGTTTTGCCACATTAGTTGGCCAATATCAGTGTTAAACTGATGCATATATGCAAAAAGTTTATAGATAACACTAATTCCTGTTTCCCTCTGGTTTTCAGGTGAGTAAACATGTTGTGTTGTAAAGCTACTGTAAAGCCTGTGTTGCAGCTCCCCACTGTGGTCAGTGATAGCTGACACTCCTTTTACCCTCCAGGCCTCTGCACTGGTCATTTGACTAAAAGCTGTTGTTAAGAGACTTTGTACAGACATATTGCTCAAGCATCTTTCTCTCATTATAATGCAGTGATAATAAAGCTAAGTCCGGCAGCTGACTCAGACAGTAACAAACAAATGCAAGAAAAGCAATTAAAGTGTCACTAAAAGCAAAAGTTTACTCATTTGACTGTCAGTGAAACGCATCACTCTTCAGAAGTTCAGGTTAAAACACTTAGAATGACACGGTATAAATGTTGAATGTGGTGTGTGTTTCAGACTCCGGTCATTTCCAGTGTTTCCAGAGTCAGAGCTCCAGAGGATGATGAGTGGTGAGTCTTTCTACTTTTTGTATTTTTAAGACATTGAAAGGATTTTTGTCAAAACACGTGGCAGCACTTAAATCTCATGCTGCATATTCTTAGGTTTTATGTTGCTTGTAAACACGACCTGATTTTGTACTCCATTAAATAAATTCATGCTTTTGTCAGAAGTTTCAACACACAGTAGATATGTTTCTATCAGGCATTGTTCTCTAACTGCAAACAAAAGAAATGACAATAAATAATAATAATTAAAACATTTTGGGAGTACACGTCTGGAAGATTTTAATCATTCAAAGCTAGTAAAATTGACACATTGATATTACACTGTGAATCCAAATCAGCCCTTTTCACTGTTCAACCTTTAGGCATGGAGACGTTCTGGAGGCGGACATTTTTGATGATGAAGAAGGAAATGAAGAGGAAGGGGTGGAAGGTTTGGATGAAGAGGAGGGTTTTTATCCTGACAGCAGCCAATGGGAGGCAGAGGAGGAGGAAGAGGAGGAGAAAGTTACCAAACCTGCACATCCATTACCAGCAGCAGCAACAATCACAGAAAAGGTAAATTTAGTCATTTCTATGTAATCAAAGACAAGATAAATCAGGTTTTAGTTAAAAGGTCAGTATTAAGCTTGTTGAATTCAAGTTTGACATTAATATTATTGAAGATATTTTGAAGTTTAAAAATACTATTTTCCTACAAATGTTAAGGATCAAAATAAAAATGTCCCTCAGTCTTAAGGCCTTTACATATCTTCAGATTAGTCCCCTAAAAAAGCATCTTGTGTGCCAAGGCCTTAAGACAGAACACAAACACATGTAAGAAATGCACAAAGATCAAGTTTAGTTTGCAACTTTTCTTGAAGCGCATTTGATCTCTCGTATCAGCTCAACCCTGTTTTTTTATTGAATGAGTAAGAAGTATTCCCTACATTTTTTGGACTATATTTCTTTTCGTCTCAGTGAATTTTCACTGCGGTTTCTTTACAGGTTGACAAAACTTTTACGCAAATTCCTAAAATGTTCTCAAAGATTAATTTGAAAACCACTCAAATCTACACCTTCTCACGTCATCAGTTTGTTACTTTCATCGTCCAGGTGAACAAGGAGACAAGCACTGACAGCTCCTCGTCGTCCCACCACCACTCGGTGGTTCGACCAAAGGAACGGCGCCCGGATGTCCGTCAGCAGAACCCGTTCATGAGGGGGAACACTATCATTCGCTCTAAAACGTTCTCCCCTGGACCTCAGAGCCAGTATATCTGCAGGGTAAATGACTGTCATATGTTTTTTCATATTTTGTCATACAACTAACTGAAAAAGGTCAAATTAAATTCTGTTGGTTGTAAACTCTATGCTAAATGAAGTGGTCTCTCTGTTTTTCTTACTGTGTTTGTAGATAAACCGCAGTGACAGCGACAGCTCCACGCTCTCCAAGAAGTCTCCATTTGTCAGGAACGCCTCAGAGAGACGCAGCATGCGCATGAAAAAGGTAAATAATGCTTGCCCAAAATTTTAAGACTACATGTTAAGCACCCTAGGGGGTAGGTGCTTCAGGTCTCCAGATCTAACCCTGGGCTAAATTTTACAATTTTAAAAAAGTATTACAAAGAAAGATTAACTCATACTACAAACTGAAAGGTACGTTTAAAAAAGGGTATAATATTAAAAGGTAGCTTCAGCTCATTTGCAAACTTAAGATTACCTCCAAACAGATGAGCGCAAAAATCCAACTAGCAAACTAGCAAAGATTTCACAAATTTCACAAATTTGGAGGCTGAGAGCAAAGACGATGCTGCTGTCTGTAAGGTCACTGACTGAGTGCAGGCTAGCTCTATTCTAACAGTCATCATTCAGCACACAAGCCAAACGGATCGGCCGCTCTTTCCTCCGGCGACTCACTTAAGCCCAGTTCACAGTTCCTTAAAGCAAAAGCGCTGCAATATCTGTATCAATTCACGATGCAAAACGGCGTGGATACGTGCGACACGGTGTGTGTCCCCACATATGCACAAAGTCAGAGACACTCACTTGCAGCGCTCCTGTCTCCCGCTGTGTCTGCCTGCCTCCTTCTCTCCAATACCACACCTCTGTTTCTACCACTGGAGAAGGAACTAAGAGGGGGTCAACTCTTTTCCCCTCATTCCTCCTCCAGGATGTTCACAGTGGAGGCAAACATCACAGAGAGGTAAATATTATACTGTGAAAGGGCAATATGAATTTAGATTCAAACAGCCAAAAGCCAATGTGTGGAGAACAAAGATCCTCACATGGACAGAGCACCCACTTCACACACAGGCACGCATAACCCAAGAAAAGCCTCCACAAAGGAGACATTGACAGGCCAGGACTACAACACTACTAACACTAATACATTATTTTATGTTTATACTTGTTTATTGTATGAAATAAGAATACAAAGAGTGTCGGATGTACAAGAACTGAGCCATGACCAAAAAACAGACTGCTGAGGAATTACAAAACATATAAACATGAAGTATACACACAGTATTGATCAATATAGATGCCGCTCATTGCACCAGTCCGGCAAAAACCTTGTTATCCAAAAATCACTACTTTTTGGGAATTGAAAATAAAAAAATTGTTCTGTCGATATGGATAAATACTTTACTGTCAACCTGTCCACTGGTTTTGATACTTTTAAATGATTGAAAGTTTATAAAATCCTCAAACAGACATTGAGAGTGACCATATAAATAAATAAATGAATAAATGAAAAAAACATTACTGTGAAATGTCAGAGGCCATTATTTGTTATTAAGTAAAGGATGAGATGGATATAAAGGCAGTAATCAATATGATTCTGTAGATCTTAGTCTGACTTTACTCTTTAGGGGACACGTTGTCTTTTACTAATTTCCAAAACTTCGAGCGCAATGATTGCAAATCGGTTCGTGAATCTGCAGGCACAGATAAACCAGTTAGAAGACAGATAACCCAGTGTTTTGGTCCAGTTTTAAAGGAAGTTGTCCAAATTTAGAGTTAAAATTGACACTTTACGCACATGTTTATTTATCATGAGAATTATTGTCATTGCAGTATTGAACAGTGTTGAGCAGCACATCACATCTTTCTTCTCATGCCGCGCAGGTCCAGACCAGTATCCCTGTTTCGTAAAATAAAAAAAACAGAATCTTGAAAAATGAATATATATGCTTTTGCCCAAAAGTGACAATATTTATCCAGTTAAATATCAAGTTGCAGAATTATTCATTGAAGTGAGAGTTGACCATTTAGGATATCATCATGGAAAATTGATCATGAATCATGGTAAGGTTAACTCACAGCTATTAATGGTTGAATAATGTCAAATTAAGCTAATAAAGCTCCTAATAGTTGCCCTCATGAACAGCAATGAGCTAGAAATTTTGAAAATACTTCCACCATGATGAATTTCCTGCTACATTCGAGCCCCTGCTGAGACTCTGAGGCCGAGCCAAACTGTAAATTAATAGAAGCTTGGAAATGTCAGAGCTGCATTAAACATTCAGACGGTTATTAAATATTAAGAGTCACTTCACTTCGTCGTCAGGAGGCTTAAAGACTCAATCAAATACAAACAGGCTCTCTGTCTCTGAGGAAAATGTTTAATGTGGTCAGGTTTCACTTTATTATTTAACCATCAAATACTCAACAAGTAGGGAGATGACAGATGATCTCAGGCAGATGAGAGTTAATGAGGCTGAAAAGAGTCGATCAGCAGGAGAGAAGCAGATAAAACACCAGGCAGAAACAAAGTTGGTCATTCTGAATGCAAAGAGAAAAACAAATAAGTGAATCTATCATTTAAAAATGTATGACGTGTGAGTGTGAATCAGGATTTTGTTTTTTAATGAATCATGCATCGCCAAAAGTTCTTAACCCTGGTATATCTTAAGACCGAACTGTTTTCCCCTCAGCCTCCTGTGCAGGTCAAAGGGCTGGACGGTCTGCTGCGAACCTCCCTCGACCTGGAGCTGGACCTGCAGGTGTCTCGGACTCGGCAGGCTCGACTTGATCAGGAGCTGAGGGTCCTTCGGGAGCTGAAGACGCAACTGGAGAAGGCGAGACAGCAGGGCCAGAGAGAGCTGCCAGACTGGGTCCGAGAGGACGAACGCTTCAGACTTCTGCTCAAACAGGCCGAGAAACAGGTGAGCTAACACGAGAGAGTAAAACATGAGCTCAAGGTGTCAGAAGGGGAAAGAAAGAACAGAGCTTTACCTTTGCTCTCCTGTCTTCAGACTCGAGAGGAGCAGCTGCAGGAGAAGCGGGTGGAGAAGATGATGAGAGCTGCAGCGAAGGACGTCCACAAGATCAGGGGCCAGAGCCGCAAAGAGGTCCCAGAAGTCCAGACCTTCAGGTGAGACTGCACAGACCTTGCTGTTTCCTTCTGGTTTAGTAAAGCCTCCAGCCATTCATCCATCCATCTAATTAATCCAATCTAGTTCAATCCAAATGTGTGAGGAATGCCATACAAATGCTATATTTACTAAACAAACTACAACACGGTGCTGTTGCTAACTCCAAGATGTTTTTTTATCTGTTTGATGTTCAGTGGTTAGTTCGCCCTGAATGCTTTTAATGCACTTTGCAGACCTTAAAAGTAATTTTGAAAGATCTACAGATCTTAAAACACTTGCAAACTTTAACATAGAACTTCTATTTACATGGATCCCTAACAGAGATTGCTCACAATACAATGCAACACGTGGTACATGGTCCATACTATTGAAAAACATTATAGTATAACAATACTGCAATAAATGATTTATTGCAAGGATATTATTGAACAATTCATCAGAATATCTGATCGACTGAGAATTAAAAAAATGCCTCTTATGTGGAAAATTGTTGGTTGATTGTAATTCTGTAGAAGTCATTTGAAGTGGTTGATCAGGCCCTGTAATTTGTTTTGGGCCAGAAACTGCTTTACCAAGAGCGCAGTGTGAGCTGTGGTGTTGTCTTGATGAAGAATGAAGCCAGTTTTCCACAGTTCCAATCTTTTTCTCCAGACTTTTCTCACAGTTTATCCAGAACCTGTTTGTTATAGCGTTGATTCACCATTGACCCACCAACTCCTCCTAAATGATACCCTTGATGTCAAAGAAACCAATCAGCATGGCCCTAAATGTGGACTTGTTCTTTCGTTCTTTCCTGATCCTTGATCACGGTGGTATTTTCATAATATTTGATGTGCATGGGACCCAGGACGGCCATCGTCTGGACATCTCTCTGCTATCACAAAATCTTTTGTGCCATTCAAATGCATGTGACATGCAGTGTTCCCCATACACCTCTGTTAATGTACGTACAGGTTTGGCTGCTCTTTTGATCAATTTCACCAAAAAAAAAATCAAGTTAATGTGCTGCTCAACTTTTAAGCTAATTATTTTTTTACGCCTCGGCAAACACGCACACTTCAGCCAGTGCTTAGCATTGAAGTGAAGACGTCACTTATTGGAAACTTACAGCAGTTTTGAATACCCAACCTTCAATACATAACACTCAGTGTGACTGTGAACCACGTGGTTTTACCCTCTCAAGCACAGTGTCATTATTTAACCACCATGCCTTTGCCATAGGTGCCACTGTAAGGAATCTTAAAAGTATTGCTGAACTGGGTCAAATTAAGAGGAAGATCAGTTTAAACATAAAAATACTGATAACTGAAGTCAACGGATCAGCACGTGATGAAACAAAGATACATTACTGTACATATTCTGTCCCACCACTAGTGTACATTTACAAATTTTACAAGGAAAGCAGGTAAAGGCGTATTTCTGCAGCTCACTAAAGTGAAAATCAACTGTCTCAACCTCACAGTACTGTTTCCTGTGTGCTTACAGAGAGAAGATGGCATTCTTCACACGAGCAAAGAGCAGCATCCCCGACCTGCCAGCTGACGATGTGTAGAGAGACATTTCAAAGTATCTCCTCTTCCACCTCCTCCTGAGTCTTAATCTGCTGTTACAACACATATGAAGCAAATGTTCAGCGGTGAAATGAAGAAATTAAAAGAATAATGATGTTAAGTAGAAAAAAACACTCAAAAACCATGAAGAAACACATTTTTAAAGAGCTCAGCATTTCTAATGTGGATAGTCTTTGTAAATTAGTGATAGCACTGCTAGAGCTTTTTCTTTTTTATGATTTCACTCTTTTCTTCTTGTTTATGCATTGTCTCTTTGTTACTAACAGGCTGTTTGTAGGCTCTTAGGTGTTTCAGATCATTCCAGCACAAAGTCACTTGTGTGCATACATTGTTTTTGTACTGATATTACACATTTGGACAAAAAATGAATATAAATATATATAAATATATGTATGATAATGGCACAAACAACGTCAAACTATGGTACTGAAGCAGAATAAGTAACAAAAACAAATATCTAAAATAGATATTTATGTGTTTTTTAAGAGCATTAAAAACTTTATACGCAATAAATCAAGTTTGCCTGATGGTTGTACATAATCGTCATCAGCATGCCTCTTGTTTTTATCACTTAGCAGCAAAGCAGGAGGAAAACTGGAGTCTTTGCTTTACAAACAGCACTAAAAAACTGGAAATGATGAATTAGAGAAGATCCAAGGTCAGCATTTTGTTGTTTTAAAGCAAAAAACAAGAAAGAAAGTCATCTCACAGATAAACGCAAACATCATCAGCCTAATGTAGGAACAGCACTCACTCTCACTAACACTCAGGTAGATGTTGGATAGTCTGCACTTTAAAATTGAGGTAAAAGTAAAAAAAAAAAAACGATAAAAAGATACCTGATGTAGGTTTCAGGAAAATAGAAAAAGAACTTTGCCTCACGCTGGAATGATTGATGATTGTCAACACACATAGAAAGAGGAGATGAAATGTATTTTTTTCTGACTGTGAACTGATTGTATGACTTTAAAAGAAGTGATGAATCCTCAAAAATGGACCAGCAGCTGCCCCCTCCAACAAGCTGGTTTATGTATTTTCTGCCCTTTTGACATTTAACACCACTTTCTGTTGTTCTGTTTTATTTTTCAGTTTTCTTCTGCTTTTCATGCTGTAACTAGATGCTTTTCAATGTTTTTCGATCCATATCTGAGTTGCCCAACAACATATCTTCAAGAAAGTTTCCCAACTAACTGAAAGTCTGTTATTCTGTAAGAAGAAAAGTTTGCAAACCCATACATAAAATCTTCTAAGTGGGCTTGTTGGGTAAGAAGTTTTAAATTGTTTGAAATATGAGGGCAAGCAGGAACATATTTACTTTGGCATGGTGACCCAGCAAATTAAGATCAACTCTTTTTCTTCATATCAATATTTCAGTTAACAACAGATCAAGGTTTTATAAAGTGAAAGAGGCCAATCGTTCTGTTCAGGTTTTGCTACAGGCTAGAAAACTCTCTGCTTTTCAACAAACAAGGGCAGTGAAAGGAGAAGAAAGTACAGTCAGAAAGAATGTGACCTTACGGCATTGAAGTTGGGTAACCGTCTGTGACTTCTACTCAGCTTGAATGTTTGATTTAGTTTCTATAGCAACCAGTCTTCAGAAATCAGCAGCTTCTCTCCTCTTTGTGTTGTCGTCCGTGGATGCTGAGGAGGTTTTGCACAAGTCGTCCTTGGTGCTTTTATCAACATTTCTTTTGAGTCAGCGCTAAGAGCTTCAGGTGAAAGGCTGGGTGATTATAGTGTATTTTTTTTGTTTGTTTTTTTCCCTTAAAACAACCAAAGAGCTGCTTTGGAAGACAGGTCATCATTTCATCCCTTTCACACGTGCACAATAGCCCTCAAGGATGAGCTGCATGTGTGAGGGCATACATCAGGTTGTTTCGCCCTGATAATTTATGCAATCCATTCCCCTCACCTGAATGTCGGAGCTGGGAATGACCTCGTTCCTGAGTTTATTAAGTTCCAGTAACAAGCTCATGAACTTAAAGTTACTGGTGTTTCTCAGAGCAGAACTTTGACTGGTTGGTCTTCATGTAATGAAGAAGTGATGTTCAGTTTCAATAAATCTGCCACCAGGTCAGACAGGATCAATGCTGATCTCTTCAAGAGCAGCCATTGATTAATGCCTCGGTTCCCAACCTGGGGTCTGGGCCACTTCCTGGGGGGGTTGTCAAAATTTAGATTACTCATATTTTTAGAATAATTATAACACACCAAGGACATACTCTCTTTAAAGATGTTTCTACAAGAGTCTGTGTAAGCCCATCTTTATTCAATTTATCCATGAAAGCAATTCAAGTTAGTGTTCAAGTTTATTTTGCACAGCAGTGTCTTACATCTGTTATGTTTGGATCCCAGAGGGGCTGAACTCTTCTTAAGTACAGTGACGGGGGCTTTGAGGGCCAAAGGTTGAGAACCACTGAATTACAGTTCACAGAAGTGGATGCTTCTCGCTGTTGCCACAATTATATCTCCTGTCTCTTTCTTGTTGAAGGATGCTGATTGAGCTGCTCATGGTTCTTTTGTGAAATGGATCTGAAGACTTACAAACATCCAGCTGCTGTATGTTAGTGAAAGTACAACGATGAGTAAAATGGAAGGGCTGGGAAGTTTTTTTGTGGAAGTCTTAAAAGAAAGGGATAAACATAAGACCCAGTTATGTCGGCCTTTGAGCCATGGCCCTCAAAATCAAATCGGTTCATCCTTGACCCTGTGTAGACATAAGTTTGAGGAAAATCCCCAAATGCATCTTTGAGTTATTGTACTCACAAGAAAAGCATGACCACAAGGCTCCATCAACGTGTTCTATGCTCTACCAACACTGAGTCTGTGTGAAACTTTGTTCAAAGTTTGATGAAACTCACTGAAGCATTCTTGAGATATTATGTTGCATTCACAAGTTAAGGATTACCATGAGACTCTATGAACTTTACATTTCACCTATGACCTCCAAAATCCAGTTGCTTCATCCTTGAGTTGGAGGGGAAATTTGGGCAAAGTTTGAAGAACTTCCTTAAAATCCACATTGAGATATGTCCATCTTCAAAATTCCAAGCTTGGACCACCAACCTATTAGCTACATATGAACAACTTTCACTCTTAGCACAGTTTAAGTCCAGTGTGATAGCATCGTGTGCACTTGATATGATATAGGTATGTGTTCTTGTATTCTGTGTAAGCAGGGTCTGGTTTAAGTCCAAATGTTAGATAAATGTGTCAAAACTTTCAGCCTAAAGGATGAACCCAGTGGATCTCCTAACTGTGATTAAATATAAACAAAATGAATTCTGCTTCATCAGAAGTGTTTCTTCTCTTTTATAATGTCATAATCAGCCTGTAAGGTTTTGCTGGGTCAGCACGCTAAACCTTCTACCCTGAATCAAACTGTCCTTCCCATGAAATGAAATGACCCTCTTATACAATCACTCATTCATGCTATCAACAAGAATGTAGCTCTCACAAAGGTAGCTGCTAACATCATTCCATTCGAGTCTTATTTCTGCTGACTGTAGAACAACAGCAGCTCATACTTTCTGTTCTGGCCTTCTGCTTATGTCGATATATTTTGCCTTTGGTGTGTGTGTGTGTGTGTGTGTGTGTGTGTGTTAAAAACTGAAACACTTCTTTTAAAAGTCCCAAAACCGAATATCAGCCTTCCTTTCTCACAATAAAATGATGTAAATTAAAAACAACACGTTCTGGTAGAAGTAGTTCTGTTTTGCACAAGTGTCTTTAGAAATGATACATATCCCATGAATATGGAACAATCAAACACTACAGCTCTCCAATCCTCATTTGGAAAGTTGAATAATATAAACTTATCAGAAATGTAATGAAATATGAGGTCATGTGAGGATGTTTGAGCTGAAGCTGCTTCACACTGCAAGAGCCTGAACGTCTTGACTAGTTAAGAAACAGGAAGTCCTAAAATGTTAATTCATTAATTCAGCACTTACCGGATAATCAATACTAGAATTTTATGGTTGTCATATGATTAAGTGTTTGCATTGGCTGAACTAGTCAATTAGAAAGGCCAGAGATGAACTTGCTGTTAAATACGCAGACATGGATGCGTGATGGTCGCCATGCGTCCCCTGCGTTAGTTCAATGCCTCTGTAGTGCAGGTCGTCCAGAATGAACTTGCCGCAGACATGCTGCATACACAGGATCAGTAGGATCAATGTTCAGGCAGTGAAGATTTGACGGTCAACACAGCAGCAGGAACAACAGCGACAGAACATTTTACAGACAAACTGATAGATCAAGGCCACCATCATCAAAATATAAACCATGGATGGGCAACTGGTGGCCTGGGGGGCCACGTTAAAATAAAAAAGAACTGAACTGAAACCAAGAAAGCTGAGTTACATACCCGTCATGGGCTCAGTGGATTGTTTTATCCCTGTGAATTCTACATTTGGGAAATATGAAACAGGTAAAATATTTGGACTTCAGAAACTGGTAAACACTCATTGTTTTAAAAAGTAGGTTAAATTGGCTTTAATTCAGTGTCAGGCTCATTAATTATGCTTTATCAGTGTTCCAGTCAAATATATGGAGGTTGTTATATTTGCTACTTTTGGTTATTCGTTTATTTGTCCCAGAGGTGGCCCAGTGTGACCCTCAGGCAGTGACAAAAGCTTTTACGTGGCCCTCTTGGTAATCAAAGATGCCCATCTCTGATCTAAATAATGTGTTGTTAAGACTGCATGCACACAAACATGCCATTCAGTCTGGCTTATGATAGGGAAATTTTCTTTTAGGATTTGGTACATTTTTTTAAAAAATAAATCAGTTTTTTCTATTTAACTAGTGACAGCTCCAGAACAGACTTACAATGCAGAAAGGGTTGAAGGAAAGTTTAAATCTTCCTGTATAACCTTATTTATGAGTGTTGTCCTGCAGTGTGAAGCCGCTGCACACTCAGTCAAGGTTTGACTGCATCAGGATCACTGTGACCTCAATGAAAGCTTTCAGAGACGAGAGAGAGAGAGAGTGCCTTTGAAGAGAAACTGTTTTATTTTCTTTCTGTTTCCTGTCCAAGTGTGGTCTCCACTGTCTGTTCTTAGAGAAACATTTGAGCTCATTTGTATTTTTTAATTCTTCCACTTGTAGAGTAGACCTTCATGTGTTAGTCTGAGGAAACAGAGCTATCTGATTAACCTTAAAATAATTAAAAAAAACATGTTTGTGTAATAACATCTGGATGAAGGAATGTAGATTTTTGTTATCACGATCATTCAGAGAAAAAACAAAAATGCTGTTAGGTTTTTTTTCATCATGTAGGTTGTGATATAATTTTTGTTTGTTTATTTGAAGTTCAAGTGCATTTTCTTTTCCTCATTTGATTGTTTTCTAATGAATCTGTTTGTGTGACCTGCAGACACGGAGGCGGCTATGAGAAACATACAGCATGTATTTATTGCACTTTGTGATTTGGGTGTGCTTTTTTTTTTTCCTTTTTATCGCGAGAGTCCCGAAAAGCTGTGAATTTTATTCTCAGACACTGTACTGTCGACCAGAGTTGTAAATATTTCACCAGCACAAAAAAACAAACAAACGATATGTTTTGTAGTTTCACAACAAATAAAAAAAAGTTCTTCTCTTCTAATTCATCAGTCTCTTTGTTTCATTCATTGAAAGGTCAGAGAAATTTGTCTTGGATGTGTTTTTATTCATAAAACTCGAAGGCATTGATTGGGGCAAATTTTCTCTTTCAGGGAACTTTAAGCTGTCAAGAACGTGTATGGAATTTACAACCAAGAATTTTAAGATGAAAAATGTTGGTTTAGAATGCAACAGATGAATCCCCTTTTTGTCCTTTTTAAATATATATTCCTCAAAAGAAGTTTGGAAAAACTGGGTATTTCTCCAACTTAATAATACCAATTGGTGTTGTATTTTATGTCAGTGGAAAGCCTGATCAGTCACATTTACAATGAGGTATGACTTATTAGAAGAGTGCATTCATGGACTGAGGAACACTGCTAAATGTGTGGGTAGCACCCCAAAAAAAGTGCCTAAATGTGAAAGGTGCCTAAAAGTGCTAGGACCTCACATTGGTCTATTTGGGGGGCCAGGGTAACAAGAAATTAAAGGCAGCAGCTGGTGCTATAAACTATATAGAGAGAGGGGGGAGTCTTGATGCTGCTGGCTTTTTGTCCTGTTTGTGAAAGTGTGTAAAATGTTCGACACATATTGAATTAAAAGGACAATATGGGCTCTTTAAATCTTGTGTCTCACCCATTCTGAGCCTCAATTTTGAGCTTCAGCAGGTCATCTTGACCATGTCTGCATACAGAAATGCACAACAGGGCCTTTCTGTGTGGAGTTAGCGTGTTCTCCATATGCATGTGTGGGTTCTCAGGCACTCCAGCATCCTAATGCAGTCCAAAACGTGCTCATTAGGTTAATTGGTGACTCCAAATTGCCCTTACGTTAGCGTGAATGGTTGTCAGTCTCTCTACGTGGCCCTGTGATTGGCTGGTTACCGCAGGGTATACGCCACCTCACACCAAATGTAAGCTGGGATAGGCTCCAGCCTGCCATAAGGGATAAGATAACGGATGGATGGATGTCACTGTTACTGTTGTGATGACAAATAATGAAATTAATAAAATGATCACATTGAAAGTAATGGCAGATATTTGTGTATTGCCGACATCCATAAAGCAATTTAAAGTGCTTAGCAGGGTGAGAGCAGAATAAATAAACCATTAAGAGCATTTAAAGACGACAAGACACTTCTAGGAATAACAGTAAAATATGGAGGCATGTCAAGAAGTGTCCTAAATTGTTGATATTAACCACCACAAAGAACAAGGAATTGATCAGAAATTTAGGAAAGGGGATCGGCTTGTTCTTCATGGAGGTCTTTAAGTTACATATAAAATATTTCAATGACACTGAGTGGGTAAACTGATTACTGAAAGTTTTTATCCACAATCTAGCATAAATATGGGCAGATTCTGAAGTAATTCTGCGTACAAGCACAAGATGGCGGTGTCTCCGTCCCGACGTTTCAATGACCGGAAGTGTGTGTTGGACTGCTTCCTGCCTTCAGTTTGTTTCGTCAGCCACGAGTTTCCACATTCAGCTCACTTTAGAGTTTCTCTGCGGAGTTTCATAAAGATGGGGGACCCTTTAACAGAGTGCGCAGCCCGGCTACTAAAGCAGGTAAGCAGCCGGCCCTCTAAAAAGAAGCTCATTATTGCTAACCGGCTAAATGTGGCTATGACAACCGGCGTCTGACACTCCTGGTGACAGAGGCAGGGGCACCGCCAAACCCCGTTCAACAAAGAGTCGATTTAATGTTCTTCTGCCCTTCAGCCATAATAAAAACGCTGCCAGTGAAAGTGACACACCTCTTTCGTTTAATAGGGCGTTTATCTTATATACAGTTCTAAAATCTTTTGTCAAACTTAAGTTTTATAATCTTTTTTTGTTTGTCTTGTGTGGCTTTTCTTCCAGTTCTGTCAGTGGGTCCACGCCACATAGAGGGAGACGTTAGAGTACGCAGCCAAACACTAGTAAATATTTAGCAGTTTAATGTTAATTCTGCTAAGGGGTACGCTTACTACATAGAAGAGCATAAATATTAATACTGAACACCAAAGTAGAATACTGTCTCAAATTCGGCGTAGATATGTACCCATAATACCACTCACTATTTAGTGAAAGGGCTATTGGTGGCATTTTTTTTTACATTACTTAAATGTAACCTCTGTAAAATAAGGTGCAACATCTTGAGCAGGTGTAAATTTTGACAGCCATAGATATCAACTGGAATTATATTTGAGGTTAAAACGTCGCCCATGCCCATGTTACAAAGATATTGAGACAGGACCCCGTTTATTTAGCTGTTTTTTTGTGTGTTTTTTTTTAGCTGAATGGTGTCATGATATATATTTTTTCTTTAAAGAAGTAACAGCTTGTCACAGTATCATAAATTTAAGGCTTGATATGACTTAAAGTCAAGTCAAGTTTAATTATCATTTCAACCACATACAGATGTACAGTGATATATAATTTGGTCCCTCAAGGGCTGTTAAACAATATAGAAATCAGGCAGACAGATAGGTAACATGTAGTGCAAGATAAACCGTTTTAAAATAAAATTGAAAATAGATAAATAAAAACGAAGCACATGACATTGTCCTTCCTCTTTCCTTTTCTTCTCGTAAAATTGTTTTGAGTTAGAGATTTGTGATGATTTAACACCTTATAAATAAAGACTGAGTTTGAATTGGCAGAGGTAAAGTATAAAATACGCCATAATAATCTGCTCTGAAAACACTTATAAAGTGCAGCTACTTTAAATGGCATACACCAATGGTTTTTAAACTTAAAATCAACCTGAAAGTCCAGAATCATCTTTGTATGTCACATCTGTTTTTTTTAACACTTGGCAAAGAATTTAAAGAATAAAATCAGTTTAAGTATCTCATTCCTCCACTGCATCACACCTCTTAGAGGAAATGATTGATTTTATTGAGTCTCTGACATGTATCTGTGTTGAGCTAGGACTGAAAAAAATTACCTGCTGTAAGGTCAAAGTCGAGAGTGAGTGTTGGTATCATTTTGGTTTTTATTAGTTACTTTGATAACATTTAATTGATACCTATTTGATGCCACAGCAACAAAAGTTATTGTGTAGTTGTAAGTTACCATTGTACAAATTCTCACGGTACACCTGGACTTACCTTAAGGCACACCAGTGTGCCTTGCCACATCATTAAAAGTAACAATATGTTACTTTTACACCTTAAAATAACTGTTTTATAGTCTGTCTAATAGTGGGGGGTCCTTAAAGAGAACACATGAGAATATTTTTCAGTCATGTGTGATATCCTGCATGTTTGCTCTGAATAAAAACATTTCTGCGTGCTTCTATAATTTACTACTGAATGTCTACTTGCTAAGTTTTTCTCTATTGAATTTTCAGGCAATTTTGTTTTTGCCCATTTGATCTTTACCTCTGATGTATTATTTTAGCCTTACATTCTAATACTATCAGAAAATGTTTGTTTTTAGTCACAAAAATGGCAGATAAACTCCCACATGGCTTCTAAATTGTGCAGAAACATTTTCAACAGTTGAGGCCAACAGAATTTATATATAAAATTATTATTGAAATATTGCTTTAATTCTATGTTAAGAAAAATCTTCTGTGTGAAAAACACAAAGGGCAAGAACTTATAATCTTCAGATTTTTAACCCTAAAGAGAGCGAACACAAATGTGATTTCTTCAGTATGACATGAAATGGCTGAACTCATAATTTTAACCCATGTTTCTAAATGTCTCATTGTTTTGTGCGTTTTCGATGATGTACATTAGACTGCAATGTTTGATTTTCAAAATCAACAAAGTACCCAGTATTAGGCATTAAGGACCTTTTTTGCAGTGTTTATTAGCGTAATTTAACTTTTTACTACTAATAAAATGCTCATTAAATAAAATAAGATAATAGAAAGAAGATGTTTACCTGATTTAGACTGAACATTTCAAATAGATTAGCTTTTGTTCAATAATCATATCAGTCAGTTGTTACTGTACGCAGTGTTTTACTAAGCATTAGACCTGGCATCAGTTTATCTCTTAAAATGACCGTCAACTTCAGCTAAATAAGTGTAAACAATATTTCCTTATGCTATTTATGCTTAAACATTTTCTTATGCCTTTAAGAACAATCAACATACTGCCCAACACTACAAAAGAGCTCTATTTAAAAAGGAAAGTAAAAGTATAGAGACACATTCATAACTTTCTGTTTTACTTTTACTTTATCAGAGAGGTGTTTGGTGTCCTCTGGTGGTGTCTGTTGGGATATTGGGTGGATATAGAGCAAAGTTTTAAAAAAGCTGTTTATAACTTGGAAATTATACTCACGAACATTCATAAGAATGTATTTATCAAGTATTAACTCATGCATGTTGAGTATAAAGTAGAGAAAGAGGTTTTGTTTTATTATTTTTTATTTTGTTTGTTTTTGCAAAGAAAATAACTGCGCATAGGTCATTGTGGTGTTGGTTTTAATTTGTTGTTTATCAGACTTACTTTTTGAAAACTCTTGGCATTTATAATGACTGGTATAGAAATGATAATGATGTAGAAAAACAGCAAACATTATCCCCTTTTAAAAGCCAATAATAAGCTGTTTTATGTCAATGTATTTAAAGAAATATTACAAACTTAAGGCCTCAAAAATCTGACCTTGAATCTTGAGATCCTGAGAGAGTATTTTGTATTCCAGGAAGTTTGGGCGGTGACTTTGCAACATGAGTGTTTATGGTATCAACCGTTATGGAGTCAGCTTTCAGTTTCAATCTGACTGTTTAATGAAAAACTCTGTCCCTTCCTTTCAGAGCTCTTTCTTACTGGAAGTCACATGGGTCAAGATCAGTAAACAGAGTTTTAAGGTTTAACATTTGAGTCGATTGTTTTAGTGGTGCAGTATATCTCAGACTGATGAAGACTGCCTGAGAGTAAGTGCATCTCTTTTATGGCTAAATAATCCTAGCTTTTGATATAAGTTTAGATTACGTATTATTCAGACTTTTATGTAAACTACTGTCTGCCTTTTTCTGAGACAAATGTTGAGATTAAAATGTTTTTGGGAGATAAGAGGAAGAAATGTAATTTCAATTCAATTCAGCTTTATTTGTATAGCACATTACATACAAATGTAGACTCAAAGTGCTTTACACAAGATTAAAACAAACAGTAAAAGCAATAAATTCTGAAACAATTCAAATGTACCACTTTAATGTGTAGAATTGTGTGCAGTGTTATAAAGCTGATTGTGTTCAAGGCAAATTCTTGATCCTAAAATCATTAAACAGCTCTCAGAATGTCATGTAGTGGTTGTTTTGTAAAACATCTTGCAAAGAATTGAAAGAATAAAATCAGCCTGAGTGATTCATTCCTCACTGAAGGTCAACTGCACCAGACACTACTGCACCTGAAGAAGTTATTTGTTTTTTGAGTCTCTAATATGTAACTGTGTTGAAAAGGGACTGGACAATAAGTGAAGTTTTTTTATGGCATGTCATATTTTTTATATGAGGTAAAAGTTAAGATGAGATTGTTTGGTGTCTCTGTTGGGTGGGGTAGTAAGACTGTTGTTGGGGATAATAAAGCAGTTAAGGTGTGCACATAGGGTGAGAGAATTTATGGCAATAATGGCTAAGCTACTTATAGAAGAATTTGTTTTGTATTTTTTTATTTCATTTATTCATATATTTATCAAATTATTTTTAAAGGTGTAAATGCTAAAAGTTAGATTTTAGGATAAAAGCACAATTAAGATGTTTGAATGACTTACATGAAGAAAAAAAAAACTATTCAGCTGAAATCACCCTGCTGTAGCTTAAAGCTTTTAATTATATTGATTACAACACTACACTGTAATTGTCAAGTTAAAATAGTCTCACTGAAAATTAGAAATCATTGTCGGTCAGCTGCATCACACACTACTGCAGCTGAAGAGGTTGTTTGATATGAAACTGTGTTGAGCTGGGACTGGACAACAAGTGAAGTTTTTTATGGCATGTCATTTTTTTTATATAAGGTAAAAGTTTAGGTGATATTTTTTGTATCAGTTTGGTTTTGGTTTTTTGTTTGGTTATATGTATTTGGTACCTATTTGAGGGCACAGCATCAAAAAGTCCTTAACACTCAATATTGGGCAGTTTGTTGATATGTAGTATAAAAAAATGTGGGCAAACTCCTACACACTTTCCAAAAAATTGACAACTTCTTGGAAAGTAGAAGGAAGTTGCAACAGTGCTGCCTCTGTGTTGGTTAAAAATACCAGTGCTTTCTTTTACGACTTGCAAACTGACCCTGAAACTTTCATCCTTTTTTTTCTGAAGAGGGTTGATTTTTCTGCATTTTCTCATATGTATCCCACATTGTTTTAGAGCTTCTTTTTTTTTGTTGGTGCAGCTGACAACTGTGTGACTCTATCATGTCAATATGGACAAAAATCTCTGAGTAAAAAATACCTATGCTGTAAAGAGTTAAAGCAGTTCTGTGGACAAAAAGGGGTCCATCTCTGTACTAGAAAGTAGGGGTGCATGATACTGGATTTTTGTTGATCTCTGATATGCCCATATTTCTGAAGCCATCCGATATTTTTCATTTGAGAGAGTTACGCCCCGTCTATGGGGGCGTAACTGACTGCAGTCAGTCTGCAGTTTAAACCGAGGTATCGGTACAATTCATTACAAATTAAATATTAACAAAAACAAAAACCAACTCAAGTTACCTCGAGGCAACTAATTCGCTGCTACTTAACCATTTCACTATAAATGAGTTGTACAAAAAAACACACTGTTAGGCTGTCGTGGCCAGAAATTAACTCCTCTCCATGGTAGCGCCAGTGAGGCGTTCAAATAAAGCCTTTCCTTCCCCTTCAGTCTATCGCAGTTGTCAGCGCAATGGCCTCGGCCCAATAGGAGGCTAATTAAGCAGGCGAACGCACAGTCACATTGAGGGCACCCAGAGAGGACCCTCCCGACACAGCCAGACAAGCACAGAGAAACAGAAAGCTAAGCAAATTACGACCAGGGTGGTAACAGAGAGTTTATAAGTTTGTGGTTTATCTTGTCCGAAGTGATGAAGGGCCCCAGAGATCCGGGGGACAAAGATAGGTATGGTGGAAACATGTGGTGGACCTCACATCACATCCAGGCCTTAGCCAGATAACATCTCTCCTTGACTTCCACAAAGTTTGTAATCAACAACGCTTCACCCGACCTTTGTGTTCACTCAGAGGCTCGTCCATCCTCTGGCGGAAGTGTAAACAAAGAACCTTTTTTTTTAAGTTGGGGTGACCCCTTCCTGGAATTTTTAGTTAACCAGATAGACGATTAAAAAATGCTTTTCTCTGGGGAGCTTGCCAAAAAAAAAAAGAAACAGTGTGACCTATATTCTGGATTTTGTGGTAGTTTTTATGGTCACATTGTCTAGTCTTATGTTGAGCAGTTGAATTTCCTGGTCTTAATATGGCCCATACTGATTTTAGGAGTGGCTTATTGTGTCAGATACTGTGTGCATAAAGGATAGGAAGTAAAAGCTGATTGGTCATTTTCACAGCTATATCACCTCTCAGCAGCAGATCTGTCTTCACTTCACAAGACTGAGAGCTAAAAGTGAACCATTAAACCCTCAGGCTACAGAGTGCAGTACAAAGGTAAAAACAGTGCTTTCTACATTTATTGTATTGTCAGTTTAGTTTAAAATTCTTTGTTTAAAAAGAGAAATGTCTTAGTCATTCATATTATTCTGTACCATTGTGTTAATTTAATACAAATATGGAAAAAATGAAAGCTGGCATTTGTAAACACTTAATAAAGAACAACTTTTTAACATTAAATACTTAATTATCATGCAAAGAGATGTTCCAACTGAGTTCAGGCAAAAGAGGCATGATTATTAATAACCTGACTTATTCTTTTGGCATGCAGAAATTAAAAATGTGGACAATGGTGAAGTTTCAGGTTTGAAAGTTAAGGACATGCTTTATAGAAACAAGGAACTGTGTTTTTTGTTTTCATGGGAGGTCAGAGTTTCCTCTAATTCAGGCAAGGCCAATTTTAGTATCCATGTCTGGCGGGGTAGTAAGACTTTGTTGTCGTAGACAGTAAAAGCAGTAAAGTGCAGTAAAAGTGTGCACACAGGGTGAAAGAATTTATGGCAGTACGGCCAAGCTACGAATCTTGGCAAAATGAAAAGGAGCAGAAGCGTGTTTTATTTTATTTTATTTATTCATTTATTTATTAAATTACTATTAAATGGGCAAATGCAAAAAGTTTGCTTTTAGGATAAAAGCACAATGAAGATATTTGAATGGCTTCAATGAAATAAAACATCTGCTGAAATCAACCTATTAAAACCTGAAGCTTTTAATCGTTTTTTGAATTAAAACAGCACACTAATTGTCAAGTTAAAATTGTCTCATTAAAAACAGCATTTGAGTTACTTTTTGATTACAACAGCCCTGAAACTTTCAAATGATTTAATTTAGACTCTTGGAAATGTATTGAAAAAATATTCCTTTTACATCTTATCTCTTGTTTTAGTTCACAGTTTCTTCTCATTTTATCCTTGTTTTTTCTTCTTTGTTCTCATCTTTGTGGTTTCTTTATTTTTTTTGATAAGCATTTTATTCTGATGTGTTTTTCTTTTTCCTATGTAACTGTTCTTTTTAACATTTTCAACACTTGAAAAGACTTGAATCTCCCTTTTAAGTCAAAGTTTGGATAAAATATAAGTAAATATAAACCTTTTTTTAAGATAAAATATACATTTACAAATAATTTAATCTACAGTAGCCATCAGTCTTGATTTATAGGTTGTGAAATGTTAGTGCAACATAAATGTTTGTTGCATCAGAGTCAGTCAGTGAGGTGGCTTTCAGTTTCATCCTTGGTGAAAGCAGAAAGTGCCCCAGTTCCATATCAGATTCAAGTGCAGGCAAGTGTTGTAAAAGATTAATTTGTAACTTGATTATATTTCAGATAAAGACAAAGCAGTTAGAGTTTGTACTTTCTGTTTTAGAACATATTCTTTGGCAGGAATAAGTCATTTTAATGGTAATGGTGAAATCAGGCGTCATTTGCCTTTTAAAGAGCCACAGACACTGATATGACACCCTGCTGACATGAGTTGACTGTTTTTGGAGGTAATACTTAAAACTTTATTTCTAGAAACGTTTCTCAAAAGTGATGCTGAAGTAAGGCTTTAACTTTGGCTGTAAAGATCAACACAAATGTTGATGTTTGCTGATACAGACCATTTTTGAAGCAATAATCTGTACTAATACCAGTAATGTCATGCACCCCTTGATTTAATCAGTAACAATCTGTAGAAAAGGCCTTAACACGGTCTCCACTGCAAATGCGCCGCCAGTGTATGGCACTAAAATCTGCCGTCATGTTTGTGTAATGTTCACAGTGAGTAGAAGTTGACTTGCAGATTTAAAATACAAAAAACAGAAGAAGTATCAGAGACCGAGGACGTATGCTTTCTTTGCTGTGGTGTCTAAATCTGGTATTAAAAATGCTTGTTTTGTGTGAGTAAGATATCAGCACCTTAAATTTTTGTATTATGACAACCTGAGTTGGTTGTAAGCTGCTGTCCAGCATGTTAAATCTGACAGTCATCACCAAATACATAATATATTTATTTTTTTACATGGGATTCATTTGTTCATTTTTCTCTTGTGTTTTTTTTGTCCAGGAGCAGGAAATCAAGAGTCTTTCCGCAGAGATCGAGAGTCTGAAAAATCCACAGAACCAGTTTTCATCTCCTCGACTGGAGGAGCTGCGAGAAGAAAACGCCAGGCTCAAATACCGCCTCAACATCCTAAAGAGAGTGAGTGAAATATAGACCATACAAATGCTGCAAAACAAAATGTCTCAAACAGTTATGAGGGCAGAATCATTAAGGTGAGTAAATGTGAAAAATGCATCACAGTGTGGAAGAAGAAGGTCTTGGGATTGGAGATTCAAATCATGATCTAAAAAGAACAACAGATGATGGTTTCACATTTTTACGAAAGCTTTTAAAAGTTTTTTATACATTGTTAACTGGAAGATTTAATAGAGTTTAATAACCAAAGAGCCATACTAACCCAACATTTTTCAATGCTTCCCTCACAGAGACTGTTTTAAAACACTGTGTTCACTTCTGAGAATTCATGACACCCATGAGCAGATGTTTGATACGCAGGCATTTTTAGCACAAGTCACTGAATCATTGCATCATGTGTCACCACTAAAGATGATTGTAAAAGTGTAAACCTGAATTTTGACTTAAATTGTTACTGTTAGCCAGGGATGGGTATTTTTGGTTCCCAAGTGAACCACATTAAATATACCCTCATAACCACAAGGACAAAATTTAGCAGTTGAAAGGAGAAGAAAATGGACAGATCTATGTTACTGTCATAAGACTTTACTTCATCAACATTCATATTCAAATGCAGTAATAAATACATAATCTAATGATCTTAACACTGAATTCAAGACAGCTTTGTCTACTTTTTGACGATGGTAACAGAGCATTCACTGGTTATTTAAAAATTATTCTTACATTTTTCTTTTATTTTGATAATGCATAAAAGAGAGTTTCACAGAAAAGTTATAACTTTATTTTCTTGTTAATATAGCTATTTTATGTTTTGTTTCGTGTAAGATTTTGTCAGGTTTCATCACCAACAGGCTGGCAGGCTGCATAAAAGGAGTAAGACACCCTTATGTAGCCCTTGGACCACCAGATGCCCACCTCTGCTTCAAGCTATCGCTGCTTGTTGCAACTTATTAAACCCTGAAAAGAGAGCAGAGACCTCATCTACATTTGGCCTAGGAAAGAAAAAAGGTTTTAAAAATTAACACATGGCAACACAAATTGTGACAAAAGAAAAGACCTTAATATTACATTGAGCACAACAAAAAACAAGGTCGACAAAACTTCTAAGCAACTGAAACAAGAGTATTTTGTCAGATAAAGAACAGAAATATAAAATTTTAAACAGCCTTAGAGAGAAAGGAGGGCAGAGCTAAGATTTTATGCATGTTATGCCTGCAAAATGTGTACTTTTTAGGTATAAGGGCCCATATAAAATTGTATTAAACTTTTACAATACACATGAGAATATATGCGCTCTGGCCACTTTATTAGATGCAACTTGCTTGCACTTTGGACCTCTTTTTGCCCACAGAACTGCCTTTGTTCTTTATGACGTAGATTCAGCGAGGCACTGCAAAGATCCCTCAGAGATTTTGGTCTATTTTAACATGATAACCTCACACACATGCTGCTGATTTGTCTGCTGCACACCCATGAGGAAAATCTCCTGTTCTGTCACATCCCAAAGGTGGATTGAGATCTGGTGACTGTGGAGGAGACTGGAGTATAGTGAACTCATTGTCCTTTTCAAGAAACCAGTTGGAGATGATTTGAGCTTTCACTGTAGGGCTGGGAAATATGGCCTGATATAAAATCCCTGATTTTTTATTTTTTTTTAAATGTTGATTTCCAATGTTAACTGACATTTTTCTCTCTCAAAGGAAAAGATAAACTCTAAATGATGAAGAAATAACACAAAACAAGTTTTTCTAGAAATTTGATCGAAGTATGCCCAAAACAAAATTGAATATTTTTTGATGATGAATTGTCAGGACTTCCATCATAAAATAATGGAAATTTTCAGTACTGCCTTCTTCAAACAATGCCATTTGTTGCCATTTTCACCATAACATTACATATATATGCATACATTTACTGAAAACCAGTGTACATATGTCAGAATCAGAATCAGCTTTATTGGCCAAGTACGTTCAGAACATACAAGGAATTTGGTTTTGGCAGGTGGTGTCACTCACGAAATAAACAACAGGAAATCCAAACAAAAATAATAGAACAAAAAAAAAAATATATATATATATATATATACACCCAATAGAAAAAAAATATATATATATATACCCTAGAAGACATACATATATACACCTAGAATAAAATATTTTTATACACCTAATAGAAAAAATATATATACACCTGTGCAGAAAAAAAAATATATACCCAATCGGTGCTAAATACACAGTGTAGTGCAAATTGAATGAGTGACCACTTTAAGTAAATGTGTGACCATTTGACAGTGCAGCGGGTTCATAGTTCAGCTGTTTAAGAGATTTATGGCAGTAGGAAAGGAACTGTTTTTGAGACTTGAGGTTTTTGTGTGCAGGGCTCTGTAGCGCCTGCCAGATGGGAAGAGGGAGAAGGGGTTGTGACCAGGGTGAGTGGGGTCTCTGATGAAGTTCCCTGCCCTCTCGCTGGTTCTGGAGGAGTACAGTTCCTGGATGGAGGGCAGGGGGGCTCCAGTGATTTTTTTCAGCATATATTTATATATATATACTGGTTTTCATTTATATTCGCAAGCATGAAAACACCATAATACAAAATTTTTCGCTAGTCTTGCATTGTGGTAAATTATGGGACATGTTAAAGCCTCCAATTTAGTTAATTAGTTTGATGGAAGAAGTTCCACAGATACACCAGACTCCTTGCTCTGATCTTTGTGCTCTGGCCCTCAAAATAAACATTTAATATATATTTCTTCAGCCTTGAAAATGACCACAAATTAAATCATTATTTAATCTTCTAGGGAGCAAAATTTGATTTGATTAGCCATTTTTTCCCATGGAACAATGAATAAACTTTAGGGATTATGTTTATGCAGAGTTTTTAAGCTTTTACAAACAATCTGATGTATTTGCCAATTAGATATTGAAGTTCATATTCATGTATTCCATTTTTGAGACAGTTTTGGGCCAAATAGAGCACAGAGACCCTGCTGTCAAAGCAATTGTAGAGCAAATGTCAAATCATACGAGGCATGAGTTACTTTTCAGCTTCCATCTGCATGGCCTGTTTATTCCAACAGTAAATATTTTGCCAAAACATGTCAAACAAACGTATTATCTGGTAGTCAGTGGGCCATCCTCCTCATGTGTCATCATTATTTTGATTTTGAGTGACGCTGAAGTTTCTGTGTCCTGCAGGAGGAGAAGGCTCACTGCAGCAAAGCCATGTTGAACATCAATCAGAAGCTTCAGGGGATTTTCGGCGAGGCCATCCGGGCCTCCTGCCCTGAGCTGGAAGACCCTCCGCTGGCCGTTGCACCCAGCCAGCAGGCCAAGTTTGGAGACTACCAGTGCAACAGTGCCATGGCCATGTCCCAGGTGAGAGTGCCAAGTCTGTCTGTGAATCACAGGAAATGACCAGTTTACGTGGGTCAAATAACAGTTTGAGTGAGATCACAGATCCACAATATGTCCTGGATTTAAACTAGAACACTTTCAGCAATGCTTCATGTGATTGGATTCAGAGGCATTTCCTGTTATCAGTTGAACATTTCCGACTGACTATTGCTGATCTTAGTGGTCTTTCTTGGATTTTAAAGTGAGAGATTTGCCTTCTTTCTGATGTCAGATGGTCTGATATTTTGTCACCCTGCAGATGCTGAAGACCAAGGGAGTGAAAGCCAACCCGAGGGAAATTGCAGAGAAGATCATCAAGAACCTCCCAGCTAATGAACTCGTCACGAAAACTGAAATTGCAGGACCAGGTACTGTGCCCGAAAAAAAAGAACTGGCATGGATTCCTCTAGATTGCTTCTTTTAAGGATAAAGTATCAGATCTTAGTCAGGGGGGTGGTAAAAGAAACCTTTGGTTCAGTTTTTGAGTTGTTTTTGGTATGCTTTGATTGCTAATGACAGTAAATTATGAGGAGTATTTGTAGAATGAAATCTGCCTGCTGTCGGTCTTATTAGGATCTCAGTGACGAACTGTCAGCTGCGACACAGATTTCCTTTATGTCTCGCTATTCTAACACACCTTTGGCAGTAATTGGTGCGTAGGTCAACTTGACAGCTGCATCAGGAGGAAAATAGGGAATCACACTTGCTGCACACCAGGAGACTGTGCGACAGGTGTACAAAGGCCCCCACTGTTAAAGTTAAAACAGATATATTATTTCCAGTGAGATCTAACATCATTTTTGAAAATGTTAGCTGACAAATTTCTCTCTTGTACAGATGATAGTTGTAGATTATGCCTAGAGTGTACACCATTATCATCACACCCTGCTTATCGGTTTTATTTTGTCTTCAGGCTTCATCAACATCCACCTGGAGAAGAAGTTTGTGTCCAAACTGCTGAGCAACCTGCTGGTGAACGGAGTGCAGCCCCCTCCACTGGATGCCAAAAAGAGGGTTTGTAACAATCACATATGCACCATAACACCACATAAACTTTCAGAATGTTTTATTTCTTTCTTTCCTACATCAGGATTCCTGCAATCCTTTAAAGCTACACTGTGTAGTTTGTTCTCCCATCTGCTGTTGAAACTGTATTTTGCGTTCAAACTAATAGTGCTCTCTAGCGCCTCGCTTTGTCAAATGTGCGTTGCATCTGCTGAACTCTACGGTAGCCGGCATGTGCCTAGAAGCTCTGTCTTCTCTTTTTGCCGATGAGGATTCCTTCTCCTGTGGCGTGGCATAAGTATGATCTTGCATCATGAACTAAAGTGCAGTGCAGGCTTTCAGATTTGCCGGGGCAGTGACAGCGTGTCTCGCTGTGCTCCTTCTCCATTTCAGTCACGCTGGCTCTGAGTGAAAACGCGTTTAGCCTTAGCCAGTAGCATTACGTAATGCTTTATGGCCCTCTTGGCTGTTCATAGTTTTTATAGAGCAGAAGGACATGGAAGCCTCTGTAGGACTTACTCGTTCCATGTAAATACAGATAAGAAATTCTTCGCTCAGGAGGACAACTCAGATTGTTGGCAAAGGCAATTTAACACAAATGGGGACATATTTATGAATGTAGACATTGTTTTTAGCTCATAAATTTATAAAACTCTGCACGTTGTCTCTTTACAGAGTCTCTATACGTCCTGAATCATAATTTTTAAATTTTGGACCATAAAAAAAGCTTTGTTTTTCTTGTGAGTGGTATTGAACTTTGGCATTTTGACGGAGGCTGAATACTTCATCATATCGACAGTGGGAATTATTCAGAATAAACATGAGGGTTAGGATAAGATAGATATTCACAAGAGCTTCTCAATTTTGGACAATCAACTCTGAATAGCATCAGGGGGCATAATCGTCAGTATTGATTTTTCTTTCCTTTGGTCTTAAAAAAGCTTTAATTTGATTTTCTTAAAGTGAAGCAGAAATCCTGAAGATGTCGTAACTCTAAGCTAGAAATGTTTTTTTTCCCATTTTTGTTTGGTTCTCTTCTGAGATAAAATATGGCTCGACTGCTGCATACAAAAAGTGTCTGCATTAACAACTGATTGACTTTAACAATGCAGAAATAACACAACTGAGAGAAAAAGTTAGAGGTTATCTGGCTGATAACTAATGTCTTAGGGTGTATTTTGACTCAAATCTGTCAATACAATGTGTTTCAGGATTTATGGACGACAGTATGATATATCATAAAACTATAAACAGGGCAAAACATCGTAACTTTTTCACTAAACACTAAAAAATCTTTATATACATATACATATTTATCATTAAGAACCCACAATATTTTGTAAATATCCAAAATTCTGTCTGTAATCAGTGTTATTTTTATAAGGCATCGTTCCTGCAACATTTATAATCTTTGTTTTGAGTCCCAGTGACATAAATGCTAGCCGTAAATCATAGACTGTAAAATAATTGGATGATCAGACATGATCATGTTGCCCTCTAATGGACGCTGCCATACTGCATGTGCCGCCCCCGCTAAACTACAGCTCCATCAGACAGAGAGGCTGTGTAGAAGCGGAACTAAAGGCCATCTGACCAGTAGCAATGCTGCGTTTCCAATACTGGAAATCCTCAATAAATTGTCCATAAAAGCAAAACACACCATATAAACAAAATCACCCCATCACAGTGAGAGCACATAGATGTGTTCTAGTTTTCGACTGAAGCTGTTTTTTAATCAGGCTGTAAAGATGTGTTTCAGGGCCGTAAAAACCATCTTTACCCCACATACAACCATTAATGTGTCATTTTTTCTGCAGCCAGCCCCAAGTGGTCACTCATGGTACTGCATCTTTGGCATTTCCGCCTGGGCTTCCATTCACAGCCTCGGAGGTTGCTGCCTGACATAAATCTGAAAGAAAGAGAGTTAAATGGCTAAATGTCTGCTGCCAGCTTGTCTCTAAAATACAAAATTATGTACTGATTTTTGATAAATTGTTAAAGAAGAAATTGATATGACACTTGAAATATTGGTCCAGTATTATGCAGTAAATTATCTCAATATTTGGATATTTTCTGAACAATGACTTGCGTCTGGTATTTTGAGCTTTGAAATATAAAAAATGTAAACACCTGCTTCTCTAAGTCTATTTTTCTAAAAAGTTTACAGTTGTTTTTGCTGAAGGGACGTCAAAGATTACCCTGAAATCTCATGGCACACCACGTTCATACCATGAAAAAAAGCCTCTTTAACAATTTACTATATCTTTTCAATCTATATGCTTATTCCTGTCTAGAAATGCCTACTAAACTTACTAAACTGTGGCTGACAACTGTGTTACTTTTAAAATATGTTTCATGAAGAATGCATTTTAAATTGTAATATATTTAAGTTATTGACTCACATGTAAACCTTGCAGGACATCATTTGAAAATTCCTAAATAACTCCTTTCCTGTTGGTACACGAACAATCACAGTGCAATGTTGAAACTCATTCATCATTTGCTTGATAGTTCTAAGTGATGATTGCAGGCACACTTGCCACCATTTAAGAACCATTGGCCCAACTCAGTCATTCAGTGGATGTTTGGTTTTGGCTCTTGTAGGTTTGAAATCATTCATGTCTAAACATGTTTGTGTGTTGATCAGGTGGTGGTGGATTTCTCATCTCCCAACATTGCCAAAGAAATGCACGTGGGCCATCTTCGTTCCACCATCATCGGAGAGAGCATGTGTCGACTATTTGAGTTTCTGGGCTACGACGTTCTCAGGTTTGTTCAGTCAACCACAATAAGCTTGAAAATTGATTAAGCTTGACGGGACTCAACTAATTTGATTATGTCAACATGTTGCCTTGTTGGTCACTGAAAATTGCAGGCAAGACAGAAAGTGTGCTGATTTGTCATTTTTGAACCACTGTATATATTGTGTTATATCCTAAAGTACTGATATAGGGAAGTTTGAAAACCTTGATCCACATTAAGCAGGGTTCCTATGAATCATTATAAAGCCATAAAAAGTTAAATCAGATTTTTGAATTGTAAGGCCTTATAACTGATATCTTTAAATGTGAGAGGTCTTCAATTTTAAACAGCTAAGATAGTTTTGAGCAAAAATACTTTGCCCATGAATGTTGTGTGCTTGTGTGTCATATTTTCCCTTTTTCCAAAAAACAGTAAAGAAGCCACAAACGGTCACAGCTGTTAAATAGTGCAAAAAAACGTCTTAAAAAAGTCCCAAATTTGACTGTCAAAACTCTAAATGTGGGACTATTTATACATCTATTTGGGACACAGAATAATTGGACTAATTGTCATCTCTAAATCCAAGTTTTCCTTTTATAAAGACAGTCTCTCTCTTCTTTAAAGTCCTTTCTTAAAACACTCTTTTATAAAAAGGCTCTTAACCAGATGTAAACCCTTATATTGTTTTGATAATGTTTATTCTTATGTATGAATTAATGCAATTTTTTATATTGTCATCTTTGCATCTATAGATTTTAATTTTATTTGCATTTTATAACTTTAATAAAAGTGCTATATAAATAAAGGTTGTTGTTGTTATTCTTATTATTCCTCTTCTTATTATTCCTAAAAAGTAGGGAACTGGATTACTTTGTTCTGTGTCCTGACTCTGCTTTTGCTCCCCTCAGGTTGAACCATGTTGGAGACTGGGGGACTCAGTTCGGGATGCTGATTGCTCACCTTCAGGACACATTTCCAAACTACCTGACGGTCTCCCCGCCCATCGCTGACCTGCAGGGCTTCTACAAAGTCAGTGATAAAACCCTCTTATTCTGTCTTTTTGTTTTCACATTTACACTGTTAATTATAGAAAAGCTTCAGCTTGTTTTTAGGGAAAGAAAAAGAAATATAAAATGTCTGTAAGAGCACTTGTGCAGCTCACTCTGCTCGTGAATATTTTGTGTATGTTGTGTGTATATAAGTGCAAACATTATCTGTTTCTTCTGCTGTCGTCTCCCCTCATTTCTCTCCATGTCTCATTACCTCCATACATCACCCTCCCTGCTGTTTGCTGTCCTCATTTCTTTCCTTTCTCTTCCTCTCTGTGTAATTTCAAATCCTCCTCTTCTTCTCTCCCATCAGGAGTCAAAGAAGCGCTTTGACGAGGAGGAGGAATTCAAGAAGAGGGCGTATCAGTGTGTCGTCAAACTCCAGAGCAAAGAGGCAGACTTCATCAAAGCCTGGAACCTCATCTGTGACGTCTCCAGGAAAGGTAGAAACTTGAGATTAATCTGTTTATTACTTTGAAATCATAATCTGTTTTTATTCCAAAATAAATATACAAATGTCCCTGTAGCTTTTCAGTTTTGTTCTTGTGTTAGTTTTTCTTCAGCAGTTCGAGGAGGGTTAACTGGTTCAACATTTGCTTCATAAGGGACTTCAGTTTCTGTTGAAATTACATTCAGATCTTTTAGCAGCAGGTTGTTTAACTTTGGGAACACAAGTTTAAAAATGAAAACAAACCAAATATTTCCTCTCAAAAAAACTTTTTTCATATCATCTCTTCGTGCTGTTCAGTTGTGTTTTGATCTGTTCTCAGAGCTAAGATGAGGATTTGTGTGTGTTTTTCAGAGTTTCAGAGGGTGTACGACTGCCTGGACATCACCCTCATCGAGAGAGGAGAGTCGTTTTACCAAGACCTGATGATCGAGGTGGTTAAGGAGTTTGATGAGAAAGGTCAGTACGCAGCAGGTCAAAGGTCGTGGAAAGATAGCTGGACTTTTACTCTTTTTCAATGAGCCCTCTTTAAAAACAGTGTATTGTAGACATGCACCCTAATGAACAAAAGTGATGGCAAAGAGGATGCATTGAAATATAAGACTACAAGACCTGAAAATTGATAATTATCATTGGATGGGTGTTTCTTTACAACTTTACTCTTTTTCACCTTGTAATTTAAAGATGCACTCCCATAATTGCCAGTTGCTTAAGCATGATTCCCCTGAAATTATATCAGTGTCATTTGTTAAAAAAAACACAACAAAAATCAAAAACTTAACTGAACCCATACATGCATTAGATATACATCCACATGCATTAGGTTTGAAAAACAAATCCCCGTCCACACATTAAGACAAAAGCGCATTGTTAAGCGCTGTTTGTTACCTTGCAATGTTGTCTGCGATGTGCATCTTCTATTTATTTTCACAATTTCTGTGCAAAATCTGTATTTTTTATGTCTGTTCCAACCACAAGTCTGACTGCTGTAATGGTTCAACTTAAACTTAGCAGTTCTACTGAGTAAAGATTTCTTTGTTTAAAATCAAATTTGAAAAAAATCTGATAATTATGATCAAATCTTGTTATTAAAAAGTTTTGTGGGTACTCCTGTTGGCTTCAACATCTGTTGTAACCATGGCAGCCACTGGTCCCCAATCCACATGGTCACTTGTGAAACAATAACACCAGACCTTGTCCAAATCATCGGCAGTGTTTGTATTGCTGAAGTGTTTTCAAAGGAGGGTCATAGAGAATGAGTGACAGAAAGTATGTATTGGCAATGTAAATCCAATCATCTGTTTTCCCTGTCCTCAAGGAGAGACGCACTACACTGGGTTTTTAAAAATCTCTCCCCTGGCAGGAATTTTCCAATCTATGAGTTTTCGTGATTACTTGTGGACAGAAGACAGTTTCAAAAGGCGTTTTCAAAAGTATCTGCCTACATGTGGATATAGCCATAGACGGACAGATAAACAGACAGGTGGATAATGTATTGATTCTTGAAAAAATCATGAATTAAAAAATGCAATCTTAAAAATGTGAGTTAGGAAATTTGGAGGGATATTTTAAGCCCTTTTAAAATGGCATTATCCTCTGTTTCCATGCTCGTTTAGCATTGTAAAGTCCAGGCTTCATGTTTGCAGCAACATTGGTAAATCCTGTAATTATTATATGTGTAGCACTGTAGCCAAAAAATCAGTCCTCTCCACTTCATAATCATTATAGCTGTCAGTGATAACATGAGAGTGATTTCTCTTTCCTTGGCGGTTTTTGCTAATAGCACTGTAATAACTACATTTAAAAAAATATAGACAGGAGCACCCTCTTGAAACCACGGTGCTGCATCTTGCATCTCAAGGGGCTATCCTCTAATAAATTGAAATTTAAAGACAAATATGATGAGGAAAAATTTATAGTCTGGGCATCCATAAGCTTATTGCTACCTTGAATTCTCATTGTAGCCCCTTTGTCTCTGCCCACCTCTCTATCTTTATATATCTATCTAATAAAATCAAAACAACTTAAAATTGTACAAAAGAGTATTAAATGATAATCAGACAAAAATGATGTAGCGCTACACAAATAAAGATAGATTGAATGATTGATATAATACACTTATGTTTAATTTCACATCACTGAACTTTAAACAATCTTATATTAATGTTCATTGAAAGCTCAAATTGTTTTTGGTTGTATTGCTGAAGGATAAGACTATGATACTGATTGTTCTATTTTAGTTAGAAGTTTAGTATTTAAGCAGGTGAAACTTCACAAAAACCTCAAGTCTTTATGTCGTGGTTGGTCTTTAAATTCCTGTAGCGTAGTTCCTTACTCAGGCCACCAGAGGGCAACATTGTCACATAGTAGCCCCCTCCTCCATCCCTGTTGGAAGTCCTTTGGAGCCGTCTAATTACTCAATCTTGCCCTGATTTTTTAAAAACTCTTTTCATCCTCCCCTCTCATCTCTTTCTGTTCTCAACATGAATCATACTTCTTCATTCCTCCCTGTTTCTCTCATTTTATATGTTTCCATCTGTTATTTCAACCTTTTCCACCCCCCCGTGCCACCTCCCAGTGCAGCCTTTTTTTTTCAATCTGCCTCTAATGTCGTCTTTATTTGCTCTTCAGGCCTGTCTCAGATGGATGACGGCCGTAAGGTTGTCTTCGTCCCAGGTCAGTCCATCCCCCTCACCATCGTCAAGTCAGACGGCGGCTACACCTACGACACATCTGACCTCGCTGCCATCCGACAGCGAATCTTTGACGAGAAAGCAGACATCATCATCTACGTCACAGACAGTGGACAGGTGGGAGGAAAAGACTTGGATGTAAAAAGATTAGAATGATTATATGAAAAAACTCTTCGGTACAAATAAAAAACAGTAAAGCAGATTATTCTGAAAGTTTAAAAGAAAACAGGAAGGTGCAGAGGAGAGTTTAAATATTAATATGGTATGATAATATAGAGACTTTTATACTGTACAGAACTTTTTGTTTCGCGTTAAAGGAGCTGAAACACCAATTATCAAGAAGAAAGGGGCTAGAAGAATAAGTTCACAAAGTTTGTGTTTTGCATCTCAGTACCTGAGGGAGAAAAAAACAGTAAAAAAAGAAAGAAAACTTTTTCCAAGGTCCAGCTCTAGCAGAGCTCATGTTTTGTGTTAAAGTCACTGCTTCTCTGCAGAAAAACATTAAAATAAAGGTTTCTTCAGCGAGATCGACGTGTTTGATTAGTTGTATGTCACTGATTTTGTGTGCATTTTGTTTTAGTCCACACACTTCCAGGTGGTGTTTGCAGCAGCTCAGATGATTGGCTGGTATGATCCCAAGGTGATCCGGGTGGAGCATGCAGGCTTTGGAGTGGTGCTGGGAGAAGACAAGTGAGTGTGATCGCTGCAGAGACATGTATAATTTACGGGCTGTTATTAAATTATCAGAATCAGAAATACTTTTATTAATCACAAGGGGAAATTCAGTTGTTTCATTTGCTCTCATGCACAGTTTAGCAGTAGGAATATCAGGTAAAGACATTAAATCTTTAAGACATAACAGTTTCCTTAAAGAAGAAAGAAAAAAATAAGTAACAAAGGCCAAAGAATTTACACTATCAACATAAACAATATGTAAAATATGAATATTAAAGCACATCAATACACAGCTCTCTTTGAGTCAAAGTTTCTCCCTCATTGTTGAAAATGAAAGAAAACCTTAAACTCACAGATATAGATGAATGCCTTATTATTACAGCTATGTGTAACAGATTAACAAGCTCTGCTGATGGATGAAAGTAAAGAAAAAACAAAATCCTTTGTGAAAGCCCTCAGAAGGCTCACACATATCTGTCTTACACTTGTCAGTCTGATTCCTCTTGGGTTTTTTTGTTTGTTTTTTTTTTTGTATTTTTTTGACATTTTCATTTTTTTGACAGAAGCAGAATTGCAGCTATAGCTAGTGAGTCGATACCACTGTCCTTATTCATTTTGTACACTTCAAGATTATGCAGCAACAAGACAAGCATGTGCCAAGGAAATGTATACTGATGAGAGTTGTTACTCTTCTAATAGCTAATATCGTCTCTTACCCCCAATTTCCACGTAGTCCACCTGCGTAGCAATGAGCTAATCACACGTTTCCTTATTGAAATGAAAATGTGGTTTGTCATTCAGACCTAGTAGCAGCTTTGTCTTCTCAGCATCCTTTTCTTCTGTGGATTTGTTTGTACCTTGAGAGGCACATAACCACCAGGTGGAAGTCCTAGTTTCCTTTTACTCTTATTCCTGCACCTCCTCCTCTGTTTTTACTTTTCTTAATTTCTACATTCCTTTCCAAACATCCCTCAGATAATCTTCTTATCTCCTCCTCCATTTCTTCATACCATTATATCCTCCCCTCTTCATCTTATACTGCCTGCTGCTCCTCGTCCTCCTTCTGCCTCTTATTCTCCCCCTCTTCCTCCTCCATCATTGCTTATTTAGCTGTAAATTCACTTGCAATGCTGTCTGTATCTCCTTTTCCTGTCTTCCTTGTATTAACTTGTATTCCAGCGAGTATCTAGGCCGTACAGTATCTCTTCTGTGTATAATTTATGCCCTTTAATAGTACTCAGTGATTACAGTGCTGCTGATAGCTGAGCAGCTCTATAATTCCAGCTCTGTCACGCTGTTGTTTAGTCCTAATCAATGGTCCACAGAAGAAGAAGAAGAGTTGACTTTACACTCCGTAACCAAACGCCCTGCGGTTACATGAGGGGGTGTAAATTGGCCTCACAATGTCAGCACTGCTCCAAACTCCATTAGAAATTTATCGTTCTGTTTTCATAATCGCTCATCCAGACAATGAGGGCTTAGAATGGCTGCAGGGGGAGCTCTCATAACTGCAAGTAAACAAGGACAAAAGAGAAAAGGTGTCATTACATGTTCTAATCATGTTCCGCTTTGTGCTCACCTGGTTTAACTGATTGTGTTATACTTATTTTTTCTTTAAGTAGACTTGATTAAGCTGTTCAGTGCAAAATGTTTATTTACAGAACCTCCAGGCTTACTAGAATAACACAAGGAACTGAATCTTAATTCACATCCTCTTCCCTAACTTTTCCTGTCTTATTTTTTTCCTCCCAGGAAAAAATTCAAGACTCGTTCTGGAGACACAGTGAGGCTGATGGAGCTGCTGGAGGAGGGACTGAAGAGGTCAATGGACAAGCTGAAAGAAAAGGAGCGAGACAAGGTAAGAAAGGCCATCGTCTCACGAGGAGAATTAGTTTTTTTGGGTTTTTTTTTAGCATAGGCTCTTAGTTACACATTTGTGAGAAGCGGTGGGAATCACTAGTGACTACACAAAAAGATATCATCAAGGCTCTTGAGCCTTGGTTTGTTTTCATGGCGATTCTAAATATTTTGCAATATGCTGAGTATTGCAGTATGTAACATTGCAATACAATGTGACATAACCTGTCCTTTATTGCATTTAAACCAAAAAGAAAAAAAAATGCTGTTAAATTGAATAAAAACATATCTCAGTTTACTGATGACACTTCAGTAAGTTTTATTAAAACCAGGAGTAAAACTCTCAGACTGATGTCCACACGCGGCCAGTTAATTCAGCCTGCTTCTGCTTTCAGCTTCACTGCTCTGTTGTGCTTCAGTACTGCTGTATTGGTGAAATAATGCCGAGATAGAGGCACATATATCAAATTTCACTTTTCCTGGGTGGTGCCAAGTGAGAGGAGCCGTATTTCCACAGTCTTTTATTCTCATAATTTACCACTTACATACCCCGTGTGTAATTTTATTCTCTTTATTTTCCTTGCAATGTCCAAAGAAAGTCCAGATTTAAATCCCAACAGTGCATTTCTTTAGTCTTTCTGTGTTGTCAAGTTTGTTTACACACTCTCCTGCACAATCAACATCACCTCTGCCATCCTTACCTGCACATGACTCAACAGCACCATCGTGTGGACTTAAAGAGTAATTTATTATATTTCTGTGGAACCAAAAGCTTTTTTAAATGTTAGAAATAAATACGTAAATAAAAATAAATACTTGGTTGCTATGAAGTGAATTTAGTATGGCCACGGCACAAATCGAGATTCTATGGTGTATCGATTTTTTTCCCCGCCCCTATTTGTGAGTCTAAATGGCCAAAGCTTTACACCTGCCACCGTGGACTGCCTCGACTGAACGCTTGTCAAAGCTCAGCTGGACGGCGATGCCTCCTACTCTGCAGCACTTGGGTGAAAAGCTGACATGAGCCCACAGATTTGTCTTAGATGAGGAGTAAACCAGCTGCTTTGCACATGATCAGCATTTTGCCCTGTCTTTTTTATTTATTTATTTATTTATTTATTATTTTTTTCTTTCAACAATGTAGAACCCACAGTACTTCCCCACAGTGCTCCTCAGATGTTTTAATGTTGTATTGTCAAATTAGATAGGCTTTGCCTTGTCTTTTATTTTCTAAAAATGTACTTCACTTGTTGTCTACAGAGGTCAAGAGGGCAACATGAATTCGTGAACAGTAGAGTTACACTGAGAGCGCCCTCTGTTGGATCAACGGTTCACTGCTTCAGGCACCCTTATGTTCTTTTCAATTCAGAGGGCTCCTTACAGTTTAAACAGGAATGTTTGACCCCGGCTTTCAGAGAGATATTTGATTGGTTTAAAACCTCTGTATTAAGAAAGTTTGACAGCAAACCCTGAAAGAATTTTTGATGTGCATTTACTTGCAAAAAATGGGCATCAGAATCCGTGACCTTAACCTTTGACCCATTGGCTTGTAAGTCTATTCAAGTCATTCATAAGTAAGGATGTACAATTGTGGGAAATTTGATAGAAAACTCCCTTCAAGTGTTCAAAATGTTGCATCAGATTTCATGTCCTTTACATTTGTCTTATGAGCTTCAAAATCCAACCTCTCCACCCTTTATTCAAGTTTACATTAGTTTATTTTGATGTAAATCTTTCAAAGTGCTCCTGAGATTTTGTGTTCAAAAACAAAGGCTGACCACAAGACTCCATGACCTTGACCTTTGTCCCAAGTTTCTAGCCAGTTGGACCTCAGATTTTGCCAGCTTTTAAATAGAGAAGAACATTAAACATAAATAAGTGAATTAATTCTTCCTTATTCATTAAACTTGTGAATAAATTCTTTATAATTCTACTGTGAAGATTAAAACCTGGTTGTTAGCCATGTCTGTGATGGAAAAGTAGAGTTGTGACCAAAACATGACACATGGCTGCGATACGTGGGGCTTTTTCTGGGACCTTCTACATATCTTTATTAAATACATTTAGCTCCCCACACAGTTCTCTTTTTACCTCTGACTGGCTCATAGCTGATTCATATTTAATGATCCATAGGAAGTCTTGCTAAAATCGCTAATTTCTCCTCTGAATAATTGCTAAGTCTTAATAGCAGCAGCCCTCCTTGGTTTCTTTCTGCTGGAATCATTTTTGGCTCTCGTTCTTTTAACTTCTGTTGGAGTCGTTTTCGGTCTCCAATTTCATGTCGAATGTTTAATGTTTGATAAGCAGCCGTTTAGTGTGAGGTTGTGTCCAGTGAGCAGCTCATTATTTCTGCTTTTGGGTCACCCTGAGCGACAAGACTTATTTTACAGTAATGATCGTCTCACTCTGCAGCACCCATTTATTCTTCCACTCCTGCACAATTGAGCCAAACCGTGGACAATTCTAATCACATCCAGAGATGATCATGACTGAAATATGAATCAACTGCAGCAGAAAATCTGTATCATTTTCACCCAAGCTCAGAGGATGGCAAAAGTGTGTGTGGGTCACTTTTTTGACACTCATTTGGCTTTTCCTCTTCTCATGATCATGTCCTCTGCTTGTTTCTTGAGTGAGCTTGAACCTCCTTGTTTCTGCAGCTGTGCCACTCCATTTTCTGCTTTGTTTGTTTCTTGTTGCTCTTATAATGTTTCAGTTGAGTTTCTCTGGTTTTGTGAAATGGAAAATAGAACAAAAGCATGAACCATATTAAAAAAAACACCAGAATAAAGCATGCTAAAATTCAGACAAGGATAATTACTACCACATACACGCTGTTTGAATGCTGTGAAATGCTGATAGTGTTTAAGTAGATATCCCTCTCTTTATCCTCTTTCTGTCTTTCTTTGCCTGCAGTTTTTTTTGTACCTCTGTGCCAGTTAGGTCCATGTTTATAACGTCAATAAGATCATTTTCTCAAGCAGAACTCCTGAGCTCCCTCAAAACAACTTAAACCACCTCTGGAACAATACGAAAAACACTGTTTATCAATAATTTTAAACCTATAAAATAAAGTGAATATGTTTATTTCATATTTAATTATGATTTAATTAATTTCAATGCTCTTTAACTTTCAGTCTGGACTGTAGCCGCATCTCAATGCAATATGATTGTTTTTTTACTCATTTGAAAGTCTTGCACAGATCAGTGAGTAATCATGCTTAATAATCATGACATCAGTATTTTTTATTACAATAATCAAAATAATATTTTTTCCATTATCAAGCAGCTGAAGGTCAAAGTGCCATAACATTTTCCGTGCTTCCCTAAGTTTAACATATTTTCCGTTTAAGCCTGTTTTTACTGCAACCTTTGAATAAACTTATAAACCCATACATCCATCCACCTTTAACATATTCATTCATCCATCATTAATTCATCCTTCAATCCATCCATTCATCCATCTGTCCATTCATCCATGAATTTATCCATCCACCCATCCATCCATCCATCCATCTTTAATTTGTCCATTCATCAATCTATACATCCATCATTAGCCTTCAATCCATCCATCAATCAATTAATCAGTGAGAATTTATTTGTATAGCACAAATAGGGAACACAAATAAATAAGTGAAAGGAGGCATATAATACCAAACTATGAATCCCCCCAACCCCCAACCCACAGTCCACACACACAAACACACAAGAGTCATAAAGATGAACTCTCTGGGGGAAAAAAAAGGCATCGAAGATTGAGGAAATTAGAAAATCCATCCATCCATCTAAACCATCCATCTGTTACTCTTCTTTCATCCATCCATCTTCTTAAATCCATTCATCCTTTCACCCTCAGCTCAACCATCCATCCATTCGTCCATACATCTACTGATCCTGTAATTGATCCATCCAATCAACCGTCCATTCACCTTCAACTTCAGCTTTATTATTATCCTGTGGGAAAATTGTTTTTTCAGCAGCAGGCATCAGCACTCCAGTACATGTTAAAACATAAAACATACAGGCATCAGGAAAATCAGGGAAAGTCCTGAGCACAAGTGAAAAAAGACGGCACTTAAACCACAAAATGCCAAAGGCTAAGAATCAGACAAAATCCATAAAGTGCATTCAGTCATTAAAGTGCTGTGCAGTAGATAAATAAACAGTAATGATGAACATATGAGGTAAAGCAGACAAAAAGAGATTCAATAAATAGTCAAGGATTACTGTCTAAAAATCAACAATTGATTCTATCCACAAGGTGCATAAAGCACACACAAGAAAACTGGTCAGGCCAATGAATTAAGGTTGTCATTGGCCAACTTTACCTTCATTCCATACATCCATTCAATAATTATGCCATTTTCTTATCTTTCTTTGAGCTGTCTCTCCTTTAATCCATCTATCTATCCTTTAACCTTCAAACCGTCCACCTGTAATCAACCTTGATTCATTCATCCATCTTTAGTCTATCCATCAGTCCATCCATCCATCTTCAACGCATCCTTCTGTCATTCACCCTCATTCCATCTTTAATCCACTAATCTGCCCATTTCTGCGATCATATATTCATCCATCCTTTATTTTGTCTCTGTGTGCATTCATCCATGTATTGATTTAGCCATTTGTCCATCCATCCATTGACCTTTAGTACATCAGTCTGCCCCTCCACCTGAATACCATGCTTCCAATCATCCATCCATCCATCCATCCATTTACCTTTAATCAAACCATCCATCCATTTGCCCACCTACCTTCAGTCCATTTATCAATCCATCGTTCCCTCTTTAACCTGTCCATCTGTCCATCTACCCTCATTATATCATCCATCCATTTTTACGTCCATTGATCCCCCTGATACATTCATTCATTCATTCACCTTCACCTGATCATCAGAGGCCAGGTTGCAGTAGCACCAGGCTAAGCAAGTTGAACCAGATTTTCCTGCCTTATCATTGTTTTCTCACTCTTCCTGGGGGTTCTAAGACATTCACGGGCCAGATGGGATATTCAATTCCTTCAGCAAATTCTTGAACTGCTTTGGGTCTCCTCCCAGGGAGTCTTTTGGGAGAAGTGCCTAAACTGGCTCATTTCAATGCAAAAGAACAGCTGCCCCTCTGGATGTGTGAACCCCAACCCTGTTTCTAGCACTGAGCCCAGACCCCCTCATGAGGAATCTCATTTATCTACAATCTTATTCATTCTACCCTGATCTCATGACCATATGTGAGGGAACATAAATCAGTTGGACAGTGTAAAGCTTTGCCTTGTTGCTCAGCTCTCCCTTTACCAAGATGGTGTGGAACAACACCTGAAACACTGCCAATACTCCACTAACTGGCCTGTCAATCAATAAACAAGTACCTGACATACTTGAAGTCCTCCAATTGGGGCAAGGACTTACCCCACCTGGATGGGACAATCCACCAATGTTCATCAGGGGACCATGGCTTCAGACTTAGAGGCGCTGACCCTCATCCCGGCCACTATACACACCCAGCCACAAACTGTGGTAGAGCATTGAATATATATATATACAGTGCTTAACATATTTACAGGACCACCTGTCATAAAAATCGGAAAATAAGGAAAACATCCCCTATCCTTTCTTTATCCACCATTGTGCCTTCACTTTTTGATACGTATAAACCTTGCAGAAGCACAAAATCAGCATTCAGTACTTATAGTTTTGCTTATTCTCTTAGCAGTACTTGTGAGTGCAATTACAATCAAAGTTGCAAAGACAATGTTGACAAAGTTTGAGTTTGCTCTCGGGTCTTCTTGACTAATAAAACAAATCTTTGTTTCTTAAATGACAGCCTCAGCCTGGAGCAAAGTAATGCACCAAGAAACCGCTTTGCCATCCTCAAAATTGTGCTGCCACCATGGCTAAAAGCATTTTACTCTGCAGAGAAATCAGGCAGAGACAACTCTGAAAATGTTTTAGTTGGCCTGTAGAGCCATAACCTCTTCCTCGTTGAGTTTTAAGTTTTGTTTCTGAGTTGATTGCACTAACATTCCTCTGAGCCATATGATGTTCCCCTGACCTTTGAGAGAATCATATCACCTGTCACAAACATATTATAGTGTCCTTATCTTCATCCGAGGAAAGCTTGATGTGTTTGTGTTAGATTTGCCCCACAGCGCACTCACAAATTACCACAGCGAGAAAAGTGGCTGAAGTCTCCATTTTGCCTGCACAGCTCCTCTTTCACCGGGGCCTGTGCAGCTAAATCAAGTCTTGCTAAATTAAATCTTTGTCAGTTGTAAAGTAATGGAAATAATTTTTCACCCCCTGACCTTCATATCGAACCAGCTTGTCTCCAGATTGGACCCAGAAAACACCATCAGGCGAGCCTTTCCTTTTGTTCCAGGGCTAATCATTCACACTATTTTTTTGCTTTACTTCCCCAAAGAAATTGACTTCTCTTACATTGGGTCAATATGTTTCTACAGCTTCCACTGCTGAGATTGTATGTAAAATTAAACTAACATGATAAAGAAAACAAGTGAAACAAAACAACCAAACTTGACCTTGTTATTTTCCTTTTTTAACATGCCCTGCATGATTAGGGTTTTGTATTGCATGTGTATGAAGAGTGTCTCTCTGCACTCAGTGTTTTCTATAAGGAATTATTGCTTGTCATGTATCCCCAATAATCTGCTAGGCTGTGTTATATTCATGGCGTCTCGGATGCCTCTCAAACTACAGCCCACACTTCTGCATTTTGTCAGTCCCTGCCCACGGTACTGCCCTTGAGGTTCGAGTTTGGAGAGGGCTGGTGCCCCAGCCAAAATACCTTTGACAGCTGGAGGTCCTTTTGGGGGGGGCTTGTATCTCCAAAAGCCATGGAGTGGACATATACAGCCATGAGTTTGACCACATTATTGTCTTAAAAACACCTGCCACCATGTGATCGTCACATGAAATTCTGCTGATTATAAAATATGTGATTAAGCGTGTGAGCACAGAGCACATTTGGCAGCCTTCTAAATCTCTATATGTGAAGAGGGCAGTAAGCTTTATCATAGTGCATTTTTCCTCTGCTGCTTCAAGTTTGTGGATGAAGAGATTTGATGCTCCTCCTCCTACTGTCTGAATGAAATAACACCCACCTGAAGAGTTGGCTACACCTACCATAGACAGGCTAGTTCTATAACAAGGACCTGTTACAATAGCTTAAGTCTTCCTTTAAGTACTATCTGGAGCACTTGACGGGGAGTAAACACTAATTGACTTCCAGCTGACTGCTATGATTTTAATGCTGAGAAGGTTTTGTGAAAAGGGTGCCAGCTCAGTTTCCCTGCAGGCCCTTCAGGCCTGGCGCTCTGCTCGCTGTCTGGGTCGGTGCCCGCGTCTACCATCTGCTAACCCTGCCTCATTAAAACAGGACCCTGACCCCGGCCTCTGTCAACCTCTGCCTGCAAGATCTGTCTTCTCCAGTTGTGCAGGATCTGCTTTTCTGTCTTTTATTCTTAACTGCTCATTTGGTTTATGAAGTTGAAGCTGAGCTCAATAAAGAATAAAATTAACACTAAATCACAGCTGAAAGTCGCCCTAAAGACCAGTTCAGACCAAAGATTTAAATCTAAAAAGTTAGAACAAAGTAGGGGATTTCACTTCCTGTACGGCCAGAGCCTTTAGATATGTTTAATATTCAGACTGAAGCTGCTTGTTGTTAACCTGACACGCCTGACGGACAGTTTCATATATCTGTCACGGAAATATTTCACTAGTCCATCTGGGGAAGAGCCATTCGGAAATGTTTTCAGGGGCAGAGCCTTCAAAAACAACTGCAGCTGGTGATTAGGTGATCGTTCTGCTCGTCACACTCGTCACAGACCAATCCACATCAAGCCACAGCGTGACGTAGCAGCTAGACCCTGTTGTTAGCCATTAACTTAAAGTAAGTTTCAGTCCTTAGACCATCGTCTAACATTAAATTATAGAACACAGATGTATCATTTACTGCGTATATGTGACATAAACCTCATCAACAACAATCCCCACCAAGTTCTCCTGGTAAACTTCTGAGGAGAGCATATTTTGCCAGGTATCACTGAGTAACTATGACTCCAGGCTACTACACAACCGGCATCGTTAGCACAGCATCTCTCCCAGTTTCCCAGCAGTGATCCCTGGTCAGGAGAAGAGCAAAAACATGGTTTCCTGTAAGAAAAGCTTAAATTTGCCCCTTTTTCTAAAGAAGAAATTGAGTCCATTTCTGATAAAACTGCAGATATTACCTCATCCATGGAGACCGCTTCACACGCCGACATTGTTTTCAAACATGCAGTCACTTCCTGTCACGTCTGCACCTCCTGCCTCTCTTCCCTGATTGGGCCGTTAAGCATTTAGCCGTGAAATCATTGGACAATGGAAGTTAGCAAGATGGTGCTGCAAGATTTCAGACAATGAATCAGGCAGGTCTGTCTGCTCTGCAAGGTTAGCTTGTTGAACCAGGCTGTAAAAATGTCTGGCTGTAAATTATATCAGTTCCCTTTACACAATCATATAACTTCTGGTTTTATTGAGCCGTCTTCAAGTGGACACTCAAGAAACTGCAATTTATTAGCCACTTTGTCTATGACGAGGTTAATATCAGCACAAAGCAAAAGATGCTTTGCTTACTTTTCTGGAGCTGAAACATTTGTGGGCTGTATTAAACTGATTTGAAATGAACACAGAAGCACAGCTTAACATTTGTTAATAGATCAACAAATTTGCAGAACAAGTCTTTGATGTGTGATCTTTTTTGTGCTTTCATTTTTAATCCTGTTCGTTTCTGTTGCTTCATGTCATGTTCTCCTTCCTCCTTGTCATCTTGTGCTTTTTGCTGTCACATTATGTTGCCTTGTGTCACTTAAGTTTTCATTTTTCTGTTTAAGCCCTCAGTCTTAAATAAGATTCTGTCATGTTACGACCTGTCCCTTTATTTTATGTCCTGTTGCGTTCTGTTTTGTCAACCTGTCATATTGTGTCCCATTAGTTCATGTCCTGTCGTGTCATTTCCATGCTCATTCACGCTCTGCTTCACAGGAACTTTTTCTGTTTCCAGTCAAATCTTCTGCATAAATAGTCCCCCCTCCTCACTCGGTTTAACTCCCTGTGGTATTAAAAGACGTCACAATCAGATTCCGGGAGAGGCTATGACTTAATAAGTCGATTTAAACTCAGCCTGAGGTCGGTAGATTAGATTCATTATTTGGATTAAATTCATCTCTGCTTTAAGAGTTAGGAGCACAAGATGAAGAGCAGGCTGCAGTAATTACAAGACGATAAAAGGTGAAGAGTTATCAGAATATTTAATGGCCTAAAGAGTGTATGGGGATTGAACAGATGTTAACTCTTGTCCATAAAATGAAAATGTCTTTTTTCAGGTCTTGACCCCAGAGGAGCTGACAAAGGCCCAGAGGTCGGTTGCTTTTGGCTGCATCAAATATGCCGACCTCTCCCACAACCGCATCAACGACTATGTGTTCTCCTTTGACAAGATGCTGGACGACAGGGGCAATACGGCGGCTTACCTGCTCTACGCCTTCACCCGCATCAGGTTAGTCATCAAGGCTCCCATCAGAACAAGAGGTTAATTCTGCCCCCTGAAGCGTTGAGTGTCTTTCACCCAACATGTCACACAAGATTTTCAAATATCAGGCACATGTCCGACTCAGTTGTTCTACATGGTGAGTTTCTACTCAGCAGTCTGGCTCAGTTTAGTCCAATACATTGTGCCATTATTTTCTTTACCGCTGTCAAAGGTTAGGCAAGGTACCAACATAACTGATCTTTACCATTCTACTTTTTTGGGCAGTCCTCTATTTGGTTACTGAACATACTATCTGACCTTAACCCTCAAATACCCCACACTCAGTTAATTGAGTGTTAAGTCTGAGCGGCACACACTGAAGCTCAGACTGTCAGTGGGTTTCCACATCCTGTGCAGTCACCTGTTAACAACATGTGTCAGAAAGACCACTACGTGCTGTTGGACCAGAGATTTGTACTGAGTCCATTAGAGCAAGAGCCGCTTCAATCCTGACAGGGTTCCCACATGTCCTGGAAAACCTGGAAAACCTGGAAAATGATTGACAAATTTTCCAGTCATGGAAAACATATGGAAGATGAGGGGATAAAGTAAAATGTCCTGGAAAAGCTTGAATTGTCGTGGAAAATTCTTATTATTATTTATTAAAATTATTATTAATTATTATTTCTTCCTTCTACCTATTTGGTGAACAAAAATCAAACAATAGGAAATTAAGTAAAAATGTACTTGGTAACTGATGCACACTTACCCATAAAATATGAGTAAATAAAATAAAGTTAAGGAATAAAATATAAAAACTCAAAACAATGGTGACCAAAATGAGTAATAAAAAAAATGACAAATTTAAATTTAGGCTACTTAAACAGTAAATCAACAAAATATATTTATAAAAAAAGTAGAGTAAATAAAGATAAAAAATAATTATAAACCATAAATTTATAATAGTAAGACACCACATAAAAGCCAGACTAAAAAGATAGCTAGCAGACAATGTTCATGCCCAAGATTTAGAAATAAATACATTTTAAGTTCAATATGATACGGTGGAGCTAGCTAGAGATATTGGTCATCAGCCTTAAATCTTGTTTTTAGAAGGCTAGATTAACCTGAAAATTGCCCACACCAATATTTTAACGTTTGCGTTTTTCCAGCCTATTTCATTGTGAACTCATCTAGAGCCCCTTTGACAGTGACTCTGCAAGGGTGTGAGAGTCGACCCAAGTGCCGATGCTGATTATTGGTGGTCCATGGAGCAGTTAACTGATATTTTAAACCAATAATCATTTACAACAATTAAAACATCTCTGTGTCAAGATTTTGAATTCTAAATAATACAAACTAGGGTTGGATGATATTGGAACAAGTAATATTAATATACAGTATATTTTCTCACTGTTGTATTTTTTCTTGGCAACTTTTTAGATAAATGCTATGTCTTTTCATGTGCATTTCTTACTGTGTTTCAAGAATATTCTCTGAGATCTCCGTGTTTTAACTTCTAAAAGGTCACCTGCTGATTGTCTAAGTTTGTTGCAGTAAAGACAGTTTATGAGGACAAAAAGTTCCTTAATTTAAGTCTCTATGGTTTGATCAAGGGTTGCCAAAGTAGGGTAAGGACTCTGCAGGGGGGTCGCAAGATACTAACAAGGGCTCATAAGATGCCATCTTGTTCAAAGACGAATTTGAAGTGATTTTGGATGGAATATTTCACTCTTAGTAAATGAATTTGCTTCTGCATCAAGGCCCAGCAGAGGCTGTAGAGCTTGTGCGAAACACCCTCTCTAGTCTAATATGATTCAGGTGTAAACATGCAAGATTTTCATCTGAATTACCCACGAATGTTAGTGTAATATCAGGAGGTTTGATTTAGGCCAATTTCAATCAGACTGACATGTTTCCATGCACTTCAAATGCTCTTTTTCATGGAAGTAGTGCAGACATTTGGCTTTTTTAACCGAATGCTAACCTAGTGACTTTCTTATTGTTGGGCTACTTTTGTGGTGTATGTGGTTTTTGTTTGACTCAAATTCTAAGCAAGCACAACAGAGAACAACAGGGATACTGTTTCATTTAAATCCATTAAACTTTAAATCACTTGTGGAAATAAGAAAAAAGTTAGAAGTGGCTCGAAGTGAAAGTTAATAGAACTTGGTATTACATTTGAACCTTTTATTTGTCTCATTTTGGCTCTGTTGAATGCTTCTGTCTCTTATGTATATACAATAAATAAAAGACTTGACGATGTACACAAGTTGAAATCTTTGGATAAAATAACACAAGACATTTGAAACTCTCTCAGATTCAAACTGCAGCTGTCTAGACGTCTTGACTGCTAATTTTATGGCTCTGAACATCTTAAAAAGTTAATTGAAGTTCCTCAGACAGCTCTCTCTCTGAACTCTGTCTGGTCAGAGAGAAACCCAACAGCACCAGAACACTTTCATTAACCGTATCAGATCAGCCTCGGTGGGCCCTCTGGGATGTCGTGGCAGAGAATCAGTCTTTGGGGTATTTCCATTTGGCCAGACCCAATCTCGCCTCTCCTCTGCTTATCCTCTGTTTGGAATGACCGTCTGGTGTCTGCAGAGCGATCATTGATCCTCTCAGCGACCCTCTGGGGTTTAGACTCTGTGTGGCAGAGGGTCCGGCTGAAATTGATTCGTCCTTTTTACACTGGGGGGGACTGACTCACCTGAGGGGATTTAGTGTTCCTGGATTTAGTCAATAGAGGACTACCTTGATGCAGGTGGCTGTCCAAGAAACCGAAACAAAAACAAGGAAACACAGACAGACCTCAGAGGTTGGGTTAAAGTGTTTCCTAATCACATTTTCAGTTAATGAATGGTGCATGAAAGGTTACAAATCATGCAAAATACTCTTGTCAGTGCAGTCTTATACACAAACATGTGTCCATGGCCTTTCAACATGAGAAAAATCCCTTCTCTTCCTCTGTTGCTCGCTTCGTCTTTGAGAAATCGTTTATTCATACATGCTGTTTTGAAAATGCTCCCCTAATGATGCCATGAGGGCATATGCCACCTTCCCTGAACCAGGTGTTTGTTCGGCCTACAGGCAGCTCAAGTAGAATCAAAATAACCACAATTAATCACACTGTTCAAGTTATTCTCTCATACCAGTTAAAAAAAAAACTTAAAGGAAAATAAAACAAAGACCAAAAACAATCTGAAAATATTCAATTCATAAAAGTAAAACTTGTTTGCAGAATAAAAATGCCCATGTCAAATTTATGAATGTAGGTGTTTCATTCATTTTTTATTTTGAACAAGTATACTTTTTGCTTTAACAATCTGCTCCTGGAAGAACTAAACCAAACTAAACTTTGTCTGCTTCTATTAGTCCATCTATCTGTCTATATGGAGCTAGGACCTTCAACTCAAGAGGATAAAGGTTGATATTAAATCTGCTGGTGTTCAAAGTGAAAATGTGCCTCGGCAAAACTTAATTTTGTGTCTCCATCAAGAGAATAAGGACTCCCAGTCTGACTTTAAAAGATCCATGTGTTAAAAACTTAAACATGGCTTTTTTATGTCCTCTAGGTCCATCGCTCGTCTGGCTAACATTGACGAGGCAGCTCTGAAGCAAGCAGCAGAGACCCAAGAGGTGCTCCTAGATCATGAGAAAGAGTGGAAGCTGGGCAAGTGCATCCTCAGGTTCCCTGAGATCCTGCAGAAGATCCTGGACGACCTGCTGCTGCACACGCTCTGCGACTACCTGTACGAGCTCGCCACCACCTTCACCGAGTTCTACGACAGCTGCTACTGTGTGGAGAAGGACAGACAGACAGGTATGCTAACTAAAACAGAGGAAATAAAAAAGATTTCCTCTGCAAAAGGCTGAAATTAAAACAAAAAACAAAAGATTAAGTGTAGAGATGCGGCGTCGGCTCTGCCCACCTCTGCTGTTTTCACAACTTGTTTTGAATTGAGGACTTCTTAAACTAAAACTGCACTCCATAATGCCAGCTTTTACGTATGTGTGCATCCATAGAGTCTTAAATACCGTAGTTTCTTGATTATAACACGCACTTTTTTTGCTTTTAAATAAGCTCTAATTTTTCGGGTGCATATTATACACAAGTACAAGCAAAATACTCACCATATTTCGTCTCACCAACATCGCAATTGCAACACATCTGATACAAAAAGCCGAAATATTCTCTTTCTCTGCGAAAACACAGGCAAACGCAGGGCGCTGCCATCTTGTGATTGGTCGGAGACATCGGCATGTTGATAGCTGCTCTCTGATTGGTCGGTACACTACGAATGAGCATGCTCAGGCAGAAATCGAGTAATTGCGCATACATGAAGTAAAAGGTGTTTCCCTATGCACTCTTGTACAGTAGGTGGCGGTATGCACCTGAACGTTGTTTGCCATCCGCCATTAAACAAAAGACGAAGAAGAAAAGGTGTTTCTGCATCCGTTTGAGAGAGAAAATCATGTACGGTATTTGTTGTAAAAATATTGAAATTTCATTTATTAAAACTTTGACTAAAGGTCATTTTTGAGTCGTCTGAGAGAGTAAGGTTTAGGCATAATTTGGGTGTGTTACATTGGAGTACAGTGTTTTTACAGACAAAATCGTGAAAATATGGGGTGTATGTTATAACTGAGAAATTACGGTATATGAATGATGTCTCCAAGTACATTTCTTTATGGATGGATATACAGGCTAAGAAGCTAATTTGTTATTCTCACCCTTTAGTATTTTGTTTAGATGAAAACAGGGCCAATTTTACAATGCAGCAAATTAAATGAAGTTGTTGGCCACAGCACTTTGTGTAAAATATTCACATAAAGAGATGTATATAGAGTTGAATGTCTGCAGTGTAGACATCTAATTTGTCATAAATGCCAGACCTGACAAAGCAGCAGTGGCTGATGCAACACTATAACTTATTTTCTCTGAGAGTATTTCACCCTCAACACTGCAAAGGAGTCAACCAGCAGCTCACACCATGCTCAGAATGCAGAGTAGAGATTTAATTTTAGTGCCAGAGCTGAAGTTGTGGCAAACTTGGGAGTTATCGGTGCTTAGACAGCCAGCCCTCCTGCAGGAAGCAGCAGACAGACACGGGAGCCCGGCTTGGATCTTTAGGAGTTTGAGCATCAATTACTGCTCTTACAGATTAGACCATAGGTTCCCAAACTTTTTTGGCTTTACTATGGAGATGACACAAAGAAGAAGTTTGCTCTCTCCTTGGGACCCAAACTTACAAAAATTCATTGCACAGTTAATCTAACAAGGTATGAAATTATACTTGATTGTTTGAATTATTGGATTGATCAGATTTTCCTGACTGGTATTGCGAGGTAGGATACAATATTTTGTCGTCGTTGTTTTTTCAAATAGGCATGATAAATTTAATGAAAATCTTGTATGTAATTTTTAGTTCTTTATGTGATTTTATATCTATTTATTAGCCCTCACATATCGGCAACTCTCTGGTCCTCAGTCCAAGCCCATATAGACTGAGCTGTTTCGCTGCCGCTTACAACTGCAACACAAATTTCCTTGGTAGTGCTGTTTGGATTTCCTAGTCAAATATTTACAAGCAAATTTATAACGAATCTGTCTTTGGTTGAGCTGAAAGACGCCTTAAAAAGTCTTAACTCTGATTTTAAGGTGCACAGCAACCCTGAGAAACAGCTCTGATGGAAGTATCAGAGGTTATATAAGTCTGCAACCACATAAACCTATCAGTGTAACAAGATTAGTCATTTTTTAATGCATTTTTTGACACTCCAGTGCAAAAAATCAGCATATTGTGCCTTTCAGTAGGGGATATTTTTCTCTACAGGTGAGTCAGGGCTCAGGAAACATAAAGGTAAAACATACAACAGAAAAACAGCAAAAATTCATTTATATTCTGCACTTAGAGTCAGCTAAGTTTCACTCGGAGGGGGTTTTAACCTAAAAGCTGTCTAAACTCTGTTAGTGCTCCATTTTCTCCCTGCAGTGTGCTGAAGTGCTAACACTTCAGGCTTAAAGCTGTTTAATTATGCTAATTCTCAGTTAGCGCTGCAGCAGTAACCTCAGCTTGAGGGTTTTGTTTTATGTCGTTTAACTTTGTTGACTGATGGAAAGTGTCTGTGTGTATTTATATCTGCCTCTGTGTGTGTGCCAGATTTAAAGTGACACAGCAAATAAAATGGGGCATCATCGATCACAGCTGCGTTTTCAAGCATTAATAACAGTCCATGTGTTTATTTTTAGGTTTTTTTAAAAAGTACAGAAGTGTTGAACAAAGTGTTGGAGGGAAACATAGGCACAAACTCAACCCCACATTAGACTCAACAGACCCAAAACAAAAACAGATCAGGCATGAAGGAGGTCAGGCTTTGGTCAGCTCTAACCTCAGGAGGCCTGAGCAGAGATAAAATCAGCCAAACCAGGACAGAGGACCACTTTAGTCTTGTATTCACTCATATTTTCAAGTAAACAGGTGCCTCCCATCTGTCAAAATCTCGCATGTTAAGTGCAAAGTCCTCAGCTCTTAAAGCTTCAAGGCTCTACAAGTCATCTAACAGGACAGCAGAGGATAAACATGAAATTTTGGCTCCATTAAGTATTTATAACTTTACTAATTCCCCCTAGTACTCCCTAGAGACCAGGAGAGCTTCCAGTGTGGCATTGAGTGTGACCATGATTTGCTCGATGTTTCCATTTTTCATAGGGATACAATAATTCTCACTCAAATATCAAAAGAGGCTTTTGACTTGCAGTGTATGGTTTTGCAAATGGCTAGCTGCCATGCCTTGATTTCTTTTTTTATTTGCTTTTTTGGGTTTGTGCCCAGGAGTCAAACCATATTTAAAATATTTCCCTTTATATTCAAACATGGTGAAGTCACACTGGATTAGGACCACAAACTACCCCAGCAAATTATCACAGACCCACTGATGAGCTATCGCTGTGAGAAGTAGTCTCTCCTTAGTGTGTGCTTATGTATATGCTAGTGTGCCGTGTCAAAGCCCACCTCCTCACATTATGCAGGGGCCAAGAGAACTGCGCTCTAGTAACCTGACACACCGGATAGACAAATCAGTATACATCGATCAGGCATAACTTCACTGACAGATGAAGTGAATCACACTGATCATCTCTTCATCGTGGCTTCTGTTAGTGGGTGGGCTATATCAGGCAGCAAGTGAACATGTCCTCAGAGTTGATGTTAGAAGAAGGAGAAATGGGCAAGCGAAGGATCTGAGTGAGTTTGACAACAGCCAAAGTGTGATGGTTGGGGCAGATCACCTCCAAAACTGCAGCTCTTGTGGGGTGTTCCCAGTCTGCAGTGGTCAGTATTTATTAAAAGTGGGCCAAGGAAGGAACAGCGGTGAACCGGCGACAGGGTCAAGGGTGGCCAAGGCTCAGTGATGCCCGTATGGTCTGATCCAACAGACGAGTTACTGTTGTTTGAGTTGCTGAGGAAATTGTTAATGTCTCTTAAAAAAAGGTGTCAGAATACACAGTGTTCTGCCCAAGGATGCATCGACATGTGGTAATAAGAGCTAGATTTGAACCCTCAACCTTCTCAGTTATGGTGGAGTGCCTCTCAAAATGGAGCCACCATATGGTTAATAGTTATGGTGATTCAATGGACTGACACATGCTGGCATGATGTGTTCAATGTCATGAAGAAAAAAACTATGAGGTGAAGGAGATTAAAACATTATTGAGATGTGTTCAAATGTATTTCAGAAGTGTGTAGACGTATCTTTTCAAATTTAAATGATAAAAAAGGGAAAAAATGGTTATGTGGATTTAAACAGGTTTATTTTGTTTTTGTTTTTGTTTTTATGAAACCATATTGAAGATTTTGTTCCAGTATTGCAATAATGTCTTGTTTTTCCTCACTGAATATTATAGCTATACATTTTGTTGTACCAAATAGCCCAAAATATCAAGATATAATCCAGATTGCAAATGCTCAGCCGTATTTGCTTTTGCAGATTAAAGTTTCATCCCCTGTGAGTCTTGTTCAGATGTTTAAGATGAAGCAACAACTTAAATCAGAAAATCTGCCAGCAGCTTTCTTTTCAAATCTTTTTTTAAATCAGCTTTTCTTAAACATCGGTCCCACCTTGTCGTCGGGCTGTTTGTGAAAATCACAAACTAATTTTTCTGTCTGTCAGAGAGCGTCGACGTTCACGCCCCCTTTACGAGCCGTCTGTCTTATTCACCCTCTGCTGCTCGTTACACTCTTAATTTTTATTGGATTTCTGCTCCGTGCAGCCATTTGTCCTGACACTCGTGGCTGATGTGTGTTCATTTAAACGTCAGGGTCATTGATTTTTATTGATTTTTACTCCACACTGTGTGATTGTAGCATCATTACACATGACCTCTGATCCTTCTGTTGTTTGCTAATGTTGTTCTCTGCTCACCTCTGACTCGGGCTCCACTCACAACAATCTGTCTGACGTCTCAATCTGTCAGTGCTTCTTTTCAGCCTCATGTTTCACTGCCTTCTCAACAAATATTATTATTGTCTTGTTTGATATGTCCTCAGGATTCACAGATCCGTCTCATGTCTGCAAGTGGTAACATATCTAGGACTGGAAAAATTAACCTTGGCAGCAGCATTTTGTTTTGACAGTAAATGATAAAAACTTTCTGTCAGCATTAGGGCAGAATAATATTTCATCTTACATTGCTGTTGCAGTGCATGCAATGAAGTCACGTGACTCAAAGTGCATCACTGTCATTTGGGTGTTGTTAGATGGAAACCAGAACTGCAACTTTTGTCATTAGCTTAACTGTGTAAGGTGCTCAGTGTGTTAGATCATCATCATCAGTAGGCTAATCATGTTAGCTTCAGACCACACACGTCATCCATACATCAGTGTGAAGGTGCGTTCACACCAAACGCGACTCGACAACCAAGATCGCGTCACCCACCCAAGTCGTGTCACCTGTCCATAAAAACCTCATTTTGGTCACCATCGCCGTTGCCGTTACTCAGTGACGTCACATCCGCTCGAGTTTCACTGCAATCATATCATATCATATAATAGGATGTATTAGCTGACATTATTCCAACTGTATCCTTTTCACTCACTTACCAACCACAAAACACTGCAGCTGATGGCCCTGCAGCAGCATCGTCTGTGAGTTCTCTGCGGTCCCATCTAGGCGGAACTGATGTCCTCACTAACCAATGTTCCCACACAGACATGGATTGTTACTCTGTGAACCGGAATAAAAACTGTCTGTCACGGGTACTGTCACACACCCACACAACACTGATTGGCTGTCGTGGCACAGCCACACGCGATGTCGCCTGAAGAGTTCAAATTTTTCAACTTTGGTGACTGAGCGCCGAACAACCAAGTCGCCCAGATCGCACGCGTTGCATCACGGGAGGGTTAGCACCGCCCAACCGCGGCTGTACATTAACTTCGCCTGAAAAGTGGTCGCCCAGGTCGTCAAGTCACATTCGGAGTGACACTGTGGAACAGAGGCTCACACTTTCAGGTTGCCACCTCAGTGGTTTTGTGAAAGTAGTTCTTAAACATTGTGTTGTTTTAACAGTCAAAGTCACTTAACAAAGCCGTCCACTCAGACACTTCTGTGCTATCAAATTAAAAAGGATGAAAGTTTATGTTAAACAAGAAAAGGTCATAAAAGAGCAAGAGCATTTACATGACGGAAAGAAAAAAGAGTTAAACAGGGCTGTGTGTGACAATGCAGACCAAAGTAAAGTGTGTGTTTATTCTGCTGATTGCACATCTAGTGATTTTTCTGAAAATCAGTAAAAAATACTGATTGATAAAGATATTTTATTTAAATTTTTTGGAAAATGTATTTTTAGATTTTTCTTTACAAAACTGTCTTGTTCTATGTTATGCATACATTTTATTTGAACACCAACATTATCTGGGATTTTTCCTAAAGTAATCAAAAAGAGAGAAATTCAGAATTTTCACAGTTGTAACAAGCCGTGTCTTCTGTGGTGACCGCCACCATGATGGACATAGTTTGTTTATAGTTGCCATGAGAACGTGTAGTAATGCCTAAAAGGTCACTGGACAAGTAAGCAGGACCTGCTATTTTTGCTGTTCTGTTTCTGCACCCTGTGTTGGACCACCATTATTCTCTGCCTGCTGTCTGTCCTGTCACCCAAACTTCTTCCTGTACCTTCATCACCCATCCCCTGAAAATAGACCTTTATGAGTTGAATAGAGATCCAAGAAACGAGGACTCATGTCAACAAAAATGTCATTCCATGATGTGAATCCATGGCAAAGCAAACAAACAAATGTTTCACTGATACTTTTCACGTCAGGAGGGAAAAATGCCTCTGAAAGCTTTTGATACAGCACAGTCTCAGAATGGTGTTTGAGTAGCTCAGACTGCAAACCAGGAACTTTTTTTAGACATTTTTCTCTCATTTTTCAAAGATTGTCCATGAAAGAGAAATGCTGGTTGTCTGTTTAGTATACACACCTCTCAGAGTGCTGTTTTTATGTAATAAAGCCCTCAGTCTAAACAACAGTAAAGAGTGAAGGTGGGTGGAGGTGACTGTGGGCACTCTGTTTTTTGTCACTCTTCAGTCTTGACTCTTGACTCAGTTTTGTTTAGTCCAGAGCCCCCTGGCAGCAGAATTTACATACTTTGTGATTAAACATGCCTGGATGTGATGCTCCGGTAAAGTTTGTGTAGACAATTTTGCGTGTCAAAGGGATAAAGACACTTAGCCCGATGATGCCGTGTAGGAATAGGCGGATGCAACTAACATAGACCCAAAACACTGAAAACTAAACAAAATGTTCAGTAGCATCAAGTCAAAAACCTTAAATCATGACAACAAATAGTTTCTCAGGGTACAAAACTGTGACTACCCCTGTAAAAAAACACCTGTACACCACAGTTAAGTGATTTTGCTCTTGATTTATATTTTATTCAAAGCTTACTTTTGCCTTCTCAATTATTGGGGGCTGTACTAAAAGAAGATAAATAGAAAAACTGGAGTGGCTCAGTCTGTTGGTGCACTCTACTAGTAATCAGAACATTGCAGGTTTGAGCCCAGCTCTAGCTGCCACATGTCGATGTGTCCTTGGGCAAGATACTAACCCCAGGTTGCTCCCAGTGCTGCATCAGTGGCATGTAAAAGCGTATAAAAGGGTGTGGATGTGTTAGATAATCCTGATGGACAGCTTACACAAATACTCAACCATCAGTAAACCTGTGGTGTTAAAGTGCTTTGAGTTCTCAGAAGGCTTGAAAAAGGCTTTTATAAGCTCAAATCTATTCACCAGAAGGGACAGATTCGGCGCCTCTTATCTGCTCGAACAGATCCTCCCAAAGTCAAGGGGCCCTGTTGGCAAACGTTGATCTGTTTCAGTTTTAGCCAAAACTTTGGAACTACTAGGAAGCCCTGTCTGAGGAACTGAGGCTGCAGGCTGTGTCAAAGGTTCTGTGACGTAGCTCAGTGTCATGATTTAAAAGGGGTAAGATCTGAAAATAGATTCAAAAGAATGGAAAGCCAATGTAAAGAAGTCAAAATTGGTGAGATATGGTGCTGAACACGGGTGTAAACTGCTGTATTGTAGATATCACCTGACCTCTGTCTGTCTCTGTCTCCTCAGGTGAGGTGGTGAAGGTAAACATGTGGAGGATGCTGCTCTGTGAGGCCACAGCGACCATCATGGCCAAAGGCTTCGACATCCTGGGCATCAACCCCGTGGAGAGGATGTGATGTCACATTGATCAGACCCGCATCTCTTTGTCCCTCTTCGTCTTCAGTTCATCAGACTCATAAAGAGAGCAGATTTTGTTTTTCATTCATACTGTTGCCAAAACTCATCAAAGTCCTTTCTACAAACAAACAAAGCTAAGTTAGTTAGTTAAAGCAAAGTTTGATCCATTCACTCAAATCTCATGTAAAGTATCATTTTTATTAAAGAACTTTCATGAAGCCAAAATACACCTGTCTGTTTGATTGTTACTGTATCCACAGCTACTTTGGTTGTGTGGAAAGGTTGAATGAGTTAAGAGGGACATCCAATCACAGCTGCCTTGGCTTCGTGGTGGCGGGATCCAAGTGTAAAACATGACTTTAGAATTTCAAGGAAACATTAAAACGTGCCTTACACTTTACACTTTATATTTTAGTCGACTAAATTTATAGTAGATTTCGTCAATTAAAATGTTGTGAAATTTCATCAACTAAAACTAGACAAAAATTAAAATAATTTTGATGACTAAATTATGACTAAAACTGAAAGATATTTTAGGCAACAGACTAAAACTAAAACTGAATTAAAAAGTGCTGTCAAAATTAACACTGTTAGTTACTGTCTAGTTTTCTTCAGGGGAAAAAAGATTGTTGAAGTAAACTATGATGAAAATAGTCAACAAAATCAACTTTGTCTCACACTACCTTGAGTTTTCCTCTGCTGGACATCAGAACAGTGCAACTTATGGCACTTCAGCTCTTTCTAAATGTAGCATGAATAATTAAAGCAGCAAACATATTTTGCTGCTTTAATTGTATTATTTTCCAAAAGCAGCTGTGGCCTTCAGAATAGCTTTTAATGTTTAAATCACAAAAATTCTGTATATTCAAGCTTTAAGAGGCAATGATTTTGCTTTCTTTTCAGTTTTAATCATGTTTTGAATTGTTGGTTGTATTTTAAAATTTCTCGTTATAATGAGCTAGCTTTTGCAGCTGTAGCTACTGCTATTGTCGCATCTGCCTACGTCACAGCCAGCGAGCAGCTCTGGGTGATGACGTAGTGGGAATCGGTAGTGGCGTCTCGTTTCTCAAGAGCGTGTTTCTACCCCTTCCTCTTGGCCCTCAAAACAGAGGACTAAGGGGAAAGGGGTAGACGAAGGGGGTTAAGATGAAGTTGAAGGGCTAAGGGGTAGAATTGGATTCACCCTTGATTAGATCTTCAGAGATCTCAGAAGTAATTTAGAGCTTGGAACGTGCACCGCATCATGAAGTTTGCCTTCTCCTGCCACATTTGGACTTTTTGCCATAGCTGATATTACCAAAGCAACATCTGTCACTGCAGTTTGAGCCATATTGATGCTGTAAAATCCAAATTTGATTCACTTATCAGTCAGAGTTTATATGTTTGCCGCATTATTTTCAGCACAGTTCTACTCTGTATATCTGTTTTTAGTCAGACAGCATTGAACTCATCTTACCCAGAGCAAAGAACAGGCAGGTAGATCATGAGGATGTAGGACAGGTGAAGTTGAGTCGTACACTGTAGAGTTTGAAGATCGAAGATTTTGGTGTTTTCGGCTCGACATATGGCAGAGCCTGGGTATATGGTCACCCCTGAGGAAGAAGGGGAATGCCTTAAGATGCAGAAATATCGTTCATGTTTCAAAACTGAGTGAGGCAGCCCTCAATTAGCCTGAATAAGAAATAAATTCACTGTTAAGTAAAGAGCTAATTTCTGATTTGGCAAGAACAAACATTATGCAGGCACTCGTCGTCATTACAAAATGACAGTGAGCAGAACATGTGAAACTGAGGCACTTCAGTTTAAAAACCTACACAAAGCTACCTAGAAAGAAATCTGGTGAAATAATGAAGATAGAATTCTCTACCAAAACCTTCATGAAATTAAAAATAAATTCTTTGGCTTAACCTATGATGAGAGAATCAGGGATGAAGCGGGTCATTTTTGTGCAAAATCATAAAGCAAGGAACAGAAGGGATTTCTCGACATTTACAGACCTAATGTCTGTCTGCAGCTTTACTGTAAATGTCTCAAAGTTGAATAAACCTGCAGCAATTAGGCTGTAAATATGAAGCTGAACCTTCAGAAAGCTGCAGATAAATGTCTCTGCTGCTGTCCTGCAGCTCTGTGTCCATCTGCAGAGATCACGTGATCTGTTCACTCCACAGAGAAAAACCCTCCTCACACTTCCTGATATTTTATCATCTCTGCTGTGCCAACTCATTTCCTCCGTCTGCTTCCTCTGTGTAACGACACAAACTGACATGAAGCAGCTCAGACTATGGAGAACAGGCAAAGTCAGAAGTGAAAATAGTCTGAGGAGAGATTTAAGGTGTATCTTTAACCACAGAAAGGGTCAATAATGATGTTTATACACCTTCTGTGGCCGCAGACAGGATGTAGACGGGGATCCAGAGAGTGTAATCGAGTCCACAGCATCGTGATAGACGTTTCTCCATGGCACACAGCAGCTCGTGAGGATACCTGACATAAAGCATTAAAGGCAAGAGCATTATGAAACAGTTTTTACACAAAAATAAAGATGTGATCAGATTACAGACAGACAGTATGAAAGATTTAGTTGTTGTTGCTGTAAAGCAGAATTGGCCTCCATTTGCATTGTCCTGTGTTCAGCAGGGGGTGACTTCACTCACTCCCCTGAGGGCATGAACTGGTTTTGTTCTTATGTATATTTGTCACCCATAGAGGCCACTCATAAAGTGCATTAAAATCTGCTTTGGGCACAATTAGCTACACATTTGTAAGTGCATCTGCACTTTGCATTAACAAAGTATCTCTCTAGTTACAGCCTGTCTGGATCTTATGTAGATTACAGCTCTCACATCTTTTCTGCACCCCCCAGATTTACCTTAAATTCACATCTAGCCTCACTTTTAGAAGTTCTTGAGTGCTTTGTGCAGTGAAGTTGGGGCTTATAGCCTTGAGCTCTAAGGCTAGCAGCAACACTTTGACAGCTTTTCTTCTTAGTTTTGTCATAAAAATACTTTAAAACAAGATAGTGATATAAAGAACTTGAGTAAAATGGATGCACATCTCAACCAAACTGCTGTGGTTTACCACACATTAATGCTGCGTTCCACTTGTACTGGGAAGTCGGGATTTCCAAGTTCCGAGTGGGAAATTTTAACTGGAACGCCCCCGAGGTCGTAATTTCCTGCTGGGTAGTTGGGGGATCCTCACCACCCCCAAGTTGACAATTGAAGATGGCTTCCCCCAGGTGTAAACAGTTATTGAGCTCCTGTAATATTCCATTTATTAGCAATCTATGACTAGAGTTGGTCGCACTAAATCAGCCGTATCCATAGTATTGTTCAATGTTCATATATATATATATATATATATATATATATTATATATATATATATATAAATACTGCTATAGTGTTATTTACATTCTTCATGTGGCATGTGCGAACTACAACGCAGGGCGTGCTAACTACAGCTAACAATAGCCTGGTAGATCGGCGAGTATTTTTCCGACTTTATAACTGGAACGCTGATAACTCGGATATGATGTCATTCCCACTCCTCTCTTCCCAGTTCCGATGTAAATGGAACGCAGATCCAGCCCCTGGTTCCTAACCTGGGGTCCAGATCCACCTGCGGGGGGGGGGGGGGGGGGGGGCACTAGAGTGTCTTGTGGTGGTGCAAGGCTCTGTCAAGTATGAGGCTGTCAAAAATGTAGCTTACATGCGTTGCATCGTTGCAGCGTTGCACGCCTACTGTCCACACTGCATCTGTTCAAATGTAAATGCAGGTCCATGTCAAAGTGCTTTTACTGTGCAGCTGAGGAAACCAATGTAAATGGATGCTTTTTTTTGTTGACTTACGGTTGACTCAAAGGCTCATCAATACGCAGCTCTCTGTGAGCTAAGTTTCTCTCTCTGTGTTTAAAGAGATCATCAGTGTTATTCACCTGTCAGTCCGCCAAGGGGGTTATGTTTTTGGGAGGGTTTGTTTGTCTGTCTGTCTGTTAGTTAGTTAGCAACATTACTCAAAAAGTTATGGACGGATATTGATGAAATTTTCAGGGAATGTCCGGAATTGGGATAAGGAACAAATGATTAGATTTTGGAAGCGATCCGGATCTCCGTCTGGATCCAGGAATTTTTTTAAAGATTCTTTAACATTGGGAGATAGGGCCATTTTCAACATTTCTGCATATAACTCCACAAGTAATGGTCAGGGCACTTGGGAAAAAAATAAAGGACAAGTTTCTAACATGCTCTACAGTATATCAAAGACTGATCCGGATAAAGGAATTAATTCTGGATACTATGATCCAGAATATGAAAAAATAGGGGACCTTTGGGATTTTCATCATAGGAAGAGAACAAATGAAGCTGAAAAACACACAACAAACACCATTAAATAGCCAAGAAACTGTGGGACCTGACATATGCCAACGGATTTGAGGTATCTTCAAAGCTAGGGAGCTAGATCCAGAAGAAAACCGCCATTACGGAAAATGCGAATTTTCGTGAATAACTGCTGAACTAATGTTGATATCATTATGAATTCAGTTGCCAATGGTATGTTTTCATGGTAAAGGACTCTAAAAATGTAGTCAAAATAAATATGGGACTAATATTTATGGTTGCAAATGACAAACAGGGGGAACTGTGGTGCTTGGCGAAGGTCTGCACTCTTCAAGTGCTTTCTAGTTTGTGTATGAGTCAATGTAATTTAGACTGGAGGCACGAGCTGCACGTCTCAGGTGCATCTCTTGTGCAGAAGATCTCAGGAATGGGAGGCTGGATTTTTTCCATGAGCTGTGTGAGTTATACGGCCAAAACAGACAGAAAATGACAAACAGAGAGCTATCTCTAGGTACAACTAGGGGGACATCTGGGAAAAAAAGGTCAAGAACCAGTCGTTTAGCTGTCCTCTGAAACATCAGAGGCAGATGCCTTATTTACACCACATGAGCTACAATAGATATAAGAAAGGTAATCACGATTAAAGCTATATCATTGATAAAAAGCATTATTCTCACCAAAGCTGCTCTTTGTCTGTTTCCTTTTTTTCTGTATAAAAAGTCTTATCAGCTCTGGTGGAGATTTGTCCCCCTCCACATTTGTTTGTGAGGTTGTAGATCCACAGAAAAAAAATTTTTATCAACAAAAAACACCAGAGCACTAAAATTATGACGGCAAAGAAAGTTCATAATGCTCAACCACCTTCATGATGAAGTGCACACTGCTAAGTTTCAGAACTGCTGACCAATCAGGCCATGGATATGATAATCAGTGAGTTAAATAATCTGAAGAAATGTTCTTTTCCCGTGTGGAAACGATAACATGAAGTTTTCAGAGATTCAAGTACCGGAGCAGGTCCAGAATGTTCCACAAGAAGAGCTGAACACAGACGACAGGTTTACTCTGAATCTCCTCCAGCGTGATGAGTGTGATCAGCAGGACGTTCTTCTCCATGACCTGGAGCACAGAGAGAGCAAGCACGATCCACCATCAGATATGAACGGATGGAGAATTACTGATGCATGATTACGAGGCTGATGTCTGATGCACACTTGGATGAAGCGAGGAAGGATGTCGAGCTTTCTCGATGCCGTCTGCGATGTGGAAGAGCTCGAGGATGGAGAGCAGCTGACACAGGCTCATCACAAAGCCAACAGAGTAGAACGTGTCTGCTAAGGCATCTGTGGAGACAGAGATGAACCCTTTATTACACCAGCAGGTTTAAGATGTGGAGCTGAACCAAAGAGATATTTTTTCTTTCATTCATGGAGCTGTTCACTCTGATCTATGGACTCTGAATCTCACCTTTCCCAAAGGTCAGGAACCTGGCGATGGTGTTGGCGAGGATCCAGGTGTGTCCACAGAACTGGAACAAGTTATACGAGAAAATGTTAGACCAGCCTGAAGCTCAGCCTGAGAGGGGAGAAGAGGACAAACCAGATTTTGAATGTGCTGTTGGATCTGTGTGGACTCTCAGTCTGGGGAGTTAAGGCTTCTCACAAACATTCTCCAAACATCAGGATGATCTTTCTCTTTTGGGCTGATATGTCTTCAAACCAATTGAGTCACGTTGCTAAACAAATTTATAATCTTTAAGAAGTTGCACAGAATCAAAGTGTGCACTTTAATGAGTCCAAACCATCTTTTAGGTGTAATTTTTATGCTTCTTCGCCGTCACAAGCAGGAGTCATAGGCAGTTTGTTCTTCTGGTTGTCCATCCATCTGTACACACATCTTCCTTTGAGAATGCTTCTCTGGATTTACTTCAAACCTTTGCACATACGAAACCCAAAACTAGTGAAGTTGGCACGTTGTGTAAATCGTAAATAAAAACAGAATACAATGATTTGCAAATCCTTTTCAACCTATATTCAGTTGAATACACAGCAAAGACAAGATACTTAACGTTTGAACTGGTAAACTGTGTTATTTTTTGCAAATATTAGCTCATTTTAGATTTGATGCCTGCAACATGTTTCAAAAAAGCTGGCACAAGTGGCAAAAAAGACTGAGAAAGTTGAGGAATGCTCATCAAACACTTATTTGGAACATCCCACAGGTGAACAGGCTAATTGAGAACAGGGTGGTGCATGATTGGGTATAAAAGCAGCTTCCCTGAAATGGTCAGTCATTCACAAACAAGGATGGGGCGAGGGTCACCACTTTGTGAACAAATGCGTGAGCAAATTGTCAAACAGTTTAAGAACAACATTTCTCAACGAGCTATTGCAAGGAATTTAGGGATTTCATCATCTACAGTCCGTAATATCATCAAAAGGTTCAGAGAATCTGGAGAAATTACTGCACGAAAGCGGCAAGGCCGAAAACCAACATTGAATGCCTGTGACCTTCGATCCCTCAGTCGGTACTTCATCAAAAACCGGCGTTACTGTGTAAAGGATATCACCACATGGGCTCAGGAAACACTTCAGAAAACCACTGTCAGTAACTACAGTTCGTCGCTACATCTGTAAGTGCAAGTTAAAACTCTACTATGCAAAGCGAAAAGCCATTTATCAACAACACCCAGAAACGCCGCCGGCTTCACTGGGCCCGAGCTCATCTAAGATGGACTGATGCAAAGTGGAAAAGTGTTCTGTGGTCTGACGAGTTCACATTTCAAATTGTTTTTGGAAAATGTGGTCGTCGTGTCCTCCGGACCAAAGAGGAAAAGAACCAGCCGGACTGTTATAGGCGCAAAGTTCAAAAGCCAGCATCTGTGATGGTATGGGGGTGTATTAGTGCCCAAGGCATGGGTAACTTACACATCTGTGAAGGCACCATTAATGCTGAAAGGTACATACAGGTTTTGGAGCAACATATGTTGCCATCCAAGCAACGTCTTTTTCATGGACGCCCCTGCTTATTTCAGCAAGACAATGCCAAGTAAAAGAGTGCGGGTACTAGACTGGCCTGCCTGTAGTCCAGACCTGTCCCCCATTGAAAATGTGTGGCGCATTATGAAGCGTAAAATACAACAACGGAGACCCTGGACTGTTGAACAACTTAAGCTGTACATCAAGCAAGAATGGGAAAGAATTCCGCCCGAAAAGCTTCAAAAATTGGTCTCCTCAGTTCCCAAACGTTTACTGAGTGTTGTTAAAAGGAAAGGCGATGTAACACAGTGGTAAAAATGCCCCTGTGCCAACTTTTATGCAATGTGTTGCTGCCATTAAATTCTAAGTTGATGATTACTTGCTAAAGAAAATAAAGTTTCTCAGTTCGAACATTAAATATCTTGTCTTTGCAGTGTATTCAATTGAATATAAGTTAAAAAGGATTTGCAAATCATTGTATTCTGTTTTTATTTACGATTTACACAACGTGCCAACTTCATGGTTTTGGGTTTTGTATTTAGTCTTTGACCTGCACATGATTCGATTTTCAAGGTCAGTGGGACCTCAGATCTTGTGAGCATGTGCAGAAGATTGTTGTCAAACTGGGTACAAACCTTCTGACTTGAGAATGAGCTGTGTAGATTTTGGTGGTCAAAGGTCTGTTTATATTGACCTTTGCACACTTAGAGAGCTCTGTAATCCAAAGTTTAATACAAAAACACCATTAAAGAAATATTTGTAGTGGGTGCCTTATATTGGAGGGTGGAAACTCTCTGGAGCCCAGCCTCTTGGGGGGCCCACAAGGTTCAAGTGGTCCATCCTAAATTAAAGCAGTTCTAACTAGAGTTTGCTTTTAACCAAATACTCAAATTTTCTATCAAGGAAGCAAAAATACATGTTAATTTATCAGTGCTTCACTAAAATATCGCTGGTTTTTAAAACATAAAACCTACTGTCTGATATTTCTGTATTTTTTCCAAATAATTGTTACCAATTTGCAAGATCAGTGGGACGTCATCGTTGGGCCCTCTGTGTTTGACTGTGTGTTGCTATTTAAAGATTAGAATTAGTGTTAGGATGGCAGAAAATAGGACAATAAAAAAATCCAAACCCATACTAAATCACTTCTTAAGGGCCTCTGCTGGGAATTTCAGGGGCCCAGCCAATTCTTTGTGCAGCTCTGATGCCAGTATTGCAGACTGGGTAGCAACTTTGCGTGCAGCATGCTTTGAGACTATCACTTTGTGCAGGTGGCCCGTGTTAGAATCCAACCTGAGGCCCATTTTCTGCGTGTCTTCCCCAACTTTACCCCCTCTCTGAGTCCATTTACTGTCCCTGCACCATCAATAAAAGGACAAAAATGCCCAAAGAACATCTTAAGAAAAAGGTGTATATGTATATTTTGTACAATCACTCTCAAGGAAAATTCTACACCAGCCCTTCCTCTTTGACATTGTGTCCTTTAAGTCATTTGATCCCTCTGTGTATATGAAAATATTTGCACTGCTGCTTAAGCTCATCATGCAGGCGGTGCTTTAAAAGGCTGTTAATTCCTTTCAGCCCGCTGCATGAGCCTTTTCTGTACAATAAAAAAAGACAAGCCTTGTCTTTATACAGATTTAAGTGGAATATTTTTGAGTTTAATCAATTTATTATCCTAATAAATGTGAATACAACTAGCTAAATTGAGCTAAATAAGAGCGAAGAATAAAGTTTAAAGAATAAGAAAATAGCATTCCCAAAAGGGCTTTACATAACTGACTTAGCAACATAAATTCATGGCTTTAATACTCTGAGATTGTTAACATACAGTGCTCAGCATAAACTAGCACACCCTTCAGATTTGTCAGAAAACCTTTAGTTTCCTTTCAAAATCAACACTTTCTATGGCATGCTATACCACAAAATACTCCCCCATATGTGGGCCATTGATCTCCAAACAAGATTTTTTAAGTTGCACACAAGAAATTATAATTTCTCAATTTAAGATCAGGATGCAAAAATGAGTGTTGGATGTTATGTTAAACTCAGCTTTGTCAGAACTTTGGAAATTGTTCTTTTGTTCATTTAGATATTAATACATTACTTTTAATAGGGGGTGTACTCATTTATGCTGGGCACTGTAGGTGGCTCTCAGTCGTGAGATACTGGTGACCTGCAAAAGTCAGATGAAGGGGCAGGATTGGGAATCAGTGCTAACAGAGGAAAAAGACAACTTAAACTTCATCAGCACTCTGCAGGGCTCATGGAAAGGTTGACTGATGAACCAACTTTGAGGTGATCAGTGTCATTTTTTTACCCAGACAAGCAAATGGTGGATCACAGAAGTATGAAGGCTTACAGCTGTCCTGTCTGTCATCGGCTGAAGGTCTGTTGAAGGTGACATGCTGTTTTGGCTCTAATGGTCATGTGGTAGGTAAGATAAAGCTGTAATTAGTACCAGCATGGTGGGCAGCAAGAGTTAGAGGGTTGGCTCTGGCACCAGAGTTCACTGACCAGCCTCTTAAAGGTCGTGGGGGCTAATTGGACGAAACACCTCTGTCCATCACTTGACCCAAGTGATGTTCTGGCTTTTCCTCCTCATCAGTCCATGTAGTGGAGTTGGGGGGCCTGTAAGAGATCATGCGGTCGAGTAGATAGCATCAGCATTGCCACTACCTGGATCTTGCTTGTACGGAGCGTGGGTCAGTTGAAGGTGACATGCTGTGGCAACAAAGGGCCCATACAGCTGATTAGGTAACTCCCCAGACATGTATGTAGATGCTAGTGGGGTCAGGAGTCTCCACATCCTTTCATTAAGGCATAAGTACCGTGTGTTTCTTTCAAAAGTATTGTTGACAGTTTTGTTGTTCTTGTTTGAATGAAAATTAGGGCGCTGTTTTTATTTTGCCATTTTAACTCTAAATCTGTCTGGCATAGCACAACAGGCAGAACCATTTTATTCTACATGTGATTGTGTTCATTTCCAAAACAAACGTTGCAGCTTGTGTCTGTATTTATTGGATCATAGTCAGATATATGAATGTCGCGTCACCTTTCTCAAAGACGTCTCTGCATACAGGAGTGCCTGACTCTACTCCTCTCTAATATAGACGGAGATTTTAGTCCATGTCTGCTTTTCTATCAAACCTAACCAGTTGGCTCAGTTGTTAATAGTACAAACTTGACACATTAAAAGTGTTTCTCTGCAGAAATCACCGCCTGCCATGCATTTGGGTCATCTGCAGTGACAAGACATCACCTGAAAGAACCTTAAAAGACATGCCCCAACAGAAATATTGGATTGTGTTCATGTCGGCAAAGGGAAAAACAAAATCAGAACACTTGATGCATGTTTTTGCAGGTTTTATGGGCTCGTTTTGGTAATCAAGCCTGCAGAGTGAGAACCAAACCCATGTTTATCACGTACGGGAGTGTTTGCAAAACTTAAGATGTTTGTTTAGGAGGAGGACTAAAAGAGAAATTTGTGAGTTGATGTAACTATTGGAGGAAATTAAAGAGGAAATGATTAGAGGAAGTATGCAGATTTACTTAACGCATAGTTGGGGATAAAATGGCCCATTGTTAGCCAGCAATAATATAGCAATTAAATTCCTAAAATATATTTGATTTATTGATCATTTTTTGAAAAAGCACCCTAGTTTAGTTTGGAACAGTCTGCATGTTTTTGTTTTTGGTTCAGTGTCAGTTTTTTGAAAAGGCTCATAAATCTCATCTTTGACCAGATATGTCATGATACCTCATAAAATAAGATCACTGTTTTTTTTGTTTGTTTGTTTTTTACAAAAAAAGTCGTTTTACAATATTAATCAATTTTTTAAAGTACAATACCCTCCAATACAGTACAGAGATGGCATGGACCAGCATGCACCCTTTGCATGCATGAAAACTCTTGCGGGGACATGCATGAACAAGCATCGATCAGAGCTTCAACAAACTGCTGTGGGAATCACAGGATCCCTGTTTCCCACACCTGTTTTTGCAGCGAGTTTGTGTGAGTGCACACGTGTGCGTATATTTCAAATCAATCAATCAATCAAACTTTTGTGAGGCACTTTTCATTCAAGATAATGCAGCATAGAGACATCAAAAAAATAGAAGTGATAATACTAATTAAATAAATCCTAACCCACCCTCCCAGTGAAGAGGGGACACTAAGGGTTGATCAGGATGGCTGAAAGAAATTAAGATAAAAACTTTAGAAATAATGAAACACTAAAAGTTGATTGTGATAAAACATGCTAAGGTAGAATAAAATAATATGAAAAGATGCACAATTTTGCACCACAAAGAACACTTAAGAAATAGAGAGTCATCATGGATACTCTGCATTTCAACTGAGGTTAACAAAAACCTTGAACCCCTACCAGTGTAGTTTACACCTCAGTGAGGTATACAGCTGTCTGAGAGTGAAAGTATGTTGAAGGTCTAAGGGAAGGAGCTGGGGTGTTTTCTAGTGGTTGTGTGTATTGTAGCACTCTAATAACCAAGAGATGAACTTTGACTTTTCCAGAAAGGTCCAAAATCTAATCAGCCCATCCCTGAATCAGAGTTATACCCCAAATCGTGACACTCGCCTGTTTCCATTTAACCTGTTCACCTGTGGAAGGTTCAGACAGGTGTTTTTGAGCATTCCTCAGCTTTCCCAGTCTTTTGTTGGCCCTGTCCCAGCATTTTCGGAACATGTTGCAAACATCAAATTCAAAATGAGTAAATATTTGCAAAAAAATAATGTTTTTTTTTTTCGGTTTGAACATTAACTATCTCGTTCTTTGTAGTGAATTTAATTGAATTTAGGTCAAAAAGGTGAGCAATCAGTGTCATCTGTTATTTATTTATGTTTTACACATTATCTCAACCTAACTGGAATTTGGGTTTGTATGAGACACACAATGTGGTTCATTAATCCGGGTTTGTGCAAAGTTTGATAAAAATCCTGCAAAGACTAAAGATAATGTGAAAACAAATAAGGAAAGGACAAACATGAGGGGGTCACGTGCCTCACAGCAAGAAGGTTGCTGGTTCAATCCCTGTGTCAGTCAGGTCCTTTCTGTGTGGAGTTTGCTTGTTCTCCTTCTGCATGCGTGGCTTATCTCTGGGCACTCTAGCTTCTTAACACAGACCAAAAACATGCTCACTAGGTTGATTGTTGATTCTAAATTGTCCTTAGGTATGAGTGTGAGCATAATGGTTGTCTGTCTCTCTATTGTGGCCATGCAATTGGCTGGCTGCTGGTCCAGGGTGTACCCCGTCTCTGGCCCAATGCAGCTTGGATGGGCTTCAGCCCCTGAGACCCAAAAGGGATACAGCAGTATAGATATGAGTGGGTGGATGAACATGAGGCCCCATGACTGTCAATCTATAATATTCTTTTCCTTGAGTCATCATTGACATTTGTGCAAAGTTTGATGAAAAAAAAAAGTATGAGCAGAAGATTATGACCTTGACCTTTGCCCTAATTACCTTTAAATCTAATTAATCCATCCTTGATTCAGACTGGACTTTTGGGCAAAGTTTGAGGACAATCCCTCAAAGCTTTCTTCATGTGCAAGCAGCAAGAATATGAAACATGGCAGTAAAAATGTGATTCCTCTGTCAGCTAATCTGTCAGTTTTGGTCAAAAGAATCAAAATTTTGTGTGTAAAACTGACCCATCACTGTTTTAATGAAGGCTGTCATGATCAGAGTTAAAATAAGCGCAGAAAATAAAACTCCAATGCCAAAAACTGGTCAGCGTGGCTGATGAGGATCAGGATTTTAAGCGTCTTTAGCGACTGAGTGAAAGAATCTGCGATCACTCTAACAGACCTCAACACACCCTGAACACCAAACATTCCTCTGACAGCGAGCTTCACACTGATCTGAAAAGTCAAACAAACTGATTTAGACTCACATTCCTGCTGAAGTCCTCGCCCAGTCCTCCTGAGGAGAAGATCATTATCCCTATCATGAGCTTCAGGAGATCCATATTTCCAGTTTTCCTAAAGTCAAACACCGACCACAGACTGTCACGGACACTCCTCCTTACTCTACAGGAGAGGGAAAAGCAGCAGCATGTTGTGTGAATGTGTGAGTGTTCTAAGGCTGAATGTTTTAGTTATACTCCACAGAGAAGGAGGAAGTGGACGACAGCAGCTGTGAGCCTGACGTCAGAGAAGGTCCTCCCTCTAATAAAATATGAAGTGAATGTTTGCCAGGAGACACAAAAGGCCTGAGGAGGCAGAGGAACAATGATCCTCACAGTTGAAACATCTCAGATATCAGCAGAGAAGGAAACAGAGACTCAGAGGGACACATCTGCATTTTTCCATACATCGAGGCAGCAGAACAATATAAAGAGCAAGGATTAGATTCAATAACAAAGAATAAGCCTGACCTTCATGATCGAAGGGATTTGACCTTTATATTTAATTTTGAAGGAACTGATAATGGACTCATGTCCTCAGTTAAATAAAAAACCACTGAAGACTTTTTTACAGACTACATGAGGCTTTGAGACTTTTGACAAGTGCCCTTTAAAATCTAACATTTTATCCTTAGGTCAAGGGCTTTAGTGCAAAGTTCAACAGAAAATCATCAGCAGTTTCATTAGATGACATTTCAGGATCATGTTTCAAGCAACAGAACATGAGGCTCTTTCGATTATTAACTTCAACCTACAAAACCTACATCAGATATCCTTGAAGTTAACATTTGTGCAAAGTTTAAAGAAAACCCCCTCAAAGGAGTCTTCCTTTTTGAGAATACATGCCCAATAGTGTGTCAAACCTGTGCCCTCAGTGTGAATAGAGTCAATCAGGACTCCTCACATCCCCCTTCTTTACAGCACCAGCAGCTGCCTTAATCGCCACATTCCTCTTCCCCCCCTTAATAGACCTACCAGTGTGACATCATTCCATTGTTTCTTCAACAGTTTAAGCCCATCGTCCTCAGAGTAGCAAGCCCATTGCAGAGTAGAGATGTAAGAATGAATGCAGAGTCTTGACAACAGCCCCCCAGCAGCACTGAACTGACTAATTACAACAAAGTAGGGAAAGGGGCCTTAAAGGTGCAGTGTGTAGAAGTTGGCAGCATTTCACCGGACAGAAACGGTGAATATAGGATATAAAGTTTCTATTTGTATGTAAAGTCCATCAAATAGGGAGTACAATATCCCCATAAAACATTTTTTTAATTTTCATTTAGTTAGCAAAAGCTTCAAAAATTTACATTACCATGGGTAGCGTTCATGTGGGCCGACATAAACGAACACGCCGTGTTGTTACGGGTGGATTTTAGGGACAAAAAAGAACAAAACGGGAATCTGTCCGCCGGTTCGGATCTGATTAGCATTAATGCGCTAATGTTTGTTTGTATTACTACAAGGTTTACACAACCTACAATCGGCAGCTAACAACTGGACCTATAATCTATAAAAATAATGGGTTACAAACCTTGTCACATTAGTAAATGATGCTGTGTTCACGATCCCTTTTGGTCTTCACAGGCTTCCGTTGCTCAGCGATGTGTGACGTTTTGGTTCCGGTTGGGCTCATTCTAGAATCTGAACGATAGATGTCGCTCAAATGTCAGATTCTACACACTGTACCTTTAAAGGGACAGTTCAACAGAAGGTCAAACAGAGCATCTCCGACAGAGAGAGGATACAGCTGGATCAGGGGTACTCAGCTGAGGAAACTAGGCGGTATTTTGAACATTAGTGGTTGTTACGGTCGTCAACAATGAATATATGAACCAGAGTTAAGGCAGATTATGGTCAAAGGTCAAGATAACTTAAAAGGAAATTTGTCATGGCTGTTGCGCTACATTATTGCTTCACAGGGTAGACAAGACAATTCTAAAAAATATATAATCACATAAAAACACAAGAACTGACAACTAAAAACAGGACTAAAACAGGAGATTCATTACAATGACAACACATGGACATACAGAGACATTAGACACTTTATAAGTGTTAGGAAAAGTGCTAAAGTGCTTGTCTTCATTGCACCTTGCTCTATTGCCACTAGCTTTTGCATTGTTCAAAAGTGGATAGAAGCTGGAACAAATGATAATTTGAGATGATTTGTTTGGGCTTTTGAATTTTGGGAGGTGGGCCTCTGATCAAAATGAACAGCAAGGGGAAACACCACCGTTTGTTCAGTGTAAATACAGAATGCAAAATTCTTTAAGTTCAAATTGAGAATCAAGCAAAAATGACATTATTTAAGAGGAAATAAGCATGGCCCATTAATGTGCTTCGAAGACAAGATATTTATATTGAAAGACTGAATAAACTACATAAGCTTTCAAAAAAGTCTGCATCAATTAAAAGTGTAATAGGTACTCGCAACCTATTACAACTTAGACGAGGCCCCCAGCTGTGGCTCAAAAAAGGGGGGTGGGTAGGATTTGTAACTTTTCCCAATATTGTGGAACTGAGTGGGTTGCAGGTCACAATTTCTTCCCCTTATTGAAAAGTGTATGACGCTCTCAAGTGGTGAAAAGGATGAATTACCTTATAATAACAACAGCTTCAGTCTAATTGAACTCAAACAAAAGACAGAAAAGCAAAACTATGCACTTGCAGATTATTTTCCAACATGTTAAAAAATAGCCCAGGACATGTGTGTGTGTGTAAACAGACAAATATCCAGAGGTGAAGGTCAGTGAAGACGTTACTTCTGTGCTGTTAACAGTTTGGATGATGAATCACCGTCATATGACACTAAAGTTACGACAGTGGTTCTCAGTTACTCTTTGTCCTGGCCCACCTTCATATGTATATTTCACTGAGCCCCCAACCCCCAAGTCAGTTACTTTTATGTCCTGCAAAGTTGATTTTTTTCTCAGATCATCCAAACATGTGAATAACTTAATAACACAGATATAAATCGTATTTATTAGCCCTTATAATGCCCACTGCTTAAGTATTACCTCCATCAAGAGCTTGTTAATGTGGTGTTTGTATGATTGTTGGTCTGTCTGTGTGCAACATAACTCCAAAAGTTCACAACAGATTCAGATGAAATTTTCAGTGAATGTTCGTCATGACCCAATGAAAAAGTGATTTGATTTTGGTGGTGATCAGATCCAGGATTTTTTTAAAAGGATTTCTTGAAATTGTGTAATAGGACAGTTTTCCACAATTAAATAATAACTCTGCTGACAATGTCAGAAATGCCTTGGCGAAGGTTTTTTGCTCTTGTAACACATTTAGTTTGTTTATATTTATCCCCTGTCATAACTCACATAGTGTGGCATGTCAGTACAGCAGGTAGTGCGCATGCGTCACAGCAGGAAGGTTGCTGGTTCAAATCCCATGACGGTCAGGGCCTTTCTGTATGGAGTTTGTGATTGCGTGTGTTCTCTCCGGGCACTCTGGCTTCCTCCCACAGACCAAAAACATGCTTGTTAGCTCAACTGGTGACTCCAACTTGCTCTTAGATGTGAGCGTGAATGGATGTCTGTCTCTTTATGTGGCCCTGCAATTGGCTGGCTGCTGGTCCAGGGTGTTCCCCATCTCTTGCCCAATGTCAGCTGGGATAGGCTTCATCTCCTCAAGACCCCAAAAGGGATAAGCAGTCTCACAGTGGTACAGCAGGTAGTGCATGTGCCTCACAGCAAATAAGTTACTAGTTCGATCCCTGTGTCAGTCAGGGCCTTTCTGTGTAGAGTCTGCATATTCTCCCTGTGCATGTGTGGGTTCTCTCTGGGCACTCCGGCTTGTTTATCTCTCTATGTGGCCCTGTGATCAGCTGGGTGTACCCAATGTCAGCTGGGATAGGCTCTAGCCACCATGACCCCAAAAGGGATAAGCAGTATAGATAATGGACGAATAGATGGATAACTCATAAACTGTCACTGTTGGCCTCAAACCTTCTATCTTTAAAAGTGCTACTTTTATGCTTTACCACTGAATACATGAATATGGTTTTGTCCTTATTACAAATTATTTTTTGTTTTCTAAATTGGTTAAAAATTGATAAAACTGTACCCACCAACATAGCAGATACGCAATAGCACTGTTTTATAGAAATAAAAAAGAAAATTATAATAAATAGAGATAAGAGGTTTGTGACCAACGTTGCTGACATGTATGTCTTTGAAGAGTCAACGAAAGGATTTTGTCAGTCATAATTTAAAACTAACTAAAAAAATTCCATATAAACAATAATAAGCGGTTAAAGTCAACAGAAGCCTGTAGCAGCACAGCCCTCACTTAATTTTTATCTTATCTTTTACATAAATCCCACCTCTAACATGACAAATAGCCATGTGTAGTGCAGAAATTTGGATTGGCACACTGGGTGGCCAAGACAAGTCAGGCCCACCTTGGTGTGTGGCCACGTCCCCCTCAGGGCTCAGGCCCCAAATTTCAGAAACTTTGAGTTGGGATTTTTTAAAAACAGACTCTCTACAAGTTTTGATCAGGCTATTAATTTTTTTAGATTTTTCATAAAGTCATGTATACTCCTCAAAAAACAGTTTGGAAATGTTATTATTTCTGCCCTTTAACAATAATAAGTGGTGTTGTGTTTTATATTGTTAGAAAGCCTTATTAGTCTCCTTTACAACGGGATACAGCTTGTAAGGATTATGCATTCGTGGAATGACTAACACAAGCTAAACGTGGGTAAGGAGTAAAACAAATGTGACAAATCCCCTCCAATATTCTCCCGCTGGTTTTCACTCTTGTTTTGAGCTTCAGGTGCTGCCGGGCATGTTCCAGTCGCAGGTGTGTGGCTTGAGTGAGTGAGTTGTAGAAATTAGTCCTGATATAAAAATGATGTTTTCCCAGTTTGCACGGAGATAACTTTTGTATACATATCAAAATGTGCAGAGAGGTATCAGAGACAAGAAGGACAGAAAGAAAAATCCAGCAAATCCAGCAGAGGACAAATATCTTTTCTTAATCTAAAGGTTTAGATTAAAGCTGAATTTCTGCAGTCGATGCATAATTCATATTAATATATTAGTGTCAAGAGGGAATCAACAATAAGACAACTTAATAAAAAAGGAATTTTAAATAAACAGAATTATTTGAATTCTTATCAGTGGATCAAAAAATCTAAAATGGTCAAGGAAGATTAGAAATTAAGAATAATCGAAATATCAATAAGCAAACTAAAAATTAAACATAAAGGGAAAATCTTTGAGTTTCTTTGAGGTCTTTATTTCCAGTAATTCAACTTTAATTTTAAAATAAACTCTAGTAATAAAACCCGTCTTTGGCATGATAATGCCCTCATCCCCGTCCCTTATACTCCTGTCTCAAACTCACAACATTGTTTTATAATCACAGGAAACATCAGTGCATAATCCAGTCCCTTTTTATTCTCAAAATACGCTGAAAAACCGTTAAAGCCCAATATCTATATGTGTGTTTTTCTGCAAACGTACAGCAAAGAGAAGAAAAATAATTGTTTAGATTTTCGTCTCCAAGTTCAGACTTTAGTCAAAGACAGCCTCAAAAATTGGACATTTCCTCTTTACAATAATCTATGAACTTTGACCTCTGCATGCAGGATCTTTAAGTCTTTGTTGATATTAGAGGGGTTTTTAGCATGTTATATGATGAATCTGAGTCCATGTCTTTGAGGTGCTGTGTGCTCTCCTGCTGTGCCGATGAAAAGATGCAGACAGATGGAGAACTCTTCAGTCTGTTTGCACTATCACTTCCTCTCTGAAATTACACCTCAAATCTTTGGATCCAACGCTGGGCTGCACTCAACAACCCTACACACAGGACTGCACATGTGACATCTCTGAAATACTGAAAGGTCAAAAGAGGAAATGCTGTGACCTTCTCCTGTTGGTTGTGCACTAAAACTCATGCATTTTTGGTGAAGAAAGAGTCAGGGTAGAGGAGCACACCAATGTGGTGGCCAGGTTAAAGCACAGGTACTTTCATGACATCCTCCTTTCGTACAAGTTAAAGCAGCACTCCAGGACTCTAGTCCAGTAAAGGCAAAAAAAAATCTTTGAGTTTATTTAAATGATTAATTAAACTATTACTTATTAACTTGTGATTTATTTATTTATTTTACTTTACAGTAGAACTTAATCTAGAACTTATGCATATCTGATAAAACAGGCAACAGAAACAGAAATCAGCTAAAGTAGTGGATTGGGACGGGAGAGCACACAGTCAGCATAATTTTTAGCACAATAGGGGACAGTAATGCACCTAATATGATAATTGGCAGTTGACAGAAAACAAAAAGAGGAAGAAGAATCAGCTCAGTCTGGTCTAGCAACTGATAAACCTTCTTTTGTTTGTTTTTTCTAGAGAAGATCACTCATTTTGGATTTGATGCCTGCAACACACTCCCAAAACAGTGGGATGGGGCAACAAAAGACTGTGAAAGTTGAGGAATGTTAAAGGAAAACACCTGATTGGAACATTTCAGAGGTGAACAGGTTAATCAAATGCATGGGCAAGTTGTCCAACAGTTTAAGGACAACCTTACTCGGTAAGCAACTGCAAGAATTTAGAGATTTCATCATCTACAGTCCATAATGTCATCAACAGATTCAGAGAATCTGGAGAAATCTCTACCCGTAAGCAACAAAGCTGAAAACCATCATTGAATGCCTGTGACCTTTGATCCCTCAGGTCGCACTGCATTAAAAACCACCATCATTCTGTAAAGGATATCACCACGTGGGCTCAGGAACACTTCAGAAAACTATTAACACAGTTCATCTCTACATCTACAAGTGAAAGTTAAAACTCTGCCATGCAAAGACAAAGCCATATGTTAACAACACCCAGAAACACCACCAGCTCCTCTGGGCCCGAGTTCATCTGAGATGGACTGAGGCAAAGTGGAAAAGTCTGCTGTGGTCTGAGTCCACATGTCAAACTGTTTTTTGAAATCATGGATGTGGTGTCCAGGCTAAAGAGGAAAAGGACCATCCAGACTGTTAAGTAAGTTCAAAAGCCAACATCTGTGATGGGGGTGTGTTAGTGCCCATGGCATGGGTAACCTGCACATCTGTAAAGGCACCATTAATGCTGAAAGGGTCATACAGGCTTTAGAGCAACATGCTGCCATCCAAGACGTCCTTTTCAGGGATGTCCCTGCTTATTTCAGAAAGACAATGCCAAGATACAATCTGCATGTGTTATAACTGCATGGCTTCAGAATAAAAGAGTGTAGATACTAGACTGACCTGTCTGCAGTCCAGACCTGTCTCCCATTGAAAATATGTGACACACTATGAAGCGCAAAATACAGCAATGGTGACCTTGGACTGTTAAGTCTCTAGAGTCATACATCAAGCAGGAATGTCAAAGAATTCCACCTACAAAGCTTCAACAATTAGTGTCCTCAGTTCACAAACACTTATTGAGTGTTGTATAAAGAAAAGGTGATGTAACAAAGTGGTGAACATGCCCCTGTCCCAGCTTTTTTTTTTGTAGGTATCAAATTGAAATGAGTGAATATTTGCAAAAAATAGTTAAGTTTGTTGGTTGAACTATTTTTTGCTTTATACAACATCCCAATGGTTTGTACCACATTCTGTGTTTGATAGAAGTATTTAGTTTAAAAAAACAACAAAATCCACCCGTAAACATATGACAAACAGCAGACTGTAGCTAGCTCGGTCATATCTGTGCAGAGTACAGTGCCACGTTTGCTTTACCACAGCGTGGTTGCACACTTATATCTTTGGTTGGCTCCGAACTGAATCCTCCATAATTGCTCAGTGACTCAGGATATCAGAGTCAAAGCCATCCATCTGAAATCTCTGAAGTCAGACGACTATGTTTAGTCCTCTTGGAACTCATTCACATGAAGTCCTACACCATCATTTCAGAGAGCTTCTCCAGGTTATGTTATATGGATGTTTGTACAAGACACCTCGTGAGTAAAACAGCAGAATGTCCCTTTAATCATGGAGCTAAATGTGAGTAAATGAGTCTAT